>CAKXYN010000075.1:9182463-9794926 GCA_935064755.1 Tragelaphus eurycerus | reverse complement strand
TGCTTTCTGGGGTCTACAAGCCGCTACATGGACTACCTACCTATGTCCTCAGCTTCAACACATTATCGTTTACTTCCAGTTCTTAGCAGTCCAGTCACGCTGTCCTGTTCAATGGCCCCTTGACTGGCTAAGCTGTGTTGTACTCCTGGGCCTTTGCTCGTTCTGCTTCTAGAAATGTGTCCATCCCTCCCCCCATTCTCTAAACATTCATCTATAACCTCATTCTTCAGGCTTCTGTGTAAGACTTTCTATATGGAAGCACTTTTCTGTATATCAGGATCCCACCTGAGTCCCCATTTTGTCCCCATTTTATACTTTCCGTGTGTATTATAGAGTATGCAGTCTTGTCTTCCGGTGTGATTATGTATGTGTCTCCCTCATTAAACTGTGAGTTCCATGAAGGTAGGGATGACATCTGTTTTTGCCATTATCTCCTGAGGACTCAGTACATATTTGTTGGATGAATCACTGAATGGAGGGATAAATGACTAAATGAAATAATGACACATCCCCTCATTTCTCCTACAAGGTTAGGTAATGTCACACCTGGGATTTGGATATCGTACTTACACATTGTTTGGGGATCCTTTTGTTTTGGGTCCATTTCTGGTGTCTTCTGTTTCTCCCAGTTCAGCCAGGAATAGTTTTTTTTCATAGGAAATCATGGCTGGTGTGATTTTATCTTTGACTTTTGCCTAACCCTGTAGGCTTCTGCTTAAGTAGTTTTATTTGATAGAATTGTCGTCTCAAGGCCACTTCTACAAGTGGCAAGCCATTGATCAGGTGCCTGTCTCTTATCAAGCTGGTCGCCATTTCTCTCAAAGAACTGCCCAGAACTGCCTTGCTAATCTCAGGGCTCTGAGTCATGAGCATGGCATGTTAGTGGGGTAGGAAACTTTAACAGATGGGTGCAGCACACCCTTGAAAGAATTTGTCTTTTCTGGATTCTGGCTGTAAATCTCATCTTCACTGGCTTCACGGTAGAGGAGGCCTTTACTGGGATGGATGAGGCTTGCTTACTGAGATCAAATCAAGGAGGTATTTGCAACAAGGGCAGAGATAGAAGAGTCAGCCACTGTTTCTGAAGAGAAGTGATCTTTGAGCTGATTCTGGAATGATGGTCAGGATTGAGTTAGTTCTATGGGAACATGTGGCAAGGGATAAGGGTGGGGCAGAGGGCATGTTCAAAGGCCACGGAGAGATGTTTGGTGAAAAGACTCGACCAAAACTCTGGAAAATTTGGATGTAAACCAATAGTTCTTAAAAAGAGTGGTCTTTGCTCTATATCTCAAACTTGAATGATCTAGATAACTGCTTCAGTTTTGTGGCTGACATCTCTCCAGTCTCAGCATATGCTTATAATGAAATAAAGATTATTTATCTTAAATTTAGGTAGGGAAGTAACCATGCAGTGGGAATTTTACTCTTTTCTTTATTGGTGTTTATCAAGGGGTGTGTGTGTGTGTGTGTGTGTGTGTGTTTACATTCATTTTTCAGTATTGCCCAAGTATAAATAAAGATTGAAAGGTTTGTTTATGGTAAGAGCTATGAGATTCTGAAGAGCTGCTGCTAACGGCGACTTCGCAGCCAGAAAAGAAACAGTGTGGCCTGCCAGAAGGTGCTCAGATTTTTGGTGTTTAAGGCATGGGGACAAGGACCAACTTTGCCTTTACTGATTGGTAACTTTTAGGCAGATGACTTAACCTCGCTGAATGTCACTTATCCCCCCTGTAACTTTGGGGAATTAATGAAATGATTGCCTCATTTATCTCAAAGGATTATTTATATGGTGTAATTTATATGAAAGAACTGCAAAAACTATGAAGCAAGGTAAATATAAGTCATTATTTTTATAGAATAAATGTACTCTTAAAAAAATTGTGACAAGTTTCAGCAAGGAAGTGCTATGGAGGAAACTTTCCTAGACTTAATGCCACTTGAGAGTTTCAGTTTAGTTCACACTCAGTCGTGTCCGACTCTCTGTGACCCCATGAATCGCAACACACCAGGCCTCCCTGTCCATCACCAACTCCCGGAGTTTACTCAAACTCATGTCCATCGAGTCGGTGATGCCATCCAGCCATCTCATCCTCTGTTGTCCCCTTCTCCTCCTGCCCCCAATCCCTCCCAGCATCAGGGTCTTTTCCAATAAGTTAGCTCTTCACATGAGATGGCCAAAGTATTAGCGTTTCAGCTTTAGCATCAGTCCTTCCAATGAACACCCAGGACTGATCTCCTTTAGAATGGACTGGTTGGATCTCCTTGCAGTCCAAGGGACTCTCAAGAGTCTTCTGCAACACCACAGTTCAAAAGCATCAATTCTTCAGTGCTCAGCTTTCTTCACAGTCCAACTCTCACATCCATACATGACCATTGGAAAAACCATAGCCTTGACTAGATGGACCTTTGTTGGCAAAGTAACGTCTCTGCTTTTTAATATGCTGTCTAGGTTGGAAGTTTACAATAGTATATTTCCAAACACAGCACCGATGTGGCAGCTACACAGTCAAACATTTCAAGGAGCAATGAAAATATGCATTTATTATATTTCAGGTCTATATTTTACACAGAGTTAAATATTGTAAAAATTAAGGAGAAAACCCCCAAATAAGGGCTGATATGAACTTTAGATTTTTAGCAAGAAGGGTATCAAGTAAATTTTTCTGAAATATTTCTGAGTAGCTCATTTTGTGGTACTATTCAAAATTATGTAACATTAGTATCACTTTACAGGATATAGTAATAAACTTTCCCAAAAGGTTTTATTTAACCAGGAACTTGGAGGAAATGCAAACACATTTTATATATTACAAAAGACTATCGCAAACATTAATTTTAAAATATAACAAATCTAAACATGCATGTCCGTTTCAGCATTAAGAAGTCAGTGAGATCCTTTTGCTATAAAAGTGATTTTTTTGAGAAAAGCCAATAAGGTGCACATTAAAGAGGGGAGGGTTGGATTGACCCAGACTACACAAGCCCAGAAAGTGTTTGGTGGGTTATACAAACTGGGTTATTGATGAGTGGCAGGAGGTTGGAATATGGAATTGAAATAGAAATCAACCTCTTGATAAGTAACCCCCCATAAACTATTTTCAACCAAGATAGATTTTTGTCTTGTTCTGTTTTTCCTTCTGTTCTCTTTCTATCTTGCCAGTTGGGACACTTGTTTCTTCCTTGACTCCTGAGACTCTCACGAATGAAATAAAATAGATATTAAAACATTGCATATAGAGAGCACAAAACAGCTTTGGAAATGCACCAGCTGCGTTCATTGGCTCGCTGGTCAAAACCTTTGTCAGCCGGCCTGTGTAGGAAGTTGAAGAATGTTTTCTTGATAACTTATGACTGTTTAGCAACTTGAAAAGACAAGGCTTTTTGTTGGGGGGGGGGCAGGCTGCAATTCACTTAAAGATGGTTGTATAATGAAATACATGGTGTAGGGCTAGCTTTAACCCTAGCTTTAACTCCTCTAACCCAGGAGTGTAGACTGAGCTGGTGTTCAAAAATCAAGCACAGGAGATGAAACACACATTTTGGCCACCTGGATGCTCACTGGACTCAAAGTCACCACTGCACACTTTGCCAGACTGTCCCGGGGTCTTCACTGACTCTGAGTACTTCCAGTGCATTACCACTGCATCCACTTCAGAGCCAGCAGGCAGTTAGATGGCAGTTGACTATCAGAGTCCTGCTGTCATCACTACCTGGGAATTTCTCTTCTCTTTAGTAGAGTTCTTTCCGTGGAGGGTAACCCAAAGTCAGGGGGTTGCTTACCTCAAGCCTCAGAATGCACACACTGCATCTTTAAGAAATAGTTCACTTGTGAATCAGTAAATGCACCAGACAAAGCAGCCATTACTTATGCATTCCTGCATACCCGGGAAGGTGAAAATAATAGAATAAACATCATATACTTCATTATGATATCGGTTTACACTTCCAGGGTACACAAAAAGAGGCCATTTCATCAAGCTAATTGCCTGAAAGTAAAAGAGAGAGAACTTTAGCTATTAGTCTATTATGGGGCTTTTTTCTTAATCACAAATAGGGGCCGTGTGTCCCTGGGGGGATGTGTATTCTAATTTACAATTGAACTACAGATCAGAGCAATCAATCTTGGGCAGCACTTTTACACTGTAATTGCTGCAACATAACAAATAAAAAAAAAAAAAAAAAAAGAAGAAGAAGAAGAAGGCCTGAGCTGCAGTTTGAGGTGGAGATATTTCCAGGCACTAGTTCGGGGTGGGAGGGAGAGAAGAAACGCCATGGACATGAATATGCAATGAGGGCTCATTAGCGGCCGAGTGTTGCCATGACGAATGGCATTATCCCCGGCCTGGTGCTGCCTAAACATGAATTTTATAACGACCCATTTATCATGACTTGTCATGGGCTTCAGTACTGTACTTTCTTCCAGCTCACACACCTTTCCCGGTTCTGATGGTGGAAAGCATCCCTTTTATTATTATTGTTTCCTTTTGCATTGATTTCTGGTTCTTCACAGCAAGTGTTCATCACACGGAGCCACATGCTGATGAGAGGTCTGTGACTTCAGAAAGTTGAGGAGCTAAAACCCAATTCCTCATTCCATCTCCTCTATGGTCATATATTGAGAAAAAAAGTTGGACTCAACTTTGAAAGAAATTTCTTAACGTGGGAGCTTTTTTGTACTGTGGTGTTCTGACACTGCGGATTCTTTTTTTTTTTAATTAAAATTAACCAGGTTTGTCTTCCTTGCGTTTATTTTCTTCCCTTTCTTGTACTTCAAGAACCTTCCATATCTTAAAAGTAGAACTCAAACATTTTGAGTTTTTTTTTTTTTTCTGAAATCTCGGAGTCATGACAAAAAAGTCTAAGATTAGAATGCTTGAAAGGTTTTTAGTGTTTGGGGTTTTACAAATGCATGAGCTGATTTCTCACTTAGAAACCCTGTGATATTGTAGCAGGAAGGTTGGCCTATTCTTTGATGACAATTTTTTAGGATGCACGTTTTGCTAATAGCACAAAATCGTAAAAGCCATCTCCCTTGATAGAAACCATGAGGTCTGTTTGAATATTTAGCAGCCCACAAAATTACTATATGCAGATGTTTGAGTCTTTGCATTAGCCAGGAGGGTGGGTGAGTCCATCAAAGTTAAGTGCAACAGTGGGTCAAGAATCCGGTTCTAGATCGGCAAGAGTGCCCTATTGTAGTAGAGACCAAATCAATGGGATCTAGGATTAGTCTATTTAGTTACCTAAGAGAATATCACTACAATTATTTCTCTGTTTACCTAGATGAAATGCAGTAAGGGCATACGTTGGAAACTGTTTCTTTGACTTGCTTTTATTATTATAATCATACTCATGGCTTGCCTGGAGGACCCTGCCCCTCTGCTTGACTATAAACTAAAGTGCCTTTTTTTAGCTCAAGGAGAGATAGTTTGTCCCTGCCCTGTGGATAGAAGAGATTAACACACCCCTTCTGAAGGCTGGACATTCCTTTGGCGATGTTTCACAGGACTGGAGACCCTTCTACTGCACTTCCTCACTGCATCTCCCTTTCTATTCTGCCTGTGGACTTTAGTTCCTCATTGCTTCTTTCTCTCTGATCTGTAAAAGAACCTGGCATCCAGACCCCAATAAGATGGCTATTGTGAGGCACTAGCCTGCTGTCTTCTGGGTCTGCTGGCTCCCCAATTAAAGTCTCTTCCTTGCCTTGTCTTTTGGATTCATCGGCCTGTTGTGCATCAAGCAGAGAGAGCGTGGACTCGGTAACATAATCTGATGTTGTTCTGTACACCCAAGAATTACAATCATTTCTGTATACCATTTGGAAACCATAAATAGTCAGATCCTTTTGTGGGTTATCTTTACTGTTCCCCTGGATTCCATATTAACAGTGACAGCCATTTTCCCTATTAATACTTAAACATTGCATGCTAAGTTGCTTAAGTCCTGTCCGACTCTTTGCAAACCTATGGACTTAGCCTGCCAGACTTTTCTGTCCAAGGCATTCTCCAGGCAAGAATACTGGAGTGGGTTGCTATGCCCTTCGTTAGAGGATCTTCCCAATCCAGGAATTGAACCTGCATCTCTTACATCTCCTGCATTAGTGAGTTCTTTACCAGCAGCACCACCTGGGAAGCCCCACTTAAACATTAATAATACATTAAAATAATTATAAAATATTTTATAACTAACGATAATTTGTACCTGCGAAACATTTTGTGGTTCCAGATTTCTTTCATTAGATCCTCAGGCTAACTGAGGGAAGGGTTATTATTTCCATTTTAAAGAAGAGAAAATTGAGGCTCAGAACTTAATTGATGAGGTCAGGGTCACCCAGTCAGAAAATCTAAGAGTTGAAGCTCAACGGCAAGTCTTTCAAGTCCAAGGTCAGAGCTTCTACATTCCCAAAGTCACCAGAGCAGAAATTATTCCTGAAATGTCTCTTCTGGGATTTAGGAAGTTGGAAAAGGAACCCATTGAAAAGATGGCCATCATTTACACTTGAGAGCCTGGGGTTCTCCTATATACTTACTAGAATTGAAATTAACATGTACCTGTCAATTAAAATTAAGTTGCCATTCCAACCATTTAAGATGAATTGTCTTTCCTCATTTAAAAATACACGTGGAAAGTGTTTTGCAACAAAAATACTTGGGCATCATTCTGGCTGGTGGTCTTGTGTTATGAGTCTTCTGGCTGTTAAATTTTTTACTTATTTGTGTTTTCCTCCATGAATGAATTAAACAAAAATTTTAGAAATAATATGGTGAAGAACGGATCCAAATATTGGCAAATGATATTAAAGAACACTGTGATTATGACTAAACAGATTAAAAGTGTGTCTATATGACACCAAACATCTGGATGAAAATGGGAAAAAAAAATAGTAAAAAACCTTGATGTTTTGTTTACTCGACACCATACATCTGGATGCTTAAAAACATCTGGGCTTTTAACTCATTTTCTCCCAGGTTTTATCTGGGTATTTGGCATCATGTAAAGAAAGTTGAACAATTTAAAAAAATTTAATATGATTGTTACTGAATTAGAGAAAATTATTGTATTTAATTAATCTGCAGATATTAACTAATTATTCTGTTTAGCATAACATTTAATGAGTAAAATTCTCCATCGGGCAAATAAATACAGAAAGATATAATTAGGTGATTTAAGAATAAAACTTGGCTTCAGGCATATTGAAATCTTGGTCATAGTTTACTGACAGCAGTTTCCTTGGGTAGAAATCTTTTTAGGTCCTCAGACAACAGTTTTCTCTTCTGGGGAGTAGTTTCCATGTTAAGAGAATCTGTTAATTTACAATGTGTTTTGACAATAGTAAAATTTCGTAAACACTTAATAACATATGAGATACATCGAGTAATAGACGTTTGCTTCGCCAAGTGAATTACCCAGCCTGATAAAATCTGTGTAAACCCACTCTCTAAGCAGCCTTCTGACATGCCCGAGGCTGAACCCCGAAGAGGAATCCACTGAAACGAACTTCAAAGACTTCATTGCAGGGAAAAGTACCTTATGTGACTGACATTTTTTTGTGATCTCATCTAAAAAAAGTTATCATAATTATTGAACATTTCCTCTGTAGCTTATTCTCAATCCAATCAGTTATAATGAAAATAGTCTGCTTGCTTTTCAGATTCTCAAGTTTTCGAAATGATTAGTGCTTCCTTGAGATATCCCATTAATTGGACACACAACCCAGATGAAAAGCCTGAAACCCAAGAGTATATAAAAAAACATAAGGTTGTTGCAATTTAAGTGCCTTCAAAAGATCTAATTTGATTTTTAAAAGCAATTCTGCAGATGTGAAAATTAAAGGCAGGCAGAAACAAGATATGGTTTAATGAACGTGTAGGTTAAGAAACATTTAGAGGTTTCAGTAGCCTTCCTCTGAATTTTTTTTTTTTTAATTTAGCTGTTAGGTTGGAAAGATTGGTCCCACCACCCAATAGAAATTGCCGAATTTTACAAGTTGCTATTTCCTTACCAATTGCTTCATTTTTTCTTACCCAGTGTATTTCTGAAGCAACTTGGTGTTTCTGGGTACAGACGTTCAGTCCTCGTACCTGGCAATCAGATTTCAAGTTCTAATAAAGTTAAAGGGTCTCTTCGCTGGGTTTGCCTTGGCTGTTTCCCCACTCTCACCAGGAGCAAATTGTGCACTTATTCTCAATAAAAGAAGGACAGAATGAAAGAAAAAAAAAAAAAAAACCCTTCTACTGGTTCTAATGACATCTTCAGTCATTAATGAGTTAATAAAAATCTCAAAGTCATCTGGGGCTAGATAAGAGGAAGAAAGGAAAGTATTGTACTGTAATGACAGGCTCCCCGACTGCCCTCTGAGATGTCATGAGTAAGTCATGTTAAGAATGTGTGCATCCAATCATCTGGTGATTTTTATCAGCAAGCCCTCCAGCGGGAACTGACAAGGGCCAGTTTGGGAGTCACGATGAATAAACAATGACTTTGGGGATTGTTGGGGGCTGTGGAATAGAGTGAGGGGTTTATGTATACTAAAACATGATGACATTAGCAATCAATATACCAATTACCAGACAAGTTATTGGTCGAGGCATTCACGGGTCCTGGGCCTCCATGCACTTTGAAGAGGCCCCGGGCACCGAGGCAGCTTCCTCCGCCGGCAGGCAGGCGGGGCACACAAGGCCCAGAGCCCTGATCTAAAAGGCAAGCCCTGCTTCTCTGGCTGAGGTAGTCCAGGCCTGGATGTTTCGAATGGCTTTGCAGCGTTTATTATTATACAAATACAGACTCCTACGTTTCCTTCCTAGAGATGCCATCTCTGGAGTCTGGGGTAGGGCTGCTGTTTGGTGTTTGCAGTAACACCCCCAGATAACTGATCAGGCAAGTTGGGGAGTTGTCGTACAGCTGGAACTCCCCCAGTGCGCTCCCAGACCAGCCGCACCAGCATCGCCAGGACGCTCCTTAGCCACGCAAATCCTTAGGCCTATGCTCAGACCCACTGACGCATTTCTAGAGCAATGTGGTATTTCTGCATACAGACATTCAATCAATCAGACTCTGAAGGTGTGGCCCCAGACCTGTTTTTTTTAAACACAGCCTCCAGGTGGTTTTGACGCTTCCTCACAGTTTGCGAGCCAAGGCTGTTGAGCCAGGGGTTTGTCACCCAACACTATCAACCATCTCCTCTCAGGCGCCTCACGGGTAATTTTCTACCCATACAACTTAAGAGGTTGAAGTGTGCAAATGGTTTACTTAAAAAAAATTAAATGCGGGCACATTCAACTTCTCTCCATAATCACTGTCACTCTCATTCCCTCCCACACACTAGGTTTTCTTGAATGATCTTGATGTCTGAGTGATTTTGATTACAGAAAGGAAAGGAGAAACACTGGCTTGTGGCTTATATATAAAATAGAACAGGGAGTGGGTTTATAAGTAATCTTAGAAAGAAAAATCAAGGTATGTGAACAATTTATTTACTAATAAATACAACTAATATTCCGGAGAAGGCAATGGCACCCCACTCCAGTACTCTTGCCTGGAAAATCCCATGGACGGAGGAGCCTGGTGGGCTGCAGTCCATGGGGTTGCTAGAGTCAGATATGACTGATCGACTTCACTTTCACTTTTCACTTTCATGCATTGGAGCAGGACATGGCAACCCACTCCAGTGTTCTTACCTGGAGAATCCCAGGGACGGGGAAGCCTGGTGGGCAGCCATCTATGGGGTTGCACAGAGTCAGACATGACTGAAGTGACTTAGCAGCGGGAGCAGCAGCAGCACAACTAATATTCACCTAGATAGCATATTAAAAAGCATCACTTTGCCAACAAAGGTCTGTCTAGTCAAAGCTATGGTTTTTCCAGTAGCCATGTATGAATGTGAGAGTTGGACCTTAAAGAAGGCTGAGCGCCGAAGAATTGATGCTTTTGAATTGTGGTGCTGGAGGAGTCCCTTGGATAGCACGGAGATCAAACCAGTCAATCCTAAAGGAAGTCAACCCTGAATATTCATTGGAAGGACTGACGCTGAAGCTGAAGTTCCAATACTTTGGCCACCTGAGACAGCTGACTCATTAGAAAAGACCCTGATGCTGGGAAAGATTGAGGGCAGGAAGAGAAGGGGGCGTGACAGAGGATGAGATGGTTGGATGGCATCACTGACTCAATGGACATGAGTTTGAGCAAACTCCAGGAGATGGTGATGGACAGGGAAGCCTGGTGTGCTGCAGTCCATGGGGGCGCAGAGTTGGACATGACTGAGTGACTGATAGCAATATTCATCTGGGCATTCAGTGCCCGCAGGTGCTTGTGTACATTAGTCAGATCTACTTAAAAGAAAAAAAACAAACAAATATAAGGACTTCCCTTAGTCCAGTGGTTAAGAATCCGCTTTCCAATGCAGGGAATTTGAGTTCAATCCCTGCTTTGGGAGATAAGGTCCCACATGCCTCGGGGCAACTAAGCCTGGGTGCTGTAACTTTCTGAACCTGCAGGTTCTGGAATCTGTAAGCCACAACTGGAGACGGAAAGGAAAGATTGATCTCAAGGAGAGATTCTGTTTGCTGCAACTAAGACTCAATGTAGCCAAAATTTTGTATATGTATATAGCCATGCAACTTGCGCCAATTAGGAAAGGAACGTGTGCATGATTCAAGGGTGGTATATGGTAAGGAGGAGGCCTTCTTGCAGTGAGGTTAGAGATTTCTCTTATTTTGCTGCAGAGTCTTGCTGGAGGGGCATTCCAGAACTTGTTAAACTTTCAAACGAGGTGGCCCAGTCTGCTGTATATGTAGTAGGTTTAAATTAGTGTTTCCCACAAAGAGCAATTCCCAGGTTCTAAGCTTAATACATGGAGAAGGCAATGGCACCCCACTCCAGTACTCTTGCCTGGAATATCCCATGGATGGAGGAGCCTGGTGGGCCGCAGTCCATGGGGTCGCTAAGAGTCGGACAAGACTCAGTGACTTCCCTTTCACTTTTCACTTTCCTGCATTGGAGAAGGCAATGGCAACCCACTCCAGTGTTCTTGCCTGGAGAATCCCAGGGATGGGGGAGCCTCGTGGGCTGCTGTCTATGGGGTCGCACAGAGTTGGACATGATTGAAGCGACTTAGCAGTAGCAGCGGCAGCAAACTTAATACAAAAATAAAAAAAAAAAAAAAGGTCCCGGGTCAAGTGAGAAGCTGTAGGTACCCTGAATAGGTAGGATTGTTTGCAACAGGGGTCCTAACACTTTCCTGTGTGTTATGATTCTCCCAAAGAGTGTTCCTTCCCTGGTGGCTCAGTTGGTAAAGAATCTGCCAGCAATGCAGGAGACCTGAGTTCTATCCCTCTGTTGGGAAGATCCCCTGGAAAAGGGAAAGGCTTCCCACTCCAGTATTATGGCCTGGAGAATTCTAGGGACTCGTATAGTCCATGGGGTCGCAAAGAGTCAGACGTGACTGAGCAACTTTCACTTCAATGTATTTGATCAGCAAAACCCTTTTATAAAGGATGCGTCCATGCATGCTTGCTAAGTCACTTCAGTCATACCCAGCTTTTTGCGACCCTGTGAACTGTAACCTGCTAGGCTCCTCTGTCCATGGGATTCTCCAGGCAAGAATACTGGAGAGGGTTACCATGCTGTCCTCCAGGTTTATGAAGGATGACCTTGTAGAATCAGTGTTGCAGGGAGTAACCTTTAGGAAGCATGCATTCACATCTTCTAAGATGGCTCACACCTGTGGGGAGAACCTAGTTATTCTCTGTGTTGTATAGTAAGGAGTCTCTTTGTTATAATTTATTAAACCCTGTATGTCTGGCATCAACATTAATTATGTGGTGGCTTGAAGCCAACAAGAAGGTTCATGTAGCCATCACCAAAGAGTTAAGTAAGTTGTCCAGCTGTTGATGGTCTGGTTAAATCATCTCTGAGTTGTTGGCATATCTCCCAGAACAGGTACTCATTAAAAAAAAAAAGAACAAACTGGATTTTACTACTAAGATTACATTGTGTTTTCACAAGTGAGGGATAGTTCCATCATAACTCCTTGCATGTACCCAGAAATGTCACACAAAAGCAGATGTATACCTAAGCTGGTGTTGGAAAGTTCTGTCCTCCACTCCTCCCCCATTCCCCATTGAGGTGCATATTTGTTCAGTCCTGTCCGACTCTGCGACCCCATGGACTGTAGCCCACCAGGCTCTTCTGTCCATGACATTTTCCAGGCAACAATACTGGAGTGAGTTGCCATTTACTCCTCTGGGGGATCTTCCTGATCCAGGGATGGAACCTGAGTCTTCTGCATTGGCAGGCTGATTCTTTACCACTGAGCCCCCTGGGAAGCCCATCCCATTGACAGCACGGCCCTCCTTGTTTCCCACCACACTGAAGTCCAGATGGTGGTAGCTGTGGCAGATCTTGGCTCCTCCTCTGGCTATTCATGAAGGTGACTGGAGGTTGGGGGTGTGTACCAAAAAGGTCAGCCCAGCAGGGATCTTAAACACACCTTTGCTTATAAACATCTCCTCTCGAAGCTCTTGCCAGAGGTGTGCATTAATGCCAGATGCTAATTCTTGCTGGGGATGTGATGTCTTATAAATGTTATGAAAGAATATAATCTTTCTTGTAGAAGTGAAGGTACTTTTAAGGCCACATTAGGCAAAGAATTCCTAAGTCACATCTATAGGTTACGTGGTTGCCTACCAGTGGCTTCTTTGCTAAAAACCCCACCCTGTCCCCTCCTGGTGACACAAGAGTTGGAAGAAACTCTCACATGGAAGAAAGAAGAGAACTGACATTTGAAAGATGGGGAGAGTTGAAAAATACAGAAACAAGAAGCCTAAACATAAAACAACCCCATCACCCATGCTAACATTGGTCCTCTTTTCTCCATAGTCCTGCAAGTCTGGCCAAGACACGGGACTCATTGGGTTGTGTCTCTGAACTAAAAATAGTAGAGTGGATTCAACTTTGGGAGGTCTCAAAGCCTTTTTTTCTCGTCTCCTTTGTAAACATATTGTTGACACCATATGCGTTTCTCAGCTTTGCAAGTACAAGGCGTTTAGCCCGAGGAAAGGGCTTCACTCTCCGCCCTTGGAGGAAAGAACAGAAGTTCAGCAGAGTTAACCGAGGTCTACCCACCGCTTGTCTGGTTTGTTATGGAGTTGAATATTTCTCCCTTCTCTATTCTTTGAAATGTTTTGAATTAAAATAGCTTACTCAAGGTCACTGAAGGCATATGGTCCTGCTCAAAACTTTAAACAAAACATTAGTTTTTACAACCTTTTGTAATTTGGTATTGTATACAACATGGTTATATGCAGAGTTTCTGTAATCTTTTCAGTGGGTGACAGAAATATGAGAAGCAAATTTATAAGCCATTTAGTGAAGCATTTAATCAATTTCATGCATAGGAAATAACTCCGATGGCTTTGCTTTATCAATCTTTCTCTCCAGGAGAACTCCAGTCCACATGATCTCCAAACGCCGGCTGCGGGTGGAGGTGGGGGCGCAGGGGTGGCAGGGAGCAGGGTCAGGGCTGAGGAGGGGTGGGCATGCTCGCACACCTTGTGATGCACTTCAAATGTCAGGGATGTCTGAAGTCTGCTTAACGGTGTTGCCAGCATCTCAGCTTTCTGGAGGCTGTTAATGTATTTCCAAAAGTAAGCACGGGTCTAATGTTTAGAGGAAGTTTTCAAGGCCTTTTACTGCAAAGTTATTCATTAAATACTCTTTTCCCAGAGTGACCCTCATGTACTCAGCATGGCAGACTGTTCAACTTTTCGGCTCAAAGAAATATTCAGTGGCGATTACTTTCAAACACATGAAAAATAAAACAACTTACGTGAAAACTTACTTCTGAGACCTGAATGAGTCAAAGCAAGGTGACCAAAACAACTGAAAACCCACTGAAGTGGACTGTTGCAGTGGAGATAGTCAAGCATTTTTCAGAATACTTGAGCTGTCTTTCAGGGTTCATGTTCTGACGCTCTTCTGAATTGCTTAAAAGATTAATCCAGCTCTTGGCTGCATAGTAGGTTAATATTTTCTTTTCCGTTATGTGCTAGAAGCCCTCTTATAACACCTTACCATAAACACCATCAAGTTTTTAAGTGAAAAAGTCCTAAGGGATCAAAAGAAGATCTTGTGATAATCACTGTCTCCTAAACTATATTGAAATTGCATCAGCTCTGCCTTGTCCTCAAAAATTAGAACTGACTGAAAGGTACTGCAGTCGTAGGTTCTAATTTGGAAAATGATTTGCTTCCACTTATTTCTAAACCCCCAAAAATAGTTGAGTGAATAAACTCCAGTCTAGATTATTTGGAGCTGATTTCAAATCAGCTCAATTGCTGGATTTCATCTCAGGAAGAAATAATATTTCACATTCCCTTTTAAATAGGACATAAATGAGGATGTTCCTGCATTGGCAATTCAGTGGCATGTCCTTGGATATTTATTTTGCCAAATTATGTAAGCTATGGCAGCTGTACCGTTATTTTGAGAGCTGCTTTGGTAATCCTACATACATTGGTTCGGAGAAGGCAATGGCACCGCACTCCAGTACTCTTGCCTGGAAAATCCCATGGACGGAGGAGCCTGGTAGGCTGCAGTCCATGGGGTTGCTAAGAGTCAGATACGACTGAGCAACTTCCCTTTCACTTTTCACTTTCATGCATTGGAGAAAGAAATGGCAACCCACTCCAGTGTTCTTGCCTGGAGAATCCCAGGGATAGGGGAGTTTGGTGGGCTGCTGTCTACGGGGTCGCACAGAGTCGGACACGACTGAAGCGACTTAGCAGCAGCAGCAGCAGCAGCAGCAGCATACATTTGGTAGCTCTAATAGAGTTTGTCAATGAGGGTTTGTTTGTCTGTCTATCATCTGTTGTGATTCAACCATTAACTCCTGGATTGTACCTCACTTGACTTTTTTTTAAAAATGAACTATTTTAGAGGAAAAGATGTCTTTGGTATAAAACATGTGTCATATTGTAAATATCATTATGCCCTTGATTTTTTCACTCGTCAGTGTCTTGGAGAGATTACCTTGTTAATGGGCAGATACAGATAATACTTTCTGTTTCTAGATCCACATGTAATGACTAGTAAAATAGCCATATTATTCCCATATATTAGAGGTAGATTCCCTTTAATATTATAAATAGCCCTGCAGTGAATATACCTGTACATACTTCCTTATGTGGCCAAGTATTTCTCATGTGCTTCTAAGCATATTACTCATTTGCTATGAGTATTTTTCTAGCATGGCTACTTAGAGTGAAGTTGCTGGATCTGCATGTTTTATATTTTAAGTTACTGGCAAATTACTTAGCAATTTTAATTTTCAGTGAAAGTCCTACCAGAATCTCTGATACAATTTTTCTCAACTCTATTTAAACCCACATGTACTCAGCTGCTCTAATTTTTCCTTTGCCTTTGCTTCTCCAAGAAGATGGAGACTCTCCACAGTACCTTTCACTGAGTTTTCTGTCTTCCAGGGCAGGTAGGGCCAGGCAGCTTAATCACTGTTGCCAGATGTTTAGAAATAGGGCTGTGCATGTCCACTGAGGTGGCGAGCCATTCAGAGACTGGGCAACATCAATCAAAAAGCCAAAGCAAATCACGCCTGTTGGTTCTTTTCAAATACGGTCACAAAGTCAATGACACATTTCCATTTCAAACACGACATTGGTGCCCAGGTTCAAATAATTGTTTCAGCCAGTTTTATACCTGAGTCTTACAGACTTTTGCTATTTTAGAAGATGGCTTTGTAAAATCTGTTTTCTTAGGGCAGGAGGAGATTGTCCAGATAACAACTTTCTAAGAATAACTCTCCATGCCTCCTTCACCCAGTGATTTTTGTTCCTCTTACACCCATGTCCTTTCCATTCTTACTGCTGCCTCTTTATCCAGACCCTTCTCACCAGCTCTTAACCATTTGTAGCTCCATATTTACTTAGCCTTGGCAGGCCCTTCTCTCTTCCATCCACTTCACCAAGCTAAATCTTTGCAGACCACAAATCTGGATCTGATTTACTCTTGCTTAAAATAATTTCTTATTATCCAGACTCTTTGTCCTGTCTTTCAAAGTCCTCTGTGACAAGGGCTCCTCTGGCATTTTATTTGACTTGTTTTGTTAAGTAGAAGATCTAGGCAGGAGAAGGAGAAAATAAAATTTAAAAGATTGCTTGTCCCCAACCCCAAGTTGGGCTATTCCAAGTGGCTTCTACTGTCTTCCTCATGTTCTACCAAAACTGGTGTCACCATCACTGGCAGGGGCTGGAAGGAGACAGGGACCAGTAACAGAACAGAAAAGGGAACACAGAAGTCAGATGTTGGGCCAGCTCACAGTAACATGGCTGGATTGAGTGCAGTCAAATAAAGGTTAAACAGATTTTAATGTGTTTTCAATTCTACAGTCTAAAACAGAAAGTGAGAATGCAGTCAAATTACAGCTGTATTACAATGTTAGGCTACAGCAAATCTCTAGTTGGCTCTACCCAAGTGAAGGCATCTAATCAGGAAGTGGCCGACTATCTAACCCGTGAACTGTTTGTAACTCAGAACCTTTCGGTGCAATGAAGCCAACCCTGTATATATTAATAACATACTTCATCTATATTATTTAGAGTAAATCGTATGTGAAAAATGATACTTTTGGGTCTCTTAGTAGAACATGTACATTCAGCTGATTTTTGAGATAAAAAGGATCAATCTTATATAGTTTTCTTTATCCTTTTCTGCCTGGTCCCCACTGTGACTAATGATATGCACTTATGAGTCGGCTAATGGAAGTCAGCAAAGTAATCCTGGCCTTGGGCCAGCTTCTTCTTTTCTTTAAGGATAATTGTTCAATATTGGGATTGGATCTCTAAAAATCTCTAAAATTAGCTTTTAGAATGTATTTCTCAAAATGAAAAATTGGAAGCCAACTGGATGTCTAAGAGAAGTAGATTGATTCCATATACATAGCATACTGCTTACTGCTGCTAAGTCACTTCAGTCGTGTCCGACTCTGTGCGACCCCATAGACGGCAGCCCACCAGGCTCCCCCGTCCCTGGGATTCTCCAGGCAAGAACACTGGAGTGGGTTGCCATTTCCTTCTCCAATGCATGAAAGTGAAAAGTGAAAGGGAAGTCGCTCAGTGGTGTCCGACTCTTAGCGAGCCCATGGACTGCAGCCTACCAGGCTCCTCCTTCCATGGGATTTTCCAGGCAAGAGTACTGGAGTGGGGTGCCACTGCCTTCTCCAATACATAGCATATCAAGATTGCAATACAAGACTACAAAATCTGTAGCCATATTCAAAAATGTGACATACTTTTGAAGAAAGTTAAAAAGCAAAAGCAACTTAGCTCTACACATGTATGGACCATGAACTTGTCAGGGTGGTAAACTTGAGAGCAATTTTGTTTATTTAAAATTTCTCTTAATGTTATAATAGTAAGTTACACTAGCTGTGGTTCTCTTAGTTGAGTCGTGAGAATTGGACCAGAGGAGAATAATTCCTTCTTCCCTTATTCCAGGCTGGAGGCTGGAGGGGTTTCCTCAAGTAATTGCAAGCGAGGAGAAACTTCCCCAGGTGCCCTCATGGAGCCTGGTTTAAACGAACACTTGTGTGAGAAACCTGAAGTTTCAGCATAGGGTAGCATCATGGCTTCCTCAGATACTGTAAACACACCCGGCTCACTGAATCCGAAGGATTGATTGTCATATAAGGGGGCAAAGGAAGCCAGCAGATGGGATTGCCCAAGGGCTTTACTAGTCAAGGAACTGTGGGAAATGGGAGGATTACTGGGAATTTAGAGATGTGCATGCATGCATGCTGTCACTTCAGTCGTGTCTGACTCGCTGCGACCCTATGGATCTTAACCCACCAGGCTCCTCTGTCCATGGGATTCTCCGGGCAAGAATACGGAGTGGGTTGTTATGCCCTCCTCCAGGGGATCTTTCTGACCCAGAATTGAACTTGTGTTTCCTGCAACTTCTGCATTGCAGGTGGATTCTTTACTGCAGAGCTGCCAGGGAAGTCTTTAGAGATGTGCAAATGATGATTTACTTTTCAGATATTTCAAAGGTGAATTTGGGAAATGCTTGAAACTCTTGATAGTCCATGAATTAGATATTGAATTTCAACCAAAGTTGTGAGAATATTTGAGTTGGTATTTTATAACCCTTGACCAGAGGGTGATGGACATGGAGAACATTAGACTGGGAAGGAAGTTGGAGATAGAAGTTGGGCCGGCTTGGAGTCCTTATGGGTTCACTAAGAACACGATGTCATGTTGCCTGGTTTTCTCTGATAAGGTGAAGGTTTAACAAGAGAGGGATATTGTAGACCTGCGCTCTTCAGACGACGTGTGGAGAGAACTAACTTGGGGAATCTCCAAAGTTTCTGATTCAATAAAGGCTATTTTTTCCCCAAGATTCCTTGTTAAATTTCTTATGCAGTCTCATAAAAACAAAACAAAACAAAACAGCAGCTTTAGACATTGCATCACCGATCACAAGATTCTTAGAGTTTTGATTACGACCCAGATATATTTGCAATTAGCTGGATCTAGATGAAGCTAATTACTTCCACCCCTGTACAACCGAGTCAGATATGACTGAGAGACTGAACTGAACCAGAGAAGCTCCATACCTTGCACGGACTTCTACTGTTGCATTTCTCGGTTTGTATCCTTGTGTGCCTTAGCGTCTCCTACCCATGCCCTCCTCACCCACACACCCACACACCCACACTAGACTTTGTATGCCCAGTTGCTCCTTAATTAAACACTGACTTGTCCTGTGTTTCTGAGCTTCAGCTCTTTTTCATCCATGGACATGGTATTACCTTCTCCATCTCCTTTGGCAAGGATGAAATAAGAAGCCTGGAATAATGTCCAGAGTCTGATGTGAACTGGTATGCTTAGGTTCTGGGCTGTTTTCTGTTAAACCTTATGTGACTTCACATCAGTCATCTGAGGTCTCTGACTCTTTGTCTCTTTCACCGATAGCAAAAAGGTTTTTAAAAATTATGAAATGCAGGGGATAGCATGGAGGGGATAAACTAAGAATTTGGAGTTATCAAATATAAATTACTATATATAAAATAGGCAAACAACAAGGACCTGCTGTATAGCACGGGGAACTCTACTTAATCTCTTATAACCTGTAAGGGAAAGGAATCTGAATATATTGAACCTGTGTCTCCCACATTGCAGGCAGATTCATTACTGTCTGAGCCACCAGGAAAGCCCTATATATATATGTATATGTATTATGTATTTATATTGATGCTTTTGAACTGTGGTGTTGGAGAAGACTCTTGAGAGTCCCTTGGACTGCAAGGAGATCCAACCGGTCCATTCTGAAGGAGATCAGCCCTGGGATTTCTTTGGAAGGAATGATGCTAAAGCTGAAACTCCAGTATTTTGGCCACCTCATGCGAAGAGTTGACTCATTGGAGAAGACTCTGATGCTGGGAGGGATTGAGGGCAGGAGGAGAAGGGGACGACAGAGGATGAGATGGCTGGATGGCATCACTGACTCGATGAATGTGAGTCTGAGTGACCTCTGAGAGCTGGTGATGGATAGGGAGGCCTGGCGTGCTGCGGTTCATGGGGTCGCAAAGAGTTGGACACGACTGAGCGACTGATCTGATCTGATGTATTTATATAAAAGTGATACAATTTGCTATATGCGTAGAAATAGTACAACCTTGTAAATTAACTATTACTTCCATATTACTTCCAAATTAAATTACTTCCATAAAAACAAAACCAAAAATATGTTCCCAGGTGGCACAGTCATAAAGAATCCACCTGCCAAAGCAGGAGATGCAGGAGACATGAGTTTGATCCCTGGGTTTGATCCTGGGAAGATCCCCTAGAGGAGGAAATGGCCACCCACTCCAGTATTCTTGCCTGGAGAATTCCATGGACAGAGGAGTCTGGATAGAGTCGGACATGACTTAGCACACATGCGCACAGCAGCACACGAACTTGAGAGTTTCATTATTAGTGATAAGAAGATACATTACTATTTAGTTTTGCAAAATTAATACCCCAAAGTAATTCAACAGCACTTATTGCCATGCCAGGAGTTTTTACATGAATTCTCCCCACTGGTCGTGTTTCTTATGAATATCTGTGAGAGCGGTCCAAAACACAAGCGTTGCTCACTGGTAGATGATTTGCACTTGATGCATATGCTAAATTTCCATGCCATGGCATCATTCTAGTTGGGGATCATATTTTTCCAGTCTTACTTACTGCTGAAGTATGTGGGAATTGATTTTTTCCATGTTGTGCAAACCTGTTGTGAAAGCCCAGTGCCGTCAGCACTGCCTCTTTGTCCCTCTTGAGAATTATAGTTTTTAACCCTCTTTGGCTTTAGCCAGAGAAAGAAGCCAGTGAAAGAAGTACGTTGAATTTGCTTGCTGCCTCTGGGGCTGTCTTATCCCACTGGGATGTGGAATCAGCCTCTGCAGTGACCATCTCTTTTTACCATTCTTTGCATAAACATTCTTTCCTAAAGATAATTTCAGAGAGAAGAGATACAGACAGCTTCTTCTTTTTTTTTTAGGGCTAATCTGCCTAACTGAAGACTTTTACTGAAAAAAGTCGAGCTAACATACAAGTATTCCTGTCTCAAAGATCTAGAGAAAGATGAGTTGGAAATAGTAAACATATGAATGAGCTGGTGGGTTCAGAATATAGACTGACTGTGTGAGTTATTATTCTGTCTTTACTGCCTTTTTGCTGAATGACCTTGGGTAAGTGATCTCGCCTGTGTGAGGATTGAAGGAGGCAGTCAGTTAGAGTCTATGCTGGTTGTTGTTGTTCAGTTCCTCAGTCAGGTCCAACTCTTACTGACCCAGTGGACTGAAGCAAGCCAGGCTACCCTGTCCTTTACTAACCCCTGCAGTTTGTTCAAACTCATGTCCATTGAGTTGGTGATGCCATCCAACCATCTTATCTTCTGTTGCCCCCTTCTCCTCCTGCCCTCAATCTTTCCCAGCTTCAGGATCTTTTCCAATAAGTCAGCTCTTTGCATCAGGTGCCCCAAATATTAGAGTTTTAGCTTCAGCATCAGTCCTTCCAATGACTATTCAGGGTTGATTTCCTTTAGGATGGACTGGTTGGATCTCCTTGCTGGGAGGAGCAGAGATCTTTGCTTTATACTCCAAATGCCTAAGAAGTTCCCTGCACATAGTAGGTGCTCAGTTCATGTTCCTTGAATGAATAGCTTCCTCCCAGAGTGACAGAAAATACCTAGGCTTTTCTTTAAGTTTCTTCAAAATATTTCTCCACATTCTCTGAAGCCTGCTTCATTGGAATGTTCTTACTGTTCTCCAACAGTTAACTAACCCCAGCATTTTGTTTATTAAGCCAGACAAAAGCTAGCGACCCAGTTGAGAGTCTAAACTCTCAACGGACTTTCCCATCATCTGAAGTGTTTATTACTTGAACTGAAGTAGATGCACAGTTTGAAGCTTCAACCAAGTTTAGTCTTTTTTTTTTTTTTTTTTTTACTGTTTTCAAAACAAGATATTTTATCAATATAGCTTATACATCAAATAGAAGAAGGCTATTCCCAATAATATCTTTATCTTCTAGACATAAATAACAACTCCAGTAATCAAAATTTACTACAGTTGTAATAGATTTTGACAGAGTTTATGTATTGTGTGCAATGCTAACATAATGCTGACTTCCAAGCATAGAGGCCAGAATTTCTAGTTTGGCTGTTAAATGGGAAAAAAAAATCCACTACTGAATGTAGTTTTACTACATTTGAGATGAATTTTTAGAAATAAAATTGTTTAAAGCAGTTTCTAATCAGAAAATTGAAATTATCTGTGGCAATGTAACCACTAACAGCGTGTATAGTATGAAAATATTTCAATAATTAATGCATGCTCCATCTAGAGTAATTGACAGGGGGTCATAAATGTAATGGGCCATCTGTGTTTGATTTGTACACGAGAATGCTTAAAGGGATAGGCAGGTAGTTCAAGATTCCCTGGCAAAAAGATTTGTTTCAATTTCTCCAAGTAGCAGGACCATTTACCATGTTTTTTTCCTCTTTTTTTTTCTCCTTCAAGTCTTCTCCAGATTTCTACTTCAGCCCCGCATTTCTCACTGCTTCTCATTCCGATGCAAGTCTCTTTCCAAGTTTTGATGTGTATGTGAATCAACAGCAATCTTCAACAATCAGACTCAGCTCTCCGAACCATTTCAATAGCAACTTAAAAGTCACACATGTGATGAAAAAAATCAGGGGCTCACTCCAATGCTGTGATTATCATTCATTCTGCTCAGTCCTATCACTTCGAAAATTAGTTTGCAAATTTTTCTTCTGTCAGTAAGCAAACAACCTTGCTTATATCTGTTAACAATAGGACTGCTAGGAATCATAGTAAGATTTTTGTAATTCATTCTTTTTTGAGTGGACCATAATTGTCCTGTTTCTGGAAGTAAAGTGGTCTTGGTGGACATTAGAAGAGGTTCTAGAATTTTCTGTGCAGGGAAACCAAAGAGCATTGGCTAATTGCCTGGAACACTGTGCTGTGATTCAGACCCAATTCATCCAAAAACACATATTCAACTGGAATTTACAAACTATTTACCTTCTGCTAGATAATGTGCTAAACAGTGATCATGTTGAAAGCCATGTGCCTGGTTGGTTGAACTAAACCAGCAAGGTGTCTGCCCCCAGGAATCTCACATTCTAGTAAATGCAACTTCTTCCTTTGATATCTCATAGGCACCATAACTCTATGCCTAGAAGACGAAATATACCATCTCTCCTGATCCCCTCACCCCTTTCCTTCTGTGTTGCCTATTTTGGAAAAACATGCAACCATCTACCAAATTGCCCAAGTACAGTTCTCCTAGACTCTTCCCTTCCTTTTTCTCCTTCACAAAAGCAATTCACCATTTCTGTCAGTGCTAGCTCCTGGCCACTGCATGACTCTGCTTCCATACTCAAAAGAATATGAAATTTTGTCTGTAATATTGCAACAGATTCCAATATTATTTTCCAGCCTAGTCTTCATACTATGTATCACCAGAAGGATATTTTGAACATTAAGATGCTAATACCATGATGTTATTTCCCTGTAAAAACATCCTAGTAGTAATAACTCTACAACTGCCTTAAAGACAAAACCCAAACTTTACATGGTGGAAAGGAAGACTTTCGCTAATGTGCACTGGACCTGACTCTATAGGGCCACCTCTGGCCACCTATCCTGCTCTCTGGTTACACAGAAGTGTATTCTCTGAGCACATCTGGATACCTCAGTGCCTTTGAACATGCAATTTCCTCTTCCTGGAATGCTTGGAATTTTTCTTCTATTCCCTTGGGCAACCTCTCTCCACCTATCAAACTCATCTCGGACAGATGATGCCTTTTGTCGACAGCTTCTCTTCCTTGATGTTTGCCTGGGTTATCAGTGGCCTTTCTGGGGGAATGTTCCAGGTCCCCTCTATGGCAGTATGGCTCAGATCTGTGTCCTTGCTTCAGGTGGCTACCAGAGCCTTATGTGGCAGATGTGTTGAGGAGGAAGTGTTGAAGGACATTCACAACGTGTCCAGCACAAGCTAAGTTTGGTCCAAGACAGGACAGAGTTTAAAGGCAGATCTCACGAGTCATTGTCTTTTTTAAGTCGGGTTGGCAGCAGAGCAGTTACTCTTTTTTTTTTTCCTCCAATGCTGTTGTTTATTCAGAATGTATTCTTTTTTGGACATGATTTCTTTCTCTTGGACATGAGTCAACATTTCAGAAAGTAGACCCTAGTCCTCTCTTTTTCCAGGCTAATTTTTCTTAAATGTTTTTTGCTTTTAAATACTTCTTAATGTTCAGTTATGTCATATATTAACAAATATATCTTAATTGCCTTCACCTGGGCCTTTCATGGTTTCCAAAAGCCTCTAAGATGCAAGAAACTATTTAAATTACTTTTATCTTAATTATTGTTTTCTTTTGTTTTCCATTCATAATTTTATTTTTTTTAAGTTTGCGGTATGTGATATGAAAAAGTACCCAAATAGCTCAATGCTGTCTAATTAAAAACCTATGCTTTCTCCATGTCTAGTATAAAGCACTTTTATGTGTAGTTAATTTTTATCATTATGCTTTTAAAAATAAAACATAAGACATAGTCTAAGAATATTTATTGGTATTACATTGGATTCATAGATTATTACAGAATATTTTTTTTGCATTTAGATGTGAGGATTCTTTTTAAATATCTGGGTTTTGTTTTTGTTTAATTATGTCCATTTGTTTTTTTTTTTAAATTGGTTTTTATTGAGTATCTTAGTTTTTGAAAAAAAGTTAATCAGTTACATTGTGGCATTCTACATAGTGCTAACTGACCATATTAAAAAAATAATACAGGACAACTATCCAGTTATTCATGTATTTGACATTGTAAAGGTAATATCTGAATTTTTAGGATATATTTTTATTTTTTTCACATACATTTTGTTTTTCAGATACATTTTAGACACACCCCCTGTCTTTCTGTCCTATGGAAATGAAGGAAACACCAGCTACCCTTATGATTTTAATCAGAAAATATAAATATAAAGTATGAATTCAATAAATATCTAAGCTTGGCTTTTACTATTTCCAGAACATGTGTTCACTATCTTTGACTAAATAAAGCATACTTTAGGAGTGATAAGAAAAAAAGAGAACTTTAAAAATTGTTAATGAACATGGTTAACATTTGTACTGAAGCAAAAGCATAGTTTAAGATAAAACACAGTTACCCCAGGAAGAAAATGCGGTCCGTGGTCAAGGAACCTGCGTCTGTGGTTGTTTTAAATGTTGCTGAGTGTGACCTGCTCTGTAGATGTGGCTGGAAGGAGACGGAGGATGGTGACACGGGTCATCCTTCGTTTCTCTTTATGCTCCGGGCTTAGGAGGTTGATATTTGCTTTCAACATATTGAACTAGTGGTTCTTGATTCATCCTAATGATCAGAAGAATTTTAATGTATTTTTCTGTATATCTAAACACTAAAAAAACAATATTAGCTAGAGTCCCTGCCACCCAGATGTTCAGAGTTCAAAGCAAATAACAACATGACAGGCCAGAGGCAACTGAGCCATCTATCAAACAAATGCATGGCCTGATGAGACAGCAGATTAAAAGGCTTAACTGAGGAGAGTTTCAGCTGGTGGAGATAAGTGTCCGACTGTGTTTTCCACCAAAATGTAGTTTCTTCTTCTATTGTTTTTTGATACTATAAGAGCAATGTATACTCATTACAGAGAAAAATTAGAATATACAAAGCGAAACTAAGACACCCTCAAAATGAATTTTCCCTTTCGCCACAAATTAGCTATTGTGATTGCGCTACTATATATTCTTATAAATAAATAAAATTGCATCTTATACTACATATACTTTGTAACCAGCCTTTTCCATTTAATATATCATCAGATATATCCTCATTACTAGACTGACTTACTTAGTCTCATTTTTATGACCTCAAGTTATTCCATTTCTGGATTTACTGATGTGTATTTCAACGATTCACATTTATGATAGGTTCTGGTTTGTCTAACTCCTTTATTTGAAGATGTTGCTTTAAAATATGTAGAGTAAGATGTCTTGATTGGTATAATCATCTCAAATGTTTGTGTGCTAGAATAAGAAACTGTTGTTTATTAAGAAAGCATGTGGCAACCTGCGTGGGAGGGGAGTTGGGGGAGAATGTACATGTTTGGCTGAGTCCTTTTGCTATTCAGCTGAATCTATCACAACATTGTTAATCAGCTATATCCAGATACAAAATTAAAAGTTAAAAAGCATATTACATGCTGCAAATCAGTTCATTTATCACCTTTAAAAATTGAAACATACAGAAAACTGAGAATAAGATAACTACTTCAAGTTGGCATGATTCTTTATTGAAAAAATTGGAATGCTGTATTTTATTTTATTTTTTTTAAATTTTATTTTGCTTAACATTACAATATTGTATTGCATTTGCCATTCATCAAAATGAATCCACCACAAGTATACATGTGTTCCCCATCCTGAACCCTCCTCTCTCCTCCTTCCCCATACCATCCCTCTGGGTTGTTCCAGTGCTGTATTTTAAAAACAAACCAGTCCAACATTTGAGAGTGATGGTAAAAAAGTTTGGAAGGTGAGGTGGATGTTTCAAGGATATTAGCTCAAGAGTAGACTTTAGAGGGCTTCTTTGGTGACTCAGCAGTAAAGAATCTGCCTGCAGTGCAGGAGAATGGGTTCAATCCCCGGGTCAGGAAGCTTCCCTGAAGAAAGATCGGCAACCCACTCCAGTATTCTTGCCTGGGAAAATCCACGAACAGAGGAGCTTGGTGGGTTACAGTCCATGCGGTCGAAAGAGTCAGACATGACTGAGCAACTAAACAAGACAAGACTTTGGAGGCAAACAGACAGCTGAAAAGTGAAAGTGAAAGCTGCTCAGTTGTGTCTGACTCTTGGCAACTCCGTGGACTATACAGTCCATGGAAATCTCCAGGCCAGAATATTGGAGTGGGTAGCTGTTTCCTTCTCCAGGGGATCTTCCCAACCCAGGGATCGAACCCAGGTCTCCTGAGTTACAGGTGGATTCTTTACCAGCTAAGCCACAAGGGAAGCCCAATAGACAGCTGATTGAATCTTACCTTTCCAACTGCATCTGGTCATGATTACAGAGGCCCCAGACTACACGTAGGGGAGAATACCTAGCATCATACTTGGCATCCTGTAGGCCTAGGACAGTTGGTACCCGTGTAAATGAGATGGAAGAACTAGGGTCTCAGAACGTGAGGAAGGAGGATATAAATATGGAGGGGGAGATGGCAAGAACGTGAGGGAAATGCTCAAATGACTCTTTGTGCCTGAGAAATGGGGCGAGAACTTGGTGATGGAAGGAGGAGAGAGAAAATGCCACCAAGTGCCATATTGCAACAGAACAACGGTTAGATGGTGAGGAGGTCAGCAGCTAAAACATGCCATTCATGGTGATAATAGCTGCAGCTTATACTCACACAGTACTCACATAGTATGTGCCAGACAATAAGACCTGTAAAACCAGGGAAGTTAAGTATTTATACTCTAAGTATATTCACCTTTTAATTGTCACCATCCCCTATCTGACCTACCTCCTACACCTGCTGTAAGGATTAAATGGGTTAATCTTTGCAAAGCGCTTAAAATAGTGTTCCATAAATGTTTCTAAGTAAAGTCCTCCTTTTACTGAGGCACAGAGAGGTCAAGACTCTTGTCTGAGGCCAACACGGTTAGCCAATGGCAGGAGTGGGATTGGGATCTGGCCATCTGCACCAGAACTCATTCTTGCTTGGAGTCATCCCTGGACACACAGGACAGTGATGAGGAACAGCTGCCTCTGCTCTGACTTTATTTCACCCAGAAGAGAATGGCCAAAGCTTGCTTCCTTTCTCCATAGGAATGGTCCTTAAAGCTGAAGCTTTCTGGATACTCACTGGACAGCTGGCGGCTACATTATGCCTGCCTATCTTGCCTCCTTCCATCCACTCCATCCTCTTTGGGGTAAACTTGGTGGGGAGGGCACTCTCTTGAGAAGTTTGGTGTAATATTATTTAGCAAAATGGAAATGAAATAGAGAACCAGCTTGTTGGAATGTCACCATTACAAAGAAAGGATTTAAAATTTCTCTCACATACTCGATGTTTTCAAGACCATTGAATTAAGACTGGGCTAGCGTCTTCCCTTTCTTGTCCTTTTCCCAGCTCCACTTCCCCTTGGGTGGCTTCCACCACTCAGTTCCCACCCCATCACCCTGGCCCTACTATAACTATGGGGATAATAACAGTAATGCTGTGAGCTCATGGTTGTGGTGTTCTTATTACATCAAGTGCACTCATGCATTATCTCATTTAATCCTCATAGCCGCTTTGTGAGGGAAGAACTTTTTTTTCACCTGCTTTATATATGAAGAAACTGAAGTTTGGGAAAACATAAATCGCTTAACTGCTAAGTGGAAAAGTTGGCATTGGAGCCCAGCTCTATCTTGCTTAAATCTGATGTCGCACCTTCTCTAACAGAATCCCCTTTCAGTCAGTTCAGTTACTCAGTCCCCATGGACTGCAGTATGCCAGGCCTCCCTGTCCACCACCAACTCCTAGAGCCTACTCAAACTCGTGCCCATTGAGTCAATGATGCCATCCAACCATCTCATCCTCTGTTGTCCCGTTTTCCTCCTGCCTTCAATATCTCCCAGCATCAGGGTCTTTTCCAGTGAGTCAGTTCTTCACATCAGGTGGCCAAAGTATTGGAGCTTCAACTTCAGCATCAATCTTTCCAATGAATATTCAGGACTGATTTCCTTTAGGATGGACTGGTTGGCTCTCCTTGCAGTTCAAGGGACTCTCAAGAGTCTTCTCTAATACCACATTTCAAAAGCATCAATTCTTCTGTGCTCAGCTTTCTTTATGGTTCAACTCTCACATCCATACATGGCTACTGGAAAAACCATAACTTCGACTAGATGGACCTTTGTCAGCAAAGTAATGTCTCCTAGGTTGGTCATAGCTTTTCTTCCAAGATGTAAGCATCTTTTAATTTCATGGCTGCAGTCACCATCTGCAGTGATTTTGGAGCCCAAAATGATAAAGTCTCTCACTGTTTCCATTGTTTCCCCATCCATTTGCCATGAAGTGATGGGACCAGATGCCATTATCTTTGCTTTTTGAATGTTGGGTTTTAAGCCAACTTTTTCACTCTCCTCTTTGACCTTCATCAAGAGGGGTCTTCATTTCCTCTTCACTTTCTGCCATAAGACTGGCATCATCCGCATATCTAGGGTTATTGATACTTGTTCCATATCTGGTTCTTTCTCCTGGCAATCTTGATTCCAGCTTGTGCTTCATCCAGCCCGGCATTTCACATGATGTACTCTGCATAGAGGTTAAATAAGCAGGGTGACAATATACAGCCTTGATGTACTCCTTTCCCAATTTGGAAGCAGTCTGAACTGTTGCTTCTTAACTTGCATACAGATTTCTTAGGAGGCAGGTAAGGTGGTCTGGTGTTCCCATGCCTTGAAGAATTTCCCACAGTTTGTTGTGATCCACATGGTCAAAGGCTTTGGCATAGTCAATAAGTCAGAATTTTCTGGAATTCTCTTGTTTTTTTCTATGATCCAACAGATGTTGGCAATTTGTTCTCTGGTTCCTCTGCTTTTTCTAAATCCAGCTTGAACGTGGTTCACATACTGTAGAAGCCTGGCTTGGAGAATTTTGAGTATTACTTTACTGACATTTAAGATGAATGCACTTGTGCGGTAGTTTGAGCATTCTTTGGCATTGCCTTACTTTGGGATTAGAATGAAAACTGGCCTTTTCCAATCCCATGGCCACTGCTGAGTTTTCCAAATTTGCTGATATATTGAGTACAGCACTTTCACAACATCATCTTTTAGGATTTGAAGTAGCTCAACTGGAATTCCATCACTTCCACTAGCTTTGTTCATAGTGAAGCTTCCTAAGGCCCACTTGACTTTGCATTCCAGGATGTCTGGCTCTAGGTGAGTGATCACACCATCGTGGTTATCTGGGTCATTAAAATATTTTTTTGTATAGTTCTTCTGTGCATTCTTGCCACTTCTTCTTAATATCTTCTGCTTCTGTTAGGTCTATAGTGTTTCTGCCCTTTATTGTGTCCATCTTTGCATGAAATAAATGTTCCCTTATGATCTCTAATTTTCTTGAAGCGATCTCTAGTCTTTCACACTCTATTATTTTCTTCTATTTCTTTGCACTGATCACCAAGGAAGGCTTCCTTATCTCTCCTTGCTATTCTTTGGAACTCTGCATTCAAATGGGTATATTTTCCTATTCTCCTTTGCCTTTAGTTCTCTTCTTTTCTCAGCTATTTGTAAGGCCTCCTCAGACTACGATTTTGCCTTTTTGCATTTCTTTTTTTGGAGACGGTCTTGATCACTGCCTCCTGTTCAGTGTCACTAACCTCCATCCATAATTCGCGTCTGTATCTATCAGATCTAATCCCTTGAATCTATTTGTCACTGCCACAGTATAATCATAAGGGATATGATTTTGGTCATGCCTCAGTGGTCTAGTGGTTTTCCCTACTTTCTTCAATTTAAGTTTGAATTTTGCAATAAGGAGTTCATAATCTGAGCCAGTCAGCTCCCGGTCTTGTTTTTGCTGACAGTATAGAGCTTCTCCATTTTTGGCTGCAAAGAATTTAATCAATCTGATTTTGATACTGACCATTTGGTGGTGTTCATGTGTAGAGTCGTCTCTTGTGTTATTGGAAGAGGGTGTTTGCTGTGCCCAGTGCATTCTCTTGGCCAAACTCTGTTAGGCTTTGCCCTGCTTCATTTTGTACTCCAAGGCCAAACTTGCCTGCTACTCCAGGCTTCCTACTTTTGCATCCCAGTCCCCTGTGATGTTTTTGGGTGTTAGTTCTAGAAGGTCTTGTAGTTCTTCATAGAACCATTCAACTCCAGCCTCTTCCGCATTAGTGGTTGCTGCATAGACTTGGATTACTGTGATGTTGAATAGTTTGCCTTGGAATTCCCCTTAGCATTCAGTTTTCCACCATCACCTAAGTTTTGAAGATACGTGGGTTGATGTGCATAGGTTTCCCTGAGTGAGATACTCTGGCAAGTTTTATATGTTCCATATTAAAAAAAAAAATCCTACACATATTTAAAGAAGTTCTATCAATGGGCAAAAAGCTGTACTCTGTACTTTGGGAATACAAACAATAAAGAGGAGGAGATTCTAATTTTGTGAGATAATGTGTACATAAATGATTATAAAACAAATATGGCAACTCTGTAGCTGTGACACTTATTCAGCTACAATACAAGAATAGTAGCTGAATAAGTACAACTATAAAATGTGGTAGCTGAATAGTAAAATATATACTATGTGAGACAGTCAAGCAAACTTTGTACTCAGACAAAAAACTATATACTGAGATTATCTGTATTGTTTAAAAAATAAAAATTGAAAGTCAATTTAACATACTTGAACTAAAAACTAACAAAATAAAACTAAAGAAGGAGGTAGTTAGTAAAGATTAAAAACTAAAATTTATGGAGTAGAAAACAAACATAAAAACAGGTAGGTAAAATCAAAATTAGGTGCTTTGAAAGATGAATGAACTAAATATATCCTGGTAAAGCATGGTTAGAGAGAACGTTATACAAATACAGCACGTTAAAGGAGACATAATCATAGATATGGAGAAGATAAAACTCTCTGGTGGGTATTAAGTGCAGATCTATAGAAGTAATTATGGAAAACTGAAGGCAATGGATAATTTCCTAGTAAAAATACCAAAAGTGATCATTTAAAGAACTATGAATAGATCAATTATTATTGACATTGGAGAGTAAAAGATCTATTATTAAAAAAGGCACCAGACCTAAATGGTTTTATAGATGAATTCCTTATTAAAAATCAGTTTCAGTGTGATAGAAAAATCTATTTGACCATAAAAAGGAAAGCTAGTAAAATTATTTTGTGAAGATTGCTTCTAAAGATAGCACAGAATTTGAAGACCAATTTCTACCAAGAATTATAAGCAAATGTTAGCAAATCAAATCCATCAGTATATCAGAAGTGTATGACACCATTACTAGAGTCTATACTAGAATGCACGAATGTATGTTCAGTTTTATGTAAATTGTGGGAAGGCTCCAGTCATTTACAGTGGATGCAGTGGTGGCCAATGAAGTCGTAATGTGGAACTCTGAAACACTAATTCTTGAGCAGTTTGGAAATCGTAGGAGTGAGGTAAGGATAGAAGGTGGACACTGGGGAAAAAAGAAAGAGATCATTTAGCTTTAAGCAATTGCACCAGTTGTTTGTGCTTATTTAATTTGTAGGATGTGCAAATTGAAGAGAGGTGTGATAAATAAGGAAAGAACCTGTAAAGAATATCAACCATGTTCTAAGCACTGGCTAGGAGCTCTGCATAAAATGTCATCAATGGTTTAATCAGGCCTGTGTTAACATGCAGAACACACCTGTGCACAGGCACTTCAATAAGGAACTTAATAAGGAGGAACTTAATAAGTTCCTCAATAAGGAACTTCTCAAGGAAAAAAGTTAACTTATTTTATATATAACTTATTATATATATGATATCGTACGTATATACAAGTGAAGTGAAGTGAAAGTCACTCAATCGTGTCTGACTCTTTGCGACCTCATGACGTATACAGTTCTTGGAATTCTTTAGGCCAGGATACTGGAGTGGGTAACCTTTCCCTTCTCCAGGGGATCTTCCAAACCCAGGGATTGAACCCAGGTTTCCTGCCTTGTAGGTGGATACTTTACCACTGAGTCACAAGGGAAGCCAGTATGAATATAAATATATATATTATATTTTATATGTAACTTATTTTATATATACCTTATATTATAAAAATAAACTTATTAAGGAACAAAATTCAACATATTGTTTTAAAAATGTTGGTTAGGAGAGGGGCTTTTATATACACCATTATTATGGAAATTGACTACAAATAAGCACTTCAAATACTTCATATATAATATATAAAGTACAATTACATATAAATATATAATATATACAAAACATTTGAAATGTTTATATAATATATATAATATTTTATGTTTTATATATAAATATACATATAAAATATATTATATATATAATATATATTATAAACACTTCAAATACTTCATTGACAGATGTCATTCATGAGACAAGAGAGACAGTAATTTTAGCTGACACATGAGTTCATAGGCCCTGACATTCTTTTACAAGTACATTAGGATGGTTTTGCTGGTTGCAGCCACAGAGAACTAATACTCATTCTGTAAAGACATCCCTGCTTATTGTGACCTTCTCAAGCAATCTTGTTTGGGTAAGTACCTGCTGGTTGTAGCATCTCTGAAAGAGGACCTTCTAAGCTCACAATGCCAGGGCAGAAGTTTCTTTGCTCTCCAGCACAGTTCTGTCTGGAGCCCCTTGGGGTCCTGGGGGAGGAGAGTGGGTCTCAAGCGGAGGGAGGAGATATTGACATATTTTTGCCAGGAAGCAGTTTCCCATTATGGCCCCTTGAGGATGCTTTCTCCTTTATGCGTCTCTGGCATAGCCTGGGAGCTGCTTTGTAGGTTTCTGTTTTCTGTTTATTTTCAGATAGGGGATTCTGTGCTACAGTTATCCTCCCTTGCAGACCTGGTGCCTTCCTATGGGGAAGGGGGAACTCTTTTCTCTGAAGAGCAACAGAGCAGAGCTCTGGTCCAAAGATATTGCCAAGAGAATTTAAACAAAGTAAACTGCGGACACCTCAGATGCTAGACTTGGTAACTTAACAAGGTGGAGTAACAACTATTAGGTCAGTGACTGTAAGCCTATCCTATAAACAATGATTATAAGATTTAAACATGGCTTTGCCTCCCAACAACTATGTCAGCAGCCAGTGGGTGATAGCTACGGAGCTACCCTGTCTTTCTGCTTCATCACTTAAAGTGACAGTATCCAGCCTTCCATTCTGCATCTATCATAAAGACACATTGATTTCCTTTCTGGAGAAACACATATTTCTTTTCTCCTGCTAAAAAGATAAATCTGACAGATTTTAATCAAATGTAGTTGTTCACAACTGCAGAAATGCGTTCAGTGCACACAGGAAAACAAAAATATACCAGCAACTAAAAAAAGAGTTTGGTGGCCAGGTTTATTAGTAGAAAATACTTGTATTAACACACATGCACGTGGACACACACATGCACTCTCTCTCTGTCTCTCTCACAAGGCAAAGGCAGTAAAGCCTCAGTTCAGTTCAGTCGCTCAGTCATGTCTGACTCTTTGTGACCCAATGAACCACAGCACGCCAGGCCTCCCTGTCCATCACCAACTCCCAGAATTCACTCAAACTCACATCCATCGAGTCAGTGATGCCATCCAGCCATCTCATCCTCTGTCGTCCCCTTTTCCTCCTGCCCCCAATCCTTCCCAGCATCAGAGTCTTCTCCAATGAGTCAATTCTTTGCATGAGGTGGCCAAAGTACTGGAGTTTCAGCTTTAGCATCATTCCTTCCAAAGAAATCCCAGGGCTGATCTCCTTTAGAATGGACTGGTTAGATCTCCTTGCAGCCCAAGGGACTCTCAAGAGTCTTCTCCAACACCACAGTTCAAAAGCATCAATTCTTCAGTGCTCAGCTTTCTTCACAGTCCAACTCTCACATTCATACATGACTACTGGAAAAACCATAGCTTTGACTAGACGGACCTTTGTTGGCAAAGAAATGTCTCTGCTTTTGAATATGCTATCTAGGTTGGTCATAATTTTCCTTCCAAGGAGTAAGCGTCTTTTAATTTCATGGCTGCAGAGTCGATTATTATAAGATTCTTCAAGATAGTGTTTTGTTTGTAGTGACATCAGTAAATGTTGACCTCAGTTTAAATTTTGACTAAAGATGTGTTCTTCAGATTCTCTGTTTAACCCTAAGATTCTGGAATATTGGGCTTTGGTCTTTAAAATGCGGTGATTCCCAAGTTGAAACTTGGCTTTCAGAGGAAACATCATTTGAGATGTGATATGTGATATTTGAGATCTGACAGGTTTATGTGGTATATAGTCAATCCTAAAGAAAATCAACCTTGGATATTCAGTGGAAGGATTGATGCTGAAGCTAAAGCTCCAATACTTTGGCCACCTGATATGAAGAGCTGACTCACTGGAAAAGTCCCTGATGCTGGGAAAGATTGAAGGCAAAAGGAGAAGAGGTCAACAGAGGATGAGATGGTTGGATGGCATCACTGAATCAATGGACATGAGTTTGACCAAACTCCAAGAGACAGTGAAGGACAGGGAAGCCTGACATGCTGCAGTCCATGGGGGTCACAAAGAGTTGAACACCTTGGCGACTGAACAACAATAACAGAAACAAATGGAAGGATGAAGCATCTTCACGTCCTTATCCAATAGGTTCTCATAATGTTATTTTTGTTCCTGACTTGGCTAAATGCACTGTGGAGCATTTGCATTATTTCATAAATTTATATATTGATTTTAAGTAGCTCAAATTTTTCTTTTCAATGTATCTAAGGGAGCCATGCCCGAGGCCAGGGGTGGCAGCCAGGAGGAGCTGCCCCACGTCCAAGGAGTGGTGGCTGCACGGGTGCAGGACGGCCTAGAGGAGCTACTCCACATTCAAGGTCAGAAGGGGCGGCGGCGAGGAGATACCCCTCGTTCAAGGTAAGGAGCAGCGGCTGCACTTTGCTGGAGCAGCTGTGAAGAGATACCCCATGTCCAAGGTAAGAGAAACCCAAGTAAGACTGTAAGGGTTACGAGAGGGCATCAGAGGGCAGACACACTGAAACCATACTCACAGAAAACTAGTCAATCTAATCACACTAGGACCACAGCCTTGTCTAACTCAATGAAACTAAGCCATGCCCTGTGGGGCCATCCAAGACACATGGGTCATGGTGGAGAGTTCTGACAGAATGTGGTCCACTGGAGAAGGGAATGGTAAACCACTTCAGTGTTCTTGCCTTGAGAACCCCATGAACAGTATGAAAAGGCAAAATGATAGGACATTGAAAGATGAACTCCCCAGGTCAGTAGGTGCCCAATATGCTACTGGAGATCAGTGGAGAAATAACTTCAGAAAGAATGAAGGGATGAAGCCAAAGCAGAAAGAATACCCAGCTCTGGATGTGACTGGTGATAGAAGCAAGGTCTGATGCTGTAAAGAGCAATATTGCATAGGAACCTGGAATGTCAGGTCCATGAATCAAGGCAAATTGGAAGTGGTCAAACAGGAGATGGCAAGAGTGAACGTTGACATTCTAAGAATCAGCAAACTAAGATGGACTGGAATGGGTGAATTTAACCCAAATGACCATTATATCTACTACTGTGGGCAGGAGTCCCTCAGAAGAAATGGAGTAGTTATCATGGTCAACAAAAGAGTCCGAAATGCAGTACTTGGATGCAATCTCAAAAACGACGGATCTCTGTTGGTTTCCAAGGCAAACCGTTCAATATCACAGTAATCCAAGTCTATGCCCCAACAAGTAATGCTGAATAAGCTGAAGCTGAACGGTTCTATGAAGAGCTGCTGCTGCTGCGGCTGCTGCTGCTGCTAAGTCGCTTCAGTCGTGTCTGACCCTGTGCGACCCCATAATTGGCAGCCCACCAGGCTCCCCTGTCCCTGGGATTCTCCAGGCAAGAACACTGGAGTGTGTTGCCATTTCCTTCTCTAATGCATGAAAGTGAAAAGTGAAAGTGAAGTCACTCAGTTGTGTCCAACTCTTAGCGACCTCATGGACTGCAGCCTACCAGGCTCCTCTGTCCATGGGATTTTCCAGGCAGGAGTACTGGAGTGGGGTGCCATTACTTTATCCGCTATGAAGACCTACAAGAACTTTTAGAACTAACACTCAAACAAGATGTCCTTTTCATTATAGGGGACTGGAATGCAAAAGTAGGAAGTCAAGAAACACCTGGAGTAATGAAAATTTGGCCTTGGAACATGGAATGAAGCAGGGTAAAGGCTAATAGAGTTTTGCCATGAGAACACACTGGTCATAGCAAACACCCTCTTCCAACAATACAAGAGAAGACTATACACATGGACATCACCGATGGTCAACACCGAAATCAGATTGATTATGTTCTTTGCAGCCAAAGATAAAGAAGCTCTATTCAGTCAGCAAAAACAAGACCGGGAGCTGACTGTGGCTCAGATCATTAACTCCTTATTGCCAAATTCAGACTTAAATTGAAGAAAGCAGAGAAAACCACTAGACCATTCAGGTATGACCTAAATCAAATCCCTTATTATTATACAGTGGAAATGAGAAATAGATTTAAGGGATTAGATCTGATAGAGTGCCTGATGAACTATGGACGGAGGTTTGTGACATTGTACAGGAAGCAGGGATCAAGACCATCTCCATGGAAAAGAAATGCAAAAAAGCAAAATGGCTGTCTGGGGAGGCCTTACAAATAGTTGTGAAAAGAAAAGAAGCAAAAACCAAAGGAGAAAAGGAAAGATATAATCATCTGAATGCACAGTTCCAAAGAATAGCAAGGAGAGATAAGAAAGCCTTCCTCAGCGATTGATGAAAAGAAATAGAGGAAGACAACAGAATGGGAAAGACTAGAGATCTCTTCAAGAAAATTAGAGATACCAAAGGAACATTTCATGCAAAGATGGGCTCGATAAAGGACAGAAATGGTATGGACCTAACAGAAGCAGAAGATATTAAGAAGAGGTGGCAAGAATACACAGAAGAACTGTACAAAAAGATCTTCACGAACAAGATAATCATGATGGTATGATAATCACTCACCTAGAGCCAGACATCTTGGAATGTGAAGTCAAGTGGGCCTTAGAAAGCATCACTACGAACAAAGCTAGTGGAGGTGATGTAATTCCAGTGGAGCTATTCCAAATCCTGAAAGATGATGCTGTGAAACTGCTGCACTCAATATGCCAGCCAATTTGGAAAACTCAGCAGTGGCCACAGGATTGGAAAAGGTCAGTTTTCATTCCAATTCCAAAGAAAGGCAATGCCAAAGAATGCTCAAACTATCACACAGTTGCACTCATCTCACACGCTAGTAAAGTAATGCTCAAAATTCTCCAAGCCAGGCTTTAGCTATACGTGAACCGTGAACTTCCAGATGTTCAAGCTCATTTTAGAAAAGGGAGAGGAACCAGAGATCAAATTGCTAACATCCGCTGGATCATTGAAAAAGCAAAGAGTTCCAGAAAAACATTTATTTCTTCTTTATTGAGTATGCCAAAGCCTTTGACACCACAATAAACTGTGGAAAATTCTGAAAGAGATGGGAACCTGCCTCTTGAGAAACCTGTATGCAGGTCAGGAAGCAACAGTTATAACTGGACATGGAACAACAGACTGGTTCCATATAGGAAAAGGAGTACATCAAGGCTGTATATTGTCACCCTGATTATTTAACTTCTATGCAGAGTACATCATGAGAAACTCTGGACTGGAAGAAGCACAAGCTGGAATCAAGATTGCTGGGAAAAATATCAGTAACCTCAGATGTGCAGATGACACCACCCTTATGGCAGAAAGTGAAGAGGAACTAAAAAGCCTCTTGATGAAAGTGAAAGAGGGGAGTGAAAAAGTTGGCTTAAAGCTCAACATTCAGAAAACTAAAATCATGGCATTTGGTCCCATCACTTCATGGGAAATAGATGGGGAAACATTGGAAACAGTGTCAGACTTTATTTTTTGGGGCTCCAAAATCACTGCAGATGGTGATTGCAGCCATGAAATTAAAAGACACTATTCCTTGGAAGAAAAGTTATGACCAACCTAAATAGCATATTCAAAAGCAGAGACACTACTTTGGCAACAAAGGTCTGTCTAATCAAGGCTATGGTTTTTCCAGTGGTCATGTATGGATGTGAGAGTTGGACTGTGAAGAAAGCTGAGCACTGAAGAATTGATGCTTTTGAACTGTGGTGTTGGAGAAGACTCTTGAGAGTCCCTTGGACTGCAAGGAGATCCACCCAGTCCATTCTGAAGGAGATCAGCCCTGGGTGTTTTTTGAAAGGAATGATGCTAAAGCTGAAACTCCAGTACTTTGGCCACCTCATGTGAAGAGTTGACTCATTGGAAAAGACTCTGATGCTGGGAGGGATTGAGGGCAGGAGGAGAAGGGGACGACAGAGGATGAGATGGCTGGATGGCATCACTGACTCGATGGATGTGAGTTTGAGTGAATTCTGGGAGTTGGTGATGGACAGGGAGGCCTGGCGTGCAGCAATTCATGGGATCGCAAAGAGTCGGACATGACTGAGTACTGAACTGAATGGAACTGAACTGAAGGGAGCCAAGATATTTTATACATATATATATATATTCCTGAATTAAAACATTTAAATTTATTTTTCAAAATTTTTGGATATGAATAATTCTGTGACTGAGAGACTTAAAGTCTACAGGGCTTGATGCTTTTTTACATGCTTTTTTACATCTTTTTTACATGACTAATTGATTAGGTCATGTCCTCTCATGGGTTGCACACAGCTGGATTTTTAATGGCATTTTCCTAAATTTTTGAGTCTTTGGTATGTTTTTCTTCTTCTCAGTATAGATATGATTGATCACATTTTCATTAGAATGGAGAGATTGGATGTCTTTTGCTCACACCTAGTGGCAATTTCCTGCCCAGATATCTTGGCATAATATATCTTATTTCAGCTACTTTACAGAGGTTAAAAAAAAAATAATTCACATCCTGAATTAAGGTGTGGAGATACGGTTTTTGTTTTTTTAACTTTTTATTTTGCATTGGTATAGCTGATTAACACTGTTGTGATAGTTTCAAGTGAACAGTGAAGGGTCTCAGCCTTTCATATACATGTATACATTCTCCCCCAAACCCCTCTCCCATCCAGGCTGCCACATAATCTTGCTGCTTCTGCTGCTGCTAAGTCGCTTCAGTCGTGTCGGACTCTTAGCGACCCCATGGACTGCAGCCTACCAGGCTCCTCCGTCCATGGGATTTTTCTAGGCAAAAGTACTGGAGTTGGGTGCCATTACCTTTTCCGACATAATCTTGAGCATGTACTGTATAGTAGGTCCTTGATCATTATCCATTTGAAATGTTCAGTGTGTACATGTCCATCTCAGACTCCCTAGCTATCCCATCCACCCATCCTTCCCCACCTCCAGCAACTATCTTCTAAGTCTCTGAGTCTCTGTGTTTTATAAGTAATTTCATTTGCATCATTTATTTTTAGATTACACATATAAAGGATGTCATATTATACTTCACCTTCTCTGTCTGTTTTACTTCACTCAGTATAACAATCTTAAGGTACATCCATGTTTCTGCAAAGGCATTATTTCCTTCTTTTTAATGGCCGAGTAGTATTCCATTGTATGTGTGTATCACATCTTCCTTGTCCATTCCTCTGTTGATGGACATTTAGGTTGCTTCCATGCCTTGGCTATTGTAAACAATCTTGCAATGAATATTAGGGTATATGTATCCCTTTAGATCATGTTTTTCTCTGGATATATGCCCAGGAGTGGGATTGCAGGGTAATATGGTAGCTCTATTTTCAGTCCTTAAAGGAACCTCCTACTATTCTCCATAGTGGCTATACCAATTTCCACTCTGACCAGCAGTGTAGGAAGCCTTCCTTCTCAAGAGTGTGGAGACACAGTTTTAATTGACCATCAGTCCAGTTCTGTCTTAAATAGACCATTTTTTCAGTACACTTTTTTCACTCTGTTCTCATTATTTTGAATATTAAATTAAGATTTATGATGCAAGAATTGTATTTGGAAAGAAAATCATGGAAAGGAAAGTTATTTTAATAATCCTATGTAGTAATTCGTAGTGTATATACATATATAATTTCACTGCATTTCAATGGGCAAAAATAGAAAACTATTTCTCTTTTAAATGTGAACTTTAAAATTTCCTTCGAGTGTGCTCTCACTGTCATTTCTAAGTTTGCAAGAAATTAAAAGCATTATTATTTATATGATAATGTATCTTATAAGTGAATTGAGCTGCAGTGCATTATTGGACTAATTTTGACAACCACTTTGGTTTCAAAATGATCTTCAACTCTGATATTTGTTCTTGTTGTGCCATTTAAAGATTTTCTTTTTCTGAAAAGCATAAGGTAATATGGGGAGGGGGAAGATGAAGACTGGCCAAATTCAGTTACCTTGCAAGAATAATATTAGAAGAACTTGGCATTTAAATTGTAAGAGGAATAAATTAATTTCTTAAAGTAGAAAGTATGAAAAGGAAGCCAATAAAATGGGTAAACTCATTGACTTGAAAATCATGGTGTCTTTATTAAGTGTCAGCCAAGAAACTGGTGGCTAAAGATGTGTCCCAGTTTCTATCGGGTACTAGTGGCATTGAAAAGTGACCAAATTGAAATGCCATCATGACAGGAAATACGCAGTTTTTTTCCTGAAAGAATATTTGTGATGCTCCAAACTATAGCCACTAGTAGATATGAAGGCAAGCACAAAATATTACCTGGATCATGATTTATACATGATGCACAGACAATAAACTCACTGCCTTTCTTTGCCCCCACAGAAAGTGCTACCAGCTAGCTGTAACTCCAGCACCGTATTTCAAAGCACTATTTCCCAAAGTTTTCTTATTTACAAAAGAAACAATTCATTTTGTAGGACATTCCAAACTGGCAAATGGCCAACAACAATTTTGACCAAAGCGAGTGCAAAAGGTATTGCAAAACGCAAAGCGAAACAATATTTAGGAAAGATGGAAACAAAAAGGAAGATTATTCATCCTTCCATATGGCTTTTTAAAGCCATTTACAATTATGTATCGTTTATGGTAGCTTCTATAAAAACTTTTCCATTGAGCAGGCAGAAGACTGAATAAGTTTGTGAATGCATCACACAAAAAGAAGATATTCAGAACAATGGAATTTAGCTAATTGTTTGAGGATGTGCGTGTGATAATGATGCTGTTAACCAGGAGAATGCAGAGTGTGATCCCATTTGTTTCTTCAGAAAGGGATTTCAAGAATTTAACGAAAAATTACAGTTGCTAACGACCGTGTGAAACATAAGCAATAACAGTGCTACTACAATTATGCATCTGATTGAAAAGGTACAGTTTATCAGAAGTCTTAGAGCAGTGATTTTTAAGCTATCTGCTGTGCATGAAAATACACTTTGAGAGAAAAGACAAAGTGTTGGGTTTTCTTGAGTTGTATTTAGATAACTTTATGCAACACACAATTTATACCGTGTTCTGTGCCACCAATTCATGTCCTTGACCTCTTCTGGAAACTATAAGGAAATTTATCGACATCTGTGGCTAGATGGGATCCTTGGGGGTGTTATAGACTATTTCATGGCTGCCAAGTAAAGACTTTGTTACAAAATTCCATTGAAAGCCATTTGTCAAATTATTTGCAGATCATCACAAACAACCCCACTTCCACAACACACCACCACTTGACAAGACCCAGTTTTCTCTTAAAGATGAAATGTTCAGAGCCTCTCTACTGAGATTGGCTTTCCATTTGTTTTGGAAATAATTCTTGCAACCCTCTCAAAATTCTTATAGCTCCCTGGAATTGGGATGTATAGCTATGACATTTCTTTAAGAGGATGCTCACTTTGGACGTGGTTAAGACCTAGTTTGAGTCTCAACTTGGCCGAATACTTGATGCTTGACCTCAGACAAATTATTAACATTTTTTTAGGCCTTAGCATTCTCACAGAGAAAAAAGGAATAACAGTGCCTACCTCATAGAAATGATATGCGCTAACGTAGCTCATGTATTGAAAAACCCTAGCATAGAAGAACTTACTAGATAATACTGAGCTAAAGACAAAAGTTGAAAGATCTTCTGTTCTGCATGAAGGCTTGAATCTCACGCAATAACATCTCTTCATTGTGCAAAAAGTATTTGTTGAGTCCCTACTAGATGTATTGCGCTCTGTGTTATGGATTCAGGAAGCAAAGTAGCATACCTAATCTCAAGAAGAACACAGTCTAGTGGAAGAATGATGGAAACAGGTTATGATGGAAATGCAGAGAATAGGAACCCAAGCCAGACTACTGAGCATTTTAACTGCGACAAGTCCTTATTAGGGCTTCCCTGGTGGCCCAGTGGTAAAGCCTCTGCCTGTCAACGCAGAGCTCTGGTTTGATCTGGTTTGACCAACCAGGCTCTGGTTTGATCCCTGGGTTGGGAAGATCTCCTGGAGGAGGAAATGGCAACCTCCTCCAGTATTCTGTCTTGAAGGTCCCATGAACAGAGGAGTCAGGTGGGCTACCGTCCATGGGGTTGCAGAAGAGTTGGATGCAATTTAGCAACTAAAAAGCAACAACAAAGTCTTTATTTCAGACGTACTAACACTGTGAAATGTACATCAAATTTAAAAAACTTAATCCTGGAAAAGGATGCACAATATCTCTTTAATTATTATATTGAATCTATGTTAAAATGATATTATTTTTCATACATTGAGTTAAATAAAGCTACTATTAAAATTTTTTAAAAAAAGAAGTGGGAGAGACTTGTGGCTTTTATTTTCCTATCATTCCTACCTTGTCATTTCTGCTTATTTTATCAACAATGCTGTAGACATGAGCATTTGCTAGATTCTTGTGTTTGTTCCTTGTTTCTTCCTGATACACTTCCTGCTCATCTTGTTACAGACCACTCTAAATTTGGAACCTCAGAACTTCGAGAAAGTAAATCTTCTCTGTAAAAAAGGGACTTCTCCAGAGGACGCCCCCCTCTCAGGTGTTCCATTTAGTAAAGTGCTATCAATACTTTGATGCAATAAAGAACACCCTGGAGACAGGAAGTGGTGTCTCCTGCATCCAAAGTGCCCAGCCTTCTCTGGGATTAGTCACTTGGCTGTCTCTCTCAGCAACTAGTAATTCAGAGATAATCATGTTACCAAGATGCCATTTAATCTGTATTTGGCATATCTCAAGTTTTCATCTTCATTAATAGAGCCATCAAAGTTTCATTGGGCCTGACTGGTGTTGGACACACTAGTGATTCGCCCACAGGAGGGGTTTGCAGTTTGCACGCAGAGCCTCTGCTTGCCAGATGGCAGCTGTTAATCTGCTTGCATCACAGGTAGGGTGCGGGGCTAAGCTTGCCTGGCCCCTGGCCAGTGGGGCTCTCTTGCACCTCTGATTACACAGCACTGTGGGCCAGGCTAGGGAACGCAGACCCTTGGGTCAGGGTTAGCTTTCCCTGCAGATCTGAAGACCCCTGGGGGCATAGATGCCTGGTGAGAGGAAGGAATCCTTTTCTGGCCTGTTTCCTGCTGCCTCAAGCATCAAATCAAAATATCCCTGTGGAAGGCAGGGTGGTGCGGTGGAAGGGAGTCAGAGAAACTTGGCTTTGAATCCAGACTCTCCACCACTGAACCAGCTCTGTGGAGGTAGGCATAACTCTCAGGAGTTAACCTCTTTGAGCCTCAGATGGCTCCCATTTCTGTGATGTGAACCCAGTGATATGACGGGGCCACATAGGTGCTCCTTAGAGTAATCAGGATGGGACAGCCAGACAGAAACCATCCTTCAGTCCCACGCTCGGATGTAGAACCCAGAGAAGCTGTCATGCAGGTCCCTGAGTGGGCTGGCCTGGGATGTTCATCACAGTGTTCTCTATCGTGGTGAGGATGGTGGTAACCTTAGGGTTCATCCCTGGAGGGACAGATAATGAGGCTTACCGCAAAATACCATGCAAAACAGATAGAAGTAGCCAGATAAATCTTAAAAACTGTGCTGGGTGGATGAAAAATAAACAGAAAAAAGTCTGTGGATATCACATGTAAAAGTTAAAAACATACATGCAGCAGAAGGACATACCACGTATTCTATGAGAATTCCTAAAAATTCAAGGAGATCATCACATCTAGTAGTGCTGTGGGTATTGGGGTGGGGAGGGAAACGGGATAAAAGGCGATAAACAATGAGAGAAGGACCTGGTGCAAGCTTGTAACAATAGTGCGTTATCAGCAGAGAGTATGATTCACCCAGTGTTCTGCCTCCGGATCTAAAAGAAAAAGGAAAGATCAAGAAAAATGTCAACGTGTTCCTGACCAGCGTTCTTGGGCTCCTTGCTGTTCAGTTGCTAAATTGTGTCCGACTCTGCAACCCCGTGGAACGCAGCATGCCAGGCTTCGCTGTCCTTCACAATCTCCCAGAGGTGGCTTTAACTCATGTACATTGAGTCAGTAATGCCATCCAATCACCTCTGTCGACAGAAACATCCATTGTCCTCTGTCACCCCCTTCTCTCCTGCCCTCAATCTTTCCCAGTATCAGAGTCTGTTCTTTGCAGCTGGTGGCCAAAAGTTTGGAGCTTCATCATCAGTCCTTCCAGTGAATTTTCAGGGTTGATTTTCTTTAGCATTGACTGGTGTGATCTCCTTGCTGTCCATGGGACTCTCGAGAGTCTTCTCTAGCACCACAATTCGAAAGCATCATTTATCAATAGAAATCATCTATTAATCAATAGAAATTGATCAGAGAGGCCAGACAAGAAATTCAGACAAAGCTTTATTGGGGTTTCCGCTCTAACAGGAGGGAGCAAGGACAAGTAGCAGGTGTCTTTGTTCACTTGCTTCCTGGGAGGGTCAGGCCAGCTGGTTTCGTACATGGGGTGAAGAGGGGGTGTGTCCAAGGGTTGGACTAGTGGGAAGGCTTAGGTGGCGTGCCCACCCCTTTGGTGGTGGTGTGTGCAGGGGGCATGCACAATACCCTGCTTTTGTTCCTGGCTTTTTCGAAGTGACATTTGGGCTTTTTTTGTCTCAGTATCAGGTCATACAGAATTTGCCCCAACAAACACAGAGTTATTTTTAGTCCCTTATAATTTTTTTGTCGTTAGAGGAGACTTAGTCCAGGTCCTGCAGCAAAGGGTCCCAGGTCCCAGAGGGTTTCAAAGGGAGAGGATGCAATAGAACTAGTGCTGTGGGGGCTTCAGGATCCAGGCACGAGGGTGGGCACCTCCGTGGCTGTGGAATGGCTCTCCATTTCTCTCTCTCTGCTTCCCCCCTTCCCTTGAGTGAGAAGCAGCCTTAGGAGAATGTGAGACTGGAATGAAGCAGAGCAGTCTGAGATCCTCATTTTCCCTTATCTGAACTCTCAATCTCCACAGACTCCACTTGCCTGAAGGCACTCCTCTGATTTTTTCCTGTTCCCATGGTGGACCCAATTTTTGTGACTTGCTCACCCAAGAGCTTCAGGAAGGTGTGGTGCCCATTCTTGTTGAACCAGTTGCAAATTTCCTGGGTCTCCAACCCTTTGGGCCTGCACAACAATGTTGCTACCCTGCCAGTCAATGAGACCTTTGTGTGCAACAGGGCAGAAGGCTACATCTGTGTGAGAAAAGACCGCGGGGGACGTCCCGTCATGTTCCTAGTGTCTGAGAATAAAAGTTACAAACGTGTAACAGGGCACACTCTGTGGTGCCCTTTTGTTAATTTATGAGTTGGAAGACGAATGTGGATTTATTGGAATGGTATAATCAAGTGTCACTGTCATGTGGGTCATATTATCACCACGTATAATGAAGCAGGGAAGGAAATAGCATCCCTCCTGAAAGGCATCATCCATATAAGCCTCAGCCTCTTCAAAGCTCTGTGTCCATCATCCTTTAAGTACAAGAAATAAGGCAGCACGAATGCAGGAAGTAATCTAACAAGGAGGATGGAATGACCTATCACTCACTTCCTTTCTTGGACGCAAAATTTTTAAATTAATTAATTAATTATTTTGGGGTTGCACTAAGTCTTCATTGCTGTGAGAGGGCTTTCTCTAGCTGCAGGGAGCAGGGGCTACTGTTGGTGGTGGTGCAGGGGCCTCTCACTGCCGTGGCTTCCCTTGCTGTGTGGAGTACAGGCTGTAGGCACCCGGGCATCAGTAGTTGTAGCACGCAAGCTCAGTAGTTGCAGCATGCAGGCATAGTTGCTCCATGGCATGTGGAATCTTCCCTTTGTTTGAACCAGGAAACAAACCCATGTTCCCTGCATTGGCAGGTGGATTCCTATCTACTGTACCATGAGGAAGTCCTTGGAAGCTAAATGTTTGAGATAACAATGAAACTAAAAATCAGCAAGACATCTCCAGACTAAGAAAGGTTACTCTTGTGTCACGCTTCAGTTTATCACCAACTTCTTCTCATATTCTTTCTCCTCCCTTCCTCTGAATCTCTTCCTCCTTCTTGGTTGGCAAATCAGACAACTTATCTCTCTGAAGGCAGGGATTAGCTCCAGGATGTGTGATCAGGCCATTCCAACTCAAGGCTTTCTTAGGACTTTTGTTGGTGATGTAAACAAAACAGTGCTATCAGAGCAAATAATTTCACAATTTGTATGGAAATACAAAAAACCTTGAATAGCCAAAGCAATCTTGAGAAAGAAGAATGGAACTGGAGGAATCAACCTGCCTGATTTCAGACTATACTACAGAGCTACAGTCATCAAGACAGTATGGTACTGGCACAAAGACAGAAATATAGATCAATGGAACAAAATAGAAAGCCCAGATATAAATCCATGCACCTATGGACACCTTATTTTTTACAAAGGAGGCAAGAATATACAATGGAGAAAAGACAATCTCTTTAACAAGTGGTGTTGGGAAAACTGGTCAGCCACTTGTAAAAGAATGAAACTAGAACACTTTCTAACACCATACACAAAAATAAACTCAAAATGGATTAAAGATCTAAATGTAAGACCAGAAACTATAAAACTAGAGGAAAACATAGGCAAAACACTTTCTGACATAAATCACAGCAGGATCATCTATGACCCACCTCCCAGAGTAATGGAAATAAAAGCAAAAATAAACAAATGGGACTGAATTAAACTTAAAAACTTTTGCACAATGAAGAAAACTATAAGCAAGGTGAAAAGACAGTCTTCAGAATAGGAGAAAATAATAGCAAATGGAGCAACTGACAAAGAATTAATCTCAAAAATATACAAGCAGCTCATGCAACTCAATTCCAGAAAAATAACCCAATCAAAAAGTGGGCCAAAGAACTAAACAGACATTTCTCCAAAGAAGACATACAGATGGCTAACAAACACATGAAAAGATGCTCAACATCACTCATCATCAGAGAAATGCAAATCAAAACCACAGTGAGGTACCATCTCACACCAGTTAGAATGGCTGCTATCCAAAAGTTACAAGCAATAAATGCTGGAGAGGGTGTGGAGAAAAGGGAACCCTCTTACACTGTTGGTGGGAATGCAAACTAGTATAGCCACTATGGAGAACAATGTGGAGATTCCTTAAAAAACTGGAAATAGAACTGCCATATGACCCAGCAATCCCACTGCTAGGCATACACACAGACAAAACCAGAATTGAAAGAGACCCATGTACCCCAATGTTCATCTCAGCACTGTTTACAATAGCCAGGACATGGAAGCAACTTAGATGCCCATCAGCAGATGAATGGATAAGAAAGCTGTGGTACATATATGCACAATGGAATATTACTCAGCTATTAAAAAGAATGCATTTGAATCACTTCTAATGAGGTGGATGAAACTGGAGCCTATAATACAGAGTGAAGTAAGTCAGAGAGAAAAACACGAATACAGTATATTAATGCATATATATGGAATTTAGAAAGATGGTAACAATGACCCTATATGTGAGACAGCAAAAGAGACACAGATGTAAAGATCAGACTTTTGGACTCTGTGGAAGAAGGCGAGGGTGGGATGATATGAGAGAATAGCATTGAAACATGTATTTTATCATATGTGAAATAGATCACCAGTCCAGGTTCGATGCATGAGACAGGGTGCTCAGGGCTGGTGCACTGGGATGACCCAGAGGGATGGGATAGGGAGGGAGGTGGGAGGGGGGCTCAGGATGGGGAACACATGTACACCCATGGCTGATTTATGCCAATGTATGGCAAAAACCACTACAATATTGTAAAGTAATTAGCCTCCAATTAAAATAAATGATTTAATTAAAAAAAGAAAGCAGTGCTTTCATTTCTAGAATATTCATATATAATTTAACAACTGCTGGTAAAGAGAGCCTGACTGAGAAGGAAGCCAAAGAAGAGGAAGGCAGAGCAGAGCAGGTGTGGTGGTGAGGTGGACAAGGCGTGCCTGAGTGCCAGCACCAAGACCTCTAGACTCTTTACTTACATTGTTCAAACGTAACAATTCCTCTTTTGCTTTTAACTGGTTTCACCAAGACCTCTAGACTCTTTACTTACATTGTTCAAATGTAACAATTCCTCTTTTGCTTTTAACTCGTTTGAGTTGACTTTTTGTCATTTGTAAACCAAAGATTTCTGAATAACACACCAGGTAAGTAAGGCAAAATCAGTCATACTGCTTATGTATCAAACATTTAGTATATGTTTACTATATGCCAGAAAGAACTTTTGCAGAGAAAAATCTTACGACTTATTTGAATCAATGTCTAATCAAGAGAACACACCTATGTGTTAGTTCAAGTATACCTGACATATCTCTGATTATCTGAATAAGTTTGCATGTGTGTGTACATGTGTATGTGTCATCTATCTTCAATAACTACTTGTCATGTATGGGTGTGAGAGTTGGACCATAATGAAAGCTAAGTGTCAAAGAACTGATACTGTTGAACTGTGGTGTTGGAGAAGACTCTTGAGAGTCCCTTGGACTGCAAGGAGATCCAACCAGTCCATCCTAAAGGAAATCAGTCCTGAATATTCATTGGAAGGACTGATGCCGAAGCTGAAACTCCAATACTTTGACCACTTGATGTGAAGAACTGACTCATTGGAAAAGACTCTGATGCTGGGAAAGGTTGAAGATGGGAGGCAAAGGGGATGACAGAGGATGAGATGGTTGGATGGCATCACCAACTCAATGGACATGAGTTTGGTAAACTCCAGGAGTTGGTGATGGACAGGGAAGCCTGGTGTGCTGCAGTCTATGGGGTCATAAAGAGTCGGACATGACTGAGTGACTGAACTGAATAAGCCATAAGCAGGATTACATAACATAATAGACTTAATTCATAAATTCTTTGTGCATACTTTTATTTGCATGAGGGTGTGAAGGACTACTTTGATGGTCACAGGCTAATGAGCTGTGTGACTTTAGGCAATTTACTTAAACTTCTCTGAGCTTTTAGTGTTCTTCTGTAAAATGGAGATAATGGCAGTCTGACATTAACCAAGTGTCATGAGTAATAAACAAGCAAATACATGGAAAGTGCTTAGCATAGTTGCTGCCATATAATAAAATCACTCAATTGATGAAGAGATTTAGTTGCTTAGTCATGTCTGACTCTTTGCAACCCCATGGACTGTAGCCCGTCAGGATCCCCTGTCTACGGGATTCTCTAGGCAAGATTCTTGGAGTGGATTGCCATTCCTTTCTCCAGAGAATCATCTTGACCCAGGGACTGAACCCAGGTCTTCTGCATTGCAGGCAGATTCTTTACCGTTTGATCTACAGGGACGTCCTCAATCGATGATAGCTATTGCTACCATCACCATCATCATCATGAAGGAAGGGTCACAGGTAGTCTGAATAGTCTACAGGCTTGTAGTGCTTTATTTGGGCTTCCTTGGTGACTCAGAGGTAAAGAATCTGTGTGTCAATGCAGGAGACTCTGGTTCAATCCTTGGGTTGGGAAGATCCTCTGGAGAAGGAAATGGCAATCCACTCTAGTATTCTTGCTGGGAGAATCGCATGGACAGAGGTGCCTGGTGGGCTACAGTCCATGAGGTCTCAGAAACGTTGAGCATGATTTAGTGACTAAACAACAACAACAACAGCGTTTTATGTATCATTTACAAAGTACTTTCACATGCATCATCCACCATGACACCATGAGTCTACAGGGCCTCACAATATCCGCTTCACATTTTGGCTTCTTGCAAGTTGATGAGAGCAGTTTTTTAAAAAAAAGTTTTCATATTTGACAAGATGTACTGTATATAGTATCATGTTAGTAAATGAGAAATGCATTTGTTTTGGCAGCAGAATTTTGAAAGACAGGAAAACATATTTTAGCACAAATGTGTTGTTCAGTTGCTATGTCCAACTCTTTGTGATCCCATGGACTGCAGCACACTAGACTCCTCTGTCCTCCACTATCTCCTGGAACTTGCTCAAATTCATGTCCATTGAGTTGGTGATGCTATCTAACCATCTCATCCTCTCCTGTTCCCTTCTCCTGCCTTCAATCTTTCCCAGAATCAAGGTCTTTTCCAATGAGTCAGCTCTTCTCATCACGTGGCCAAAGTACTGGAGCTTCAGCTTCAGCATCAGTCCTTCCAATGAATATTGAGGGTTGGTTTCCTTTAGGATTAACTGGTTTGATCTTGCAGTCCATGGGACCCTCAAGAGTCTTCTTCAGCACCACAATTTGAGAGCATCAATTCTTTGGTGCTCAGCCTTCTTTATGGTTCAGCTCTTTTATCCATACATGTCCACTGGAAAAAAGCATAGCTTTGGCTCTATGGACTTTGTCAGCAAAGTGATTCTGCTTTTTACTATACTGTCTAGGTTTGTTATAGCTTTCCTAGCAAGGTGCAAGTATATTTTAATTTTATGGGTGCAGTCACCATCTGCAGTGATTTCGGAGTCCAAGAAAATAAAATCTGTCACTGCCTTCACTTCTCCCCTTCTAATTGCCATGAAGTGATGGCACTGGATGTCATGATCTTAGTTTTTTGAATGTTGAGTTTCAAGCCAGCTTTTTCACTTGCCTTTTTCACTGTCATCAAGAAGCTCTGTAATTCCTCTTCATTTTTTGCCATTAGGGTGGTATCATCCATATATTTGAGGTTGTTGATATTTCTTTCAGCAATTTTGATTCCAGCTTGTGATTCATCCAGCCTGGTGTTTCGCATGATGTACTCTGCATGTAAGTTAAATAAGCAGGGTGACAATATACAGCCTTGTCATATTCCTTTCCCAATTTTGAACCAGTCAGTTGTTCCATGTCCAGTTTCAACTGTTGCTTCTTGACCCGCATAGTTTTCTCAGGAAACAAGAAAAGTGGTGTGGTCTTCCCATCTCTTTAAGAATTTTCCACAGTTTGTTGTGATCCACACAGTCAAAGGCTTATTGCTGGTGGATTCTTCACCAACTGAACTATCGGGGAAGCGCTTAGCACAGTCAATGAAGCAGAAATAGATGTTTTTAGGGAATTCCCTTGCTTTTTCTATGATCCAATGGATGTTTGCAATTTGATCTCTGGTTTATCTGCCTTTTCGAAACCCAGTGTGTACATCTGAAAGTTCTTGGTTCACACACTGTTGAAGCCTAGCTTGAAGGATTTTGAGTGTTACTTTGTTAGCATGTGAAATGAGCGCAATTGTAAGGTAGTTTGAACATTCTTTGACACTACTTTGACCAGAGTGTCTTTCTTTTCCTTACTGTGTCATTGTTACCATAAAGGAAAGTCTGAAGCAAATTAATTTTTTATGTCATTGGTCACTTAGAATATTCTCAAAGTTGGAGCTCTTAGAAGACTTGTATTTTATGTTACCAACATAGGCAGATTGTTGAATTTGACACAGTTAAATGTTTTCTTTGTTTATGGAATGTTTTCACAAAGGCAAACTTTCAGAAATGCTAAAATAGTAAGATTTTTTGTTTTTTTTGGACAGGAACATACTTCTGAATTAACTGGGTAAAAATCCTCAGTTGTATTGTTTAAGGGAATGTTATATTTTTGATCTTGTACTAAGTTCTACAATAAGAAAAGGCATTGGTTTACTAACATAGCAAAGTTTATTAGATTTTTCATCTTTTTGAATCTGGATATTATTTCATATAATTCAGGGAAAACATGGCTTCCTTATTAACTACTAAGGTGACAACAGTGATGTGAAAAGGAAGGTTTATACAATTTTGAAAGTATAAAGTTTATCAATCTCTTGCATAAAAAAAACAAAAACAAACCAACAAGCTTATAAAACAGGGCTTTCTTATGTACTTAGATTATTTCCTCTTTATCAGAGCTTCCACAAGAATTTGGCAGAAATATTTAGTTCTGGATTTTTCTCCTTTGTTTAGGTTGTCCATATAGTCCTGTTTCTAAGTGACTTCTAATGTCACAACACTAAAAAAAAAAAAAAAAAAAAATCAAGAAATATTCTTTGCTTTGTATCATTAATTTATTGATGTATTCTATATTCTATTCTATACTTGAATATATCTATTCTATATTTCTAGAGTAACTTATCAAGAGTACTTAGTTCTGTATATTTATTGTATATCACAACGTGAATGCTAAATTCTAGTCTTAGATATTGACACATAATTGAATTCACACAAAATGAATGCCAGTCATTATAAGTAGATGAACCATGATATTTAGGTTTTATGAAAATGGAATATATTTTAAAAGACAAGAATTTTGATTTTCCTAATTCTTATGCAATTGCTTACTAACAAATCAGACAGCCTTCAAAGCTGTATTAATTTAAATTGTCCATTGACAAATGAGTGGATAAGGACAATGTGGTATATTTATATAATGGAGTGTTACTCAGCCATAAAAAAGAATGAAATAAGGCCAATTTTAGCGACATGGATGGGTCTGGAGATGATCATACTTTGTGAAATAAGCAGAGAGAGAAAGAAAACTATCATATGATATCACTTGTATATGGAATCTAAAAAAATGATACAAATGAACTTGTATACAAAACAGAAATAGACACACAGACATAGAAAACAAACTTACAGTTATCAAAGGAGTGCAGGAGGCATAAGTTAGGATTTGGGGATTAACATATACACACTACTAACCTAGATAGCATATTCAAAAGCAGAGACATTACTTTGCCAACAAAGGTCCGTCTAGTCAAGGCTCTGGTTTTTCCAGTGGTCCTGTATGGATGTGAGAGTTGGACTGTGAAGAAGGCTGAGCGCCGAAGAATTGATGCTTTTGAATTGTGGTGTTGGAGAAGACTCTTGAGAGTCCCTTGGACTGCAAAGAGATCCAACCAGTCCATTCTGAAGGAAATCAGTCCTGGGATTTCTTTGGAAGGAATGATGCTAAAAAGCTGAAACTCCAATACTTTGGCCACCTCATGAGAAGAGTTGACTCATTGGAAAAGACTCTGATGCTGGGAGGGATTGGGGGCAAGAGGAGAAGGGGATGACAGAGGATGAGATGGCTGGATGGCATCACTGACTCGATGGGCGTGAGTCTCAGTGAACTCCAGGAGTTGGTGATGGACAGGGCGGTCTGGAGTGCTGAGATTCATGGGGTTGCAAAGAGTCGGACACGACTGAGTGACTGATCTGATCTGATCTATCTGACTATGGATAAAAGAGATAACCAAGTGGGGTATGCTGTAAAGCACAGGGAACTATGGGCTTCCCAGGTAGCACTAGTGGTAAAGAACTCTCCTGCCAATGAAGGAGATGTAAGAGATGCAGCTTGTAAGAGATGCCTGGGTTGGGCAGATCCCCTGGAGAAGGGCATGGCAACCCACTCCATTATTCTTGCCTGGAGAATCCCGTGGCCAGAGGAGCCTGGTGGATGACAGTCCATAGGGTTGCACAGAGTCAGACATGACTGAGCGACTTATGACTGTGCATGCGTGAGACATGACTCACGCATGCACAGGGAGCTATATTCAATATATTGTAAAGAAGTGAGAATATATATATATACAAACATATATAAAACTGAATCACTTACTGTACACCTGAAATATTACACAATATTTTAAATCAACTATACTTCAATAAAATAAATATAAAAAAGATATGCAGCAGAATTAATTGGTAATACATACAAGAGTCCATCCTAAAGGAAATCAGTCCTGCATATTCATTGGAAGGACTGATGTTGAAGCTGAAGAGCTTTGGCCACCTGATGTGAAGAGCTGACTCATTTGAAAAGACCCTGATGCTGGGAAAGACTGAAGGCAGCAGGAGAAGGATGCCAGACAGAGGATGAGATGGTTGGATGGCATCACCCACTCAATGCACATGAATTTGAGTAAACTCCGGGAGTTGGTGATGGACAGGGAGGCCTGGCATGCCTCTTTGCCTCCATCGAGCTGCAAAGAGTTGGACAGGACTGAGCGACTGAACTGAACTAAACAAGAGGTGTGTTAGTGTTGGTGGAGGGTCTGTATTAGAGAAAGAAGCACAGGGACAGGCTTCATATTACCAATGAACATTTTAGGTAACTGCTAAGTATTTCAGACTTAACAAATAATTGCTTATAGGTTTCAGGTGGGTAATGCATGTTCAACTCAATATTCCATACATGAAGGGAGACTGGTTGTTCCTAGGTCTCAGTTAGCTGGCTCAGAGGAGGTCAAATTAACCTTAGTAGCTCTCGAGAACCTCCCCTGGACACCACCAGGCCCTCCTGTGAATGCCCAGCCCTTTGCATCACTCCATCTGGGCTCTGCTGGGCTCTGCGTTTCTCTGCGGCGGGTCAGAGCTGCTGTGAGTTCTGGGGAAGGCTGTGCGTGGGAGGTCCCCTGGTCTGTGTGCCACTCTTCATCAGGCTAGGCTAGAGGTAGCACAGCTTGGACCCGAGTCTCACAATTTTGGTTTTCATCAAAACATCCCCTTTAGCCTCATCCTGCACTGTCTTCATAGACGGTGCGATTGAGTTTCTGGCACTGCCTGGGAAATACACGGCATCCTGTTCCATCGACGTGGCCTCCGGGGTCGTTACTGATGCTTGCCCGCTAAAGTTCTTCTCTTTCAGTTCAGACTCCCAACCAGAACTGAACATGAATTCATGCAAACAAAGGGTTCAAATAAATGGGGTAGCAAGAATGGGAATTTCTGGTCCCACGAGTTTCGATATTTATCAATATTCTGCTACTCTTATTTGCATATTTCATTTTTAAAATTAAGATGATTTGATTTATTTAAACTAAAAAAAAATCACTGATTTCTCTTAACCTGTGCCCCCTGCCTCTGGCAACCACTAATCTGTTCTCTGTGTCTATGAGCTTGTTGCTGTTTACATTTCACATATTGGAGAGATCATACGTATTTGTCTTTCTCTGTCTGACTTATTTTACTTAGCATAATATGCTTAAGGTCTATACGTATTATTTCAAATGGCAAGATTTCATTCTTTTTTTATAGCTGAATAATATTTCATTATATATATATATATATATATATATATATATATATATCATATGCTATGCTAAGTCATTTCAGTTGTGTCCGACTCTGTGCGACCACGTAGACGGCAGCCCACCAGGCTTCCCCTTCCCTGGGATTCTCCAGGCAAGATCACTGGAGTGGGTTGCCATTTCCCTTCTCCAATGTGTGGAAGTGAAAAGTGAAAGTTATATATATATATATTCACCTCAACTTCTTTATCCAATGAGTACTTAGGTTTTTTCCATTTCTTGGCTATTGTAAACAATGCGTCGATGAATGGTGGTACATCTCTCTTTTTGAGTTCGTGTCTTCATTTTCTTTGGAGAAATTCCCTGAAGCGGGGTTGATGGATCACAGGGTAGTTATATTTGTAATTTCTTGAGGAGCTTGCATACTGTTTTCCATAGTAGCTGCATCAATTTACATTCCCATCAACAGTACATCAGGATCCCCTTTTCTTCACATCCTCGCTCACACTTTTTATTTCTTGTTTTTGTTGATAACTTTTCTAACAGGTGTGAGGGGATATGTCATTGTGGTTTTGATTTCCATTTCTCTGATGATTAATGATGCTGAGCATCTTTTCATGTACCTTTTGGCCATCTGTATGTCTTCTTGGAAAACTGTGTATTCAGAGTTTTTGCCCATTTTTAAATCAAATTTTTGGGTGTTTTCCTATTGAATTGTATTTGTTCTTTATATATTTGAATGTATATTTCATTTTAATAGATTACTCTAGAAGATGACTTGAACATATAGTTAGTATAGTCTCAGAAGATAAATAGACCCAGAACTTTATAAAAAAGCTTCTTTTGTGATTTTGTGGTTATGACCATATTGGCCTCTTAGGAAACATATTATTAATAGGTGATGGTTGTAGGTACACACACCATCATAGAAAGTGAGCAGGAATTTAAAGAAATCTTTGAAAGATCAAAATAACAAACTTGCCATGATGATTTTTTGGGGTGGTTCAAATATTGAAGAGATGTCAGTTTTCAGTAGTCAGTGACTTCTGCATGATATTTGCATAGGGAGAACTTTAAAAAGGTTACATTTCTTTTCTACTTTCATATTTACTTTGTGTTAAGGTTATAGGATCTTGGCAACGTTGCTGATGCTATTTTGGTAAACTCCAGCTCTGTTCAAATGTAGTGGGATGGAAAATTTGAGCTGCAGGAACAATAAATATATTTTATGTCCTTGTAACATTCAAGCTGTAATATGTTTGAGATGCAGTGAAAGTTGCTTTTTTTTTTTTTCCACCTCACACTCTGAAGGAAGAGAGAAACTTTTGTTTATATATTTTAAAGAGTTTTGTCTTTGCAGTTAACACAAAGTCAAATGTAGATATAATCCATTTTAAGCATTTCTGGCAAAATATCAAGTATACCTGTTTTTTTAATAAGGGACAAATATAAACTTTTCATCAATACAAATCCCCTGCTCTGTGTATGACTTCTGTCAGTCAAGCTGTGATCTTGTGGACTTATGGAATACTGATGCTTTACAGAAAGGGAAAGGCAGATGTGTAATCTGAGACATCTCGCTATTCTTATTAGTTATGTCTGATTCTGAGTTGACTCATACAGAATTTCACACAAAGGACCCCGTTTATATATTCTTTATTCCTCTCTTCTAAAAGTGTAAAATTTTATGTGCTTATTTGAGTGAAATGGTCTGAGAGTATTCAAAATCAATCAGACAAAGATTATTTAATTTGGGCTTCACTGTGTTCTATAATGGATTCCTTTACAAAGATATTTGATAACATAAGAACTGTCTGTGTGTGTATAAATTCTTTTAACTCACCATGCTTCCATGTGTATACTAGACTGTAAGTGCCTTGAAGAGCAAGACTATGTGGTTATGTTCATTTTGTTAACCTTATAACACCTGCTGCTGCTGCTAAGTCGCTTCAGTCGTGTCCGACTCTGTGCGACCCCATAGACGGAAGCTCACCAGGCTCCCCTATCCCTGGGATTCTCCAGGCAAGAACACTGGAGTGGGTTGCCATTGCCTTCTCCAATGCATGAAAGTGAAAAGTGAAAGTGAAGTCGCTTGGTCGTGTCGGACTCCTAGCGACCCCATGGACTGGAGCCCACCAGGCTCCTCCGTCCATGGGATTTTCCAGGCAAAAGTACTGGGGTGGGGTGCCATTGCCTTCCCCTAGCGGAGGGCTTTTGAGAAATAAACACCAGATTAACATTGTACAGACTTGACCCTCCTGAAGATGTCTATCTATGGTGCTTAAAGCCATCTAATGAGATGGATTAGACAAGCCATAGAATCCTTTGTTTCACAGATGATTCCCTCCATGTCTCACTCCATCTACTTTTTTTTGTCCTACAGCTGGGCACTTAGAGTGGTGCCGTACCACAAAAGGTGGTAGGAAAAGCGTTGCTGACAAATTTTATGTTTGTGTTCATGGGTCAGGTTGTTGACACCAGAAAGAAGCCTTCCTACAAAGCCGCAGGACATCTTCCTCACCGCTGGTACCTCACTTCCAGGACTAGAGGGAGTATCCAACTACATTCAAGATAGTGATGAGCAAAACCTCAGCGAGGTTGGCAATGGAAATGCATTAGACGCATGGATAGTGGTGGAAATGCACGTCTGCCTGCAGGTAGTCTCCGGGAGTCATTTTCCCCTAAGCTTCAGGTTCAGTCATTGAGTTGCTGGACCGTCTTTACCTAACTTTTATCCAGTCTCATGCACTATAGACTGAGTTATCTCTCAGATAGACAGGAATTTGTATTGAGAACGAAGCAGTAAAATCAGCATGGCTCATCGCACACAGGCCACCTTGTGTCTTTGAGTTACAAACATTTATCTAGCCAACTGTTCTTATCTCTCAGAGTTTTAGTGAGAGGCTTAACATTTAGCTAATTCCTGAACATAATTCTCGGATGGCTAATGTAGCAATTTGGATTGACCCCTGACACTGTGCTATATGCTGATACATTTCTATCCAATTCAACAAATAGTTTACTGAGTGCATATTTCAGGCCAGGGGACTGTGCTGATGCAGGAAATGACGGATACACAGTTCTTGCCTTCATGGAACATATAACCTAGTAGGGACAGATGAGAAGAGAGGAATGACTGTTGGATTAATGTGATGAAAGAAGAGATGGGAAAAGTTTTTTTTTAGAGGGCCAAGTATGCCGGAACTTTCTGGTTATCTCAGATCTTAGATTGCTTTAAGTTCTTCATGTCCTAACAGGTATAGACTCTGGTCTCAGTAGAGATGAACATTTTGAAAGTTCTATGGTTATCACTTTGCCAACAAAGGTTCGCCTAGTCAAGGCTATGGTCTTTCCTGTGGTCATGTATGGATGTGAGAGCTGGACTGTGAAGAAGGCTGAGCGCCGAAGAATTGATGCTTTTGAACTGTGGTGTTGGAGAAGCTCTTGAGAGTCCCTTGGACTGCAAGGAGATCCAACCAGTCCATTCTGAAGGAGATCAGCCCTGGGATTTCTTTGGAAGGAATGATGCTAAAGCTGAAACTCCAGTATTTTGGCCACCTCATGCGAAGAGTTGACTCATTGGAGAAGACTCTGATGCTGGGAGGGATTGAGGGCAGGAGGAGAAGGGGATGACAGAGGATGAGATGGCTGGATGGCATCACTGACTCGAATGTGAGTCTGAGTGACCTCCGAGAGCTGGTGATGGACAGGGAGGCCTGGTGTGCTGCGGTTCATGGGGTCGCAAAGAGTCGGACACGACTGAGCGACTGATCTGATCTGATCTGATCTGATGGTTATAGATGAAACTATAGTTTTACGGTCTGTGAACACACAGGAATTAAACTGGACGGTTTTAAAACTCTTGGCAGTGAAAAATTAGCATCAATCCTCTAAGACTGGGAATAAAGCAAGAGTGCCCACTTTGACCACTTCTATTCAACATAGCTATAGAAGTCCTAGTCAGAGCAACTAGGCAAGAAAAAGAAATAAGTTGTCTAAACTGGAAGGAAAAAAGTAAAACTGTCTCTGTTTGCAAATGATATGATCTTATGTATTGAAAATGTTAAAGATTCCACCAAAAAACTCTTAGAACTAACAAATGTATTCAGGAAAGTTTCGGGACAAAAAAGCCAACATACATAAATTAGTTGTAATTTTATGTACTACCAACAAAATATCTGAAGAAGAAATAAAGAAAACAATTTTATTATAATATCATCACAGACAATAGGAATAAATATATTCAAGGAGGTGAAAAATCTGAAACTAGAAAACTAAAAGATTTTTATGAAAAAATTCAAGAAGTCACAAATAAATGAAACGAAAATCTCTTAATCATGGATCAGGAGAGTTAACATTTTAAAAATGCCCATACGACCCACAACCATCTATGTAATTATTAAAATTCTAATAGAACTTTTCAGAGAAATAGAAAAAATTCTAAAACTCATATGGAACCACAAAAGACCCTGAATAGCCAAGGAAATTTTGAGAAAGAACAATGTGGGAGATATCACATTTATTTATTTCAAACTGTATTACAAACCAATAGTAATCAAAACACTGTGGTACTAGTATAAAAACATAGATTAATGGGACAGAAAGAAGAGCCTTGAAGTGTGCATGTACGATCCACTAATATTTGACAAATGAGCCAAGAATATTCAACAGGAAAAGGCTAATCTCTTCAATAAAGGGTACTGAAAAACTGGATAATCACATGCAAAAAATTACATTAAACCCCTAACACAATTCACAAAAATTAACTCAAAATAGATTAAATACTTAAACATAAGATGATAAACCATAACACTTAAAAGAAAACAAAGGGATAGTCTTCTTGACACTGGTTTTAGCAATGATTTTTTTTGAAAAGACATTAAAAGTACAAAAAACAAAGGCAACATTAAATAAGTGGGACTATAGCAAACTGAAAGCCTTCTGCATGGTAAAAGAAAAATTCAATAAAATGAAGATGGAATGGTAGAAAATATTTGCAAACCATGTATCTGATAAGAAGTTAATGTCAAAAATTGTTAAGAAATTCATACAACTTGATAGCAAAAAAACTTGATCTAGTTAAGAAATGGTCAAAACACCTCCATAGATATTTTCCAATAGAAAGGATACAAATGACCAGTGGGTATAATGAAGTGAGTGAAGTTGCTCAGTCGTGTCTGACTCTTAGCGACCCCATGGACTGCAGCCCATCAGGCTCCTCCATCCATGGGATTTTCCAGGCAAGAGTACTGGAGTGGGGTGCCATTGCCTTCTCCAACTAATTCACAAGTTTATTATGCAATAAAATAACAGAGGCTTCGAATAAGTTAAACTGGCTAGTAACAACTGATCAGTTTCCTTCAGTGATTACTGTTCTACATAGGCAGGATAATTAGTTCACGGATGGTCTTTCTGGTCTATCTTCAACTATTCTTACACTACATAATCAATTAGGGACATTGTTTTACAGATATATGGAGAGAACACAGGTAGCTTTACGTAAGTTGGGTTTGTTAAATCTATTTGTTATGACGGGATTTCTGACACAAAAAAGTAGAAAAAGGTGTTCAACATCACTAATCATTAAGAAAATGCAAACCCCAAATCACAATGAGATACCATCTCATGCTTTTTAAGATGGCTATTATCAAAAAGAAAGCAATAACAAACATTGTTTTATCAAAAAGCAACGTCGGTAAGGATGTGGAGAAAAGGAAACCCTTGTGCACTGTTGGTGGAATTGTAAGTTGATGAAGCCACTATGAAAACAGTATGGAGACTCCTCAAAAAATTAAAGATAAAATTACTCTGTTATTTAGCAATTCCACTTTTGAGTATTTATCTGAAGGAAATGAAATCTGGATCTTGAATGTCTGCACTCCCCTGTTCCTTCAGCATTATTCACAGTAGCCAAAGATATCGAAACAACCTACGTGTCTGTAGATGGATGAATGGATAAAGAAGACGTGCAATATAAAATATTTCCCGATGAAATATTATTCAGCTATGCTGTACTTAGCTGCTCAATCGTGTCTGGCTCTTTGCGACCCCATGGACTGCAGCTCACCAGGCTCCTCTGTCCGTGGGGATTCTCCAGGCAAGAATACTGGAGTGGGTTGCCATGCCCTCCTCTAGGGGGTCTTCCTAAGCTAGGATCTAACTCAGGTCTCCTGCATTGCAGGCAGATTCTTTACCATCTGAGTTACCAGGGAAGCCCCAGAGAGAAAGCTATGAGAAAGAAGGAAATCCTACCATTTGCAATGACATGGTTAAACCCTGAGAACTATGCTAAGAGAAATGTCAGACAGGGAGACAAATACTGGAAGGATCTCACTTATATGCAGAACTTAAATAAGTCATATTCATAGAAACAAAGAGTAAAATGCTGGCACCAGGGGCTGAGGGCTTGGAGAAATGGGGAAATAGTAGTTAAAGGATGAAAACTTCCAGCTATAAGATGAATAATTTCCAAGGATCTAATGGGCTTCCCTGGTGGCTCAGAGATTAAAGCGTCTGCCTACAATGTGGGGGACCCGGGTTTGATCCCTGGGTCGGAAAGATCCCTGGAGAAGGAAATGGTAACCCACTTCAGTATTCTTGCCTGGAGAATTCCATGGACAGAGAAGCCTGGTAGGCTACAGTTCATGGGATCGCAGAGTCGGACATGACTGAGCAACTTCACTTCACTTCACATCAATGTATGACATAGTGATTATAGTTAACAGTACTGCATTATATACTTGAAAATTGCTAAGAGAGTAGATCTTAAACAATCCTACCATACACACATAAGTGGTGCTGTATATAAGTGTGTCAAATTATCACTAGTACACTTTAAACTTACACAGTGTTGTCAATTACCTCTCAATAAAATCAGAAAAAAACAAAAACCTTTTCAATCTGAAAGTATTCTTTTGTATTATTGCAATAGCTAACACTGATCAAAGGTTGAATATGTACTAGGCATAGAGTGGGAGGCTCTGACAGGCATTGTTTCATTTAATAGAAGTAATGTTTGTGGGATCTGCTCTGTAGACTTGTCTACAAGTATCATGAAGAGTAGTGTGGCAGTTGTTAGACAGCCATTGAGAGAGCAGATGGTCTTGCCCAGATATCTTTCTGGATTTAGATATTTGATATCCTTTTGGGAGGAATTTGCATCACCTATACCTATAATCATCTATGTTCAAAATATGTAATATTTGCATGTCAACTTTTGTTCAAGTGAGAGCCAATCCATTTGATGCCTCATATAATTTAAAAAAAACCTCTCAAGACAAAAAATCAGTTTCCAGAGCAAAATAGGGTCCTTTCATTCATTAGCTATTCATTTAAAGAGAGAATTATCTTTAAAATGTTTTATAGTTACTCATCTCTGTCAAGTATCTTTTTCTGCAAAGCTGTTTAAGTCTTTTTGGAATTACCCTGTGCTGCTTTCAAATGTTCTTGGATTTACTTGCTGCCTGACTCATTAGGCTTCCCTGGTGGCTCAGCTGGTAAAGAATCCGCCTGCAATGCAGGAGATGCCAGTTCGATTCCTGGGCAGGGAAGACCTGCTGGAGAAGAGATAGGCTATGCTCCCCAGTATTCTTGGGCTTCCCTGATGGCTCAGCTGGTAAAGAATTTGCCTGCAATGTGGGAGACTTGGGTTCAATCCCTGCATTGGGAAGATCCCTGGAGAAGGGAACGGCTATCCACTCCAGTGTTCTGGACTGGAGAATTCCATGGACTGTATAGTCCATAGGGTCGCAAAGAGTCAGACACGACTGAGTGATTTTCACTTTCACTTTGGTAGTCATATGTGGTCTTCTGCTACCTGCCAGGGGTTAGTGCACATTCCTTCTATAAGGTGAAAGCAGGAACATGAGCGATGTCTTGGCAATAGACTAAAAGTACTTGCTAGGAGAAAAGAGGTGGGGGTGTTCAATGTCCCCCTCACCTGTTATTGTTGTTCAGTCGCTAAGTCGTGTCTGCCTCTTTGCGACTCCATGGACTACAGCACATCAGGCTTCCCTGTGCTTTTGCTATCTCTTGGAGTTGGCTCAAATTCATGTCCATTGAGTTGGTGATGCTATCTGCACTAACCTGGCAAGTTAGTTAAGTAACCATGAGGATGACGCTATATGGCTATAACAACGATGATGAAGATGATGACAGCAGGGCTGGTGGTGTTAGTGACAAATGAGAGTCTCAGAAAGTCAGAAAATTGCGTTGTGTAACTATTTTACTTAATCCTCACAACAACCAAGTGAACTCAGTGCTCATACATTCATTTATGAAGAAGATAACGGAGCGTCAGCCTCTGCACTGGGCAAGCTGGGATTTGAACCCAGGTCAATCTAATTCCAGATCTGGAGTTTTATGTTTCTACATGACACTAACTTAATACCTTGATGCCAAGATTCCTGTCTAAGGGACAAGGTAAGTCAGCTCTATTATCTTTAGTTCTCCTATGATTTAAATGGAGCTATCTTTATTTGAACGTTATCCGTAAATGAACTGAAAATTCTTCTCATGTCACACAGTTGGAAAAAGTAATGTTACATAAATGTCATGAAGGAGCAGCAGGTGAAGAGTCCGTCTGTGAGTGAGAACAGAGCATGACCAAGAGGAGGGAACCTGTGTGTGGGGCTGGCCTGGCCAGCACCTGGCCCCGCCCTGCCAACTGCGTGATCTGCTATGATCTTACCCTTGTTCAGTCTCAGATTCCCCTCACCTAGAGGTGGGGCTAAAGATAGCCACCTTGAAGGGCTACTGGTACCCGTGGAGAAGAAAAATTACAAATATCTGCAGTGGCTGTCAAGGAAAGTGCAACATTGCCACTACTCAAAAATGGTCATAAGGTCCTATGGTGGTAATGACCATTTTACCTTCTTGCTTACAAACCACTAGTTTCAGTCAAATCTGGGGATAAAATTATAACACCTTAACTCAGCATAAAATAGCTGTTCCTGATCTGATCCCTGCCCACGCCATCAGGCCTGTTTTTAGCCATTCTCGCTCTCACTGGGTTTTTGATTGCTCAAATGGTTTAAACATTACCTTTCTACCCCAGGACCTTTGAACATGCTGTGTCTGTGGCTTTCTATTAACTCACTACTTGTTCTTGTCTTTGAGGTCTCAGGTTAAATGTCACTTCCCCAGGGAGCCTTCCCTGAATCCCAGAAAGCATCAGGCCCCGTTTAATGTATTCCCACAACCTTTTCTTACTTGGGATACTCCTCACAGTGGTAATTAAGTACTTAATGCATCATTACTTGTTTAATGTCTGTCTCTTCACTAGGATGTAACCTCCAAGGGCACCAAGCCCATGCTCTAGCTCCAGCTTCTTTCATAGGGCTCCATTCATAACTGGTATTTGATGAGTGTTTATGGATTGAAAGAATAAAATAATCAGTGAGTTGATGAATAAAGCATTGCCTTCTTTAAAAGATTCCTCTTGTCATTTCTCAACCTGTTTGGCTTGAAGGAAGACCATGGGCTGTGAGCCATGAGACTTTTACCAAAGTCACAGATATTTAGCCAAAGTTGTGTCCTGATGAGAACAAGACTTCCTGAGGGACTATTTGTTACCTGTGGCACAGCAGGCTGCCTTGTGTACCCAATGAGCTGCATGCACTCTGACCAGAGTGATACACTGGGTGATAAAAAGATACCACCTCCGTGAAACAGATGCTCCATTTTACGACGGAAGCAGAGAAGCTGAAGGCTGCAGGTGCGGACTAGGCTGACACGGGCTCTGTGGAGGATCATTAAGAGCCTCCTTGGAAATGTGGGTTTACTCTGTGTTTAATCAGCCACAGGCAGAAGAAATGGCTTCATTTCAGCTCGATGAGAGCCAGATCACAAAAGGAAGATAGATGGCCAATACAGTCCATCACTGAAAGCATATTGTCTTAATTTGAAGGAACAGCCTGGCACTCGTACTAATCAAGGAGGAAAGTACAACATGGTTAGCATGGAGGATGGGCCAGTTTAACTCTCAGCGTGCCCCTTAAAGAAAAGCTCTCATTTGTTTCCTTAATTAATATTTTAAGGAAAGTGAGAACCATAAAACACATGACTCAACCACTTAAAAAGTAATACAATATTGTAAAAAAAAATAAAATAAATGTGATTATAAGCCAAAAAAAAAATAAAAAAAAAACACAGATTGCAAAAAAAAAAAAAAAAAGAAGTTCCCCGGCTTGGAATCCATGATGTTTAAGGGAGGACTTTTTATATGCAAAACTCCTAAACCTCTACCAATAAAGAAGTATTGCAATCAATGAATGAAGTGCCTTAGGAAGGACAGTCCATTTGCTGGCGGCTTTACTTACCTGGTCATATTTGCAGCAGAGACAATGTCCTGCAGATTGTGCGGTTACCTGATGGTTGCTCAGAGGCTCTTTTCAGTGGCTTGGACCTCTGTTCATCTTAGGTCCTCAAGAGCTCCTTGGGGAGGCATGTGAAATGAGATTCAGCTCAGCTCAGCTCAGTTTGCTTCTTGATCGCCTGAAAATGCCAGAAAAGGGATTTGAAGCTTGGGTGGGAGCCGTGACACAAATCTGAACTCAGAGTCCTTGCCAAACCCCTCTTATTTGAAGTTGGAGCAGGTAATGAGTAGTTTGGGTACTTACAAACAAGTGGATGTTTTAGAATCATTTGGTGTGTGTCACATCCGTGTTTTCCTGAGATCCCCGGAGCCTTAGCACAAAGAGCTTTCACCGCCCTCCCCACCCCAGTGACTATTTTCCAGATGTTCTGAAACAATGTCAAGTGACCCAGTTTACCCCTGAGAGGTTTAGAAAGGGGCATTTATGGAGAGACTGGTGAGAGAGGCTGAGATACTCACTCAGCAGCTAAGTCCTAGATAATCTCCCACGAACGCGGTATCGGATGGTGCTTTACCTAAGGCACACTGAGGATGGTTTTTAGAAAACGATATGCTAAACACTCCTACAGTGAAGGAGAAACTTAAGAAGCTTAACAATGGATGTAGAAATATTATCATCGGCTATCGAGGTAATAGTATCCAGTCATTCCTCACCTACAGGCGCAGATTTAGGCTTAAGCAGATGAAGACAACATGGAGGAAGTGTGTGGTCTTAGAGTGTTTAAACATCAGCCAGTTAAGGCAAAGGACTCTCTGTTAACATAAAACCTGAACATGTGTCTTTTGCTTTTTGCACTGACTATCAAATTATAGGATCACAATTGCAGAAATGAAAGTAGCATATTGAGGTGGGGAGGGATAAATTAGGAAGTTGGGATTAACAGATACTCAAGCTTGCTTCCCTGATGGCTCAGCAGGTGAAGAATCCACCTGCAATGTGGGAGATGCAGAAGACGCAGGTTCAATCCCTGGGTTGGGAAGATCCCCTGGAGAAGGAAATGGCAACCCACTCTGGTATTCTTGCCTGGAGAATTCCATGGACAGAGGAGCCTGGTGAGCTACAGTCCAAAGGGTGCAAGGAATCAGATATGACAGCCTAGGCACACAAGCATTACCATATATAAAATAGGTAAATAACAAGGACCTACTGTAGAGCAGGTCCCTGGTGCCTCAGACGGTAAAGCGTCTGCCTGCAATGTGGGAGACCTGGGTTCGATTCCTGGGTCGGGAAGATCCCCTGGAGAAGGAAATGACAATCCACTCCGTCACTCTTGCCTGGAAAATTCCATGGACGGAGGAACCTGACAGGCTACAGTCCATGGGGTCCCAAAGAGTCGGACTCGACTGAGCGACTTCACTTCACTGTAGAGCATAGGAAACTATATTCAATATCTTGTAATAACCTACAATGGAAAACAATCTGAAAAAAGAAATATATATATATGTGTGTGTGTATATATATATATATACAAGGAAAGGACAACTCACTCCAGTATTCTTGCCTGGAGAAGCCCATGGACAGAGGAGCCTGGTGGGGTACAATCTGTGGGGTTGTAAAGAGTCAGACATGACTGAAGCAACTTAGCATGCATGGGTATGTATATTTATATACACACACACATATATAACTGAATCACTTTGCTCTATACCTGAAACTAGTACAACATTGGAAATCAACTATACTTTGTAAAAAATAAAAATAAAAAAAAGATAGCAAGAGGCAACCTGAGGCTTTGTACAGACCTTTATGAGGAAGTAATAACATTGAAACAAGAGAACCATAATTTGCAGTTAGGAAATTGTTTCATTCTCTGCACATGGGCAGCACATGCCAGAGCAGTCCCCAGGATGGGAACCCAGCTCTTTGACCACATAATGGAAGCAAGTCATTGGCAAGGAGAAGCAGTATATTGCCTTATACATACGTGTGTACTAAGTCGCTTCAGTCATATTCGACTCTTTGTGACCCAATGAACTGTAGCCCACCAGGCTCCTCTGTCCATAGGATTCTCCAGGTAAGAATACAGTGGGTTGCCGTGCCCTCCTCCAGGGGATCGTCCTGACCCAGGGATTGAATCCGCGTCTCTTATGTCTTCTGCATTGGCAGGCTGGTTCTTTACCACCAGCGTTAGATAGGAAACTCCACATTGCCTTATACCCAGTCTTATATTAAAAAAACAAACCAACCACCAATTCCCTCCAAACATGGACATCAGACGACATGTCAAAATCTGGCAAGAAGGTAGGATAACTCTTCCACAGCACATCTACTGCATGTAGATGGCATTCGGTGGAATCAGTTCCCCTAACACCCCAAAGTAAGCAACGTGCCAAAGCCTTGATGGGAAAAGTACTTAATGATCTACAGTGCGTCAGTCACCCAGCGGCTGCCAGTGTAAAACGAACAACCATTCCTGGCGCCAATTTCATGATTGCTGGCACTGAACTCAGGGCAGCCATCCTGCCGGGGGTCCTCTATACGCGAAAGGGAAAGGGAACACGCGTGCAGGGCTCCTAGTCTCTGCAGAGCCCAGGATGCCTGCTGGTTGCACCAATGCTTAGCAACTGTCTACATGGGAGACTGTTAGGCTGCAACACGCCACCAACTCAGGCTAACAGTCCTTTCCCCGAGTTTAGAAATAGATGCCCCTCATCTATTAGAAGGCTGGGAATCTAGGCCAGTGCTGGCAGGTTTGCCTGATTCCAACTCTGGTAAAGAAGCAGAATTCCACTCTTCATGAAGACTTGGATGCCCATGTGAGATGAGATGGCTACCTGTTGATTTGCAAACATGTGGTCTGGAACATAAAAGACTGAACCTTTTGAGTCAATTGTGTTACAGCCTGTGCTTTTTTGATTCCACCGATCTGTTCATAGTTAGAAGCATGACTTACATTACCCTTATCTTAACATCCTGAACCATCAGTGTTGTTATTGATCATCAAATTAGTCACTTCCTCTCATTTCAGATCCACTGACAGTTTTGGATGGTTTGAGTTGAGTGGGTTGGACAAGGGGAAATAGGCGATTTCCTTTGCCTCTTGTAGAGTTAATCTCTCATCCAGATACTGCTAAAGCATCTCTTTCAACAGAGGTCTTTATTCCTAGTTTAGCAGCATAACTATAAGGAACAAGTTTCTTCTTTACAAGGCTACGACTCAAAGTCCAAATGATAGATGATTTCCTGGTCCTGAAGAAGACACTTAAGCACTTATATTTCTTTCAACAATTTATTCCAGTTTGAACAAGACAGTCCATTTCTCATGTAAGCATGGAGCAAACAAGTTATGTGTGTTCAAAAAAAAAAAAAAAATGTCTGGCATTCTTTCAAGTGCTGGATTAGAAGAAGGACTTAGAATGTTGCCAACCAGAAATAGTATTTTTTGAGTGTCCACCATTTAATATTTTGGGGCCTCTCTCCTGTCACCATTTCCCAGGTGGTGCAGTGGTAAAGAATCTGCCTGCTGATGCATGAGAAATAGGAGACAAGGGTTCTATCCTGGGTCAGGAAGATCCCCTGGAGAAGGGAATGGCAATCCATTCCAGTATTCTTACCTGGAAAATTCTACAGACAAAGAAGACTGGTGGGCTACAGTCCACGGGGTCAAAGAGTCTGCCACAACTGAGCAAGAGAGCATGCACACACTCCTATCTGCATGAGTTTTCTCTGTTCTTCAAAGTCCTGTTTAGGTCTGCCGAGAGAACAAACTTTCTTACCAAGGATCTTGGGATGTTTTATTGATTCACTCCAGTGGCCCCAGTGAAGGAGACTTCTAGTCTAGTTCTTAATCCCGTTTTTCTTTGTTATATACGGACCTCTCCCCCTCCCCTCACAGCCTGTCTACCTACCAAATAACTATTTGGGCTGCTCAGGGAGTCAGGATGGCCCAGAATCTAGAACATATCCACAGCTTCATCCAGCTGTAGAAGTTTCTCTTTCCCCTCCCTTCTCCAGGGGATCTTCCCAACCCGGAGATTGAACCTGGATTTCCTGCATTGAAGGCAAATTCTTTACCATTTGAGCCACCAGGAAAGCCCTCTCTTTTCCCCTAAATAGAAATATTTGTTTCAACTAACATGTTTTATTAAGTGTGTTGTGTCATCACTGTTCATTTCTGCTGCAATTATTGCCACAAGGAAAGATTTGTAAATATCTTGGAAAAAGAGTCCTTTTTCACCCCCAATACAAGTAGCTAAGTTAGCATATGTCTTTCTAAAATCCCTTTCTTTATAAAAATCATCCCTTTCCTTCCTTCCTGATCTGTCAAAAGAGGTACATTTGCCCATGTTCTCCACCCAAGGGTGAAGCATTATATATTTTGACATATGTACTTGGCCCAGAGAGAATCAAAGTGGCTATAACAGCTTTGATCATAGTAGTGATCTGAGTAATCTTGTGAAAGATTTTTCCAACCAACAGGTCTTTGGAGGAACTGAGACAGGCTTCTTGTATGGGTGCCTCTCAAGGGATCAGTTAGGATCAGAAACGATCGATGCTTCTCTTCTATACTCATAATCTCTAAAGAGAGACCAAGTTGCCCAGGAGTCTCACCTACGTGAAGCCTGCCTTGAAGGCTGAGCCATCCTATGTTGAAGAGGAGCAACTGCCACTCAGAAACACTTTCATCAATGTCTTTCTGTGTTGCATGAACCTAAGACTCACCTGAGCCACACGTTATGAGAAAATTCATGCCCCATCACAGCAAAACAGCTGTGTTGCTGCAGTCACTGACTTTTGAAAGACATTAAGGGGAGATATTTGTTTTGAGCCAGTTGTTTTGGCTACAACTTCCCCTTCAGGTTTTCGTATCATGATGTCTCCTTCTGGTCCTGTAACTGTTACCTTGTTTCTCTGATAGGAGTGGGGGAAACCAGGACCAGTCCTTTCTGGCTCCTAATCAGAAGGTTGGTAGACATGACAATACGCCAAGATTTCTGGTGGGGCCCAAACAGCAGAGGAAATGCCTCTATAGAATGGCTCATTCTAACAGAAGATAGATATGCCTGACCTGGCTTTTATGACAGATGTCAAATATACTGAAGCATGTTGTGAAGCAGATCAACTTATTGGCAAAGAAATGGAAGACCATCAAGAAGGAGGGTGGCCAGCTTTCCTGTCTCTGTGCAGATACACCAGTGAGGCTGATGGAGGGCCAGTGGGTAGGGAGAGGGGAGACCTGGGTGAGCTGTCTCAACTGCTGCCTTGTCCACACCAGCTTTGTCAATGAAAATCCCCAAACCACAGAGGTTGCCGGGAGAGTGCAGGGCGGGATGGAGGACCAGGGTCGGGGACTAAGGTGACAGGGGCCACCCTGAGAGCAAGCACGTCTTCTGTGTAGCATTTTAGGTGCCTCCTGGGCCTGCTTAAGAAATGTTGGTTCTTCAACTCTCCTTCCTGGGTTCAGTTCAAGAAAGACTCCTTGAGGGTCCACCGTGTGCCAAGCGCAGTGCTGGGTGTTGGAGATGAGTGTTCATACCACTCGGATTTCAACTCTAATCCCACCCCTGCCACAGAGCTCTCTGCCTCCTTCTTCTGTGTCCCTCTCCCTTGGGACAACATGGGGTATTTGGGTGACTCATTAGCTGTGGGGTGGTCTGGGGTAAGTTGATCAACTTCTCTGAGCCTTGTTTTCCTCAGTCACGAAAAGGACTCTTGGACTCCTGCCTCATAGAGTTGAGAATATTGGACTTAACAGTGTGATTGTACTTTGCTAAAAAGACCAGCTGCTGCTGCTGCTGCTGCTAAGTCGCTTCAGTCGTGTCCAACTCTGTGCAACCCCATAGATGGAAGCTCACCAGGCTCCCCTGTCCCTGGGATTCTCCAGGCAAGAACACTGGAGTGGGTTGCCATTTCCTTCTCCAATGCATGAAAGTGAAAAGTCAAAGTGAAGTCGCTCAGTCGTGTCTGACTCTTAGCGACCCCACGGACTGGAGCCTACCAGGCTCCTCCGTCCATGGGATTTTCCAGGCAAAAGTACTGGGGTGGGGTGCCATTGCCTTCCCCGAAAAGACCAGCTAGGGAAGCTATATAAGGGGGAGTGAGGACTAGCTCACTATTTACCTTTTATCTCATCAAGGCTACTTTTCAGGTAATTTATATCACCCTCCACTGAGATTATCTGCTGTTAGATTACAAGCTCCTAGTACCCTTAGCCCTGAGCTCACTTAGTTAAATATGATTATCAGAAAACCTTGGGACAAAAGAATTATAAAAAGGCCACTTTTCCTTAAAATGGTTATAGCCAGTACCCAGGTGTTCTGCTTGGTTAGAGAATAAACTGGGTATCAGCTGCCTCTTTAGCTGGGCACCCTTGTACTGTGCACAACCCACATGACCGCCCATGGTGAGCCTGCTCGTGCTTCACATGGTGCTTGGCCCAATGACATATCTAAATGTTTTCAAACTCAACTTATTACAGTCACTGTTGTGCCCAGAAGGATGGCATTACATTTTCAATAAGATTACTTTAGCCATTGGATAGACTTAATGGATAAATTACAGATAACATGTAAAAAGTCACAACAATGGTTCTTCTCTTCTCTTAAAATGTTTCTTCCTTTAAGTCAATCATGAAAATAATACAGTATTGCATTTTGTCTGGGTTTGCTGGACATAAAGGGCACAGGTTTTTGTTTCTTTGCTTTCAGTTTTTGTGACCATGAACTGTGGGAAATCAACACTGACATGGACTAGGAGCAAAGCATGGAGGTGACACAAATTATTAAAGAAGGACAGGTATGTCTTTATAGATCTGAGTTCCCCATGATTAGGGAAGGGAGATGAAATAGAGAAGTTGAGACTAGCTTGCAGGGAAAGTTCCTTGTGATATGGAATATTTGTTGGTTTAACTCTCCTCTCTTTGTTTATTCTGTCTAGATAGTTCCGTTGCTAAAAGTAAAATCCTTGTTAGATGGCAGAGCTGAACAGTTTCATATTTATATATTCCATTTTGTAGTAGTAACATGGAAAGAAATCTAAAGAATGCAGATCTACACAGATTTCATCCTCCACACCAGCTTCCAAGGTGGTCAGATGCTTTTTGTATGGAGCAGTAAAGGCAAGTCTCTCTAGAAGGAAAAAAGCCCCCAGAATCTAGCTTTATGTAAATGACAAGGGAATGGGGGTAAAAACGGAACTAAAAAAATGGACTTGCTTTGTATATGGGGCAGTTAACTTTAGTGAGATCCTAATGATTAGATTTTTGGCTCCTCAGGAAGCGGTGTGATGCTGTAACTGTCTGTCTCTTAGGCAGGCTTGAGGTATCAAAGGAAAAAAAATTTTTCATTTGAATCTAGAAAATGTAGACTCTGTCACTGGGCTGAAGGAGGAGCAAATGGTTTTTCAACCACAAGAGGATTCTACAAATTCATATTCTTTTCGATTCCTCATTCTGATCCCCCCACCCCGCCTGGCTCCTTTTATTTCCCTTTGAATTTGTGTTAAATTCATTACAGGCTCTTAAAGGAGAAAGGTTCTCAAGGGTTTAATAGAGATGTTAGATGCTATGAATAAAAAAAGGGGGGTGGGGAAGAGGAATTCACCATGGCTTCTTTGAACTAAACTGTAGTTCATCTCAAGTGCTTTTCCCCCTTTTGGAGAAAAATATACCCTTCTCCTCCAGGAAGCTCAAAGTCTCAAAGGCCTATATTAACTTGATCTTTGGGAATAGTGTTTTAATTTTTTCCATAATCATCATGCAAATTGATCATGATAATCTCTGGGAAGGAAAATAAGTGAACCAATGGCCTCATTAACTCCAATGCTAGGGGGACCCCGTTCCTAAGAGCTGGTGCCCTCACCCCACACTGGCCCGGGCCTTCTTTGTACGTGACTTGGTCCAGTCCCAAGTGTAAGCTGTGACTTCTTCCGTCCCTGACCTGTTTAAATTGCCTTATGCATTTTACTCCTTTAAAAAATAATGGGGGGATAATTTGAAAGGTCCCAACCTTATAAAAGGGATGCTTTTGTTCTCTGGGTTCCAGCCAACATCTCCAACTGTGCTGTGACAGGACCATACCACCGATGGACGTGTTTTATTCGGGCCTTATCTTAGAGACACTGAGGTCTCAATATGCTTTGGACAATAAACTGAGTCAGTCGGGATTAAAATGTGTGACTCAGATGCCTAATGCTGAATGCTACTCTGTTGAATTAGGAGGGCTTTTTTTTTTTTTTTTTTAACAGTGTGTTTGTTTTGATTTTAATTTAACAGGGAGAATGGCAGAGACAAATAGATTTGTCCAAAATAAACTGAGTAACAAATTTTTGAGCTGTGGTGGTTATTAATTTCATGTAAGTGGCTCCTCTTTTTATTTTTATAAACTGTAAAATTCAAGAGGAAGCAGAACCAAATGTAATATACTTTTATTGATTGCCTGCTAGGTGCCAAGCAAGGTGTTAAATGTTTGCAAATGCGGCCTTATTTATCCTTGTCTTACAGATGAGGAAAAAGGGATGGGAAGAGGTGAAATAGACTGCCCCGCTGGAGAACAGCCCGGTCATTTACAGATCTGCCTCACCGCTGAAAAGAATTTGACACGTTGTTTGAAAATTAACTTCCTCGGAGCAGTATCGAGCTAGACTATTCTCAGTGGACCTTGTCCTTCCAGTGCGTAGTGAGGAAGTTACTAGAACTCTTGGAGCCACTGGGTACTGCGCATCTGGATGAGGACAGTAGATGTCCAGTACTGTGCCTTGTGCCTGCTATTACCTTCCACTGATTAACTATCCATGGCTGAAAAATCGATATCTGGAGAGTGAGTGCATGCTAAGTCGCTTCAAGTCATGTCTGACTGCGACTCTATGGACTGGAGCCCACCAAGCTCCTCTGTCCATGGGATTCTCCAGGCAAGAACACTGGAGTGGGTTGCCATTCCCTTCTCCACGGGATCTTCCCAACCAAGGGATCAAACCCGAGTCTCATGTCTCTTGCATTGACAGGCAAGTTCTTTACTGCTAGATATCTGGGAAGCCCAGATATCTGTATATGTATAAGTAAACACTTTGCCGTATACCTGAAACTAATACAACATTGCAAATCAATTATACCAATATAAAATAACAAATTTAAATAACAAAAGAAAAACATTAAAGCTAAGAAAAAGAGAAAAAATATGGCAGGGCTTCTCACTGCGGTGGTTTCTCTTGCTGTGGAGCTCAGGCTCTAGGGTGGGCGGGCTTCAGTGGTTTCTGGACCAGGGCTCGCTAGTTGCAGTTCCTGGGCTCTGGAGCACAGGCTCAGTAGCTGCGGCACAGGGCTTAGTTGCTCTGTGGCAGGTGGGATCTTACTGAACCAGGGATCAAACCCATGTCTCCTGTGTTGGCAGGCAGATTCTTTGCAGCTGAGCCACCAAGGAAGCCCCAGGTGACTTTAAAGTCAATTTGATCTCTCTCAAGAAATTCTAGAGACAGTATGCCTTGATACCTACTATCTGTAAGGTATTGCATTAGAAGACAATGAAATACACCTTCATGAACTATTAGTTGAGTTTGGGCTACATGCTGGAAATTGTGCTATCAGCTCCAGATACAAAGATAAAGGGGCCTGATTGCCTGGTTAGGAGGGTGGCTTTCTGAACATACACAGTCAGTATTAGAACGATACCAAACAGCAGAGTGACTTGAAGACTTAAGGAAGACTTTGGAGATATAGTAACACTCGAGCTGGGTTTTAAAGTTGTTAGTAAGAGTTCTTCAGATGGAGATGTTGGGGGAAACATTTGCTATTTTGAGGGAACTTCATGTTTAATTTGATAAAGCAAGAGCATGTTATTGCCTTTGAAACAGCCATAAACAGGATACGATTGGTGTGTCATGGAGCAGGGCTGGCGCTACCATTCATTTATTGGGAGAATGGTATTTTCTCAGACTATGCTTAGAACAATGGTTCCTTGAAATGCGAATTGGTATTGACTGGGAAAACAGGAGGTTTTAAGGTCAAATAAAATGGAGGGAACACTGGGTTAGGCTGTAACATCGGATGTTTTCTTCAAGACCTCAGACTCTTTAACATGCTGCTCTGCATGATTAATTTGCAAGAACTTGTCCTAAACCTCTTAGTCTCTCCCTTTTCATAGTGCACCCAGGGCTCCATGGGTCCCACAGCGGAAAATACTGCTTTAAGATAGCAGCAGGTGTCACCTGCCTTTAAGAAGTGAATGGTTTCTATTTCAGAAAGGAAATGTGGGCACCTGGGAGGAAGAATGCCAATGATGAGAGACCAGATGCAAGGCAGCTTATAACCAAATTGTTGAAATCTTCTAGGCAGAAGAAACAAATAGGAGTCAGAATTAAAGCACGTAAGCCATGGAATGCAGTGGTGGAATGGAAAGAGACTCAGCAGGTGGCCTGGATACTTTGAGACCATACGGGGTGGGGGGTTGATGAGAAAAAAAATCTGAGGGTGACATCTTAGTGTCTAGTTGGGATTCTTGGACAGTGAAGAGAAATGATAGGTAGAAGATGAGAAAATTAATTCCATTTGGGAATGGTATAATTGAAGTGTCTATGCTGCTGCTGCTAAGTCGCTTCAGTCGTGTCTGACTCTGTGCGACCCCATAGACGGCAGCCCACCAGGCTCCCCCGTCCCTGGGATTCTCCAGGCAAGAACACTGGAGTGGGTTGCCATTTCCTTCTCCAGTGCATGAAAGTGAAAAGTGAAAGTGAAGTCGCTCAGTCGTGTCCGACTCCTAGCGACCCCATGGACTGCAGCCCACCAGGCTCCTCCATCCATGGGATTTTCCAGGCAAGAGTACTGGAGTGGGGTGCCATTGCCTTCTCCTTGAAGTGTCTATAAGACCTCTCAATAGAGCTCGTCAACTCAGCCAAGGGTTGGGGACCTAATCCCCATCTCAAGACACACAGGATCATAATTTTATTCTTCTATGATGCTTCAAATGACTATTATCCAAAGGTGTCTCAGGATTTACTGTAATTGTGTTGCTTAACAACAAATATATAGAAATGCAGGTAATAGAGAACTGTGTTTAACAGAAAGAGGAAAGTAAGTCAATGACTGACTGTATTTATTGAACTACTAGTGTGTTCCTAGCCTAGCAACTGTGTGTGTGTGTGTGTGTGTGTGTGTGTGTGTGTGTGTGTGTGTGTGTGTGTGTTTGTTAGTTGCTCAGTCATGTTTGACTCTTTGCAGCTCTATGGACTGTAGCCTGCCAGGCTCCTCTATCCATGGGATTTTCCAGGCAAGAATACTGGAGCAGGTAGCCATTCCCTTCTCTAGGGGATCTTTCCAACTCAGAGATCAAACTCTAGTCTCCTGCACTGTGGGCAGAGTCTTTACTGTCTGAGATACCTGGGGAATCCCAGCCACAGTACATAAGGGAAAAGCAAGCAAATAAAAAAAATAATAAATACATAAAAAAAGAAAGACAAGGAAAAGAAAAATACACAACCTTTGCTCAAGGACCTTACTGTCTAAAGCTTACAGAAAGTGTTGCAAGTGGTTGGATTTCTCTGTTGGGATCTTTGGACATTCTGCTTGCTAGATGGGGCTTTCTTGGTGGCTTAGGCAGTAAAGAGTCCACCTATAATGCAGGAGACCTGGGTTTGATCCCTGCATCAGGAAGATCCCCTGGAGAAGGGAATGGTTACCCACTCCAGTATTCTTGCCTGGAGAATTCCATGGACAGAGGAGCCTGACAGGGTACAGTCCATGAGGTTGCAAAGAGGTGAACACAACTGAGTAACTAAGCATGATGGCTTGCTAGATGAGCTAGGGCAAGTCATATAACTTCTTAAAGCTTGGGTGTTCCCATTTGTAAATTTTTATCTGTAGAATATTAGTACAGAAGTTGTGAGGATTGCTAGGGTTAAACTAAAATTTATTTACTGTATTTTGAATGAATAAAATAAATTTATTTAGGAATAATGTATGCATTGTGATCCATTAATACATTTCACTATTTTTATTTGATTTCCAGTTAATATCAAATAATAACTTGTCTATTTGAATTGCAAAAATCAAGCTGGTTTGAATTAAAAAAGTGTGAAAAATTCCTGGGTTGGTAAAATACATAACACTTTCATCAATTAAAAATAGGTAAAATGTGTTAAAAATAATGAAAAGTTCATATTTTAATTGAACTGGCTTTTCACAAGCCTATATTTTATTAAGCTTAATGAAACAAAAATTGAAATGTTGCCCATTATGAAATCTGTGTTAATTGTTATGATTCTCATAAAGTTCATATGATTCCAAAAAGTTTTGCAGTTACACCAACTCGAAATGTAGTACAGTACTTGTCTTTCATTCTCTCTGGATATATTTTTGGTAATAAAGACCAATTATGCACCTTGGCAAACAGAGCATTTGCTAAATTGAAAACTTCCTTTAAAAACACTAGAAACTTTGGACATGATACTGCCAAAACTGCAGGGTGCTTTTGCTAATCTGACAAAACTTTCTTTGTTCTTTCTGGCTTCATCAAGAGCAAGGCTGTTTCTTCACTTTACTATTACCCTAATACTGTCATCGTCTTAAATATCCTTGTGCTAGAAGGCACTGCAATATTAATTAAAAATACAGTCTAATTATTTACCCTAGTTGGTTCACACAAACCTCTACAGTGTAATCAGTGCACTCCCTTCTGGGGTTTCACAGCATTTTGGACTGAAATAGGAAGGTTTGTTACTGACTTACACTTGGCTCCTGAGTGTAATTAAGTATAACCTACAATTCACCTTTAGGTCACTAGATCAAACATAAGTTATCCAGCCCATGTCGAAAAGTATGGGCTGCATTGACTGGTGGGCAGCACACATGAATGAATGGAACTTTTAATTTACCTCCAGGCCTCTCAGGGAACATGTGGAGTGTTTCCGAAGACAGAGGGGAAGCAGAGGGTTACCAAATCAGTCACTGACTTCAGACAATCCTCAGCGCAAAGCACCATCAACCACGCCTGAGCACAGCTCGTCTGTGACCCTGGTTAGCGACCATCAGTAGCCTAGAGTGGCAGACAGATATTTTCTTGCTGTTAGAAGTGTGGTGTGAAGACTCTGGATCTGCCTGGTCCTGAATCACCCAGTGAGCTTGTCTTTTGGAAGCTCAGCACAGAAATGTTAATAGGCCCAGTGGAGTGGTCAGATCTTTATAAAGATCTTTAAAATCTTTTGTCCTTGGGCTTATCTGGCATTATTTAATAAGGGAGAAGTTTTTTCTGGAAGGACCCACCGAGGGCCCATTGGTCTCCTCCATAAACATGTCTTAGAAAGAGTGAGGGTAACAAAACTGCTTTATCGGCATAAAATGTCCAAATGTTACCCCCACTACCTTAAAATTTAAATTGCCGTCTGGGAGTCCTATTCAGTTTGAAATGCCCAACTGGCTGGCCTGAGGAAGAAACCAAGGGGCAGACAACCACATAAAAAAGTTTGGACAATGAGGAACAATAGGAAAAGTAAAATAATATTTGATTCTAGTTATTGAAACTCATTAGAACTCAGACTGAAGTGTACGTTCTTTGATAGACATGGTGGAAGATGAGATTCTGTTCTTAAAATTGTTTGGGCAAGGTATGGAAGACTTTGAGTATCTTGAATGTTTTGTATCTTTAAAAAAACTTTTTATTTTATACTGGAGTATAGCAAAGAGTCGGACACGACTGAGCGACTGAACGGACTGACTGATAACAACGTTTTTATAGTTTCAGGTGGACAGCAAGAGGACTCGGTCGTACATATATATCAATCCAATCTGCCCCAAACTCCCCTCCCATCCAGGCTGCCACATAACATTAACCTTGTTGGTTATTCATTATATGTAGCAGTATATATGGTTTTTTCCAAACTCCCTAATTATCCCTTCCCCTCCATCCTTCCCCCTTGGTAACCATAAGTTTGTTCTCTGTCTGGGAGTCTGTTTCTGTCTTGTAAGTAAGTTCATTTGTATAATTTATTTTTTAATGATGTAGTTTTACCTACATAAGCTATTCAATAGGAAATCTTAAAATTTTTTTTTTAATTTTTAATTGCAAGATAGTTGCTTTGCAATATTGTATTGGTTTCTTCCAAACAGCAATGTGAATCAGCTGCAAGTATACATATATCCGCTCCCTCTTGAGCCTCCCCCACCCCCATCTCACCCCTCTAGGTCATCGCAGAGCAGTAGGTTGAGCTCCCTGTGTCATATAGCGACTTTCCTCTAGATATCTATTTCACAAGTGATACTGTACTTCAGTACTCCTCACTCCATTTGTCCCACCCTCCCCTTCCCCAGGTGGCTTGGTGCTGAGTCCACCTGCCAATGCAGCAGACACTGGAGATGCAGGTTTGATCCCAGGGTCGGGAAGATCCCCTGGAGGAGGAAATGGCTACCCATTCTAGTATCTTACCTGGAGAATCCCATGGACAGAGGAGCCTGGCAGGCAACAGTCCATGGGGTCGCAAAAGAGTCAGACACGACTGAGTGACCAACACTAGCTGTTATCATCCCTCCTTCCCCTGAGTGTCCACTGTGTCTCTATTCCTGCCCTGCAAATAGGTTCATCAGTACCATTTTCCTAGGCTCCATGTGTATGTGTTAACATAGATATTACAAAAAAAAGGAAAGTTATAGGTCAGCGTCCCTGATAAACGTAGGACGATCTTAATTCATCCAGAGTCTGAGATGGTGGCAGGCATCTTCAGTGACTTTCCCGATTGAATTTAACCTGACGCTTTGGCGAGCTAAGTTGAGACTTCAGGGTAGAAGTGGGCTAACTCTGTTTTACAATTCGACAGATAGTAGCTGTCAGGAAGGTAAATCAAGACACCAAAGGGAGATGGTACACGATGCCTCTCCCTGGAGGTTCTGTGAAGAGGAAAGAGGACAAAGCAACCAGAGGTGGTGGTGTTCGCCTTCTGCCTGTGGAGAAGTGACTGTCAGCTGGAGGCTCTGATCCACAGAAACACAGAGGTCACATGAGATGTAAAGTCAGACAGAAAGAGACATAGGTGTACCTGGAACATTTTTTTAAATAATGAGTTGATTTGCAGAGTTGGTTGAATCCACTGAAAAGCATTATAAGACCCACCACATCTGTTCCAGTGGATACACTGTCCACCCACCCATTCACTCAACAGTATTCATGGACCACTTACTACCAGCTGGTTACTAGGATATGCAAAAACAAAAGCCCTTGACCTCATAGAACTTGCACTCAGATGAAGTGTCCAAGCAGAGAAGGCTTTCACTATCCACTGGAAACGTGGGGAAAGGGGAGGACCATTTGAGGAGTGGAGGGGAGGTGGACAGGTCCCATCCTGCCAGCTCTTGTACTCTTAACATTCAGAGAAATGAGGAGCCATTGAAGATTTAGGGAAATAAAATGATCAGATTAGCTTCTAAGTGTCCTCTTTCAGCATCCTCATGGCTTCTGTATATGTTCTGTTTCTCCCCGCTGCCCATGTAGACAGAGTTTTCTAACAACCTCAGAAAACTGAGGGGAGCAGAGGAGCTTTGGTGCAGAGAAACTGGAAATGGGTGAAAATGTTATTTTTTTCAGTTGAGTTTGGACTCTGGAAGCCACCAGGACTTCCCAGGTGGCTCAGATGGTAAAGAGTCTGCCTGAAATGCAGGAGACCTGGGTTCGATCCCTGGGTCAGAAGATCCCCTGGAGGAGGGCATGGCAACCCACGCCAGTATTCTGGCCTGGAGAATCCCATGGACAGAGGAGCCTGGTGGGCTACAGTCCATGGAGTTGCAAGTAGTCAGACACGACTGAGCGACTCTCATTCACTCACTTGGACTCCTGAGACCTTACAACTGGACCACACAGTAACTCCATGGTTGCCCTGGGTCTGATGCACTCTTCTCCTGCCCTAGGAGCCTTCCCAAATGGTTGATCACACCGTGTCCCAACAAGGAATCCTCTATTGGCTGCCTCGGGCTACATCCTCAGAGCCAGTCTCTCCACAGAATGGTCCCGTCAGCCTGTTCATGCTGTTATCCATGAGGTTTAATTACACAAGAGCACTTCCTAAACCGGTTCCACAGATACAAGTTTAGTGAGATGTTAAAAAAAGCTCTACAGAAATGGGAAGGGAGTTGATCAGTCAAGCAGATTGATAATCCCAGAGTATGATAACATCTTCTCTTTGAGACTCATAAGGCAGTTAGCCTCCCTAAAGGCTCTGAGAAACGCTGCAAAGTATTTTTTAACCTAGCACTTCTCAGGCATAATTAACAGCAAATACTCTTGTCTACTTAACAACTGTGAAACACTACTCAAGCTAACCCTTCACTTTTGCCAGGATGGTCTGTCTAACCCCAGATGTGCCTTTGAACTTCCCCTCCCCTGGCTTTCCTTTATCTGTTCCCTGTTTTGGAAAATTCTTCCTTAATAACTCTATCCTTCTAATCTCATCCAGTTCCTATGCCATCTCCTTCATGAAGCCCACCTTGATTATTCCACCCCAGAATGACGCTGCTTTAAGTACACGTATATCCCTTCCCTCTTGTGTTATATAGCAGCTTCCCACATTTTACACCATTTTACACACGGTAGTGTATAAATGTTGATAGTGCTCTCTCAGTTCATTCCATCTTCTCCTTCCCCCTCTGTGTTCACAAGTCCATTCTCTATATCTGTATCTCTATTACTGCCCCCAAAATAGGTTCATTAGTACCATATATGTATACTTATAACTGATTCACTTTGCTGTACAGCAAACAACAACACAACATTGTAAAGCAATTTATCCACCAATTAAAAATAAAAAATATGTTATCGAGCATATTATAAAAACAGAATGATGGTTCCCTTTTTCTGACTTTTAAAGCATTTTATTTCCTGCCTCATACTGTTCATGAACAATAATGTTTACAGTATTACTCTTTTTGTGTTTAGAGCTGTGAAATGAGCGGATCGGTCTCTTGAAGGGATTGATAGTTTTACTTTTTACATGAAAGAATTTTGAAAGAACATGAGCTTTGTCATAAGACAAATAGTTGTTCCTGTCACATTTCAGCTAACCGGCTGCATGACTTTGGACAACTTACCCAGCCTCAGTAACTCTCAGTTTTCTCATCTGTAAAATAGGGGTGATAAACTACCTCCTTGTTAGACATGGGCCGTCTTGGTGACTCAGATGGTAAAGAATCCACCTGCAATGCAGGAGACCCGGGTTCGATCCCTGGGTTGGGAAGATCCCCTGGAGAAAGGAATGGCAACCCACTCTGATATTCCTGCCTGGGAAATCCCATGGACAGAGGAGCCAAGTGGGCTAGAGTCTTTGAGGTCGAAAGAGTAGGACACACACGACTGAGAAACTCACTTTCATTTTATTAGAGGCTTCGTGAAGATCAAATGAGACCATGGTCAGTATCCAAAATGTTGTAAGCAATTAATATACGTAAGCTTCATTTATTATTATAATTTCTGTTACCACTGTGTGTGTGTGTACTCAGTTGCTCAGTCATGTCCATGGGATCTCTCAGGCAAGAATACTGAAATAGGTCAGCGTTTTCTTCTCCAGGGGATCTTCCTGACCCAAGGATCAAATCCGCCTCTCCTGCATTGGCAGGTGGATTCTTTACCCCTGGGCCACCAGGAAAGCCCCTAGTACTACTACTATCAAAAAAAAAAATTGCCTTTTTTTGTTTATTTTAGTGACTGTAACGTGTACAATATTCCAGGACATCAAAATTCTGAATGATCAAAAAGACTACTTCTCTCTTTTCAGAGAGCGGGATATTGGATAAACCCACTGCCTAGTAGGAAATGGTTTTCTTTCCCTAATAGCCATGCTTCCTAGATTTTCTGATCCACTCAGATTTTAAGAGTAAATCTCATCAGCAAACAAAGAATTAGTCCAATGACTCTGATCTCCGGTTCACTGTGACCGCTGTGCGTAGTGTGGAGAGGTGTTTGGTTCTCGCTTGTGACTGATTTGCCTGGTCTGTGGCCTGGAGATCAGGAGCCTGGCAATCGTGAATCAGTGGCTGGGCAGAATCAGCACTTTGATTGCTTTAGTCTAGGTTTCCCTTGAATCTTGACGTGTGATTGTCTGATTTCCAAGTTCAGCAAAAGAAAATGCCAAAGATTCTTTTGTATCATACATGGTAATTATCTGTGAATTAAGATAAAAGAACAGCATATATGTATACATATTTTCATGTTTCTACTCATTCAGTAAATATTTATTGAGTATCTACTATGTGCTAGGCACAGTTATGGGCAGTTGTGATATAATAGTAAACAAAAGACAGATATCTTGGGACTTCCCTGGTGGTCCAGTGGCTAAGACTCTGAGCTCCCAAAGCAGGGGGTCAGGGTTCAATCCCTAGGCAGAGAACTAGATCCCACATGCTGCAACTAAAATCTGGCACAGCCAAATAAATTATTTTAAAAAATCATACTAAAATATATCTCAGTTTAAAAGAAAAGACAGACATCTCTATTATAATGGAGCCTAATTCTGTCTGGAGAAGCCAGAAAACAAACAAGTAAACAGATGAAGATATTATACACAAAGTGGTGGGAAATGCTATGAGAAAAATCAAAGCAAGGGTAGGCAGGATGCAGAGCTGGGGAGATTAGGGAAGGTTCTGGGTTAAGATGACATTTGAGCAAAGGTGTGAAGGAAATGTGAGAAGCATGTAGGCTAAGGAACTCTGGAGGGGAAAAGAACCCTGCCAGCTAATAGGCAAGAGAAGAAAGCTGAGATAAAGGGAAAGAATGGCTTGATGTTAGATAAAGAAACACACTGGATCTTCTGGCCACGTCAAGTTTGTATTTTATCTGATGTAAAGGAATTGGGAAGCCATCGGTGCACGTTAAGGCGAGGCACTACATTTGTCTTTTCAAAAGACAATCCTTCTGGCAGCAGAGTGTAGAGTGGGTTAGAGAGAGCCAAGTGGGTATGGAGAGAGGGGTGGAGGAATATGAAATAGCTCAGCTAGGAGATGATGCTGGCTTGGACTGGACCAGTGTTTATCAGCCTCAGCACTAGTGATATTTTGAGTTGCATCATCTTTGCTGTTGAGGGCTGCCCTGGGCACTGACGGCTGCTTAGAAGTTGCCCTGGTCTCTACCAACTGGATATCAATAGCATCCTTTCTCCCCAGGTGTGACCCCTCTAGATGAATATCCGCTGAGAGGCAAAACTGCCCCCAGTTGAGAGTCACTGGACTGTGCTGCTGTTAGAGATGGGTGAAGGAGGACGGATGTGAGAGGTCTTGGAAGGTAAGAGTCAATGAGAGGGGTTGTATGTGGGCTGGCGATGGAGGAAACAAAGAGGGAGAGAGAGAGAGCCAAGATGCTGTGCTGACCTTGATGCTGTGCTGTGGCTGTCACGATGGAGGAGGGGCGGGCTTGCTGCTGAAGATGCCAGTTCAGTTCTGGAAGGGCAGCACTGGGCAGCCCATGAGACCCCTCTCTCCTGCCAGGTGGAGGCGGGAGCAGCGAGGTCTGGAGTCCAGCAGAGGGACCTGGGGGAGAGGCAGGTTTCTACACTGGTGACCGGGGCCATGGTGGGAGGAGATGGGACCAATCAGGGAGCTATTTACAGGGAGAAAGGAAAGACGAGGGCCAAGGATAAAGACACAGAAACCCGAAGGATTGAAGCCTTCACGAAGAGCCAGCCAAAAGGCCAGGAAACTCCCCAGAGCCTGTGATAACCTGGACCCTATGCAGGGAATAGTGTGGGAATCAAGACAGCGGGCTCTGAGTCCAGTGACCTGTGTTTGCATCCTGATTCCACCACCTAAATTTATATGCCAGTGGGTACATTTCTTAGCCTTCCTAACCCTTGCAGTGACCCTGGGAGGCGTTAGATGCCATGCTGTGTTGAACATCTTTCAGTCGGTGCCCAGCTTGTAGGAGGTCCTCAGTTAGTGGTACATGTAGAAAAAGGTGTGGACAGGCACAAAGCTGCGGATGCTGCACATACACGGGGTGGGGGTACTCTCTGAGAGGCTTAGGTGGAGGCCCTTGGCAGCGGGCACAGAGGAGCAAAAGCAGCGTGCCTGAGTGGGATCTGCTGAAACCCTACACAGCCCCAGCCGGCGGGCCTGGGGGTAATGTAATGAGAGGTGTTTTCCTCCCTCCAGGACAGGTGCTCAACTGATACAATTTAGAGTCTCAAATTCCAGAGCTTAATCGTTTGTTCTACATACAAGTTAGCCCAGCTCAGCACACCTGTGGACTAAGATCTTGTGATGCACCCAAGCCTGTCTTTTATTAAGCTCTTTGCAAGCCGTCAAAATAAGACCAAATGTCCATGTGTCACTAAGGATGCACATGAGAGGACTGCACAGTGAAGAGCTCAAAATAGCACGTGAATCCCAGGGCTCTGGAAAGTACAGTTACATGATTAATGTAACCAGAGTTAGATATAAAATGAAATTAAATATTTTATATAGCGAGAAATGCCTACACACACATAAAATTCCCTGTTAGTTGTATTTGAGGTTTAGCCATGTTGAATCGATAAAAAATGATTTAGAACGGATGGCTTCCAGCAGCTGGTTGCGCTTTCAGTCTTCCATAAAGAAGTTAAAATTAATTTTAATATGTTGATGGTGCTTATTGATGATAATATTCATAATAAATATCCATTGGAAAAATTCTCTGGCACATCTATGTGACAGGGAGGTCAAAAATGTTAATGACAATCACAACTACAAAATGCAATTCAGTCAATTACTTTAATTAAATCTAAAACTACTTTATGTCTTCTCATTTATACAGTAAACTAATAGTGGGGAAAGGGCATCATCTTTATCTGGCTCATTTCAGCGTCCAGAGATGTGGTCTCAGGTTGTGTTTTCACACTGGTAGCTCTTACATCCTTGTGGAACATTTAAGGTAATTATGGGTCTTACAAGTAATGCTTCTGCTTCTATGCAGGGGAAAAGGGTGGAGAGTTCCTTCTGAATGCAGTTTTATGGAAAGAGAGCTTTCCCTTCACAGATGCTAATCTTGTATTTACAGACTGGTTTATGTTGGATGGAGCCAACATTCCTCGGTAAATGGTAGAAGCATCTACATTTCAGTGAATCCTTTTTAATTATATTGTTTGGTATCAGAAGAAAAGGAACGCAGCTGTCTGAGTTCTCATTGCCACACAGGTTCCAGTGCTCGCAACTCACTCAGTCCTTACAACCCTAACAAATACTTTTTTTACAAAAAATTGTGGGATCATATTAAACTTTAGAACCCTTATACCTTAATGTTATTGAACTTGGAAAGTAGAAAGGTGAGCATTTTAAATAATCAATCAATCAATTAATCAACAGTTTATTCAATATTTCTACACAGTTATTTAGTATCTACTATATGCTAAAAATGTTGTGGGCATCCAAACACAGCTATAAATTACACAGATGAAATCCTGACCCTCCCCTTAAGGGGCTTACATTTTGTTTGGAAGGAAATGACAAAACAAACAAGTGAACTGAATAATATTAGATAGTGGCAAAGATTATAGGGGAAAAAAGTAGGATGATGGTGCAAGAGGCTCAGTTGTGTCTGACTCTTTGCGATACCACGGACTATATGGTCCATGGAATTCTCCAGGCCAGAATACTGGAGTAGGTAGCCTTTCCCTTCTCCAGGGGATCTTCCCAACCCATATATCCCACATTGCAGGAGGATTCTTTACTGTCTGAGCCACCAGGCAAGCCCAAGAATACTGCAGTGAGTAGCCTATCCCTTCTCTGGCAGATCTTCCCAACCCAGGAATTGAACCAGGGTCTCCTACATTGCAGGCAGATTCTTTACCAGCTGCGCTATATGGTAGGGTGACAGACTTTTCAAGTTTGCCCAGAGCTATTCTGGTTTTGGAGTAGGAAATGGCAACCCACTCAACTATCCTTGCCTGGAAAATTCCATGGACAGAAAACCCTGGCAAGGTCTGCATGGGGTTGCAAAGAGCCGGACCCAACTGAGCACACTCACATGCTTTCTGGTTTTAGCATAGAAAGTCTTGCATCCCAGGAAAACCCTCTGGTCCAGGCAAACTGAGATAATTGGCTGCCCTTGTAGTGGGATGACTAAGAGAAACCCATCTTTTGGATGAGGAGTCAGGGAAGGCCTTCCTAAGGGGTTGACATATGAGTCAACAAGAATGATACAAAAAAGTGGTCTTCAGATTTCTGCTGGGCCATCAGGATGAGGCTCATCCCCTCCTAGAGAGGGTCCAAACAGGAATTTTTGTTTTGAGAATATGAATAAACACTTATGGAATATTTTCCATGGGTCAGACAATGTAAATATTTTATATCCTTCAGTTCCTAAGTCTAAGTTGTAGGCAATGTCACTCCCATTTTACAAGTCAAACATAAAGTGACAAGCATTGTCTGAAGTCTTGAGGCTAATAATTAGAGAGTTGGGATAAAATTTTGCTCTGGCAGTTTGGCTTATTTTAGGGAGAAAGAATCACTTCCTGCTTAGAGAGGAGATAGAAACAGAACTTTGATTTCACAGAGCCCAGACTCTTGCTATATTGCCCATGAAAACTTCTCTAAACTGGATTAGCTTGGACATTATTCTTTATCTAAGCTGGACCTGATGGCATCAAGGTTAAGCAGCCTCTAAAGAGTTGGATACTTCCTAAAGAGCTCAAGATTCCTTGGGGAAATATGATGGGATATAAAGGTAGGACTTGGAGTTTCTGAAAATCACAGATGAAGTAAAAAGCAAAAATTAACTTTTTCTTTTAAGCGTAACTGTGATTCTATTTATCTCTGAGCTAGTGTTGCCTGTGGACAAATTAGGGGGCATATATTTTTGTCTTACTACTTAGCTTCTGACATGGGTGCATTCCTTAAGTCTTTTCAGAGCAGACCTTGTATACTGTATCTGTGGATTTTCCATTGCAACTAACAGGTCCTTGCATTTAGTATGAAATCTATAAACATTTGCTGAAATTAAAATATTTGGAGGATCAACATTGGTATCTCAATAAAGTTATGCTTACAATTTTTAGTCATTTTCTACAAGATAAATTCTGAAGTGACTCACTTCTGGGTTTGGCTAGGAACCATTTGAACCTCAAAAAGAACAGTATCCCTTGCCATAGTTATAGTTAACCCAACTCATGCCATGATGACTAGTTCTGAATCTATACATTTATTTGCATTAAAATACACAGAAAACAGTCCTAGAATGATAGAATGAGGACATTAAAAAAAACACTCCTCCACTAAAGCAATGAGAACACTGGCAAAAATCATCAAGAACAACTTTTCAGTACTCTGAAAATTAACCAAAGGCTTACAGTAATTCAAAAAGTGTTTATTCAAGGAAGATGATTCAGTCATGATAAGAAGAATGAGTGCCATGACATTTTAACTTACTCATGTCCCATCCCATTCTTCCCAGTTCTGCAGTAGCCTTGAACACCAACAGCCTCATACGGATGGTAGGTATGAAAATGAATGGTCTAGAAGCCACTGAAGGGGGAAAAATGATACTGAAGCCCCCCCAGGCCCCATCCCCAGAAATCTGTCATTATTTCATCTCAGTCTCACAATTTGTCTTTCTTTGATCTGATTCAGAGCTCACTTTACAAATTGCCTTTTCTCTAGGGTCTTGGTTAAAAATAATTAGTGGCACTGTTTAGCTCAACAAGTATCCGAGTTGCTGATAACAGTTGGAGCTAGCAAGAGACTAAACAGAATATTAAAAAGGAAAAACTGAGGAGTAAGAGCAACAAAAATAAAAACTTCTACAACAAATCCTGAGCCGAGGGGGATCTTATTTACGTCATGATGTTTTTTTAAAATGTTGTTTTCAAAAGAAACAGGAAAATATTACACCTAGGGAAAAAGCAATGAAAACAACACTTGAATTAGCTCAGGTGTTGGACTTACAAGACAAAGATTAAAAGAACAAAGGGAAAGTACATCTAAATAATTAAAGGAAAATATGAGAATATTTCACCAAGCAGGTCACATCAATAAAAAGATAAAAATTATAAAAAATAATGAAATAGGATTTTTGGAGTTGAAAAATACAAAAATTGAAATAAAAAATTTGCTGGAGGAGCTCAAAACATATTTGAACTGACAGAGGAAAGAAAGACTGAGCTTGAAGATAGTTTATTGAGATTACCCAGGCTGAAGAACAGAAAGAAAAAAAATGGGTAAAAATAAACAGTGCATCAGAAATCTATGGAACATTATCCAATGTATATGCGTAATGAGAATTGCAGAGGAAAATGTGAGGGAAAAGGGTTGAAAATATTTGAGGGAATAATTGCTGATATCTTCCAAATTTGATGAAAAACATTAATCTTCATATTCAAGAATCTCAAAAAACTCCAAGTAGTATAAACTTAGATCCACTTTTAGCCACATCATGAAATTAATCCCAGATAAAACTGGAGATTGTGGCTAGCACACCTGGTCTACAAGAAACACTAAAGAGGACTCTTTAGGCTGAAGAATTAAAATGATGCTGGTCAATAACTCACAAATACATGAGTACCTACAAAGTTCTTCCATAGGCAAATATAGATGGGTGTAAAGTATTTTGGCTTTTAAAACTTTTCATATCTCATTTTATTTAAAAGTCAACTATATAAAGCAAGAACTTTGTTGATGTGCTTACAGTGTTTAAAGGTAATGACAATAATTGCACAAAAAAAAGGGGAAAAAATGGAGGTATATTGGTGCAAAGTTTTGGTCTTAGTATGGAAATTAGGTTGGTATTCATCCAAACTAGATTATTGTAAGTTAGGATGTTTATTATAATACCCAGGGCAACTACTAAGAAAGCAAAAACTAATAGCAAGGACATTAAAATAGTATACTATTGAAATATCTAGTTAATGCAAAATAAAGCAGTTATGGATGAATAGTAAAACAAAAAAGACATAAGCAATATAGAGAATCAATAGCAAAATGGCAGATACAAATCCTATCCTATCTGTAATCACCTAATGTAGATGGACTAGCCACTTCAATCAAAGGCAGAGATTGGAAAAAAATGGATAAAAACATGATCTGACTATATGCTGTCTATAAGAGAAACACTTTAAATCAAAGGCACAAATAGATTGAAAGTAAAAAAAAACCCAAAAAACAGAAAACCTGTACTAATCAAATCAGATCAGATCAGTCGCTCAGTCGTGTCTGACTCTTTGCGACCCCATGATTCATAGCACTCCAGGCCTACTTGTCCATCACCAACTCCCGGAGTTCACTCAGACTCACGTTCATCGAGTCAGTGATGCCATCCAGCCATCTCATCCTCTGTTGTCCCCTTCTCCTCTTGCCCCCAATCCCTCCCAGCATCAGAGTCTTTTCCAATGAGTCAACTCTTCGCATGAGGTGGCCAAAGTACTGTACTTTCAGCTTCAGCATCATTCCTTCCAAAGAAATCCCAGGGCTGATCTCCTTCAGAATGGACTGGTTGGATCTCCTTGCAGTCCAAGGGACTCTCAAGAGTCTTCTCCAACACCACAGTTCCAAATCAAATAGTAACTAAAAGAGCACTGGAGTGGCTACACTGAGTCATATTAAATAGGCTTTAAGACAAGTTCTTGCTGTAAAGAATGACATTTTATAATAATAAAAGAATCAGCCCATCAAGAAGACTTAATGATACACATATATGCACCCCAGAGTACCGAAATCTATTAAACAAAATCTGACATAATTGAAGTGAGAAGTAGAGAATTCCACAGTAATAGTTGGAGACTTCAATAGCCCACTTCCAAAAATGAATAGAATGACTAAACAGAAAATTAAAAAGAAACCAGAAAACTCAAACAGTAGTGTAAACCCACAGAACCTGACAGACATCTATAGAACTCTCTGCCCAGCAACTACAGAATGCAAATTCTGTGGGACATTCTTCAGGAAAGACCATAATAAGCTTCAAAAGTTCAGAGTTCAAAGTGTTAGTCGATAAATTGTGTTCAACTCTTGGCGACCCCATGAACTGTACTATGCCAGGCTCCTCTGTTCTTGGGACTCTCCAGGTAAGAATACTGGAGTCGTTCCCTTCTCCAGGGGATCTTCCCAGCCCAGGGATCAAATCCAGGTCTCCCACATTACAGGCAGATTCTTTACTGTCTGAGCCACCAGGAAGCCCATAATAAGTTTAAAAGGACTGAAATCACACAAAGTCTACAAGTACATTCTTTGACTAACATGGAATGAACCTCAGATATGCAGATGACACCACCCTTATGGCAGAAAGTGAAGAGGGGCTAAAAAGCCTCTTGATGAAAGTGAAAGTGGAGAGTGAAAAGGTTGGCTTAAAGCTCAACATTCAGAAAACGAAGATCATGGCATCTGGTCCCATCACTGCATGGGAAATAGATGGGGAAACAGTGGAAACAGTGTCAGACTTTGTTTTTCTGGGCTCCAAGATCACTGCAGATGGTGACTGCAGCCATGAAATTAAAAGACGCTTACTCCTTGGAAGGAAAGTTATGAGCAACCTAGATAGCATATTCAAAAGCAGAGACATTACTTTACCAACAAAGGTTCGCCTAGTCAAGGCTATGGTCTTTCCTGTGGTCATGTATGGATGTGAGAGCTGGACTGTGAAGAAGGCTGAGCGCCGAAGAATTGATGCTTTTGAACTGTGGTGTTGGAGAAGACTCTTGAGAGTCCCTTGGACTGCAAGAAGATCCAACCAGTCCATTCTGAAGGAGATCAATCCTGGAATTTCTTTAGAAGGAATGATGCTAAAGCTGAAACTCCAGTATTTTGGCCACCTCATGCGAAGAGTTGACTCATTGAAGACTCTGATGCTGGGAGGGATTGAGGGCAGGAGGAGAAGGGGACGACAGAGGATGAGATGGCTGGATGGCATCACTGACTCGATGGATGCGAGTCTGAGTGACCTCCGGGAGCTGGTGATGGACAGGGAGGCCTGGCGTGCTGCGGTTCATGGGGTCGCAAAGAGTCGGACACGACTGAGCGACTGATCTGATCTGATCTGATCTGAACAAGGATTTTTAGAAAAGTTACCAATATATGGAAACAAAACTGTATCTAAATAACCAATGGGCCAAAGAATAAATCACAAAGACAAATTACTAAATACTTGGAGATTAATGAAAAGGAAAACAAAACCTACAGAACTTATGCTATGCTATGCTATGCTAAGTCACTTCAGTCGGGTCTGACTCTGTGTGACCCCATAGACGGCAGCCCACCAGGCTCCCCCGTCCCTGGGATTCTCCAGGCAAGAACACTGGTGTGGGTTGCCATTTCCTTCTCCAATGCATGAAAGTGAAAAGAGAAAGTGAAGTCACTCAGTCGTGTCAGACTCTTAGCGACCCCATGGACTGCAGCCTACCAGGCTCCTCTGTCCGTGGGATTTTCAAGGCAATAGTACTGGAATGGGGTGCCATTGCCTTCTCCGACAGAACTTATGGGATGCAGCTAAAGCAACGCTTGTAGGAAAATTTATGCTGCTAGCGCTCAGTCAATCAGTTGTGTCTGACTCTCTGCCACCCCATGGACTGTAGCCCAAGACACTCCTCTGTCCGTGGAATTTTCTAGGCAAGAATATTGGAGTGGGTGGCCATTTCCTACTCCAGGGGGGTCTTCTCCACCCAGAGATTGAACCTGCTTCTCCTGCATCTCATGCATTTCAGACAGATTCTTTACCATTGAGCCACCTATGCTGCTAAGCACCTACTAATATATTAAAAAGGAAAAAGGTCTCAAATCAATAGCCAAAACTGCTACCTTAAGAAACTAGAAAAAGAAGAGCATATTAAACCCAAAGCACACAAGGGAATAATAAAGAATAGAACTGCAATAAATGGAATTAGAGGCTAGAAAACGATAGAGAAAATTATTTGGTTATTTGGAAAGATCAACAAAATTGACAGATCTTGTGAATTCACTGGCAGTTCCATACTCTCCATGCAGGGGGCTTAGGTTCGTTTCCTGGTCGGGGAACAAAGATCCTGCAAGCCATTACTGAAAGTCGCTCTATTGTGTCCAACTTTTTGCGATCCCATGGACTATATGGTCCATGGAATTCTCCTGGCCAGAATACTGGAGTGGGTGGTCTTTCCCTTCTCCAGGGAATCTTCCCAACCCAGGGATTGAACCCAGGTCTCCCGCATTGCAGGCTGATTCTTTATCAGCTGAGCCACAATTGGGAGCAGCCAAAAAGAAAAAAAGAGAGAAGACTAAAATTATTAAAAATTAGGAACAAAAGAGAGGCATCTTTACTCACCTTACTAACATGAAAAAGGATTGTAAGGGAAATCTATAACCAGTTGTTGCTAACAAATTCTATAACCTGGATGAAATGAATAAATGACTGCTGCTGCTGTTGCTGCTAAGTTGCTTCAGTCGTGTCCAACTCTGTGCGACCCCATAGATGGCAGCCCAACCTGGCTCTGCCGTCCCTGGGATTCTCCAGGCAAGAACACTGGAGTGGGTTGCCATTTCCTTCTCCAAGCCATGAAAGTGAAAAGTGAAAGTGAAGTCACTCAGTCCTGTCCAACTCTTAGCGACCCCATGGACTACAGCCTACCAGGCTCCTCCGTCCATAGGATTTTCCAGGCAAGAATACTGGAGTGGGTTGCCATTGCCATCTCTGGAATAAATGACTAGAAACAAATAAATAACTAATTTGAGAAGAAATAGAATAAGTGAATAGACCTATAAAAAGTAGAGTTTGAATTAGAAATCAAAACAATTCCCACAGTGAAAAGCCAAAACCTAGATGGCTTCACTTTTTACGTCTTTCAAATATTAAAAAAAAATACACAATGAGACTAGTATTACCCTGATATCAAAACCAGAAATGACATCACAAGAAAAGAGCTACAGATTATTATCCTTTCATAGCATAGCTGTAAATATCCTCAACAAAATACTAACAAACCAAGTCCAGCATCATAGAAAATGGATCATTTACCATGATTAATTTAGCATATGAAACTTTAATAAGATTAGTTTAGCATATGAAATTCAGTCTATTTGATACAATGTATTAATGAAATAAAAAACAGATACCAAATACTCTTCTTAATAGAAGTAGAAAAAGCATTTGGCAATATTCAACATCTATTCATGATAAAAACCCTGAACAAATGAGGAATAGAAGAGAATTTTCCTAAACTGTGCAGATTACCCATGAAAGATATATAGCTACAGGCCTACTTAGTGGTAAAAGATCAAGATCAGAAACAAATCAGGATAAAGACAATTCTACTTTATACTGGCTATTCTAACCAGGGCAATTGGACAGGAAAAGGAAATAAAAGACATCTATCTAGACTAAAAAGAAAGAATAAAACTATTTGAAGATGACTAATCTTGTTTGTAGAAAAATCTTAAGAAGTTCACTAAAACTTCTAACACCTATTAGCTGTTAGAGCTAATAGGTGAATTTAGAAATGCTGCAGAATACAAGATCAATACAAAAAAATCAATTGTTCATTAGTAATGAAAACCTGGAAATAAAATTAAGAAAATAATTTCATTTTATTGTTTAATTCTTTTTTTCTTTCCATTTTATTGAGGTATACGTGACATATAACACTATGTAATTCAAAGTCCATAGCATTTGACTTACATACATCATGAAATGATTAACATAATAAGTTTAGCTAACATCCATCACCTAATGTTGTTTTTAGTTACTAAGTAATGTCTGACTTTTGCAACCCTATAGACTTGGGATTTCCCTGGCAAGAATACTGGAGAAGGTTGCCATTGCCTTCTCCAGGGGATCTTCCAGATCCAGCTATTGAACCTGGGTCTCCTGAATTGCAGGTGGATTCTTTACCATCTGAGACCCCAGGGAAGCCCATCATCTACTGTAGATATAAGATAAAAGAAAAAGAAACAAAACCTGATTTTTTTTCCCCTTGGGATAACTCTTAGGATTTACTCTTTTAATTCTCACGTGTAACATACATCAGTGTCAACTATATTAACCATAACATCCCCATTATTATTTATTTTCTAACGGGAAATTTGTGCTTTTTGACCACCTTCACCCAATTCCCTCTTCCCCTAGTCCCACCTCTGATAACTACAAATCTGATATCTTTTTCAGTGAGTTCGTTTTTTGAAGTAAAACTGACCTACAGCATTATATTAGTCCCCAGCGCTCCACATAGTGATTTGTTATTTCTGCACTTTGTAAAATAATCACCATGTTAAGTTTAGTTGTTATGCCATCTTTCTCCATACAAAGACACATTATAACTGAGTGTACCTCTTATGTGCAATTTTCATCCCCAGGACTCATTTATTTTGATACTAGAAGTTTGTTCCTCTTAATCCCCCTCCCCTCTTTCACTGATCCCCCATACTCCTCCCCTCTGGCAACCACTGATTTGTTTTCTGTATCTACGAGTCTGTTTCTGCTTTGTTATGTCCCTTCGTTTTGCCTTTTATTGGATTCAACGTATAAATGGAATCACGTGATATTTGTCTTTCCCAGTCTGACTTATTTCACTTAGCATAATACCCTCTAAGTTTATTCAGGTTGTTGCAAATGGCAAATTTTAGTTCTTTTTAATGGCAGAGTAATATTTCATTGTCTAATATGCATATGCTTTGTTTCATCGGGTACTTAGGTTATTTCCATATCTTGGCAATTGTGAATAATGCTGCGATAAACACAGAGGTGCATATATCTTTTTGAATTATGTTTTTCCCCCCTTTGGAAAAATAGCCAGAGGTGAAATTGTTGGAATGTGTGGTAATTCTATTTTAAAATTTTTCTTATTTTAAATATTTGTTTTGTTTCATTTCTTCCTATTTTTATTATTTTGAGGAACCTCCTTTATGTTCTCCATAGTGGCTGCATCAGTTGACGTTCTCACCAACAGTGCAGGAGGGTTACATTTCTCCAAATCTTAGCCGGCAACTGCTAGTTGTCTTTTTGATAATAGCCATTCTGACAGGTGTAGGTGATACTGTATTGTAGGCCTGATTTGCATTTCCTGATGATTAGTGATGTTGAGCATTTATTTCCATGTGTCTGTTGACATTTGTGTGTCTTATTTGGAAAAATGCCTATTCTTGTCCTCTGCCCATTTTTCAGTTGTTTGATGTTGACTTTTATGTGTTCTTTGTGTATTTCGGATATTAACCCCTTATCCGATATATTGTTTACAAGTATTTTCTCCCATTCAGTTGTCGGCCTTTTCCTTTTGTTGACAATTTCCTTTGCTGTGCCAAAGCTTTTTAATTTGATATAGCCTCATTTGTTAACTTTTGTTTTTGTTTCCATTGCCTAAGGAGACATATCCAAAACCATATTGCTAAGACCAACATCAAAGAGATTTCCTTCTGGGAGTTTATGGTTTTAGGTCTTACATTTAAATCTTGAATCCATTTTGAGTTTATTTTTGTAAATAGTTGAGAAAGCAGTCCAGTTTAATTTTTTGCATGTAACTCTTCAGTTTTCCCAACACCATTTATTCAAGAGGCTGTCTTTTCCTCATTGTATATTCTTGTGTCAAATTAATTGACCTTATAAGTGTGGGTTCATTTCTGGATTCTCTATTCCATTGATCTATATGTCTGGCTTTTTTCTTTTTGGCTGGTATCTTACTGTTTTTACATTTTTTCTTTTGAACTTTTCATTTTGTATTGGAGTATAGCCAATTAACAATGTTGTGATAGCTTCAGGTGAACAGAAAAGGGACTCAGTCATAGAAATATATGCCGTCTTCCATCCAGGCTGCCACATAACATTGAGCTGAGTTCCGTGTGCTATGCAACAGGTCCTTGTTGGTTATTCATTTTAAATAGAGCCGTGTGTACATGACCATCCCAAACTCCCTAACCATCCCTGCCCCTCAGCAACTGTAAGTTCATTTTATAAGTCTGTGAGTCTCTTTCTGTTTTGTAAGTTCACTTGCATCATTTCTTTTTAGATTCCACATATAAGGAATTCATACAATATTTATCCTTCTCTATATAACTTACTTCACTCAGTATAACATTCTCTAGGTCCATCCATACTGCTCCATGGCATTATTTCATTCTTTTTAATGGCTGGGTAACATGCCCTTGTGTATATGTACCACATCTTTATCCATTCCTCTGTCAATGGACATTTAGGTTGCTTTCATGTCTTGGCTGTTGTAAACCATGCTGCAATGAACACTGGGGAGCATGTATCCTCTCAGGTCATGTTTTTCTCCAGATATATGCCCAGGAGTGGGATTGCAGGGTCATATGGTAGCTCTATTTTAAGTTTTTATAAGGAACCTCCACACTGTTCTCCGTAGTGGCTATACCAATTTACATTCCCACCAACAGTGTAGGAGGGTTCCCTTCTCTCCACACCCTCTCCAGCATTTATTGTTTGTGAATTTTTTCATGATAGCCATTCTGGCTGGGGTGAGGTGATATCTCATTGTAGTTTTGATTTGCATTTCTCTAATAATTAGCGATGTTGAACATCTCTTTGTGTGCCTTTTGGCCAACTGTATGTCTTCTTTGGAGAAATGTCTATTTCTGTCTTCCACCAATTTTTTGAGTGGGTTTTTTCTTTTAATGTTGTTAAGCATCATAAGTTGTTTGCAAATTTTGGAGACGAATCCCTCACTGGTCACATTATTTGCAAACATTTTCTCAGAATCTTTGGGTTGGTTTTTCATTTTGTTTATTTTCTCCTTTGCTGTATCATACTGTTTCGATAGCAATAGCTTTTTGCAGTATAGTTTGAAATCAAAGAATGTGATACCTCCAGATTTGTTCTTCTATCTCAAGGCTGTTTTGGCTATCTGGGATCGTTTATATTTCTATGCAAAATTTATCATTATTTGTTCTGGTTCTGTAAAAAATGCCACTGGTATTTTGATAGGGGTTAGACTGAATCTGTAGTTTGTCTTGTAGTATGGTCATTTCAACAATATTAATTCTCCCAGTTCCTGAGCAGGTATATATTTCCAGTGCGTGCGTTGTCTTCAGTTTCTTTCATCAGTGTCTCATCGTTTTCCGAATGCAGGTGAGATTTGTTCCACCATCTTTTAAGATTTATTCCAAAGGATTTTATTCTTTGTGATGCGGTTGTAGATGGGACTGTTTTCTTAACTTCCTTTCCGATAGTTTGTTGTTAGTGTATAAAAACACAACAGACTTTTATATGTTAATTTTGTATCCTGAAACTTTACTGAATTCACTATTAGTTCTAATAGTTTTTTGGTGGTGTCTTTAGGATTTTCTGCGTGTAGTATCACATGATCTGCAAACACAGCTTTAGTTCTTCCTTTCCAAATTGGAATTCTTTTATTTCTTCTTCTTCTTTTTTTTAATGATTTCTGTGACTAGGACAAGAGTAATGCTTAGAAACTAAAACCACCAAACATTGGTGAAAGAAATTGGAGAAGACGGAAATAAATGGAAAGATGTTTCATGTTCATGGGTTGAAGAAAATATCATTCAAATGGCAACAATTCCTCAAATCACCTGCAGATTTAAGGCAATTCCACTAAATGTCTCACCTGCCTTTTTGCTTTACATTGACAAACTGATCCTAAAAGTTAGATGGAAATGAAAGTAGCTTAGTATAGACAATCTTGAAAAACAACAAAGTTGGAGAATTCACATTTTTCAATCTGATACTAATAACATAAGACATAATAATCAAGTCAGTGTGGTTCTGGCTAAGGATAGACATTTAGATCAAGCAGAAAAGCAAAAATAGGTAAATTAGGCTCTATTAAAATTGTATAAAAATCTTATGCTTCCAAAAACACCATCAAGAAAATGAAAACACAACCCACAGAATAGGAGAAAATATTTTCAAATCATGAATCCCATACAAAACTTATCCATGATACACCAAGTAATCTTATAACTGAACAATACAAAAAAGAAATAATTCAATTAAAACTGGACAAGGAATTTGCATAGTTTTCTAAAGGAGATATACAAAGGGCCAATAGGCACACAAAAAGATGCTCACCACTGTTAATCCTTAGGGAACTGCAAAGCAAAAACCACAGTGAGAATCCACTTCACACCCACTAGTCTGGCTAAAATGAAAAAGACAACGAAAGTGTTGATGAGGATGTAGATAAATTAGAACCCTTATGCATTGTTATAAGAGTGTAGAATGGTGCAGCTACTTTAGAAAACAGTTTGGCACTTTCTAAAAATGTTATGCACAGAGTTACATATGACCCTGCAGTTCCACACTTAGGAATCCCAGGAGAACTAAAACATATGTGAAAATGTATGTTCACACAAAACTTCTTCAGGAAAGTTCTGAACAGCATTATTCATAACGGCTTCAGAGTGAATGTAACTCAAATGTTCATCAGGTGACGGTTGGATAAACAAAATGTGATATATCCATACAATGACCACTATTTGGTCATAAAAAATAATATGAATTATTAATACACATGGTGGCTACAACAGAGATAACCTTAAAGATATTATACTAAATGTAAGAAGCCAGACACAAAAGGCCACATATTGTATGATTCCATCTATGTGAAATACCCAAAACAGGCAAAACATAGAGATAGAAATTAGATTAGTGTTCAGCAGGAATTGGGAGAGGGGGAAACAGGGAATGACTTAATGAATGCAGGGTTTCCTTTTGGAATGATGAAAATGTTCTGATAGTGTTGATGGTTGCTCCACTCTGCGAACATGTTGATACTGAAAGCCACTGAACTATGCACTTAAATAAACAGGCTACATTGCATTGTATGTAAATTTTATTTCAACAGTGTTGTCATAGAAAATACTTTGTAAGTTAACTTCCATAGGGAAAAATAAACATTTTAATGGACAAATTTCTATAAGATAAAATAAGTGTGGCCAGAATTCAGGAGTATCCTCTGATATCCAACTTTCTTCTGTTTTAGGTGATTATAAGGCTGTTTAGCTGAATTGTATTTCCCAGCTGATTTTGCAGCTGGAAGTTTTAATCATTTGACTAAATTCTGGCCTAGAGTGTAAGAATAAAATGTTTTGTGAAACTGTTCTTTGTGTTTTTTAGAGAGAAATCTCTGGCCCTCTACCTCCTCATTCACATTTCAGGCAGGCTAGAGCCTGGACTTGAGGATATAAGCCATTTTTGTACAGGTTGTCAAGAGCAAACCCTTAGGGCATGCCATAGAGCAAGACGAAAGGAAACTCGGTGGCTGGACCGTCTTGAGGAGGAGAACCTTTTGAATCACTCTGATGAGATGGATTTGCCATATATTTTGTTGTTGTTCAGTCACTTAGTCGTGTCTGACCTTTGTGAACCCAATGGACTGCAGCACGCCAGGCCTCCCTGTCCTTTACTATCTCCCAGAGTTTGCTCAGACTTATGTCTGTTGAGCTGGTGATGCCATTCAACCATCTGTCACCCCCTTCTCCTGCTGCCCTCAATCTTTCCCAGCATCAGGGTCTATTCCAATGAGTTGGTTCTTCACATCAGGTGGCCACAGTTTTGGAGCTACAGCTTCAGCTCCTGTCCTTCCAATGAATATTCAGGACTGATTTTCCTTCAGGATTGACTGGTTTTATTTCCCTGCTGTCCAAGGGACTCTAAAAATCTTCGCCAGCACCACAGTTTGAAAGCATCTATTCTTTAGTGCTCGGCCTTCTTTATGGTCCAACTCTCACATCCATACATGACTACTGGAAAAACCAGAGCTTTGACTATATGGACATTTGTTGGCAAAGTGATGCTGTCTATGTTTATCACAGCTTTTCCTCCAAGAAGCAAGTGTCTTTTAATTTCATGGCTATTGTTATTTTGGACACTTTCAAAGCAGTCAAATAAGCCTTCCAATTTCTATAATAATGTCTTTGGGATCATAGTAATTCTTGTTAAAGATTGCTTTTCTTTCTGTGAATTTATGCTCATATGGTTTCAAATGAACAACTCCAAAGGTATGAGGATAAACAAAATATCATCATTTTCCTCTGTGAGTTCAATGTGGGGTGGAAGTATTTGTCATGTGCATAAATAATGAATGTAAAAACAACTGAAGCCAGTGATTCAGGTAGAATTTTGTGAGACGCAAAGGAGGGCTGGGAAAAACTGAGCAGAGAGGGTAAGGATGAGTTAGAAAAATCATTTACTAGCAGAGAAAGGTAATATAACTTCTCATTTCATTCTATGCATTTTTTATTACATAATTTATTTTGTGTCTTGATAATATGGAATTGTTATTATTGTCAAAAACTTTTTTATTGTGAAATGATTTGAGAGTAATAGAAGAATTCAAAGATAGTGCAGAGAATTCCTATACAACTTCCAGTTTCCCATAATGCTAACCTATGATACTAAGAAATTAATACAATTAAGTACAATAATCGGGGAAGGCGATGGCACCCCACCCCAGTACTCTTGCCTGGAAAATCCCGTGGACGGAGGAGCCTCGTAGGCTCTAGTCCATGGGGTTGCTAAGAGTTGGACACGACTGAGTGACTTTACTTTCACTTTTTACTTTCATGCATTGGAGAAGGAAATAAATGGCAACCCACTCCAGTATTCTTGCCTGGAGAATCCCAGGGACGGAGGAGCCTGGTGGGCTGCCGTCTATGGGGTCGCACAGAGTTGGGCACGACTGAAGTGACTTAGCAGCAGCAGCAGCAGCATCAAGTACAATAATATTAACGGAAGTCAAGACTGTAAGATTTCACCAGTTTTTCTTTGAATGCTCTTTCAATTTCTGTTCCAGGTTCCAATCCAGGATCCAGAATTGCATTTAATCTCTAACTTCCAAAATCTTCCATAGCTAGCTTTAGAACACAGGGCATTCACAGACCATCTCCCCAGTCCATCTGAAATCAACAAGTTTGGGATGGGAGCCCTGAAGTGTGAGTTCCAGGCCCGAATCAGTCATTAATGAAACACTAGGATTGTCAAGTGTGGATGGTCAGGGGACTCAAACCTGAAAGTGTCCTGCTAATGATGGAGAAATATTCTCCAGTGAGATCTGTTATTCATTCATCCATCGCCCAGAAAATTTTTCCTGAGCACCAGCCACACCTGAGACATAGGGCTGCACAGCCCATGAGTCCCATTCATCGCTTGCCAGCAGTGCTAATCTTGTAAAGCTGATCATTAAGTATTTATCCAATGCCTACCATGGGCCCTATGACACACATTATGAACTTTCCATTAGCCTGACTCCATGAATATTCCATTACAGGCCTGAAAGAGTTAAGGTGCCACAATGCCTCCCCTGGGCCTGGGGAGTCCGGCACCACTCAGGGAAGGTTGCAGACGCATTAGGATCCAAGTATGTATTTTCTTTTCCCCTCTGTTTATGTCTCTGTTTTCTGTAAAGTCTCCTAAACTGTAGCCATATCTCCCAACTTCTCTGACAATGCTATAAATTTCATTAAGAAGATGAAGCCTGTGGGGCAATTAACTCCAAAAGTGGTACAAAGCAATAGCGAGGAGATACTGGCCTGTAGTACTTAGCACTTAGCTCTGAAATTGAGATAAGCCCTATCAACTCGGGGTTGTGTTTAATGTTCACTGCCGCTTCCAGACCACAGCTACAACCCAGCGGTCACCGTGTTAACACTCCCCAATATCTATTACAATTAGTTTTTGATTAAGAGGCCTAACATGGCTTTTGAAGCCTTTTATGTTGTGTCAGATGGCTAGTGATGGAGTGAGATGGCTGGACACCTCCCAGTAACAAAGCATCTTGTAAAAGGTTTCAAGTGAACTATTTTATCATCCTAATGGAAACCAGATGACTCTAACTCCCCCCTTAATTTCAACTATTTACTGAAGAGTCCTTGTTTTGAATTACTTAAAGATTTATTCTTAAACGACTACCTCATGCATCAAGAATCGCTAATAACAGAGCCATTTGGAATTTGGGAAGGCTTTTAAGGATGACGGAGGTGATTTTCAGAGAAGGTTTATTTTATTTTTATTATTTCTTTCGATTTTTAAGGGAGCAAATGCCTTTGCCCTTTTCTGGTATTTAATTATTACTTTAATGATGGTTTAGGAGGTCTTTCTCTGAGTTATGCTTTCTCTGCTGGAGCTTCAGTCGATAGTCTTGGTCTATTTTCCAAGAGAGAGGTCACTGGTATTTTGTGAGGAAAAAACAACTTTTTGTAGCTATGTATGATTTAATTCTGTGTGAATGGAAGCTATATGTCATTTTTATAAAGGTACATCAAGATCAAACAAAGTAGACTGATTTAAAAGCTTTTATAAGCTATAAAATACACTTATAAATTTAATCAGAATAGTACATAAATAAGATGTAACATGTGAATGTGAAACACACTGGCCTTTTTTGCAGCCTTTTTTTTTTTTTTTTTGCCATCTCAGTAGCCTTGGCTATGTCCCTGCTTTGAACCTCTGTTTTGTGTTATCTGGGGCTTGGACTAAATGCACCCTGAGTTTTTGTTTACCACTAGGAGTCATTGATTCTGTGCTATCAGATGTGCTGGAAACTATTAACTCCTAGGGTACAAAAACTTCATCAAAGGAAGCAGTGTGGTGTATGTGTTCAAGCCTTCTTAGTAGCTTTGTGTCCTTTGGTGTGATAATCAATTCACTGAGAGGCAGATTCCTTCCATGTGAAAATAAGGCCAATGTTATCTATTCCACATGGGCATCCCAGGCCGCTCAGTGGTCAAGAATCTGCCTGCCGATGCAAGAGTGGTGGTGGTTTAGTTGCTAAGTCGTGTCCAACTCTTGCGACCACGTGAACTCTAGCCCACCAGTTTCCTCTGTCCATGGGATTCTCCAGGCAAGAATACTGGAGTGAGTTGCCATTTCCCACTCCAGGGGATCTTCCTGACCCAGGGATTGAACCCAGGTCTCCCACATTGCAGGCAGATTCTTTACCAACTGAGCTATGAGGGAAGCCCAAAAGGGGATGCTGTGGCTGCATGGGCTGGGAATGCAAGAAACTTGAGTTCAATTCCTGGGTAAGGAAGATCTGATGGAGAAGGGAATGGCCACCCACTCCACTATTCTTGCCTGAAGAATCCCATGGACAGAGGGGTCTGGAGGGATATAGTTCATGGGGTTGGACAAGACTTCGCGATTAAACAACCACATTAGATGATGGACGTTAACTAAACTTATTATGGTAATCATTTCATGATGTAAGTCAAATATTATGCTGTGCACTTTAAATATATATAGTATTATGTGTCAATTATACATCAATAAAATGGAAAGAAAGCAGAATTAAACAAGAAAAGTGAAATTATTTTCTTAATTTTATTTCCAAGTTTTCATTACTAGTGTACAATTTTTTTATATTGATCTTAGTGACTGAACAACAATCTATTCTATAGTTATAACTGGTAAATATCAGATATATAGAGTGCCCAGTAAATGGTAGCCTCTTGATAATTTCTATTTCTCTTTTATTCTTTCATGTTCTGTCCTGGTTGGTGGTGTCTGGTACCATTGGAGTCAATTTTGTACCATGATATTTATTGTGTATATCTATATTAGGAACATTTAGTGAGCACTTGCTAAGTTCTGGGTGTCCTACCAGGTCTGGGAGGCCTGAGATTAGAGGCAGAGTCTTTGTTCAGAGATAAACTGGGTCAGTAGGCAGAGAATTTTAATAGAGTCAGACAGAGATGGGCAGAGGAGGGGTGACTCCTCAGTCCAGATTGCATTTGGGGCTTTATCATTTGTAGGGAAGACCTAGGTTTGATCCCTGGGTTGGGAAGATCCCTGGAAGAAGGGCATGGCTACCCATGCCAATATTCTTGCCTGGAGAATTCCATGGACAGAGGAGCCTGGCGCCCTACAGTCTATGGGCCTGCAAAGAGTTGGACACGACTGAGCGAGTACATTTTCACTTTCACTTGCTTTTCATATATGCTCACATACACTATATAAGGGAGTCTTTCCAACCATGCCCTGAGCCTAGCAGGGCCGTGTTATCACTTCCACTTTACAGATGAGGAATCTGCAGAGCTGAACTGTCCCCATGTTCAGTAAGATTCCTAAGATTTTTTTAAAATGGGACTCGCTATCACAAATGTCATTGCAGTGAACATATGAAAGGTTTAGACCTGAAAAAGCTACCATAGAGCCATTCACTCAGATTTTACTTGTCAGATTCTCCTTTTTCTAAGTGTTTCTGCCGAGATGCCCATTTACTTTATTCATGTGGACATGTGCTCAACATTAATGCGCTGTTCGCCAAGTGAATCATCACCAAGCAAGGTAAGGGAGGCTCACAGGCGAGAAAGCACCAGCCTCTGCCTTCGAGAAGGAGTTCAAGGTCCTGTGGGGACAGAGCTGTGTGCACGCGAGGCCCCCCGAACTGCAGTCCTGAGGTGGGGCTGAGCCAGGGGCCGGCAGAGGGGCTTAAGGGTGCAGAGCAGAGACACCCTGACCACTGGGATGGGTGTTAGGTGTGGCTCTCTGTAAAAGGAGGCACTTGAACCTAGCTGAATTTTATAGGACAAACAAGGAATTGCTCAGGTCGAAAGTAAGGGTGATGTGGAGAAGGCTTTAGGTTCCGAGAAGTCAGGAGAGATGAGAGAGTATGAGAACCAAGCCAGCTGTCAAAGGTGGGCAGAAAGCTTGGGGTAGGGATGTGGTCCTGGAGGAGGGCAGAGGGACCAGACCCCCCAGCCCTCCCACACCACACTCAGAAACCAGACCCCACACACCCTTTGCAGTTTATCTCAGCATCAACCCCACATTTCAATGGTAAACCAGCCTTGTTGTGCCTCATTTTTTTCCTGCTTCCTCTCATGCCCGTCCCAGTTTACTGCCTTTGGCTAGTCTGGCTTTATTGTTCACCTGAGCAGTTGGTTAGAGGCTGTTATTAGTATAACCAACCTTAAATAATTTGATTTTCAGGTTGGGCATGTCACAGTATCTCCTGTAGGCTTGATAGTCAAACGACACATTTATTTAAAAATTGGTTTCCTCACATTATATTTGAAAGCAGTGCTACTCACTCATCTGTAAACCATTAGGCCACATATAAAAACGTATCTCGTCTGACTTTTATTCACACGGTTCTGAAAGTAAGCTTTAGGTCCTAATAGTCCACTTCTCGGGAGAAGGCAATGGCACCCCACTCCAGTACTCTTGCCTGGAAAATCCCATGGACGGAGGAGCCTGGTAGGCTGCAGTCCATGGGATCGCTAAGAGTTGGACACAACTGAGTGACTTCCCTTTCACTTTTCACTTTCATGCATTGGAGGAGGAAATGGCAACCCACTCCAGTGTTCTTGCCTGGAGAATCCCAGGGACGGCGGGGCCTGGTGGGCTGCCGTCTATGGGGTCACAGAGTCAGACACGACTGAAGCGACTTAGCAGCGCAGCAGTCCACTTCTTTACTGAGTCGATTGTCCTATTTTGCTGGGTTTTCTTTTTCTGAATATTCCTATAGAGAACTGTTCAGGATGGGGAACACGTGTATACTGGCGGCGGATCCATCTTGATGTATTGTAAAAGCAATACAATATTATAAAGTTAAGCAAAATAAGAAAAAAATAAAATAAAATAAAATAAAACTGTCATTATGCAAAAAAAAAAAAAAAAATAAAAGACAGTGTGTACAACAAACTTTAAAGATACACTCGGACTGTCTCCTTCCTCAGTAAATTTTCAGGAACTTTTGCTTGTTTATTTGTTTTAAATTTAGATGAGCAATTAAACTGGGCTGACAAGACCTGCAGTTAAATGCATAGTGTTTGGCGTGAGCTGAGTTTCAATGAGTTGTCAACAGTTAAAAGTCCAGGAACTTCGAGGTTTTAAAAAAAAATCTGGCTTCTTAAGAAAAAAAAAATCCTAAAATGTGATGCCCTGGGCTTACAGGGGGTGCTTCTGAAAGGCTCAGGTCAATTACTCTCAGTTTCCCACAAGCCAAGGGTGGGGTGGGGTGGGTTTGGGGGTGAGAGTGGGAGGGGACCTTGCTTATCAGGTTTCCTTGTCTGGTGCCCCGGGCTTTTGCTTTTTGTAACCACAGATCTGACTTTAAATCTTCCCATTATACAAATTGGGAAGAAACGGATGTCTACACAAAAACCTGCTCACAAATGTTTTATAGCAGCTTTGTTCATGATTGCCCAAATTTGGAAGTGATCAAGTTATCCTTAAACAGGTAAGTGTGTTAGTTGCTTTTTTTAAAGTATGTACTTAAACAGGTAAGTGTGCCAGACTCTTTGCAACCCCATGGACTGTAGCCCACCAGGTTCTTCTGACCATGGAATTCTCCAGGCAGGAATACTGGAGTGGGTCGCCATTCCCTTCTCCAGGAGATCCTCCTGACCCAGGGACTGAACCCAGGTCTCTTGCACTGCAGGCAGATTCTTTACCATCTGAGCCACCAGGGAAGTCCTTAAGCAGGTAAATGGACAAATAAACTGTGGTACATCCAGACAATGGAATAGCATTCAGCACTACAAAGTAATGAGCTATCAAATCATAGAAATACAGACAGGAAACTTAAGTACATATTACTAAGTGGAAGAAGCCAATCTGAAAATGCTGCATATTCTAACTGTATGATTCTAACTATATGACAGTCTGGAGAAGGCAAAACTATAGAAACAAGAAAAACAGCAGTGGCTACCAGGGGTTGGGGGGCAGGGGAGGAATGAATAGGAGGAGCACAGAGAATTTTAGGGTAGGAAAATACTCTGCGCAGTACGAGAATGAGTGATACATGTCATTATGCGTGCGTGCTAAGTCACTTCAGTTGTCTGACTTTGTGCGACCCTAGGGACTGTAGCCTGGCAGGCTTCTTTGTCCATGGGATTATCCAGGCAAGAACACTGGGGTGGGTTGCCATGCCCTCCTCCAGGGGATCTTCCTGACTGAGGAAATGAACTCACGTCTCTTAAGTCTTCTGCATTGGCAGGCGGATTCTTTACCACCAGCATCACCTGGGAAGCCCACACATCATTAAACATTTGCCCAAACCTAGAGAAAGTGCAACACCAAGAATGAGCTCTAAGGTAAACTATGGACCCTGGATGATCATGCTGTATCAGTGTAGGTTCATCAGTTCTAACAGACGCACCACCCTAGTGGAGGATGATGGTGGCGGAGGCTGTGTGTGTGTGCAGTGCAGAAAAGATGTGGAAGCCTCTATGCCCTCCTCTCAACTTGGCTATGAACCTATCACTGCTCTAAAAAACAGTCTTTTAACAACAACAGAAAATGGGGGTGAATGCCGATCAGCACGTGTGAAAATTCACCCTCTCAGCTCACAACTTTCACTATAACAGAGGGTCAAAATAACAAAATGAGGGAGCTAATACTTTTGGACTTTATAGGTTAGTAGAAAAACACATTTCTTGAGCAGTTTTACACACTGCTAGGAAAGGAAAACAAAGATATAGGCTGTGTTCTGCCAAGTATCACTTTTCAAATAGTCACTGAGAAGATTTTCTTCCATGATCCCACTTACTTCCTATTATTTCCATCTCAAACCGGAGTAGGTGAGAAATGTAAAAATGAAACAGTAATTTTTCCCTCTCCAGCAAACCAGAAATCAGCACGGTGTTCTCATCCACTTCTGGGGAATTTCCTTGGCACCTACTCTCCCGAACTTGGTTGAAAGTGCTAAGTTTTTCCTGGTGTTAATTATTAATGTGACCTGTTTATGTACCAGTTATCCAGCTAACCATTAATATCTGTTTACTCATTGATGACCTTTGCAATTCCGTACCTCTCTCCTGGTTGTAAATGTCAACCTTTTCTTTTTCCCCCATATGCACAACGTTTTCGTCATATCTTCTGGCTGCCTGAAACAGTTCCTTCATAGAGTAAAATAATATCAGGTGACACAGATATAATCTTTATGTATACGAAACTAAGACAAGCGCTATTGTTTTAAGAGGATTAAGTCCGAGAACTTTCAATTTTGGAATGAGCGAGAGGTGTACACAAATGGCAAAAGCAAGGCTCCCTGAGACGGAGACAAAAATGCGAACAGAAAAAAAAGTCATTTGTCTTCTGTGCCTGGGTGGAGGGGGAAGCGTGGACCGGCTCTGGGGAGGGGAACCCAATTTTCATTTTGTAAAATGTCAGTGTTAAGCACTTGTACATTGGCGCAATCCTGCGGGATTTATTTCTAGTTAGCCAGTCAGTCTACATTAACCCCCAAACTAGCAAGACAGTACCATTCCGCTCAGTTGTAATGGCTAAAGCCGAGATTAAGCAATGCAGCTGGGTTAGGACTGCAACTGGTGACCTTAATTTTACCCATCATTGGAGCCTGTGTATATTTGACTCATCTTAATTGCATTTACCTAATTTAAACAGACAATAGCAACCCAAGACATTTTTCACCCTCAAATAATTAAAAAAAAAAAAAACAAAGAAGAGCTATTTCTTAGAGATAAAGCATAGGACCATCTTGCTGTAGTCTTTGTCCAGATGACAAAAAGAGCCATTCCCCCCCCCCCCCCCCACCCCGCTTTGGTCCATCAACATACCAGCACAGGGAAAGACCTATTGAAATATTATTATCTATACATAATACCATTTTAAAGTCTCATGGTGCTTCCATATTGAAATACTTAAAAATATTAATATCATCTCAGCCATAAATAACCATTATGGCATTCATAGAGATTAAAGTGTTGAGATATGCCCTAGGTGTACATTCACATTTTCTCATCCATTGAGTCCTAACTCCAGTAAAATGAGTGTTTTTAGATACGGCCCTGAACACTTGCTGTGACTGTCACTTCGTGTTGAATTTATCATATAGAATTCAAGGCGGAAGATGGGGGAGCAATCTGTCACAAGCGATTGTATTTGTAATAGGTGAGGGTAGGGCTGGGGGCTGGGGAGAAGATAAGCCTTCGAGAGCCTCCTTCGGCTCAGTGGCTGCTGCGCTGAGGGGATTGGCGTGGACCATGTGATGCCTTTCCTCTCAGCCTGGCTCTGTGTTGACGGTGATGCAGTACTTTATACTCATAAATGCCGCTCAGGTTTTCTCTGTTAAAGGATAACTCAGCTTGTCTTTCCCAGTGAGTGTGGTAATAAATAGATATATGGGCGAGACATGGGGTGTTCTGACTCAGTGAGATACTCTAGAGTCTTGAAATAGAAGAGTGGGTTCAATCATGGTGCCAGCAACAGAACACAGACTTTCCAAGGAAACACAGGGTCCAGAGTTTTATGCTAAGTTTCCAGTGGCATGAGATGAGACGCAATTCAAAGTCAAGGTTTAGTATTCCAATTTCATGTCAGTCCTGTGCTTCTAAGGAGGAAATGTGGTAAAAACCCACATCATTTTATTCAAAAATGGGCCATCTATTGGGAAATTTGAAATTATAGGTAAGCAGAACAGCCAAGTTGATTCTTGATCTCACTGAATGTGTACCTTTTGCTGTGGGAAGCAAGCAGAGAATTTTCCCAAGACTGCTCTTCATGGCTGTACTTCTTTCCCTTGTGATGTGCAAAGCAGGCATCCAAACTCTGGAGTTTGGAAGTCAAGTACTCTTCATAGCCTGCAGATCTATCTCCGGGTATGGAAATCAAAGGCTCTGAACAGTGCCAATCAGAGTCCCGTATTTACATTTCCTCTCTGTGTAACGTGGTCAGTAGGCTTAATTGACACATGGAAAATGTTCCTTTACACACCCTGTTCAAGGCAGCTCTGGAAATTTGGGTTTACGGAATGTGCCGGCAGCCTTGAGCTGTCTTGGCTTCTCCTCTGCTGGCTTGGTCCACGGCCCAGAGTGATGCAAGTTCTGCATTGCTCAAAACGCTCAGATGAACTGCTGGAGCAGTGTCAGGAGCGTACTCAGGCCGAGGAACCTCTCCTGGGGGCGGGACTGGGGTGTGAGAAGGCTCCGAGATCACTTCCCACTGTGAAGCAGAGGTCTGGGGCCATTAACTTCTGTAGGAAACCCGCCCTCTTTCCCACCCTGCAATATCCTATGGGGCCTCTGCCCTGGGGCCCCAGGGGACACTGGGAATATCCCATTTGTAGCCCTTACCACATTGCCCTGAAACATGCCTCAAGTGTCTCTTCTCAGCCACACCTCCGGTGCTGAGGATTCCTCATCATCCAGCGCAATGAGTGACATACAGAGGTCCTCAGGAAGAGCAGCCAAGGCAGTTGGACTGAACAAGACTGACCACTGGGATACTGACAATGATAACAGTAATGATAGCAATAATTTCTAATTATTGGACAGCTATCCAATGAGTCTAACTACCAAACTAGGCGATTTCTCGCTCTTGATTTTACAGATGAGCAAATGACTTGGCAAGGTCAAGTCATATCATAGAGAAGTTAGGAAACAGAATAAAGGAAGAAGTGGAATTCCAGGCATCGGTGTTTAACTCCACACTCTAAACATAGGCGCTTCTGCTTCTTCTGAATTAAGACAGTATGTCCATCATCACTGTCGAACTCAGCAGGAGTCGCAGAGCTGGTGATGTTTAGAGAGAGGCTATTCAATGGGAAAGAAGCAGGTCTGCTCCTAGGCCGCCTTTCGGGACTCAGAGGGTTGGACAGGCTCGGTTTCAGGTGCGTCATTATTTGGCCCATGCAGCATTTCTTTCTTAACATTCAACAGTAAATCAGTGGCCTCTTTTAATATTTCTACCTGAATTGGTCTCCTGGCTTCACCACACCCTGGCTGTGTGATCTGGAAGAAGTTGCTTGACTTCTCTGTGCCTCTTCCTTTGTGTGGGGAAGTATTGGGTTGTCTTGGGGACCAGCTGCTCTTACACTTGTGAAGGCCCTAGCGCAGTGCCTGGCACAGTCTGAGTGGTCAGCAGACGACAGATGCTGTGATTTGTTGTTTTGCTCTGTCCCCATCTCCCCCAGTTACTGTGTTCTGGTGGGCATGAGCTTTACTGCTTCTGTGAGTCTGCTGCCCACAGGGGCATCGGTGCAGGGATGGGTTGTGGGATATTAGCTGAGCCCAGTGACTAGATCTAGGAGCTGGTTATTTAGACATGCCTTAAAGTCATTTTCTCTGTGGTCCAGTCACTTTCCTAGGGGGAGGGGAGCACTTCCCAGGTGGCTCTGTGGGTAGAGGGTCTGCCTGCAATGCAGGAAGCGTGGGTTCGATCTCAGGATCGGGAAGATCCCCTGGAGGAGGGCATGGCAACCCACTGCAGTATTTTTGCCTGGAGAATCCCATGGATGGAGGAGCCTGGCTGGCCACAGCCCATGGGGTTGCAAAGAGTTGGACACGACTGAAGCGACTGAGCACCCACACACGCACATCCCCGGGGGTCGAAGTGGGTGGCAGCCAAGGCTTTCTGGAAGCTGGTCTTCTGGCGCTCATCCTGTCCCCATCCATCAAAATCCACCACCCTCCCCTGTCTCTTTGCTCTCAAAGACCCGAGCCTCTCTCCTCCTCCTGGCTGGCGTGCTCTCCTCCCAGAACGTGGGGCTTTGGGGAAACAAAAGCCAGGTGTCTCAGCTTTGGCCTCTTAACACAAACCTCCCCTGAGTCAGGGGCATGGAAAGGCCTGGCTTCCTTTCTAGAGCGGAGAGCTGGCAAACGTGGAGACAAAAACACAAATTAATATATCAGTAAATTATCCTGCCACGCTGACATACGCTCTAATCAGGAAGGCAGTGAAGACACAGGGAGGACGCCAGAAAGGAATCTGGCGGAGGCGGGAGGCACCGAGACCAGAGTGAGAGGGGGAGCGGAACCTCGGAACGCTTCAGGGTCTGAACTTTGCCCCGCATAGTTCACTGGGTGCAGGGAGCACCAGTTAACCGCTGCCAGCGGGTGACAGGGGGAGATGGGGATGGAAGGAAAAGGAGGATGGAGGAAACTAAGAAGGAAAAGGAGGAAGGGGAAGGAAAAACGGGTAATCACGGGTAAGCGAGAGGCAAACATTGAGAGCTTACCTCATGCCAGGCACTGCGTGTGCTGTGATTCAACACCTTTGAAAGTGCAAGTCACTCAGTCATGTGCGATTCTTTGTGACCCCATAGACTGTAGCCCGCCAGGCTCCTCTGTCCATAGGATTCTCCAGCCAAGAATACTGGACTGGGTTGCCATTTCCTTTTCCAGGGGATCTTCCCATCCCAGGGATTGAACCGGGGTCTCCCAGACTGCAGGCAGATTCTTTACCATCCGAGCCACCAGGATGTCCTGTAATTATCACAACCACTTTCTGCAATGGATGCTTCCTATTATTCCCCTTTCCCCACCAAAGTTTTCTTTCTTTTTTTGATGTGGATTATTTTTAGTTGATAGTTTGTGATACTGATACTTCTGTTTCATATTTTTGGTTTTTTGGTCACAAGGCATGTGAGCTCCTAATGCCCCAACCAGGGATTGAACCCACATTTTCTGCATTGAGAGGTGAAGTTTTAACCATTGGACAGCCAGGGAAGTCCCCTATCCCCATTTTAAAGGTGAGAAAACTGAGGAGGTCAAGGCTGAGTGGACATTTCCAGTGTCTACATCTAATAAACTGATGGCACTAGGCTTTCTGCCCCCAAATTCAAGGCTGCACTTAACCGGTTTCCCGTCTGGCTCCCCACTAACAAGTCCATGTTCTAATAAAAAAGCAGAAGTGGAAATTAACTTATTCTCAGCTGGGGAGTTTGCTGATGGTATGTGGAGAAGGAGCTAATCTCTGTTAGACCAAGGAGAAATTAAGAATGTAAAAGAGAAGGAAGGTCTACTCCCAGGATTTCAGTATGAACAAAAGCTTTCAAAATGAAGACAGAAAGTCTTCACATCCTACAGCTGATGAAGAGACTGCCCAAGCACAACCCCGTTGGCTCTACCTAACCCTGTAAGATAGATCTGACCCCAATTGTTAGTGCCATTTTTATAGATGGAAACTGCGGCTCAGAGAAATTACATGATGGGGCAAAAGAGTGAGCAAGAGGCAGAGGTCAAGAACGAACACAGATCTAACAGTAACTGGACGTCAGATGCTGTCTGTCAAGGTGGCCCAGAGCCTCACGCTCAGGGGCTGGCCAGAGGAGGAGTGTAAAGCAATATCCCTTGACCCCGTGAAGGTTGGTGGGCTCCCTCAGGAAAGATACATGTTGAAGTCCAGTGGTGAGGCTTGACTCACACAGGAGTGGGGATGTTTAGGTGGGTCCCAGCTCTCAGGGGGAGCAGTGGTAAAAAAAAATCCCTCTGCCAGTGCAGGAGATGCAAGAGATGACGGTTCCATCTCTGGGTGGGGAAGATCCCCTGGAGGAGGAAATGGCACCCACTCTAGTACTCTTGCCTGGAAAATTCCATAGACGGAGGAGACTGGCGGGCTACAGTTCGTGGGGTTTGGAAGAGCCAGATACAACTGAGTGAGCGTGCGCGTGCAGCTGACTCGTTCGACTTGAGCAAAAGCAGAAAAAACAGTGCAAAACTCTGCGATGAAGAGGAAACGCAGGTGGGGCTTCGACGTGGTGACTGAGTGTAGACTGCTTGGCAAGCCATATGGAGAGGAAAAAGGTGGGAAAAGAAAGTCGGAAGTGAGAGGGGAGTGATGGTGTGGGTGAGCTGGAAGTTGTCCTCAGAAACTAGAAGTGTTGCCTGGAATTTGTATACAACAGACTGCCATGCAAAGGGAATAGAAGCGTGGGGGCCAGAGAGGAAACATCTGTGTGATGGAGCATGTGGGATAAGTTCAGAGCCACGCCTAGACCAGAAGATTCAGGGAGATTGATGGACATCGTTAGGAAGAGAAAAGAAAATAACATTTATAATCTCCAGCCAAAACAAAAGGAAAAAAAGGGGGAGGATAGGAAAAGGAAGAGTGAATAAAATGATGCTCTTTTGAGTGGTCCCTGGAGTCATAGCAGAAACGTTGTGGTGTTAACGATGAGACCAGCATTTCTGGAGGATGCCTAATAGCAGCCCTTCCTCTTTTTCTTATTTTTAAGGACTATCTTCAATACCTTGTGGAACTGTCCCCCTCATTGGTGATATTAAGCTGGACCCTTTTGGCCTGTAAATTTATCCTCCCCAGTTATAGTTCATATTGAGTTTTGGATGCTGGCTGATAATTCTTCCCATTCTTGCCGCTTTCACCATGCTCACCTCTGGGCAACCTCTCTTAAGGCGTGAGCTGGGAATCCAGGCTTGTTAGAATCTTCCCTGTGGAAGGATCATAGGATTTCGAGTGTCGGCTTTAGAGACTCTTCCAGGAGTGAATACAGGAGCTTGGAGCCCTGATGGTCTCACAGCCAGTCTAACTGCCTTTGGGATTTTTCTTTCTTACTTCCTTGGTTCTTAGCTTCCATTCAGAAACAGCAGAATTTTCCAGCTAATTGACCTCCAAATAGTTGAAGCATGATTGTGTTATTGCTACTAATATTGGCAATGCATAAAAGCAACAGAATCAGACTGCAGATTATACATTGCAGAGGCCCTTTAAAGAAACAGTTAATCCAGAGATTAGGCTGCATCTTTTGAGAACTTTTTCAAATTTTTAGCATGCACACATGCTCATCTGATGTTTGTAACAGTGGCAAGCATAGTGTTTGTCAAATGATAGTCAATCGTAGTATGAGAAATACATGACAACCTACTGGTGAGGTTAAAGAGGCCAGGAATTCAGCCATGATCAAACGCATTCCTCTTCTTTGTACAGCTCCACGAGGCAAGAGTGTAAACTCACTTGTGGAATGTATACTGTTTTCTGAAAATGAATTTGATGGAAACATCTCACTGGGATGTTTCTATGTCTTTCATTTTATGCATTTTAAAATAATAAACTACAGATTCAGAATTTATACAGTGCAGAAATTAGTCGGCCTCTTGCAGTGAAGTTAGCTTCTGTCATTGAATACATCCTTATCACTCAGTACCAAGTAGTTGTATAGACTTGAGATCTCTCTTGAGTATGTCTAAGAAGGGGCACTTCATGATTCAAACAGATATATTCAAGGAAAATAAAAGTTAACACTAAAATGGTTTCTAGGTGCAGGGAAATAACAGTATCACTTTGTGCAACATTTTAAATAGTTTGTTTCATACGAAGTATTACTTTATCCTCTCCTCATTTTATTATGAAAAAATTATTTTGAAGAATAAAATTTTCTATGAAAAATTTTGACCATCGAAGTTGGAAGAACTAGTAAATGCCCATCTACTCACATCTAGAGTCCACAGTGAGCATGATACTTTTCTTGTTTCATCCTCTGTCTTGCTATCCATCCATCCCTCTATCCAATCATGTTGATTTTTGGACTCATTTCAGAGTAAGTTGCAGGTATCCATACTCTTCACTCCTACACATTCCACCACCCAGATCAGCAATTAGAGTTCAGTGTTTGTTTACAGGATTTTTTTTTTGGAGTGGATACAGTGTCATGAAATGTATACAACTATGTAACTGAAATGATTGTTAAGATTTAGAATATTTCCAAAATCTCAAAGAGTTTAATTCTCATCCTGGCTAATTCCTCCTCCATTTTCCTATAGACAGCTATTGCTCTGATGTTCTTTTCACCACAGGTGAGTTACGCCTGTGTTAGAATTTTATATACATACCATTATGCCATAACAGTGTTTCAGTAAGGCTTTTGCATTCAGCGTAATGCTTTGGAGATTCTTCCATGTTGTTGGAGTCTGGCTAGTTTATTCTTTTTTTATCACTAATATTCCATGGTATGAATATACCACTGGGCACTACCAGCTTCCCTGGTAGCTTAGATGATGAAAACTCAGCCTGCAATGCAGGAGATCCTGGTTTAATCCTTGGGTTGGGAAGATCTCCTGGAGAGAGAATGGCAACCCACTCCAGTATTCTTGCCAGGACAATCCCGTGGACAGAGGAGCCTGGTGGGTTACAGTCCACAGGGTCACAAAGAGTTAGACACGACTGAAATGACTTAACACACACAACACACTATTTCAAGAGGGATGGAATATGTGATGCCCAAGAAACTCTACAGAAGAGTCTCCTGGATGATGTGAGGTTGGGTGAGAGAAGAGGATTTGAGATAGTTATCATCAAAAGAACACATTTATGAAAGGACATGAGAACTACCTTCAGCTATTTAAAGCAGAGGTTAGCAAATGTTTCCTCTAATAGATCAGCTAGTAAATGTTTTAGACTTTCCTGGGCCAGATGGTCTTTGTCCTAAGTGCTCAATTCCGACCTTGCTGTAGAGTGAAAGTAACCACAGATGAAAACGAAGAAAGTATAGTTATGTTCCAATAAAAATTTATGGACATGGAGACTTGAATTTCAGATAATTTTCAAGTGTCATGACATATTACTCTTCTTTTGATTTTGTTAACCACCTGAAAATTTGAAATCTACTCTCAGCTCATGATCCATAAAAAATCAAATAATAGTTTTCCAACCCCTGATAAAAAAAGAGTGTTAAACTGAAGAAAGAATAGTAATTATTCTATATAGGGCTAGTGGGCCACATGAAAAAAGGAGGCACATTTGACCTAGAAAACTAAAGATATTTCTATAGAGTAGTGTTGAAACAAACTGTGTTCTTCCCCTGATCCCCCCAACCCCTCGCCTGACCCAACTGCCACCATAGGGTTAAAGAGACAGGTCTCGGAGCTTGTCTGTTTAGTTCACTTCCTCATCTCCTAGCTAGCTATGGGATTCCATGTAAGCTATTTAACCCTTTCACTTTTCTATTGACTCAATGGATAAAATTAGAGGTGTTGTAAGGATTCAGTAAGTTAGTGTTAAGAAGAGTGCTGATTTACAATCAGTGTTCAATATACATGCTCAGTGTCTGGCAACATGGAAAGTGTGGAATAAGTGCTTTCATTATTATTATTATAGTTATCATTGTGTTATTGCTATTATCACAGAGAGGTTACATAGGCATGCGGGTGAGTTTCGTTTAAGGGATTCCGACTTTTCATGGTAGACTGAACTAATAGATGCTTAGATGCTTTCCTGTTCTAACAATCAGTGTTCTCTCTTCAGTTTATTGCCTGAGGCTTCAACTGTGAGATTCGCCTGCTATTGAAATCTGAGAAGAAACAGCACAATATTTTAATCATTAATGTCAGCTAGCCTATACTAATAAAGGTAAAAGGGTGTTTTCTTTCTACCTGATCTCTCTTGATCTTGGATCTGGGGTCTACCTCCAAGGACACTTTATTAACGATAACTTGTGTAGGTGCTTAGTGGTAGTCAGGTTGCTTTAATTTGTTCCTTGTGTGAAAAAGGGAGAAGAGGAAAGATCTTTGCTTTGCCGAGGGAAATGGGTCACACCAAAAGCACTAAGCAAGGATGTGATTCTTCCTGTGAGCTGTGGTCACCTATCAGGTGATACTGAATAGCAGGATGGCTGTGAGAGTATTTAATGACCGGATCTCGGTGTTATGGGATGCTCTGTGACTGTGCCCCAAGCCCCTCGTGACTGCTGCTGCCTGCAGAGGAAAGAGGCATGAAAGTAGACCTCCACATTCCCCTCCTCATCCATCAGGTCTAACTCTTGTCCTGTACTGTCGTCTCTGACATTTGTGTTTTCAAGCCTGTTTATCTTTAGAGACATCCGCTTACTTCATTTTATTCTCTGTTAGTGGGCTAGAAATGATGTCTTGGCGTGCTGAGCACAGTGTAAAGACACAAAAGAGCACTAGAAGAGAACTCAGGCACCATTTATGGCAACGTCTTCATTTTCCAGGTGAGGAAACCAAGGTCCAGGTAAGATGGAACCTCAAGGTGTCCTTACAGCTTCCAGTCTGGTGCTCTGTTAATTTCACCACATTAATCTTTGCCAGTGGAGTTTCCTGGTACCTCAGTAGAAAGAATCTGCCTGCAATGCAGGAGACGTGGGTTCAATCCCCGAGTTGGAAATATCCCCTGAAGGAGGTAACGGTAACTGACTCCAGTATTCCTGCCTGGACAATCCCATGGACAGAGGCTCCTAACAGGCTACAGTCCATGGGTCACAAGAGTTGGATACAACTGAGTAACTAAGCAATAACCATCTTTGCCAAGCAAGCAGGATCTGATACATAAATGCTTTAGGTCATGTCAGGGGCTGGACAGCGGGGCCAGAAGGCCATGAGCCCCACATTTGTGCCCTAAGTGAAGAGTGTGGACATTGTTTCCCTTTATAACTGGAATAACATTCTCTGTTCTTTTGAACACTTGCAATTAACATGTTGTTGTTGTTTAGTTGCTAAGTCATGTCTGACTCTTTGCAACCCCATGGACTAAAATAGTCTGCCAGGCTCATCTGTCCGTGCGATTTCCCAGGCAAGACTCCTGGAGTGGGTGGCCATTTCCTTCTCCAGGGGCCTTTGTGACCCAGAAATTGAACTTGTGTCTTCTGCATTGCCAGGCAGGTTCTTTACCACTGAGCCACCAGGGAAGCCCACAGATAACATGAATGACTACTAAACATTAAAACTGAAATTATTCTTTAAACTTTATTTTGGGGATGTCTTTGTTGTTCCATATACTGCAATCTCAAAAAGTGGCATTGATCTCAGCCTTCCTGTAATTCCCAAAAGTCTTATGATGAGAAAGTGAAACCACAGTATTTAAGTGGATCATGGCACAGGAAGAGATGGTTATGGAAAGAAGAGCTGGTTGAGGCACAGAGCAATGTCAAAGCAGACCTCACTGATGTTAGATGAGGCACTTAAGAAGATGTCAACATGGAAGAGAAGGAAGAATAACGGAGAGGAAGCAATGCCAGCTAGTAGGAAAGAGGGAAGGCAGTGGACCACAGCAATTTCCAAGAAGTTGAGGTAGAAGGGAAGAGAGTAGGGTTCCCTGGTGGAGTGAGGCTTCTGGCCTTTCAGCAACAATAGGAATGGGGGTATCTCCCTTACCTGCCTTACTTCCACGTCACTTAATAAAACCTTTCAGTCGTCTAATGGGTTTTTTGGAAGCATGCAAGGATTTGAATGGACTCATTATTTTCCACCTTGACCTAAGATGGTTTTCAGAGCAGTAAGTTCCAAGGTTGCACATAAGCAATGTCATGAGAGTTATTAATTTTAGGAGTAGAGATTATTGCTTCCTGACTGACTTTCTGAGCTTTTAGGATTTGGTAGCTATTGTGTGGGATGCAAATGGATTCTGCTTTTTATAGTATAATGGAAAATAATACACTGACATGAACTAAGTTGATAATTGGCCCAAATTCCTTTTTTTTTTTTTTTGTTTAAATTGTATCTACAGAATTGGAAAACTGACTTAACCTCCCCCTTGTATAAGATATTTATGTTAGTGTCTTACTTACTCATTTAAAAATACCTATGCTAATGACTTATCCATTTAAAAAGTCCCTGTTTGAAGAGAATAAATAATGCTGCTGCAAACACAAGTTGAAGGTCGAAAATTTGTTTATCACAGTAGAGGCTCCGAGTTCACACATGTCCATTAAAGGTATTCAGTACGGGTCACAGAGGGTCAGCAAGGGACAGTCAATTAGACGTCTGTTTTCCCTTTCAAAGTCCTGTCTGTTTCTTTCACTCTCTTCAAAATACTCTTAAGGAGACATATATATCCTGAGGTCAAAGTAAAAAAAAATAAAATAAAAAGAAAGTAAAAAAAAAAGAAGAAGAAGAAAGGCTTATAACAATGAGATTTTAAAATTATCTGACAATCATGGGTATTTTAAATACCCATCATTATCAAGAGAAAAATGATGACAAGTGTCTAATAAGATGTGCTGCAAAGTGGAGTAAGATTCCATTTTCTCAAGACTTCTGACTCGGGCAGCAAAAGTGACGGAATGAAATCATTGAGTTTCCTACCGTGGACGAGGGCTTCAAAGTTGTCGCAGAAGTATTTGCTTAGAGTGGGGAGGATCAAAACTCTCTGGTATTTACAGCGGAAAAAACAACAACAAGCAGCCTATCTTTTAGAAAAGGAATGCATGGTTAAATGGGCTCAGCCTGTCCTTAGCAACCTGAACTCAGAGACCACATTTTTTCCTTCTCTAAGAAGCAAGTGGGAACTTGCAAAGTATGTAGCATGTCATGAAAAGGGAGCAGTGAACTTTGCCCAGGTCTGCAGCCAGCACTGAAATCTGAACCTTTAGAAGTTTCGGGACTGGTGGCTTCCCACCCCCACCTCCAGCCCCCTTTGAAATCTCTGTGTAGCTCCTGCCTTTACCAAGTACCTTCGTTTGGAAGAAGAGTCCCACTGTGATGAGAAAACCTATTCTCTAAGTATTTCTGGTGTCATAAAAAAGGAAGTCCTCCAAACAAAACTAAAACATTATATCCACCTTCATAATTATTATATTTAACCTAGTTTTATAGAGTTGGGGGACAGGAAGCTTTTTTTTTTTAATTCATTTTAAAACTAGCTTTCAAAAGTTTTGAGATTCCCCCTGTAGAGATGATCACGGGCTGGCAAGATTTCCCTTATATTGTTGAGGGGGAAAAAGGAAATCACAAAAGTCTCTGCATTCAGGCTGCTTGCAGTCTGAATCTTTTCACAACAGCAAGTTACATGGTAACTTGAGCTGTGTTCGTTCCTGAAATTCTTTCACATAATTGAAGATTAATTTGATTCCCTAGATTGTTGAGGGTTGTTGACAGTGGGGAGCTGGGGTGGGTGGAAATAGATTATTCAAATCACAAAGAAGGAGGTGTGCCCTAAATGACTGTTCCATTACTGCTCAGAAATGTTTGCCTTCCTAAGTGTTCATCAGACTCCGTGTGGCAGAACCGTGCCGGCAGGGAGAAGAGGGCCGTTGCCAATGTTCAGAAAGCAGGTGAACCTCAGAGAAACCGAAATATTTTGTCAAGAGAGCTCTATGTATTAATGGCTCCTCCAGAATCCATTAACGACGACTCAAGGGCCCTGGCTTTCTCAAGTGCGTAATGTAAACAATATGAAAGTCAATAGTAGGGGACATTCCAAGATAGTATTAACACGATTGATTTATTGATGGTTGCACAATGGGAGGTTATCTTTTGTTAACTGACTCAGTAAATAAGCTGGAAGGCGGCAGGGGACAGGGAAAAAGTAGCTGGTGGAGGTGAAGGGGAGGCACCTGGATTATGACTTGTTCAACTCCCAGCCTGTTTTGGTAAATTCCAAAGACTACTTCCGCTGCCAACTTCAAACATCGTTGAACAAAATTAATTCTGCCTGGAACTCTACATCTGTCTCCCAGGAGGGGAAGGCTCAAAGGCCATGGATTTCTATCAAACACTATATTTTTTAAACTTCTGCTTCAGGAAGGTTCAAAACCTAGTAATTGCAAGATGTTAAAGTAAGAGCTAAGGAGAGAAATAACTCGGTCAACTCAGCTTCTTTACAAATCTAGAGATAGTCCGGAAGATTTACGTACAATGTGTGTGATACTTGTAACTTCTGAGCAGTGAGTGATTGAACTACAGACAGAAAAAATAATCCATCTTTTCCTGTTTGCAGTCAATATGCAGCACTTCTCCACAAAGGCTACTATAATTTGGTAGCTCCTCTAGGAGAAAAAAATTGGACAACAATAAACCTTGTATAAATTCTGGGCAATTCCCAGTATTGTATCAACTGAAGTTACATACATAATTGAAGTTACATCTCTTGGATGGATGTGTAACATTTTTGAACTTGTTTAGATGGATATTTCTGAGACTTTTAAACTTTCATCAGAGATCGTTTAAAAACTAAAAAAATAAAATTCTTACTGTCTTAAGGAATATCCGTTACATTTAAGCTAGTTTTCCCTTGGTCTTCTTAAGGCTCTTTTTTTAATTGATATGGGGAGTTCTCTTTCCTCTGCCGGCTTGCCACCAAGCCATTCCAGCTACTGGTTATACTCTCTGCAGGGGAGTCCAGAGTTCAGTTCAAGGAGGTACTGACACCTGTAGAAACCTCGTTTCCTCTCCACCTTTGAACCTGCCCAGCTGGCCCTTCAGCATCTCCCTTCCTAACTTCTCTACTTCTGTCCCTCTCTATGCCTGTCATTGTCTTTGGTCCCCAAACTTGAAGTCCGTCTTATTTCTCCACTTTGCTCATTTGTCCTCAGTAAGTTCTCAAATCCTGATAGATCCTGTTTCATTTATCTATTTGTTTCTTTTATGTAAGGTTTACATACTATACATTTTGCCTCCCAACTGGGATAAATTGGCCCAGGGATTGGCATATGGTAAGTGTTCAGTTAATGTCTGTTGAATGAAGAAATGAATGAGTACATATCTTTGCCTGCGTGCTAAGTGGCTTCAGTTGTGTCCATTTCTTGGTGATACTATGGATTGTAGCCCACCAGGCTCCTCTGTCCAGGGGATTCTTCAGGCAAGAATACTGGAGTGGGTTACTGTGCCCTCCTCCAGGGGATCTTCCTGACCCAGGGATCGAACCCATATCTCTTTAAATCTCCCGCATTGGCAGGTGGGTTCTTTACCACTAGACCCACCTGGGAAGCCCTACCACTGTATTGTTCTTCATGAAAATAATCTCTAATCATAATATGTCAGGACTCAGAAACTATCAGTTACTAGTGGACTCTCAAACTAAGTGTAAACTGTTCTTTCCAAGATATGCACAATCTTTTTTTTTTCCTGTATTCTCTTCCACCAAACTCACAAACATCCTATGCTCAATCCAAAATATTGTTCAAGTTCCCAGAAATGCCTCATGTCTGTCTATTGCCATATATACCTTCATAGCTTATGTTCATTTCTTCAGGCAGAATATTTGACCATCTTTCCAAGATCAAGCTTTGCCAGATTCTTAAAGCCCAGCTCTTAAAGCCTGATTTCCCTGGGGGCTCAGATGATAAAGCATCTGCATATAATGCAGGAGACCCAGGTTCGATCCCTGGGTCCCCATCCCCTGGAGAAGGAAATGGCAACCCACTCCAATACTCTTGCCTGGAAAATCCCAGGAGTGTGGTAGGCTACAGTCCGTAGAGTGACTTCACTTTCTTTCACTTTTTAAAGCCCAACTCAAATGCCACCCTCTCCATGGAGCTATTTTTGGTTCTGTTCGCCTCTCTCCCAGTCAAGTTGGATGTGTTCTCCTTTTGGAGCATTTATTGTATTTAGATTGTATTATAGAGATCTCTATATTCTTTCCTAGTAAGAATATTACTTTATTCTTTCCTAGTAAGGAATAAATCAAAGCAAACACTTGGGAGACAGTGGTTAAATCTTTCTATGTCTGGATTCTCAATGCCTTATAAATAGTAAGTGCATAACATATTATCATTGAATTACATTGATTTTTATTTATTCCTTATTGTTGCAAGATTTTGTTCTTTCTCTTTTGAATGCGTGTTGTTTAGTATTGTGTGTGTTTGTGTCTGTGGTTTTGTGTGTGTGTGTCTGTGGTTTCACTATTTGCTACTCCAGTTAACATCTTTCATCTGGAAATACACAGCTGTTAGGCACTATTTTAAAGCAGTTTTCAAGATAAATGGAGGAATGGGAGAAAAACTTCAGTTTGGATTCGTGCAGCTCACTTTGACTTTACTCAACTTTATGCTCTTTCCCTGCCTCCTTTAAAGTCTGGGAATATGTTACACTGAAGTTCCAGTGCGCACAGAGCTGCCTGCAATTTGAGAGGCAAACTCTAACTCTGTGGGCCACTTTTTAGAAGCCTGTGGTTATTCGGGAAACAAAGGCACTCCTGTTTCCTCTTCTCAATAACAATTAAGACATCAGATTAATAGAATCTTTAAATTCTTGAAGGATGCTTGCAGAATAGTTTGTGTTTGCGTAAACACAAAGGAATACTTTACAAGCCATAAAGGTCACGGGAAGAAATAAGAGAGAGACACTTATGAATAGGGTATGCTGGTAGATTTTTGGAGAATGGCATGTGTCCTTCTCAGTGTGTTCTGGCCTTGGAGTCACTGGGCCTGTGGTTGATTCTGGAGAACAATTTCCTGGGCAAGGAGTTCCTAGTGTTGTGAGAGCTTGCCTTCAGAGGAGGAGAAGAAGCAGGGAGGAGGAAGTCTCTCTGTTAACGTATAGTGTTCACTTAATGAGTGTAGTGTTGTTGCTAAGTGGGATTTAACCACAATACCTATCCCTAACCTTGTCACCAGAACGGTAGTCTACATGCCCCTTTTTTTCAATACTGTCTGCCTGGTAACTATGCAGAAGTCTGTTCTCCTAATTTTCTAAGTGGTAATCCTAGAATTATCTTGGCTCAGAAATAAATGAAGAACTCATGTACAGGACTCAAATTTCCCTACAGGGGTTGTAACTGAAACAAGGATTAAGTACCAGTACACAAAACCTCTCAAGCAATGGATAACACATCAATTGCTGAACACTCGATCTAGAAGGCCCTCTGTCTTTTTCTTTTATAAAGCTTGAGATCAAGTTTGGGTAGGGAGTGAAAAAGCAAAGCAATTTAGCTCATTTAAAGGCTTGCTCATTGGGAAGGACAGAGCTATATCTAACTCTGTGAGGTCCTTCGGGGAAGCTAAAACAACAGGTAATCAAATGGTAAGTGTGTTTTTGCATGTGTGAATGTGTGTAGGGGAGTGTGCAGGAGGAGGGAAGGTTTGTGGAGATTATAATGTGGGCCACAGGAAAGAGTTTGTTCAGCAAAGAATTCATAACTATCCAGAATAGCATGCAGATGAAATAGACTACTGGTTGACCCCCTGTTGCACATCGCAAATGTTTATCTGACTGTGATGCCCTCAGGGCCTGAATGACTCTGAATTAGCTAATTTCTTAAGCTCTAGCTATCCTCCCCCATATAATAATAATATTTGTAAGCCACCTGCCATTTATTGAGTACCTATTAGGTACTAAATACAATTCTTTATTTCTAAAAATGTCATTTTGTCGCTTTTTAAAAAATAATTACAATGTTGTGCTGGTTTTAGGTGCATAGCACAGTGATTCAATTACGTGTGTGTGTGTGTGTGTGTGTGTGTGTGTATTGTTGTTGTTTAGTTCTTAAGTCAGGTCCAACTCTTTGTGACCCCGTGGACTATAGCCCACCAGGCTCCTCTGTCCATGGGATTTCCCAGGCAAGAATACTAGAATGGACTGCCATTTTCTCCTCCAGGATATCTACCATTGAGCCAGCTGGGAAGCCCATAAATATATCTATATATAAGTATGTATGTATCTTTTCCAGATTCTTTTCCATTATAGTAGTAGTAGTGTTAGTTGTTCAGTTGGGTCTGACTCTTTGCGACCTCATGGACTGTAGCCCACCAGGCTCCTCTGTCCGTGGGGTTCTTCAGGCAAGAATACTGGAGTGGGTTGCCATTCCCTTCTCCAGGGGATTTTCCTGACCTGGGTTTTGAACTCAGGTCTCCTGCATTGCAGGCAGATTCTTCAGCATCTGAGCCATTATAGATTACTACAAAATACTGAAGATAGTTCCCAGTGCTATACAGGAGGTCCTTATTTTTGCCTACTTTATATATAGTGCTTAGTATATGTTAAGCACATAATCCTAACTTATCCCTTCCCCCTCCCTTTCCTTTTTGATAATCATGTCTGTGAGTCTATTTCTGTTTTGTAAATAAGTTCATTTGTATCTTTTTTTTTTAAGATTCCACATAAAGTGATATTGAATGATATTTGTCTTTGCTTTGTCTGGCTTACTTTACTTAGTATGATAATCTCTAGATCCGTCCATGTTGTGAACAAATGACATTATTTCATTCCTTTTTATGATTGAGTAATATTCCTATATGCATATATATATATATATCACAGCTTCTCTGTCCATTCATCTCCCCATAGACAATTAGGTTGCTCCCGTGTCTTGGCTACTGTAAACAGTACTGCTGTGAACCTTGGGATACAAGTATCTTTCATCATTAGAGTTTTTTTTTCTTTTCCAAATATATACCAAAGAGTGGGAATGGTGGATCATATGGTAACTCTATTTTTAGTTTTTTTTTAAGGAGCCTCCATACTGTTCGCTATAGTTGATGCATCAATTTACATTTATGTAATTTTGACAACTGCTTTCTGAGGAGCACATAAGCTCCATACTGTTCTCTATAGTTGATGCATCGATTTACATTTATGTAATTTTGACAGCTGCCTTCTGAGGAGCACGTAATGAGAGTGTTTTGCCCCAAATCATATAACTGCCGTGTGGTTGAGGTAGATTTGGATCTAGTTCTGTTTCTGACTCTGCTTTGTGATCCTCTATAATTCCCTGCTGTACTGGCATTTCATGGCTTTAAATTCATATATGAGAGCACTTGGACCTTCTTAGAGAACAGCATTAGAATGTGTGCACTTTTATATAGATATAAACTTAATCTAAATCTATATTTTAAGTGGAGTGGTATCCTTAAAAAAGGAGTAATGAGTGACTCATTTGTACCTTAATTTACATTCATATCTTCTAGAACTGTAAACTGTACTCCTAGGGAAGAAAAAAAACAGCACTCTTCCTTCTTTTATCTGTAGTGATCCTTAGCGATTGTGCTCCGCCTTTTTACCTGGATATGGGATTATAGGGGTGGGACAGAGATTCAGTTCAGTTCAGTTGCTCAGTCGTGTCTGACTCTTTGCAACCCCATGGACTACAGCACACCAGCCTTTCCTGTCCATCACAACTCCCAGAGCTTGCTCAAACTCATGTCCATGGAGCCGGTGATGCCATCCAGCCATCTCATCCTCTGTCGTCTCCTTCTCCTCCTGCCTTCAATCTTTCCCAGCATCAGGGTCTTTTCCAAGGAGTCAGTTCTTTGCATCAGGTGGCCAAAGTATTGGAGCTTCAGCTTCAGCATCAATCCTTCCAATGAATGAATATTCAGGACTGTTTTCCTTTAGGATGGACTGTTGGATCTCCTTGCAGTCCAAGGGACTCTCAGGAGTCTTCTCCAACACCGTAGTTCCAAAGTATCAATTCTTGGGCTCTCAGCTTTCTTTATAGTCCAGCTCTCACATCCATACATGACTATTGGAAAAACCATAGCTTTGACTAGATGTACCTTTGTTGGCAAAGTAATGTCTCTGTTTCTTAACTATACTAGGCTGGTCATAGCTTTTCTTCCAAGGAGCAAGGATCTTTTAATTTAATGGCTGCAGTCACCATCTGCAGTGATTTTGGACTCCAAGAAAATAAAGTCTCTCACTGTTTCCATTGTTTCCCCATCTATTTGCCAGGAAACACAAGTTGGAATCAAGATTGCTGGGAGAAATATCAATAACCTCAGATATGCAGATGACATGACTCTTATGGCAGAAAGTGAAGAGGGGCTAAAAAGCCTCTTGATGAAAGTGAAAGTGGAGAGTGAAAAGGTTGGCTTAAAGCTCAACATTCAGAAAACGAAGATCATGGCATCTGGTCCCATCACTGCATGGGAAATAGATGGGGAAACAGCGGAAACAGTGTCAGACTTTGTTTTTCTGGGCTCCAAAATCACTGCAGATGGTGACTGCAGCCATGAAATTAAAAGACGCTTACTCCTTGGAAGGAAAGTTATGACCAACCTAGATAGCATATTCAAAAGCAGAGACATTACTTTACCAATAAAGGTTCGCCTAGTCAAGGCTATGGTCTTTCCTGTGGTCATGTATGGATGTGAGAGCTGGACTGTGAGGAAGGCTGAGCGCCGAAGAATTGATGCTTTTGAACTGTGGTGTTGGAGAAGACTCTTGAGAGTCCCTTGGACTGCAAGAAGATCCAACCAGTCCATTCTGAAGGAGATCAATCCTGGAATTTCTTTGGAAGGAATGATGCTAAAGCTGAAACTCCAGTATTTTGGCCACCTCATGCGAAGAGTTGACTCATTGGAGAAGACTCTGATGCTGGGAGGGATTGAGGGCAGGAGGAGAAGGGGACGACAGAGGATGAGATGGCTGGATGGCATCACTGACTCGATGGATGCGAGTCTGAGTGACCTCCGGGAGCTGGTGATGGACAGGGAGGCCTGGCGTGCTGCGGTTCATGGGGTCGCAAAGAGTCGGACACGACTAAGCGACTGATCTGATCTGATCTGATCTGATGGGACAAGATGCCATGATCTTAGTTTTCTTGAATGCTGAGTTTTAAGCTAGCTTTTTCACTCTCCTCTTTCATGTTCACCAAGAGGCTCTTTAGTTCCTCTTCACTTTCTGCCATAAGAGTGGTGTCATCTGTGTATCTGAGGTTATTGATATTTCTCTCAGTGATCTTGATTCCAGCTTGTGCTTCATCCAGCCCAGCATTTTGGATGACGTACTCTGCATATAAGTTAGATAAGCAGGGTGACAATATACAGCCTTGATATATTCCTTTCCCAATTTGGAACCAGTCTGTTGTTCCATGTTCAGTTCTTACTGTTGCCTCTTGACCTGCATATAGATTTCTTAGGAGGAGGGTAAGGTGGTCTAGTATTCCCATCTCTTGAAGAAATTTCCACAGTTTGTTGTGATCCACACAGTTAAAGGCTTTAGCATAGTCAATAAAGCAGAAGTAGATGCTTTCCTGGAACTCTCTTGCTATTTCTATGATCCAATGGATGTTGGCAATTTGATCTCTGGTTCCTCTGCGTTTTCTAAATCCAGCTTGAACGTTTGGAAGTTCATGGTTCATGTACTGTTGAAGCCTGGCTTGGAGAATTTTGAGCATTACTTTGCTAGTGTGTGATATGAGTGCAATTGTGTGGTAGTTTGAACATTCTTTGGTATTGGTCTTCTTTGGCATTAGAATGAAAACTGACCTTTTTCAGTTCTGTAGCCACTGCTGAGTTTTCCAGATTTGTTGGCACACTGAATGCAGCACTTTCACAGCATCATCTTTTAGGATTTGAAATAGCTCAACTAGAATTCCATCACCTCCACTAGCTTATTCGTAGTGATGCTTCCTAAGGCCCACTTTACTTTGCGTTCCAGGATGTTTGGCTCTAGGTGAGTGATCTCACCATCATGTTATCTAGACCATGAAGTTCTTTTTTGTACAGTTCTTCTGTGTATTCTTGCCACCTCTTCTTAATATCTTCTGCTTTTGTTAGGTCCATAGCATTTCTGTCCTTTATTGTGCCCTTCTTTGCATGAAATGTTCCCTTGGTATCTCTAATTTTCTTGAAGAGATCTCTAGTCTTTCTTATTCTATTGTTTTCCTCTATTTCTTTGTACTGATCACTGAGGAAGGCTTTCTTATCTCTCCTTGCTATTCTTTGGGACAGAGATTAGCAAGATGGAAATTTTCCAGGAAAGGAAATAGCAAGATAGAATTGAGTGGCCTCTAACCATATATCTGTGGTTCTTTCTTCTATTTTGTATGGCAACCCTCAGGCCTGTTCAGTTTAGCATCTTTGAATTCAAACCCTGAGTAAGACAGGTCGATGACAGTGAATAAATTCCAGCTGGAAAGCTGATTAACAAGAGGGTTTTTATAAATAGAAGATTCTTTTAGGAGTTGAATTTAAAATCTCAGGGCATTTTAGTGCAAGAATATTTTCCTTTTACATACCTACCTACTCTCTTACTGAGATAGGTTTAAATCAAGGATTGTATCTTTCAGAAGATTATTTAATGTTTTTTCATAAATAAACATCACATGAATAAGAAGTATACTTCCTTGAATGATACACATGGTAATTTTAATGTGGAGCAATTCAACAATTATTTGGAAAATCAAATTTAGAAACAAATCTTTAGCTATGAAAGGCTTATCAAGGTTTATCTCAAAGTAGACAAAAGGACTTTAAATGTGAAGAAGCCTCTTGGCCCTCTTTGGACAAGATACCTCTCAGGATCTGAATCTATAATAGCCAAACTTGCTTTCACTTTTGGGTTCATTACTTGAGGGATGGGGATGAAGTTGCCAAGGGGGCAGAAATCAGCTGTTAAGCCTAGATATTCAGTTCAGTTCAGTCGCTCAGTTGTGTTTGACTCTTTTGTGACCCCATGGACTATAGCCCACCAGGCTCCTCTGTCCACAGGGTTTCCCAGGTTGATTCATGTGAATGTATGGCAAAAACCACCATGATATTGTAAAGTAATTAGCCTCCAATTACCAAAAAAAAAAAAAAGAATACTGGAGTGGGTTGCCACTTCCTTTTCCAGAGTATCTTCCCAACCCGGAGACTGAACCTGTGTCTCCTTGGCAAGCAGATTCTTTACTACTGAGTCACCTGGACTGGATTTGAAATGTTCCAGCTAGGGGTGACTTGGCAGTCTTCGATCCTCAGGCTATGAAGTTGTTGTCATAAGTGTCCTTGAAGGAGTTCCCTTCCTTCTTTCCTTTCTTTCCATCCTTTTCTTTTTCTAAATATAAATAATTTAAAATTCTAATCTTACCTAGGTATATACAGATTTGAAAGTAGGCATAGTCTTTGAGTTTGTGGCTTTGAAACAACTGCAAATTGAAAACAAATTTACAGATTGAATTTAAACAAAATGGCAAAAACAACATTCAGATTAGCAGAGTTGATTTAACATGATGGATGACTGTTTGCTAACACTGAATCTCCACTCATGGCATTAATACTGGGCCAACTGGTAGGATGAAGATGTTTTGGTTTTGGCATGCTTATATTTCCATGCAGTGTATCAGATTCTTCTAGCACTTCCCCCTGCTTAAACTACTGCAAGGCTTTGGTCCACATTGCATATTGGTACATCATTTGACCTTCACTTGACATAAACCCATAACTTAATTACTGAGACAGATCCAGATTTTGCGGGGCCTGAATAGAATACAATTCTGAGGAATTTCTTTAGTACAAAGTATGAAAACAGAATTGCTAGCACCCTTCTCAAAGCCTTGGAAGGGATCTGTGCACATGAGGACTCTGAATCTCAAACTCCATTACCTTCTTGCTAAATCCATCTGTGTTCACGGGTCAAATCCTTCTCTCTCTCTCTCTTTTTTTAAATCCCTTCTTGCCAATAAAGCAGTAGGATCCCAAAACAATCAGGAGTGGCATTTTTTTTTTTTTTTTAATGTTAAGAAGATCAACTTTAAATGACATCATTAGTGCTTTTAAGGTTAGTCTCAAAATAAAAACAGAGAATTAAACATTATCATTGGTAACACAGAGAAAGTTGAGAAGAACCTGTCTATCAAGTTTTCTTCCACTGATACTTTTCCTCAGAGGAGAGATACCCTGGGGGAGCTTTAGGGCTCTTGCTATTTTTGCTGTGTTGGAGTTACAGTGCTCAAAACTTGGAAATAGAGAGTTTAGTATTTCCCTGGAAAATCTTTTCTCAACCTGGCAGGCTTCTCAGGGTTTGATTTTCGAGCACAGCCACTGTGAGTTGACAACTCCTGGGCTCCATATTTTGCCTGAGTCCTGGCCTGATTGCAAGGTTGGGAGGACCTGTAGGCAGGCAGGGCCAAAGTGAATCTTAGGCTGTTATTTCTCTCGGCTCCAGAGGGACACACATAATACAGACGTCAGGATCTGTCTCAGGAATCGTGTCTCAGAGTCCAACAGGTGTGATGAGGTCTGCTGTGAGTCACAACTCTGGAGGCAGGCAAACAGTGGGGACAGACAGGGTGGAAGGGTCAGACAGGCAAAGGAAACGGGGTCAGAAAGAACTTGGAGGCAGGACATCAAGTATTCACATTGTGATCAAGCAAGTCCCATGTTTTGGGCCCAAGGTCTTCCTGCCTTTCTTCCCTGGGGGATCTCACGTCTACAGGACTGTTCTTAGGCTCACAGAAGCTAGGTCTGCAGCTACATGTAAGGGCAGGAAACAGATGTGTCTCTTTCTTAGCAGGGAGATTCTGAAATTGAGACAGACTGGGGTCTGGGACCCTTAACTGCAGTGCTTGTATCTGGACAAATATCTCCTCAGACAACAAAATACAAAGAAACTATGAGAGACTAAAAATAATTGTGTGCATGGGTAGTTAGGAGAAATTATGGATTAGATTCTTTACCAACTGAGCTACCCTGGTGGCTCCAATGGTAAAGAATCCGCCTGCAATGTGGGAGACCTGGGTTGGGAAGATCCCCTGGAGGAGGGCATGGCAACCCATTCTAGTACTCTTGCCTGGAGAATCCCCATAGACAGAGGAGGCTGGTGGGTTGCAGTCCATGGAGTTGCAAAGAGTCAGACATGACTGAATGACTAAGTACCCATCCATGCACGTGGACTGGACACAAAAAGATTAAAAAAAAAACAACACCAAATGCCACTTCTGAAGAGCTATGAGCAAAAGCAGGGTGTCGGGAGCAAAAGTAGGGTTCTGCCCATGTCCTCTGCACCCAGCACCACCGAAGGGGTGGGCACACCACCTAAGCCAGCCCTCCACCTGCTGCCGGGACCTGCCCCTATCCTCATCCCAATGAGAAATGAGCTCGCCCCACTGCAGGGAAGGAGCAAGGGAACATGCTGTTTGTTCTTGCTCCCTCCTGCTGCAGCAGAGGCCCCAGTAAAGCCTTGCCTGAATTTCTTATCTGGCCTCCAATCAATTTCTATTGATCAAGGAGGCCAAGAACTCTGGTAGGTAACAGGACTATTTTTACTAGAGCTGATTGGAGAATGAGCTATATAATCATCCAGGTCTGCCCTCCTCCCTCAGGCTCTCTTCCTTTTAAGATAGGAGAATCTTCCAGGAAAATCCCATAGATGACAGCCTCCAGGTTGCCAGTATCCAGGATGCAAATTCTGATTTTAGTTCCGAGAAAATGTCTCTTTCGAAAAAATTTGAGGCTTGGCACCAAACTTTATATCTCCCTATCTTAACGGGATTACTGTAAAGTTCAAGTGTGAAAGTGTTTAGTAATTGGTGAAGATCCATGCTGCACCAGGTTATTGTAATCCCATTTCTTTCCACTGTAGATGCTGATTTTTATCTCACCTGATAATTGTTCTCAGATAAGATTATCTCACTTTCCTGGTGACTCAAGTGGAAAAGAATCTGTCTGCCAATGCAGGAGATGTTGGTTCAATCCCTGGGCTCAGAAGATCCCCTGGAGAGGGAAATGGTAACCCACTCCAATATTCTTGCCTGGGGGAAATCCTATGGACAGAGGAGCCTGGTAGGCTACAGTCCATGGGTCTCAAAGAGTAGGAAACCACTTAGTGACTAAATAACAACAATGATGAGATTATCTCATCTGATAATATATTTTATTGAGATATAATTGATATAGAATATTATATTAATATCAGATGTACAACATACTGTTTAGATCTGTAGGATATTGATCACCACAATACTTAATGTCTACTTAATGTCCATTACCACACATAGTTGCAGTTTTTTTCCTTGTGACTATAAATTCTTTTTTATTTTGGTTTCCTTTGTCTCTTTTTATGCTTTTTTTTAATTTCTATTTCTGGTGAAAAATTATTTCTTTGGAAGTTTTATATCAGAAGAAATATTTTTAGAGAAGGGAGAGTTCCTCAGATTTAAAAGAGAACTTTTTATTTATTTATTTTTTAAACTCATAGCTGTTTAAACTACCAAATTAACCTCTTTATCTAATCAAGTAGGCCTTTCACACAATACACTCAATTGATGCTTGGGTAGAATAGCATTCATTCCCAGTCACATGAGGTCTTATCAGTTATAAGACAGAAAAAGAATTAGCCACTCTGGCATTGAAAGAGGATCTCTGTGGGCTGGGTCATTTTCCTTGAAATATTTAGAGGGCGTGGATCTGAAAGTTTATGAAGTAAACAGGTTGTTTTATTCAGGGAACCTTCTCTAAAACAGTTAGCAGGGCTCATCTGATGACATTAACTTTGGTGGTAATTTCCATGATGTCAAGGGCACGCTGAAGATTGCAGAGGGATTAAAGCCAACTTGAACAAGCAAAGCGTTACAGTCCATTGACTTGACTTGGCAGGCTGCACCGCAAGTTGGCACCTTTTCACTGCCCAATCCTATGCAATCCAAGTTTGTAGTGGTAGGCTACTTTCTCGTGTCCAGAAAAGGTGAAACAGGCAAGGTGGGAACCTTAAGACACTGTGCAGGTGTGGGTAGACCTCCCGGACAATATGCTCAAAACCCACATGACGTCCAGAGCCGCCCAAGGATTAAAACATTAAGAATCAAGTTCTTTTTCTTCTTCTTCTTTTTTTTAGAACATTTCAAAAACAAACTTCGTTTCTCTTTACCCTTCTTCCGCCCATTCCCCCAATTTTCCAGATATGTCTTTTTCCTAAGACCTTTTTAATCCCTCATGTGATTATCAACTCTTCTGTGAAAGGAGTCAGGTTTGCCCAGGAACTTTACTGAATAAAGATGAGTGTATATTTTAAAAAGGAAACAGCTGGATGGCAAAAGCCAGGGAGGGAGGCAGCTCTTGTTTCATTAGGGAAGGGAAGTTTGAGGGCTCAGAGGGAACTGGCCGGCAGCCATGGTGGGGAGAAGAAAAGGAAACACACGATCATAAAGAACTAATCATGAAAAATGGAAAGTGAGGGCGGGCCAAGAGCAACAAGCAATAAATAGATTTGGAAGGGGGGAAAAGCCGAAGACGAGCACAAAGCCATCTCAGGAAAGGAACAGCGAGGGCATGTGCATTTCGTTTGAAAAAAATTAGTAATTCTGAAAATTATTCAAATGTCCTATGGCAAATATATGAAGATAACTTTTCAAACTCTGTTTTTTTTTTTTTTTTTTTTTTGTGCCATTTTGGAGTCTATTTCAGTGCATAGGAAAACAAAATAGAACTAGAGGGAGACAGTTGATGTATCATGTACAAGAGTATTTGGTTTCTTCCTTTCTGTTTTTTTTTGTTTGTTTGTTTGTTTTGTTTTGTTTTGCTTAATTTTAATTTCTGCCTCATGGTAGGGAAAGGAAGCAATTAGTTTGGCTCTGTAAGGTCAAAGACTACATCCAGACTGATAAATCAAGGGTTTCTAAGAGTAACTCATACAGATTCTAGCTTTAATTAGAACTATCATAAATATCTTTATCTGCGCAGCAATCACCTAATGCCTATTTGTAAGGGGAGTGATGGTTTAGGACTCACAGGTATGTCTCAATATTTTCAAACAAAATTAACATGGATTGAAGGAGGACCTAAGAGGAAAACCAGATCCTAGTCTGTCCTTCATCTTGAAATCTGTTCAACAAGATAAAATACACAAACATGGTCAACAGTTCAGATAATCTGAGAAAGAAGACGTTTAAAAAAAAAAACTTTTTGAAGTTTTCCATCAGTTGCAAACAAGACCTTACCAACGAAGTGGTATGGTCTTACATTGGATGGGGGGCTGGGGTGCTTATCACCATTTTTTTCTTTTTAAATTAGTTTTTAATAGCAGCATTTGTTTAAGGAGGGAAAAAAATGCATGGTGGTGAGTTCTGGAATGTACATTAATCTTGTTAATGACACCACACTGCATGGTTGGCAAAACAGGACTTCGAATCAACCTTTTTTTTTTTTTTTGTGATAGCAATACTTGAGAAATAAGGCCAGGGAAACAGAGATACGTGAAAAGTGCATGAAGACAGGAGACAGGAATTTCCTATGATTTTATGTTGTTCTTAATTAGGAAGCGTATTGGCAGCAAATGCTAACATGTGTTAGGATGTTTAGTTGGAGCCAAATAAATGTTTTCTATTACAACTCTGAGTCCCACGCCTAGTCAGAACCCATTCAGTTCTAGCTCATGGCTTACAAAATTCCTTTAGAAGTCACCTCGGGGAGCAGTTTTCCATTGGTTCACAGGGCAAAGCCACTTTTCACCACATGTTTTCCTAAAGGGTCATCGTCAACTCAGGATGCAAGTCAAAGATTGAAGGGCGATGACCTCTGCTCTTGGAACCACTCTGCTTGTGGTAACGAGTAGCCCTTAATAATCGCACTCAGTTTGACCTGAGGGTTGGGACTGGGTGTCAAGGCGCCCAAGCAACATCCTCTCCGTGGTGTTTATTTTTGTCTTGGTGGAGGAGGAGAGAAGAGATGAAAATGGAATGTGTATCAGAAAAAGATGGTGAGATAGGGTAGCTACATTAGAGAAACATTTACTTATACATACAAGGAACCATGTATAGGGAATGTTCATTAAAAGCATTGTTTGCAGCAGTAAAACCTTGGAAACAATCTAAATATCTATCACAAGGGAATGGATAGATATACTGTGGTATGGAGTACTCCAGAGCAGTTAAAAGAATGAGTCAAAATTCTGCAGTGAGGCCAACTCTCAACAATGTATTAGGGGATTACATAGGGAATAGAATCAACATATACACACCATTATATAAAAATTGATAACCAACAAGGACAGGAAACTATACTTAATATTTTATAATAGTCTATAAGGGAAAAGAATCTGAAAAAGTATATATATTTATACATACATATATATGTATGTGTGTATAACTGAATCACTATGCTATATACCTGAAACTAACAGGACACTGAATCCACTGTGTTGCTGCTGCTGCCACTTAATCGCTTCAGTCATGTATGTTTGATTCTGTTTGACCCTATGGATTACAGCTTGCTAGGCTCCTCTGTCCTTGGGATTCTCTAGGCAAGAGTTCTACAGTGGACCCCCTCCCCCGGGGATCTTCTGAATCCATGTATCAAACCGATATTTTCTGTATTGCAGATGGATTCTTTTCCATCTGAGCCACCAGGGAAGCCCAAGAATACTGGAGTGGGTAGTCTATCCCTTCTCCAGGGCACCTTCCCAACCCAGGAATTGAACCAGGGTCTCCTGCATTACAGGCGAATTCTTTACCAGCTGAGCTACCAGGGAAGCCTACTACTACTGTATATAAAAGACAAATTCTTATATATAAAAGAGATATAAATTCGATATATAAAAGAGACAAATTCTTTACCATTGAGTCACCAGGAAATCCCATGAATACACAATACTTCAATTAGAAAAAATGTTAGGGGAAATAAACATGTTTCAGAACATTCTATGCATTAAAAACCCAATAAGGCAACAGTGTATGTTGCATAGGCTCATATAAATGTATGTGAGAATATCCTGACCTTCTCTGGTGGCTCAGATGGTAAAGAATCTGCTTGCAGTATGGGAGACCCTGGTTCAATCCCTGGATCAGGAAGATCCCCTGGAGAAGGGAATGACTACCCACTCCAGTATTCTTGCTAGGAGAACTCTTTGGACAGAGGAGCCAGGTGGGCTACTGTCCATGTGGTCACAAAGAGTTGGACATGACTGAGTGACTTTGAAAGAGAGAGAGAGAAGAATATACCATTAAATTCTGGAGGATATGCATTCAGAGTAATTCTATCTCAGAGAAGCTGGAAAAGGAACCAAGACTGCTAATAAAATCAAAGAAAATCTCTTCTCTTCCCTAGCATACATTTTTTAAAAATAAAACATTCATGTCCTATTTCTTAAGTTAAAATTTAATTGAAAAGGCAAAGAGTGAATGATTATGAAGCTGTTTCCTAAAATTGAATATCAAAGCATTTTTTCTGCATTGGATCTTCTACTGCAAGCTGGCTGAACAACCTCTGTGAGGCCTTTAGGGGTAATTTGTACACAGATAATTCTATCTGGGTCTTAGAAATTGTGGAAAAAAAAAAAAAAGACTCTCTCTAAGTGGCTTTTTTTTGCTGCCGGGTCTGAGTAATTTTATACACTTTCATATACATAGCTGAAATGACACGGGAACTCCAGAGTACCTGCCTTTAGGTTGCAAATCTCCCTCATTTTTTTTTAATGTCAATGAATTTTGTGTCAATGAAATTCAGGTTCTAAGGCAATCCTAAGATTTTTACTCACTATGCTGTAAATGCGTTGCCTGGAACTCTTCAGCATTTTCTCACATGACTTTACATAGCTAGTTCCTCTTTCTGGAACATTCTTTCCCTCAATTCTTTTTTTTTTTCTTTTTTTGCTCTAGAAAGTAAATTTTATTAACCATAAAAGAAAAAAAAAGCAATATTCCCTTGTATTTAATCAAAATAGAAATGCATCTGACTGCAACTGTTATTTTCCTTAAAAATGAAGCAAACAAAAAATTGTAGTTATTCACAAGCAGTATTATTTGCTATTTTAACTATTCGTCTCCAATTTTTGCACAGCCTATTTCCTCACCTCGTTCAGTTTTTTCTTACTTGTTCCTACTCTGCTATCTCTGGTCTCTCTGTTAGTCCTTCTCCCCTGTTTGTAATTATTTACTTATCTTTGCTCATTTATTTATTTTCTCTCTCCTCCTCTAGCATGTACATTTCAAGAGAGAAGGGAATTCACTGTGCTTTAAGAATAGTGTCAGGAACATAGGAGGTGCTCAATCAATATTTGTCCATTGATGAACAGGCCCGTGATGGGGTTCTTGTTACTTGTCATTCATTCATGTATATCGCTTTCCAAGCTTTGGAAATTATTAAATCACTTTTCTGCATTTTATATTTAAAACTCCCTTTATTCTTAACAAGATTCAGTTTAAACTGCTCTTCTTTTTCCTTATAAACAATCCCACACAGGATATGGGTGAAAAAAAAAAGAACCCCAAAAGAGAGGATGTACAAAATAGCGTTCTTTTTCTGAAAAGAGATCCTCGCCCCCCAGTCTTAAATGAAAGTCTTTTAAGCAATATATCAGATCTTTCATAAACCATGAAATGAAATGACTGGCTATCAGAACTAATTTTGAGAAGAAAAACTGTCATCTCCAAAGCAGTAAAATGTCCATAAAACTCTGTAAACTAATTACTAGGTTAAGTAAAATCATTGAAATATATCAGGACCTTCAAATGTCTTCAGGGCAGACATAATACAGTAATTCTCAAATAGTCAATCTGAGAAGATATAGCAGTTTTGTTCCTGAAACATAAAAAAGACTATTGTTGGCAGATGACACACACGGAAGAGGTGTCTGTTAGTGTGGCATGATGTGAGCTGGCCTTTGAGGTCTGCGGGTCCTGAGCTCAATGGAACTTAAACGGAGATGATGTACCCATTTTTTTTTGCTCAGATGCTAAGGGATGTGTGCCTTTAAATCTATCTGAATGTTTCTCTTCACCCCTCCTCATCAAAAGAAGTAGAAAGGTTTTTCTATGTGGTGCTTTTTATTTTAGACTAATAGAAGCCCTTATGTATATTACATTTTTGCATGTGGGTAACAATTAAAATAGTTTCCCTGGTGACTCAGTGATAAAGAATCCACATGCAAAGCAGGAGACATAGTTTCAGTCCCTGTGTTGGGAAGCTCCCATGGAGATGGAAATGGCAACCCACTCAGGTATTCTTGCTTAGAAGATTCTGTGGACAGAGGAGTCTGGTGGGTTATAGTCCATAGGGTTGCAAAGAGTTGGATACAAGTGATGCAACTTAGCATGCTCGCACATGCACTTGTACATTGCGTTTTTGCATGTGGGTAACAATTAAGATGGGCCTTCCAGGTGGCTCAGTGGTAAAGAACCTGCCTGGAATGCGGGAGACATGGGTTTAAACCTTGGATCAGGAAAATCCCCTGGAGAAGGAAATGGCACCCCACTCTAGTATTCTTGCCTGAGAGGAGCTTGGCAGGCTACAGTCCACGAGGGTCGCAAAGAGTTTGATACCACTTAGGGACTAAGCAACAACAACAACAAACAATTAATATACAGGCAAAATGGATGCACAGTGGAAGTCCTCGTGTTCCTTTGATTCAGCAAAAAATTCTATGTTTTAGTATGATATGTTGATAATCCAGAGTAAGTCACTAGGATTTGATAAACTCATTGGAATATTGAATATTTATTTTATTAGGTAATTTTATATAAATTTGTGTTTATATATGCTGTATAAATATATATTTAAATATATAAATCACATATAAGTTTATATTTAATATAAATTTAAATTATTATCTATTAATACAATTATATAATTTGTATTAATTTTTAAAATTTGTATTAATTTAAATGTATATCTACATTGGTGAAATTGTTTGGGAAAACCCAAAAGCTAATCTTATACTCAACATAGAATATCATGATTCTAGATTATAATTGACTGTTTACATGTGTGTCTTTCTAATACTCCTTGAGGATAAGAACCTCTGCCTTATTTGCTTTATTCCCCAGTGTTCAGGTTTTGGAATGAATGAATAACCCTTAACATAAGCCTGTCTGTGATTTCCTTCACATCATCTTTTCCTAAAGGTATGACTCAAAGATAGAAATTGGTCCAGGGTACTGTTGGCCCTCAGAAATATTCCTTTCTCTGTCCCGGTGATTTCTATCCTGGCTCAAGGCAGTGATTCTTGACAGAAGAGTGGTAGGAAGCAGATCTCTTAAAAGTGGTGAGTATCAGAGCACAAGCTCAGAAGATGGCAAATGAGGACTAAACTGGGAACACACATTTCACTTACCCAACTGGCTTGCACATTAGAAGCTGTGCACCCTCCCCCGCCCCAATTAAAGTGGAGGGGAATCTTCCTGGTGGATGGGTTCTTTCCTCTGTGTCTGAGTCTGCCATTGCCTGGCTGGCCTGCATGTCCCTTTGGAATTGATAATGAGGTTCAAGAGAGAGGTATAGCCCTCACTAAGCGTGTCACCCCTATTTAGCACCTTTTCCAGGATGGCAGCTACTATTGTTTTATTATGTCCCTGATCAGCTGTCACTATTCATAAAGTAATCACTGCCATTAACACGTCATGCCTCAAGCCATCTGCTGCTGCGTGGCACACACTGAGCTGTGGGCTGCAAGCTAAGCAGGTGTCACCTAAGTGTGACGGGACCATAGGAGAGGTGGGAGGTCATCATTGTGAAAGAGGATATGTCGTGTCAAATAATTCTATTTTTTGATGTACTATAGTGCAGTAGGCAATGATATTTCTTGCTCACCTGACATAAGTTTAAAAGAAAAAAAAAAATCTTATTTGAGATACTTAACTTTCAATATTGGTAAGTAACAGGGACAAAATGTCATGGAAATTCTTGACTACAGTAGCAATTTGACTGTGAATGGATTATTGCACTAAACTTGCAGTCAAATGGAAAATTTTCATGAACAAATTTCTGAGCCGTCAAATCTTCATCTGACAAGCATTTATTGAGCACTTACTATGTGACAATGACATACGGCTAGCACAGCCAAAGTGTGAAATCCCTGCTTAAAAAGAAAATCACCGACTAATATACACAGTGAACATCCATACTCTGCTGAATGCCTGACCTTTGGTCTGTCTTTAATGCTTATCTTGATTTTGGACAGTTTTCAATTTCTTATTACTTTCCATTTTGATTTTATGTCATGTGTTGTATTGGAAAATGAGTTTGCAGTGCAAAAATAGTGGTTTAATTGGTGGTTGAAGAGATTGTCAAGGGAAAATTTGGTTTTACCTTGAGAATCTAACCTCTATGCGGGTATATTATTTGATTGCAAACCAATTAAGGAAAGTTATATAATCCCGAACTCTACGGAAAGCAAATGTGTTCATATTCTATGCTAGGATTTTCCCACTAGTTTTGAAACCAACTTACCTTTGAGAAACCATAAAGATCTCAAGCTCTCTCCTCTAAAGATTGGTAGGACCATCTGTGTAATCAGAAAGATACAACCAAGCTTTATGGGCTTCCCTTAAGAGCTCAGTTGGTAAAGAATCTGCCTGCAATGCAGGAGACCCCAGTTTGAATCCTGGGTCAGGAAGATCCACTGGAGAAGGGATAGGCTACCCACTCCAATATTCTTGGGTTCCCCTTGTGGCTCAGCTGGAAAAGAATCTGCCTGCAATGTAAGAGACCAGGGTTCCATACCTGGGTTGGGGAGATCCCTTGGAGAATGGAAAGGCTACCTACTCCAGTATTCTGGCCTGGAGAATTCCAGGGTTGCAAACAGTGGAACAGGACTGAGCGCCTTTCACTTCAAGTTTTGTTTTTGTAGTTTATATTAGGAATAATGGTTTCTATTTTCTTTGCAACATCTATAATTATGATATATATTACATATACTTTTTAAGAGTCCTCCTTTCTCATTGATGATTATGGTATGCCCCAATTTTCATCCTTCCCCAATCCCTGGTTATGCCCTGAGAACTGAGAATCATGGGTTTAGGTTTCTAACAGGAAACAGAATATGCTTCATTGTAGATCAGTCACTTTATTGCTTAACTGAAAACAAGGAATGGGGCCACTTTAACTTTAACGATAAAACCAGGAATCTGAAAGGTATACCTTCATGATATTAGTGAAGTATTACAATAAAACAAGCATGTTTCTTCTAATGACTGATGGCCCTTTCTAAGAAGACTAAGTATAAATCTGTGAATACTGGTTATATTATTATTTGCCAGGAGCAGGCATTCTGATGGAGTTGAAGTTCACTGTTTGATATAGAGTTAATAATTTTAATAAAACATTAATTATTTAATATTTAGGTTGCATCAAAATGCTGTAGCTCAAATTGCTTTATCAGCTTGGCTCCTCAAAATATCAGATGTGTCTGTACTGGGCTCATTAAAAAAACAAAGACTGGGATTCCTGAGTTTTGCCTCTAAGGCCCTTACAGTCCATTTATGATTTTTCCACATTTGTTTTTGTTGTTCAGTTGGTAAGTTGTGTCTGTCTCTTTTTAAAAAAATAATTTTGTTTATTTTGACTGTGTGGGGTCTTCCTTGCTGTGTGGGCCTTTCTCCTGCTGCAGTGACTGTGGACTACTCTCTAGTTGCGGTTTATGTGCTTCTCATTGTTGTGGCTTCTCTTGCTGTGGAGCACGGGCTCTGGGGCACATGGGTTTCAGTAGTTACAGTTCGTGGGCTCGGTAATTACGGTTCCTGGACTCTAGAGCACAGGCTTAATATTTGTGGCATATGGGCTTAGCTGCTCCATGGCATGTGAAATCTTCTTGGATAATTGAACCCATGCCTCTTGCATTGGCAGGTGGATTGTTTACCACTGAACCACCTAGGAAGTTCCGTGTCCAGCTTCTTGCGACCTCATGAAATACACCACATCTGTCTTTCCTGTCCTTCACTATTTACTGGCATGTGCTAAAGTTCATGTCTACTGAGTCAGTAATACCATCCAACTATCTCACCCTCTGTCACCCTTCTCCTCTTGCCCTCAATCTTTCCAAGCATCAAAGTCTTTTCCAATCAGTCAGCTCTTTGCCTCAGGTGGTCAAGGTATTGTAGCTTCAGCTTCCCTGCTGCTGCTGCTGCTAAGTCGCTTCAGTCGTGTCCAACTCTGTGCGACACCATAGACGGAAGCTCACCAGGCTCCCCTGTCCCTGGGATTCTCCAGGCAAGAATACTGGAGTGGATTGCCATTTCCTTCTCCAATGCATGAAAGTGAAAAGTGAAAGTGAGGTCCTTCCAATGAATATTCAGGGTTGATTTCCTTTAGAATTGACTGGTTTGATCTCCTTGCTGTCCAAGGGACTCTCAAGAGTCTTCTCCAGCACCACAGTTTGAGGTATCAAGTCTTCAGAGCTTGGCTTTCTCCATGGTCCAGCTCTCACATCCATACATGACTACTGGAAAAACCATAGCTTTGACTAGATGGACGTTGTCAGCAAAGTGATGTCTCTCCTTTTTAGTACGCAATGGCTAGTAGACATTTTGCCACTGAATATTTTGCCACTTCTTTTAAAATAATATTTGTGTTGAAAACTTGCTAAGACACTGTGGACTTAGAATCAGATCAGAGAATATTTTATCATATCTTCCTGCCAAAAGGTTTTAATTCATCCCAGAAGCAGAATTGGGCTCAGCAGAGGTTTGGAGGTTGTGGAGGTAAAATAGATCCCTGGAAAAATGTTCTTTTGAAGCAAATGTCTATATTCATGTTTTATGCATCAGAATTGTGTCCCACTGCTGGATAAGCAGGAAGGCCATGGAGTCAAAGAACATCAGTAGGTTGTGAACCACTGAGGTTGAAGGTCCTCCTTGATAAATGAATATATATATTTTTTCAAAAAGAAGATATATGTATTTGCATATGTATTCGCATATGTATATGTATATATCCATACATATATTTACATATGTAACCATACACATGTATTTGTGTATATACATATGTATCTGTACAAATATCCATATAGTATATGAATATATACATATATATGAATACATATGCAAATATATGCGACTTCTTTGTAAAGTCTTCAGGATAAAAACTGAAAAGTTTCTGGTCACTTTGCTGTTTGATAGCTATCAAGATGAGTCACTATTGTTGTTCAGTCACTGTTGTGTCCAGCTCTTTGTGACCCCATGGACTGCAGCACGCTAGGCTTCCCTGTCCTTCAGTATCTTCTGGAGTTTACTCAAACTCATGTCCATAGAGTCCATGACGCCATCCAACCATCTCATCCTCTGTCGCCTCCTCTCCTTCTCCTCCTTCCCTCAATCTTTCCCAGCATCAGGGTCTTTTCCAATGAGTCGGCTCTTTGCATCAGGTGGCCAAAGCATTGGAGCAGCAATCTGTGTCCCATCTTTTGTCTTCTTATGTCCTAAGTGACCAACTTTTGGCTCCTATGAGCCTTCTATACCTTTCCAATATTTTTCTTCTTTTCTTTTGTTTAATTTAGTCACAGTCTAATTGATAGACTGATAAAATAAATGTGCAAACACAGGAGAAAAAGCCACAGATCTACAAATAATAGTTCCCAGACTCCTAGAAAGTGTTTTCTCATTGAACACACAATTAAGAAGCATATATGTGATGCCAGCCCTGTTCTAGACACCATATTCAGTGATGATCAAAAGAAACTATTGAGAAAAATATGTATTCTCTCAGATACTGGTTGTTGGACTTTCAGAAACAAATTAATTGACTAATGATATTCATTTAAACTTTAAGGTAATTTTATATATGAAATTTCTTTTTGAGAACTTCTAATGGATTTTTTTTTAAGATAAAAAGAATAAGATTATTAGAAACAATACAGGTATATATTTTTAGAATAGAGTTCTTCCTGTGGGAAAGCAGGCTGATTTAAATCCCTCAGTGATCAAAGTGTTAAAAATAATTTGCTTTGAATGGAGTCATCTATAAAATACATCCATATGAAAAAAAGCTGTGAATGTGTAATGGACAAAAAAAATAATAAAACTATTGAAATAATGTATTTTCTTTATACCAACTCTATCCATTAATTTTTTACAGTTTTGTACCATGTAACATTACCTTTCATAAAAAATGATATTTTAAAATGAGATGGGATTGGTAAAAGAAACAACGGGTAGTTAATGGAAGAAGGATTCCAAAGCTGTGCTCTGCTGGATGAGGGGGAAAGCAAAACAAAATTCATCTGGGGGTCTCTCCGAGTCAGAGGTGGTGGTTCATAGCCTTTAGAGGGTGAGCAATGTTCAGAGCCAAGGATTTTTATATCTTTATTTTCACTATTTGTTTCTTTTCTCTGTAGAAATCAAGCACAAACTATTTAAAATAATGAAATTCCCTTCAATATAATACTTTATAAGCAGAGTCATGAATCCTACACATAGAAAATATTTTTGAAAATGTGCCATGGATTGTTGGATGGTTGTGGAATAAATTCAATATGGCGATGTTCTTGCTTGAGGCCGCCTGCTGCTGTAGGAGACACGTGGCTTACGGCTGAGATCGATCTGAGTTCTAATCTGAATTCTGCTACACACTTGCAAGTGTGCAAGTTACTTGACCTCCATATGACTAGTTTTCTTCACCTCCACAGCTGAGATTACTTTTCTGGCAAGTAGGATATGATGGTTACCTTCCATCATCACCATCCTTTATTCTGATCATCTTTCTAATGAGGAGAGGACGGCTTACTTCTAATACTATAACTGCATTATGGCAAGAACCACCCCCTTCCCCACCAAGATGTTTAATACCCTTTAGTATTAACTGTCAGTTTGGTAAAAATGTACATGCTTGCAATTCCTAAGAAAAGCAAAATCGAATGTTTGCATTCTTTTACTTATGTTAGGACGAGAATCTGAGCTGTAGTCCCATTTTCAGAAAGGGAATTGTCTGGGGTAGGAATGCTTTATTTCTCCATTTATTCAACAAACACTGAACACCTGTCAGATGTCTGGCCCCAGTGCTAGGCATTTAGAAGATAAGAATAAACAAGATACGATCCCTAACTTCAAAGAGCTGGAGTCCAGGGTGAAGACCACACACGGAGGATCATATGCAGTAAATGCAGGGGTGGAGTGCCCCTAGAAGTGCTGAGGACCCTAACTGGCAAATGTGGGTGGAGGACGGTGACAGGGCAGGACTCAGGGAAGGTGGCAGCCTGGCTCTGAAGCCTCCAAGAATGAACTGGAGTTATCTAGGTGGAGCAGCTGGATGAGATTGGAGTGGGTGAAGGACCCTCCAAGTGGAGGGTCAGGAGAGTCAACATCAGAAAGAGAATAACACATGAAGTGGGGAGAGTGTGGAAGGAAATACCATCTAAGGTACCCAACGCTAGATGTTGGTGATAATGAGATGATGCTATCACAGAGACAAACAGAAGTCAGATTGTGGAAGCTTTATTTTTCAAATCAAGTTGCTTCAGCTTTATGCAGTAGACCGTATGAAGGCCTGGGAAGAACAGAAAGGTGTCTGCCCGAACCTATGGGGAGAACAGCAGTCAGGGTGAGAAAGCCCATCAGGAAATGTGCTGTGGTCTGTGGTCCAGACACAGGCTGAAATGACTTGGGTCAGCTCAGGGGGTGGGAGGCAGAACAGTGGGAATTGCTGAGGTTTGGGTGCATGGGAGGGGGGAGTGGGGAGGGGAGAGGAGTGCAGAGTCTTGGATGATGCCCAGCTCTGAGGCTTTGGTACCCAAGGAGGTGCTGTCATCCCAACACAGACAACAAGGACATTGACCATTCAATCTTAGGCATTCAATGAAATAGGGTACAAAAAAAAAAAGGTGTGTCCTTAAGAAATAAGCCATGACTGTGGGTTTTTGAATAGACCAGTGGTATTTTATTGGTGTTAGCTGTTAGCTGCATTTACAGCTTCTGGTATGTGGAGAAGACTTGTTGTGGGGGAATCATGGCAAAGGTTAAAATGGAGCTCAGCTTTAGTTCTCTTCCTCTGTAGCTCTGGGACAGTAGGCATGGCATTTTAGCTGTCTGTACTCCTTGTTCCTCACTGATAAAATGAGTAGGTTTGACAAATAATTTTTAAGTTAAAAAAAAGTGATTCTAATTTGATTATTTAGAAATCACATAAAGTGGCATCCCCAATTTTTGGCAGCCTCACTTGTGCAAAGGATCGTGGCTCAGATGGTAAAGAATCTGCCTGCAATGCAGGAGACCTAGTTTCAATCCCTGGTTTGGGATGATCCCCTGGAGAAGGAAATGGCTACCCACTCCAGAATTCTTGCCTGGAAAATTCCATAGACAGAAGAGCCTGGCGGGCTACAGTCCATGAGGTTGCAAAGAGTGGGACACGACCAAGTAACTAACACTTTCACTTTAATATGTAATGCCATAAAGGGTTTTTTCCTTAACTCTCAATGATATCCTTAGCACTGTCTTGTCAGGAATTGCTTGCAACTCTTATAGTCTGTGAATAACCCCCAAAGCATTTACTTTCCCAGTGTCTGAATGCTCTTAACCAGAACTCGCCTCAATGAAGCATAAACTCTCACAAAGCTTCAATTCCTGGCCCTAGGCAAACTGCTTAATCCAAATAGTGGGCCACTTCTGGAGCAGTGGGTTCTAATACGGAAGGAGTGCATTATAAATAAAACAATGTGTTTTTTAAATTAGCACACATACCAAAAAAGGTATTTACTTAGTATGGCTTAATGGCTTTCAATGTGCCATTAAACAACTCAGCGAATATTTTGGATTATTAAGACATGCACAATACATCCTAAAATAGTCATTTGACCTGTAAATACAACAAGACTAAGCAATCTCTCTTTGAACTCTACCCTCCATTTTTTGCTAAGTAATTTTCTTAGCTCACTTTAGAGTAAAGGAATACATTTTCCCAAGGTTTGTGAGTGCTTGCTCTGTTCCAAAACTCAAGGAATAACTGAGAAATGCATTAGTCTGTTAAGTGGTCTAAGAGAGGGGCATTCCACCTGGTTAAGATGTGCTAAACTTTCTTAACAGAGGCACGAACAAAGCATAAAGGGCCCAAGAATATTAATGGAAAATGAAAAATGTCTAGTGATACAGTGACTGCTTTAGAGAAAAAAACAATATAAAAACACCCTTCCCAGTTCACATCAAGTAAAGTTTGAGGCATTTTAATTTGACATACTGGGTATTTGAATTGGGAATCTGTCCAATTGTGATCTGTCATCAGGAGAAGCGTCATCAAATGGGTTAATAATTGCTGACTTTTTTTTTTTTACAAGCAGTTTTATTGCAGAAATGGGAGTTGAACCGGAACATTCACAATCAGAATGAAAGGACAGGCAAGCAGATCTGGAAAACTCACTCTTGTATGTGAAAAGGGAAAGTTTTCATGGATTTTAGAGAGGCCAAAGGAAAAGGCTTATTTTATATTTTATAAGATAGTGTGATTTAGATCTTTAAGGACAAGTCACCAAACATTCAAAATCCATATATAATAGGATAAATGGAACAGTACTTCCATTTGATAATGGGAGAGGCAAACATTCATATTTAACAATACCTTATACAGAGTTTATAAGATATGTCTCTAGGTGGTTTCACAAGAAGTCAATGTGTAATTTAGTATCAGATCAGATCAGATCAGTCGCTCAGTCGTGTCCGACTCTTTGCGACCCCATGAACCGCAGCACGCCAGGCCTCCCTGTCCATCACCAGCTCCCGGAGGTCACTCAGACTCGCATCCATCGAGTCAGTGATGCCATTCAGCCATCTCATCCTCTGTCGTCCCCTTCTCCTCCTGCCCTCAATCCCTCCCAGCATCAGAGTCTTCTCCAATGAGTCAACTCTTCGCATGAGGTGGCCAAAATACTGGAGTTTCAGCTTTAGCATCATTCCTTCTAAAGAAATTCCAGGATTGATCTCCTTCAGAATGGACTGGTTGGATCTTCTTGCAGTCCAAGGGACTCTCAAGAGTCTTCTCCAACACCACAGTTCAAAAGCATCAATTCTTCGGCGCTCAGCCTTCTTTCTATTTCCAAAGAATCATGTAGTTTACCCGGCTATCTTAGAAGTTACTGCTGCACCTTAAACCATGATTGGAAAAGGGCACCAATCAACCAGGCTGTACCTTCTGACAATTACCAGATTTTTACCTGGAGGCACTCAGGGGCTTCTCTGGCGGCTCAAATGGTAAAGAATCTGCCTGTAATGTGGGAGACCAGGGTTCTATCCCTGGGTCAGGAAGGTCCCCTGGAAAGGGGAATGACAACTCACTCCAGTATTCTTGCCTGAAGAAGCCCATGGACATAGGAACCTGGCGGGCTACAGTCCATGGGATGCAAAAACTCAGAAATGACTCAGTGACTAATGTTTTACTTTACCCAGAAGCAGAGAATCATTTATGGGCGGTATGTTATAGGAGAAAGAGCACTGGACTTGGGAATCAGAAGACAGAATTTAAAGTTTCAGTTCTTTCACTTAAAAGAATATGTGGCCATAGAGAAATGGCTGATTCCAGTGCTTCCCAACCGTAGCCATACAGCAAAACAACTTGTCCCGCTTAAACACACATCCATGGGGACCACACTGCTGAAATTCTGATTCAATAGATCAGAGATTGGTCTCTGTACTGTTCAAAAGCAAATGAGGTCCATAATGACTGATAAATCCATTGAACTATTGAACTTCAGTGTTCTCATTTGTAAAATACCAATTGGATTCCATACCCATTGCATAGGGTTGCTATGAAGATTAAATATAATGATATATTTCAGGTGCTACCAACACCATGCTTAGAAGAGGTTCATTTATTGTCTTTCAGTGGCTCTTAGTTTCTTTGGGGTTCAGAGCTCCCCAAAGTAGATTCAAAGGATGGGATGCTCTGTGGGAAAACTCTGCACCCACCAGTCACGCTTGGCAGTGCCCAGGATGCTCCCTTCCAGACTGTTGGTAGGACTGTTAGCACATGAGTTTCTAAGAGGACCCAAGTAAGTGATCTGACTGAATGTGTTGAACACAATGTTTCTCACAGTCATTAAGCCACCAAATTCCTTTTCAAGTGACAATTATTATTTATTCACAATCAGTTGAACATGCCTTGGGGATCACTACTAAGATCTCTAACTTACATTCTAAAGTTCTATGACCTCCTTCAGGAGATTTACTGAGTGCTGTGGTCTAAGACCCAGCCTTTCGTGGTGCGTACTCAGTCACTAAGTTGTCTGGCTCTTTGAAATCCCATGGACTGCAGCCCACCAGCCTCTCCTGTCCCTAGATTTTCCAGGCAAGAATAGTGGAGTAGGTTGCCATTTCCTCCTCTAGGAGATCTTCCTGACCCAGGGATCGAACCTGTGTCTCCTGTATTGGCAGGCAGATTCTTTATCACTGTGCCACCTGGGAAGCCCCAGTCCCAAACAGCATCTGCTCTTTTCCTGAACTACTAGCTTAAATAAACTTTTGTATTAGAAATGATTCCATTTAACTATTGTAGGTTTTACTTGAACTGCTTGAGTTTATGAACTCTAATGATTTAGAAAGAATTAAGCCATCAATTTAGAAATAAAATTAATAACTAAACCAAAGTAAAAGTTAAATGAAGTGGAAGTTCACAAGCTTATAATTATTAAATACAGAAGACATTTTCCTTTTCTGAGATTATACTTTACCCTTGAAACCAGTGGGATGAGATAAAATTAGAAGTTCAAGTTATGATTAGAACTAAATTAATCCAATACTCAAAAATAAACTTAGTGCAAATTTTATATAGGTGCATAAAAAAATAAATAAAATTGATTATGAAGGAGAGCACTTTTCCCCTTAAGCCAGTTTAAGAGCATTTAGGGAAACAGAATATAATTAAGTAGATTTTTTTTGGCAACATCATTTGCCTGGTTGGTACTCTTAACCTAAGTGGAATATTTGGCTTCTAATATGTCCTCCTGGGAATAGAAAACAAAAGTGGCAAAGCGTATCTCTGGTGGAGGTACATTTATGGAAGAATTAACTACTTATTCAAGCATTAGGGCTTCTACTTAAGAATATACATCTACATGGATATATGGTCTTGGGATAGATGAACGTGTCAACTTCACAGTCAGGTTGACCAGAGTTTGAATTAAGAATTTGTTCCAAAAAACTACTTAAAAAAAATTTTTTTTTTTTTTTTTTTTTGCAAGAATCTTGGTCTTGCAGGTTTAGTATGAAACTCTCAGAAGAACAGCTTTGCATGTGAGCTTTCCGATATTTCTACTCTGGCCCTGGCCAGAAGTACTGTGAGAACACCCTTTCATTTGGTATTTGAGCCCTTATGCCTCTGTTCCTGGCTGCAGACCAAGGGAACAAACACAACTGAACATTTCAGAACCTCAAAATAGTAAACTAAAAATGATTTGCTCTGCTTTGGGTTCTAAAAATTATTGACCCCAAAGCCTTGCTCCAAACAATCCAGTTGATCCATATCTAATGAGGATTACTGGATTTTAGAAACCACAGAAGAACTTTCTTTTTTGATTGATAACTAAAAACAAAAGATAATAATAATAATAATCAAAATTGTTGTAAAACAGGTATCCTGTCACTATAGCAGAGGCTAGATTTTATGAACATGCTTTATGTTCCAGTGTAAAGTAATTCAAAGGACAAAGGCATTGGAGTTTAGAGTAGGATGTCTCGGTTTTGATGCTGACATCATCTGTTACTAGCTAAGCGAAGAAGGCACATTTCTGAGGTTCAGTTTCCTCTGGGTAGAATTATTAAGGATAATGAAAAATCATCACACCCATTTAATTGGGTCATTATGAGGAGGAAAGTATTTTAAAAGTACTCCGTGTCCATGTACTATCTTAAGAAAGGTAGTGCATCAGAGTTCCTGGAAGTTTGAATTTTACAATCAAACACACTTGAGTTCAAATCTCTAGCCCTCTGCTCTTGAGCTTTTAATCTGTGCCAGTCAGTAAGAATCTTGATTTTACCATCTGTGAAATGGGGATAGTGTTGTGGGGTGAAGTAAATTAGAGAATGTACATAAAATATTTGGCACATAGTTAATGCTAGAAAAATTGGTGGCTATTAATAAATGTGTGAAGTGATGATGGTGATTTTATATGTTCATAATTACAGGAGCCAGTTCAAATACAGACATGTCAAGATCTGAACAGACCCTTGAGAACATTCTGAACCCTTCTCCCAGAAATTTACATAATCTACAGAATTTTTCTGGAAGAGTGGGCACAGGAGGTGATGTCAGTTTGAATCTGGGGTAGCCCTATTGACTTAGCTTGCTTGGGCAGACCCAAAATATGGGTTGGGCTAAATGTAAGGACCTAGGGAAGGAGGTGGAAGATGCTTCTGGACTAATGCTGAATAGGAGGCAATGCTAATCTTGGCAATTTTTGGAATCTAATTTTTGCCAGTAAAGAGAAGTAGGTGAAAAAGTGAAAATGTATGCAAAGATCATAATAAAATCATTGTGGAATTAAAACTTTAAGCCCATAGTTTCTTAATTCCCAAATATTCCTTATTATTTCTAAAGATTATTTTTTTTATATTAGGAATTCCATGATATAATTCTTGTCTTAAAAACAAATATTCATAGTCAAAATCCGGCTGACCCAAAATATGACTGTAGCTTCTTTACCTGAAACTCCCTATACATATCAAATGTAGGAAATTAGTAAATATTAGACTTGATTAAATATTAACATGTCACATTCTTTATCCAATGAAGAAACTGTGTTTTTAATCTGGGGAAATGGCTAGCCAGCTGTCACATTAAGGTGTTGGTCACATGGTATTTTCTCTTTCTCTCTTCAGAGGCCAAATTCTTGAAAGAATATTCTCATGGATAATACTTCTACTTCATGGATTTTGAATCCATAGTTCTCTCTATTCCCAAGAACCTAAGCTCTGTTCTTCAAAGTCATTCTCATTTCCAAGGGTCACATCCAGTGACAGTTTGTGAATAATTCTTCTTTGTCATTTTGCATCATTGACTGTCTTTTTGGAAATCTCCTCACTTGCCTTCTGCTTCACTGTTTTTGTTTTCTTCTCAGTTCTGAGGACTCCTTTTCTGTAGCCTTAAAGCCACTGCTCAGGAGTCATTTTTTTTTTTTATCATCTCTTTCCTGAGACTATCTCTAGGTAAACCCATCCATTCTTGCTACTCCAGTTATCTCCTGCTCCCCAAAGGCTGGACCATCACTGTTTTTTCTGTTATGGGATCAAACTCAGTTTATTCAATCAAAACAAATCAATTTACTCTGTGAACCAGCTATCTTATTCCTTCCTTTTAGTTTCAGCAATTTAGTTTGTACACGGGGATAAACTTCTCCTGATGTTCAAAACTCAAAATGTCAGTATTATCTTTGTTTCTGGGCTCTCGTTTGACCTCCAGATCCTAGGAAATCCCAAGTATAGTTGTAAGCACTGTCATTTTATCTCACGGTGCCTGTCACTTTTATAAGATGGATAGACTGATGCAAGGATCTGTGTGCATGCTGTGATACTCTTCTCATGTTCTCAAGATAGGTGCTAGAACTCCATCCATTACTTCGGCATTCCAGGCACAAAGAAGGATCACAGAACCAAAGGGCCTCTGACAAGTGAGGGGAGCTTTCCTGAAGGCAGCACCCAACAATTTTTGCCTATGTCTACTGCATAGTGTGGAGAGACATGTGATCTACAAGGGAAGCAGAGAATGGCAGCTAAAACATCTGGACACAGTGCTGCTCCAATAAATTAGAATTTCCATGAGTAAGGAAGACAGTGCAAAACGGTATCGCGTAGGTGATGAGGAAAAGGATATTGTGTTAGTGGCTACAAACCTGTTCTTACCTCCCTTTGTTTTCTTAAAATACACCTCCACTGACTTTGGTAAAATGAAAGAGCCTGACACTCCTTATTCCCATCATCATCACCTTAGTCGACATTTTCATCGTGGATTTTGCTTAGGTCATTGCCATGATGAATGGACTCAGAGTGTCAGTACTCCACCACTGCTGTTTTTCCATGTTCATCATTTTCTTGTCATTCAATAAGAAAGTATTGATGACAGGCATTGTGGTGCATGCTACAGATGAATAAAATCTTGACCTTTGGCTTCAGTCACTCACAGTTCAGCTGGAGAGACCAACATGGCGCCAGTTGATTCTAACACGACATAGTCACTGACATAACAGAGACAGAGGCAAGGAACTGCAGAAACAGAGGGAAATCCATGGCTGATTTAACCTGGGAGTGGCTGAGATTTCACAGAGGAAGTGATGTTGAGAGCTAAGCTGTGGATTATTAGGTGATTCTCAGGACAACCCAGAGAGAAATAATAATACCTTTTCTGTTTTTGTAAACTACTAATTATCAATGAAAAACAAAGTGGTTATATATTTGACCTCGCTCTGAATTGAATTTTTAGAGAAAGTCATCACAAGCAAAAGCAATTTTAAGTATACCATTATAGGGCACAATATTGATAAATGAGGGGAAAACTGGTTCTTAAAGAGTGTACCATTCACTTACCATACCCTGAAATTAACGGCGAACTCATTTGTCAAAAGTCCACCTAACCCACAGAGAATTCTTCCAATTAACATCAAAAGCGATCATTCTTAACCTCTCATGCATTAAGAAAACCCTGTCTGCACCCAATGTTCTGTTCATAATCAATGGAGCCCTTTATGTATGTTATTTCAAATTTATCACCATGTATATTACTAAAATGAGTGAATTAATAAATGAATCTGCTGTAGGTCCAGAAGCCAGATTTATCTGTGGTCTCCTGCTTCTCAAGGGATATTCTTTTGGTCCCTGAGGTCCTTCACTCTGCAGTTTCTCATAATTTGGGATATTTATTGATAGCTACTGACAGCACGTGTTGGTACTCATAGTTGGACAATGGCTGTCTCAGAAAGGTGGTCATTTGGGGATTAGTTATATTCTGAAAATGTCAGGCAAGTCACTATCAGGTTATGTTAAAAAGATAATGCAGGTTCTAACTATTGTCAAAAAAAGCATGAATCAAGATAAATTAAAATGATAATACTAAAATAAAATAAAATGATACTACTTAATGCTGGTGAGGTTATGGTAAGATCATATATTTACAGACTTTGAAGAGTAAAATAGTGCCACACTCCTGAAGGCCAATCTCAGGATAGGACCCCTAACATTATTACATTTGACCCCTAATTCCATTGTCAAGGGTCTACCAATGGAGATGACTACAAATTTAGAATTGTGAGCAGGCCTTGGTATAGAAGGATGGGTATCAGATCACTAAGTAAATTGAAGGCTACTATGGGCTAGAATGTTATGCGGTCACTAAGATTAATATTTATGAGTAATTTTTATTCACATAGGAAGGTGCTCACTATGTATAAGAAAAAGAAGCAAAACAATTGTATAAGATATTACCTATCTGTCTATCTGTCATTTATCTCTCTCTCATACATGCATACATGCACACACACACACAAATACAACCTTCAAATGACTTGCCTCAATATTAGCAACTTTTTAAGTTTGAGTAATTTCTATTGTCATCTTTAAATTTCTTTAAATTTCATAGCTATAATCAGAAATGTCACTCTTAAAGGAACATGTTATATAGAAGGAGGGAATTATTCCTTGGCCTTTTCCACTCTTCTGCCATCTGTGTTGATAATTCTCAGACCTGCACATGGTGTAAGGTGTCAGGTCAGGCTCTGGGCAAGTCTCCCTGCCGCCTTCCTTTACCTTCCCTCCCTTGACACTGTCTTCAGATTTCTCTTTCTAAACACAGGTATCACCAAATTATCTTCTCTGTTGAAACATGGTGCAAGCCTTCCTGATGGCCCACATAACAGATTCCCGAGGTCTGCTTGGCTCCCCCCATGTCTTCAGTCTGCTAGCACTCACGTCTCCCAGTCTTCTTGCATCTCAGCAAACCAGAGTGGTCAATATATTGGTGGCACTCCTTGCTTCAACTTGAATTTCATTTTGCTTGTTGAAGTCCTACCCTGCTAGATTCTAGAGTTCAGAGCCCTGCTCAGATTCCTAGAATTCATGTCCTTCCGAATTATTTCCTCTGGGCACTTCATTGATCTCTTTTATTACACTTCTCAAGATTTCCTTGTATCACGATCACTTGTGTCTTTCTGTTATTATATTGAGGTGATTTTTAAACTCCTCAGTTATGTCTTCCTCTATAATCTTTAGGAAAAGGTTCTCCAACATTAGCCTGTATCACAGTCATCTAAGAGTTTGTTGAGACAGGTTGCTGAACCCCATCACTTAGTTCTGATTCAGTCTACCTGGATGGGGTCTGAGAATTTTCATTTCTAACAAAGTTCCCAAGTGATGCTGCTGCTTCTGCTGCTATAGGGACCAAACGTTGAGAACCACTGATTTTCAAAAAAGAAGGAAAATGAAATAACATAAATATACTTCAACCTTTTCATAATAGATAGATCAAAGACATTAAGAGCATAAGATTTAGAATCAGAAATTTGGCTTTGAATTCCAGTTGGGTCATTTAATACTTGAACAAATTCTCAACCCCTCTGAATTTTCATGTTTTAAAATTTAATATTATTTTTATTGAAGTATAGTTGATTTACAATGTTATGTTAGTTCCAGGTGTACAGCAAAGTGATTCAGTTATATGCAAAAATATGTATTAGTTTTTAGATTCTTTTCCATGATAGGTTATTATAAGACGAATTTTCATTTTCTTGCCAGAAAAATGAGAACTTTATTCCCTCCTAAATGGCGTTGTTCTATGAATTATATGAGATTGTGTTTATAAAGTACTCAACAAACGGTGACTATTATTATTACTAATCCATTCTGTCTATGCAATAGCTTTATAAAATAGATTTTGCTACTACTTTGCAGATGAGGAGACTGAGACACATAAAGGGTTAATGCCTTGCCTAAAATTATCTGCTTTGTAAATGACAAGACAAGAACTGGATCCTTTAAAAGCATTTTGATACTTTTCACTCTCCCTTAACATAGCATTTTTTTTCATAATGCACACTCAGAACAGATCCTAAAGTTGGACTTCACATTTCTTTGTGTGAAATCTTCCATTGGCAATACCACATCTCAAAACATCTTCCTGGATTTAAAAGGATTTCCACTGTGATGGACACAAGTGTAATTTCCATTTTATTTTACAAAGCTGTGAGAAATAGCAAATCGGGTAAGGTGAAAGTAATTATTAAAGAAGGAGCTAGCTTAAAAATTGAAAATCAAGTTGACTAAGCCAGGTGTTGACATACAATGCTTTGTTCAGTTCAGTTCAGTTCAGTCGCTCAGTCGTGTCTGACTCTTTGCGACCCCATGAATCGCAGCACTCCAGACCTCCCTGTCCATCACCATCTCCCAGAGCTCACTCAAACTCATGTCCATCGAGTCGGTGATGCCATCCAGCCATCTCATCCTGTCGTCCCCTTCTCCTCCTACCCCCAATCCCTCCCAGCATCAGAGTCTTTTCCAATGAGTCAACTCTTCTCGAGGTGGCCCAAGTACTGGAGTTTCAGCTTTAGCATCATTCCTTCCGAATAACATGGCATTAATAGTTTCAGGAACATTATAAAATATAGTTTAATTGTCTCAACTGTTGATTTTCTTGAGGAGAGTGAAGGTATTTTTATTATAGATTTTTATGATAAAAACTTGATTTCAACAGTGTATTTGAATTTGCTAGACACTGAAACAATAGAGGAAGACCATTTTGTAAATTGAAAATTCTCATGTGTGAACACTGAATGCTAGGGTTTAATTTCTTTGTTTCTATAGAAACAAAAAAATGAGATTAAAATAAGCTAAAATGGAATCAAGTTTTATGAAACTGATAAAGGAGCTTATTTTACTTGTTCCCAGTGTAATGTGGTAAAAATTAAATTTTTATTTAAAACCCAAGCTGTCTGTGGACACTTCTGTTTTTTAAAAAGACAGTCTTTCTTTCTTTAACAAGAAAAAAAAATATTTATTTATTTTTGGCTGCACAATGCAGGATGCGGGATCTTAGTTCTCTGACCAGAGATCCAACCTCTGACCCCACAGTGGAAGTGTGGAGTCTTAACCACTCATCAGGGAAGTCCCCACTTGTTTTTTGAGGAAGTTTCAGTTAGGATGGTGATAAGGGCTACTTGGCCCTGTGGTGAGTGACAAGATTTATATCAATTAAAAATCCACTCTCTGGTTTTGTTCCAGTTTAAGATCCTTCTTCACTTATTACCACTGCCATCCCCTCCAAATGAGTGAAGGAGGGTCTTAAACATAAAAACCACAGTCAGTGCTGTGTGAACTGTTCAGGTAGTAAGAACCAGTTTAACAGAGATTTCCCCCAGTTTTATTGAGATATAATGAATATATAGCACTGTATAAATTTCAGGTGTCCGTCACAATGACTTGACTTACATATACTTTGAAATGATCACCACGATAAGCTTAGTTAATATCCATCATCTCACATAGATTTAAAAAGTGTTCCCATGTGATGAGAGCTATTGACTCTCATAATTTTCACACATACCAGAGAGCAGGGTTAACTTAGCAGAGCTTTTATGAGTTTGGGGAGAGTCAAAGATATGGCAGCAGCAGAACAGTCAAAGAATCGATATTCTCTGTGACAAAGTTAAGAAAAGCAAGGTGTGAGACCGTCAGAGAATACGGAGAGCTAGATCTAACCCAAGGAGAATGGCGCAGCGTGAGGTCCCCGTCAGGGTGTGTCCAAAGAGCTTTTAACAAAACAGATGCCAAACCCCCATCTTTGATTTGTCTGTGTCTCTACAATGTAAGGGTTGGGCAGATCCCCTGGATAAGGGGAAAGCCTACCCACTCCCATATTCTTGCCTGGAGAATTCATAGTCCATGGGGTTGCAAAGAGTTGGACACAACTGAGAGATTTTCACTTTCATTTTCACAATGTAAAACTGAAATATTTTACTAAAATATAACATGTGTCAATATCTGTGTGATTGGTTTTAGGTAAACAAAGGTGAAGAAGCTGGGTTTAAATACTGGACCAGCACAGTTCAAATAAAATGTCTAGGGAGTTTGGGATTAGCAGATAAAAACAATTATATATAGAATAGATCAACAACAAGGTCCTACTACTTACTATATGTCACAGGGAACTATATTCTTAACACTGGGATAAACCATAATGGAAAAGAATATGAAAAAGAATGTATACATATATAGATATATGTATGTATAACTAACTACATATGAATCATGATTGTACAGCAGAAATGAACACAATGTTGTAAATCAACTATACTTCAATAAAATACATTTTAAAAAAGAAAAAAACATAATGTCCATGGTAGATGAGATATGGAGAGTTGGGAGAGTATGGGAGTGGGCAGAAATCCTCGGAGATAAAATGTTACCATGAGCACCCAAGTCTTTAGGAATTTACAGAAATACTGAGAAGGAAATTGGATAGGGTGTCCTCAGCTAACTTTTAGCTTGTACTTATGGCCATTTAAGTAACATTAAATATTATGTGGTTCTAAGATGAGAGCCCTTTTCCATTTTTGTTCTTTGTCATCTTTTAGCATCTGAAGCAATACTGCTCAGACTCCACCATGGATTTTCTACTGTCATTCAGTGAAGTTGCACATCAGTTGAAGAAAACTTGGAGGAGAGGGCAAGTCTAAAAATCAGTACTTGAAACTGGAGGTAGGAAGACATGATTTTGTGATGTAGAGTGAAAACATCCCTGATCTCAAGTTAAAAGACTTGGTTTGGAATTGATGGATCTGTCTCCAAGCATGCTTTTCTCCCATGTAAAATGAAATAGCTCTCTCCCAGGATTATGGGCAGTAGGCCATTGGTAAATGCATATTGTTTATTGACATGCAGGCCAACTTGATAAAATTGATCACTCAAGACATTTTGTTTTGATCTTTTAAAGGGAAGGATGGCTTCCCTGGTGGCTCAGACAGTAAAGCGTCTGCCTACAATGTGGGATACCCGGGTTTGATCGCTGGGTCGGGAAGATCTCCTGAAGAAGGAAATGGCAACCCACTCCAGTACTCTTGCCTGGAAAATTCCATGGAAGGAGAAGCCTGGTAGGCTATAGTCCATGGGGTCGCAAAGAGTCGGACACGACGGAGCGACTTCAATGTCAATGTCAATGTCAAAGCGAAGGAGAGAAGACAAGTGGGGCCAGTGTTGTGGGCATATGACCTGTGCCCTACACCTGTGCCCTATACTCAGAAGTGCCTCAAATTATTTTTAACACCAGCTGTTTTCATCTTAAGAGTCTTAACGATTTTTGAATGAAGGTCCTCGCATTTTCATTGTGCACTGGGTCCTGAAAATTAAGCATTTTCAGATGGAGACAAGCATTATTTTATAAGTTTCGTCTTTTCAAACCCTCTTTCCTGAGCACTGCCTTCTTCATTGCCGCAACACAGCTACCAAAGGTGGCCATTTTGCTCTGTGACCTTCTGCTTTGGTGATAGATTATTGGTTTACAAGAGGACACCTGCCTCCAGACGAGCCAATCAGAGCTCTTCCCAGGGGGCAAAAGTGATTGGTCCAAGGGCAGACACTAGAACCAAGCTGGGCCAACCTCTAGCGATCTTGAAGACGGATAACTGAGATACTAGAATGAATCTGCCTGTAGTGCAGGAGACCCAAGTTCGATCCCTGGGTTGGGAAGATCCCAGAAGAAGGGAATGGCAACCCACTCCAGTATTCTTGCCTGGAGAATCCCATGGACAGAGGAGTGTGCTACAGACCATGGGGTTGCAGAGTCAGACATGACTGAATGACTAACACACACCCACACCCACACACGGACTGTGGATGATGATATTTTCCATTATTTGGATTAAGAAGGAAGAGAAAAATGATTTCAAAAGAGAATTCAAGAAGCAGGTATGAAGATAGCTGTGGAGGTAAGGATGGGAAAGAGGGTCTGGAAGCAACCCTGGATCCATTTGTTCTGAGACCCAATTATCTTCCTGCAGTTGGATTCTGCTGTTTATTTTTAAAAGGCCCCAACTATTATAAGGATGAAGAGAAAGTCTTTCATACTTACTTCCATTTCATCAATTCAATTAAAGGTAGGAACCCTCCTACTGTAGTGTTGGAGAAGACTTGAGAATCCCTTGGACTGCAAGGAGATCCAACCAGTGCATCCTAAAGGAGATCAGTCCTGGGTGTTCATTGGGAGGACTGATCCTGAAGCTGAAACTCCAATACTTTGGCCACCTCATGCAAAGAGTTGACTCAATTGAAAAGACCCTGATGTTGGGAAAGATTGAGGGCAGGAGGAGAAGGGGACAACAGAGGACGAGATGGTTGGATGGCATCACTGACTCAATGGACATGGGTTTGGGTGGACTCCGGGAGTTGGTGATGGACAGGGAGGCCTGGCATGCTGTGGTTCATGGGGTCGCAAAGAGTTGCACACGACTGAGCAACTGACCTGAACTGAACCCTGTTATATTGAGAGAATAATTCTTCACCGTCTTGCCTTCTGTGCTCTTTTCCTGAAATGACTGTTTTACCTGAGGTGTTACCATCTTGATGCCTGGGTGACCCTGTAGACAGACGTGTCTACACTGGTAGCCTGTAAGAAGTAAGCCATGGGTGTGCTCCTGCTTGCATTTCTATGGGTTCTGCTGTCCTTGTTACACATATGTGGCATGACTAACTTAAATCTGACAGGAGAAAAAATGTTTTTGCAATAAAAAACACTCAGCTCACTCCACCTTTGATCTGAAACTTTACTCACCAAGAACATATGGGAGTTGGCAGAGAAGAAATGGAAAAGCCAAAGCTACCTCCGTGCATTAACAGTGGTGTTATATATTAAAAAAAAATTGTTCTCTCAGTAATAATGTCTATACTAGCACATAAAACCACTCTTTTAGACAATATGGTCCAGGGGGGAAAGTTTTGGATATAATGGATCCATTCTTTAGTTTTATGATGTGTTCCTTCCAACCTCTCTTGATCTCAATTGGAGCATTTGCATAATGTAAACCATAATTTCTCCCATCAAACCTATAAGATAGTAAGTATCAGGATCTATAAACAGCAGGTTGCAGAAAACGGCAAGAATATGAAAAATGGAAATGGAGTCTAACCAGCTCACCTATCTTGCTCCCAGAGTCATTCAATAGAGGATTTGGAATGATTTATTTTTTTCCTTCCTCGCTCAGAGAGGTATAGTTATATTTGGTGCAATTTCCTGTTCTGTCTCGTATTAGACAATCTAATATATAACTTACAGTTTCCCTAGAAATATATTATGAATAATGTGGGGAAAAAACCATTGATGGCATTTATGTAGTGGGCACTGTACTGATGGGCAGTGAGGCTCCCAGAGGAAGATGCACTCAAGTCAGGGTTAGAGCCAAGTAGAAGTGAAAGCACCTGTGGCAGAACCACAGGTCAGCTGTCTGTGGCTTGTTGATTGGGGTGTGCTTTGCTGCCAATGGAAATGCTAACTCAATTTCCTCCGGATCAGGATTTTTTTTTTTTTAATTGAGAATATGGTTTCTTTACAATATCGTGTTAGTTTCTGCTGGACAGTGGAGTGAACTATCAGATCAGATCAGTCGCTCAGTCGTGTACGACTCTTTGCGACCCCATGAACTGCATCAATTCTTTGGCGCTCAGCCTTCTTCACAGTCCAGCTCTCACATCCATACATGACCACAGGAAAGACCATAGCCTTGACTAGGCGAACTAACTATATGGATGCATATATCCCCTCCCCATGGTACCTCCCTCCTACTCCCTCCCATCCCACCCCTCTAGGTCGCTGAGCCCCAAGCAGAGCCCCCTGTGCTATACGGCAGGTTCTCAGTATCTAGCTATTTTCACGATCGTGTATGCACGTCCATCCCAATCTCTCCATTCTTTCCACCCCCTTTCCCCACAGCCCTGCATTCACACGTCTGTCCTCTACTTATGTATCTCTATTCCCACCCTGCAAATAAGTTCATCTGTACCATTTCCTTAGATTCTGCATACATGTAACACATGCTGTTTGTTTTTCTTTTTCTGATTTACTTCATTCACTCTGTAGGAGAGTCTCCAGGTCCATTCACATCTCTACAAATGACTCAATTCCATTCCTTTTAATGGCTGAGTAATATTTCACTGTGTATATATACTACATCTTCTTTATTCATTCATTAGTCAATAGACACTTAAGTTGCTTCCATGTCCTGGCTATTGTAAAATGAATACTGGGGTGCATGTGTGTTTTTGAATTATTATCCGTATATTTATTATCTAATATGATAAAAAATCTAGAGGTAAGGCGGTAGCTCTGAGTTTGGCTTAGCAGCCCAGAATCATCATGTTGGCTTAGATCAACAGCATCATCAAGAATTGAAGACTTTCCATTTTTCTTTTGCTCTACATGATGATTTTGTTCCCCGCTGTCACTACAGAGCTGCTGCAGCTCCAAGTGTTAGTTAGCCCTTCTCTCTGAGCAGACAAGGGACAGAGAGCAAAGGCCTTTCCCAGAGGACCTTGATTTTCCTTGCTTTCATTTCACTTTGGTTAGAATTTCATCACTCTCATTCCACCGTCAAGATCTGCCAAGGGAGTAGAGTTTCTATGGCGGATTCATCCCCATAACCGTGGGACCCAGACTCCCCTGAAGAATATTTACCCAACACCTGAAGAAAATTGGGGTTTTGTAGTCAAGGAATAGGGGAGGATGGCTATAGAAAGGAGACTTGTGACAGCAAGATTTGATAAGAAGATACCTGAATTTTGCAAAATTTTAAAATGCTATGACACTATTGAGAATCCATTAGATGCCCTGATTTGAGAGGTCAGAATCATTGAAAAATGGCCTTTCTTAAAGTGACGTTTTCCTACATCTATGCTATATCAAAGAAATCAAATAAAATTCTCAGGACTTAACAAAGAAAATAGAAATTCTAAATAGCAAAAGCCCTCTTTGATTTCAGTTAACCTCCTGGGTTTTACAAAATTGCATTTGACTTAGCTATAGAGTCTGGTATGAGATTTATAAATTTGGTTTGGTGGAGTCCACTGCATGGTTCCACTCATTCAATCTGTTTGTAATTAGTTTGGTTTTATAATCTAGCAATTCACATCCAGAACACAATTAAAAAAAAAAAAAACTAACACATGAATAAACTTATCTTGAAATTGCATTACATTATTTGGAAGCTTCCAAAAGATTCAAAAAAGATTACTAGTCCAAGGAGTAATTTGAGAGCTAAGTCAAATCAGAAAGTACTGTATATATTTTTAAATGTGATATAAGATTTATTGTTTTCATTTTTTTTTCCTTCTGCATTACTATCTATGTATTTATTTATTGAAGTATAGTTGATTTATAATATTGTGTTAATTTCTGGTAAGAAGTACTGTATTAATGAGAGATTCACCTTAAATATATTTGGTAATGCTGCATAAGGGAAATGACTCTGCTTAACATAAACAGAGTTTTCAGTTTTGCACTATCATCACTCTCCCGCTGCTGCTGCTAAGTCGCTTCAGTCGTGTCCGACTCTGTGTGACCCCATAGACAGCAGCTCTCCAGGCTCCCCTGTCCTTGGGATTCTCCAGGCAAGAACACTGGAGTGGGTTGCCATTTCCTTCTCCAATGCGTGAAAGTGAAGTCGCCCAGTCGTGTCCGACTCCTAGTGACCCCATGGACTGCAGCCCACTAGGATCCTCCGTCCATGGGATTTTCCAGGCAAGAGTACTGGAGTGGGGTGCCATCGCCTTCTCCGATCATCTCCCTCCTAGCTCACACTTTTCTTAGCTCACTCAGGTCTTCTTTTACCTGGACAATTTCCGTATACTTGAACTGGGCAATCTCCTCATCATGTTGTTGATCAAAGTGACTTTTTAAAATACAAATATGATATTCTTTCCTTGTTTGAAATTTCAGTGATTACATCTGACTTTAGAAGATCAAGTCCATGATCCTTGGTCTGATGACTGAGATCCTTGCCAACTTTGCTTCTATCTTCCTCTACGCCTTCCTGTATTGCTGCTGCTGCTGCTAAGTCACTTCAGTCGTGTCCGACTCTGTGTCATCCCATAGACGGCAGCCCACCAGGCTCCCCAGTCCCTGGGATTCTCCAGGCAAGAACACTGGAGTGGGTTGCCGTTTCCTTCTCCAGTGCATTCCTGCATTACTAGCTCTGTTAAATTTCAAAAGTATCTTAAAGGTTGCACTCACTGTAGATTCCGGGCATGGGGAGTTGTTTGTGGTTCCCCAATCACCCTGTATTCTTTTGTGTTTGCCTGCATTTGAGCATTCCAATATTGCTATCTGACTTAACTTTTCTACCTATTCTGCCTAATGCTGCTGCTGCTGCTGCTAAGTCGCTTCAGTCGTGTCTGACTCTGTGCGACCCCATAGACGGCAGCCCACCAGGCTCCCCTGTCTCTGGGATTCTCCAGGCAAGAACACTGGAGTGGGTTGCCATCTCCTTCTCCAAGCATGAAAGTTAAAAGTGAAAGTGAAGTCACTCAGTCGTGTCCGACCCTCTGCAACCCCATGGACTACAGCCCACCAGGCTCCTCCGTCCATGGGATTTTCCAAGCAAGAGTACTGGAGTGCGGTGCCATTGCCTTCTCCAATTCTGCCTAATAAGTTATGTTATTTCTCAAAATGCAAATGCTCCCTTTGCAGTGAAGTCTTTCTAGAACTCATCTTTTTCCCACTTCCAACTCCTGGTAGCTTGTAGTTTATACTCTTGTAACACTGTCTTTGTGCTTCTAGTATAGAATTTGGACCTAGATGTCACAGGTACATTTAACATAAGCTCACAAAAGATGGGGCATCACTTACTCGATCTAAAGCCATAAAAGATATAATTGGTCACCGTGCCTTCAATAGGAAATGAAAAGATAAGAAGAGGTAGGTCTCTGCAACATTTTAAAGATACCGTGTAAGTTAAGTCTGACAAAGACATATCTAGATTCAAGCTAGATAGATGTATTGAGCATCTCTTGTGTGTTTTCACTTATACTATCTCAAAATAACAAATCTATTGAAAGTCATATAGGTTTATGGAGTTTATAAACATTTTAGAAGTTGAATTTGAAAATAAAATTGATAAATCTCTATATGTAAGTGATGATATTTAAATAATTTTCACCATCCTCCATTCATTGAAGATTGCATAGGTATGTCAAAAGCAGAAGGTTTTGAAGGTCTAGATGACTGCATATAGACATTCTTTTTGGACCTTTCTTTGATTCTGTAAATAAGAATGACCCAAAAAGTTACATGATAAAGTGTTTATTATAGTTTAGGGAGTAATTTAAAGTACCTTTTAATAGGGTATTTCCAATCTTCGTATAGTTAAAGTACAGTGTGACATCCCCCTCTTTTTACTCTGAGCTTGCTATTGGCAAAACTTACAGTGACTGAAATTAAAAGATACTTGCTCCTTGGAAGACAAGCTATGACAAACTTAGACAGCATATTAAAAAACAGAGACATCACTTTGCCAATAAAAGTCTGTCTAGTCAAAGCCAGAATTTTTCCAGTAGTCATGTACAGATGGGAGAGGTGGACCGTAAAGAAGCCCGAGCACAAAAGAATTGATCCTTTCAAACTGTGGTGTTGGAGAAGACTCTTGAGAATCCCTTGGACTGCAAGGAGATCAAGCCAGTCAATCCTAAAGGAAATCAGGCCTGAATATTCAATGGAAGGGCTGATGCTGAAGCTGAAGCTCCAATACTTTGGCCACCTGATGCAAAGAACTGACTCATTGGAAAAGACCCTGATACTGGAAAAGTCTGAGGGCAAGAGGAGAAGGGGGCAGCAGAGGATGAAATGGTTGGATGGCATCACTGACTCAGTAGACATGAGTTTGAGTAAGCGCCGGGAGATAGTGAAGGACAGAGAAGCTTGGGGTACTGAAGTCCATGGGGTCACAAAGAGTTGGACAAGACTTAGTGACCTGTGGGAGAAGGCAATGGCACCCACTCCAGTACTCTTGCCTGGAAAATCCCATGGACAGAGGAGCCTGGTAGGCTGCAGTCCATGGGGTCGCTAAGAGTCGGACACGACTGAGCGACTTCACTTTCTCTTTTCACTTTCATGCATTGGAGAAGGAAATGGCAACCCACTCCAGTGTTCTTGCCTGGAGAATCCCAGGGACGGGGAAGCCTGGTGGGCTGCCGTCTATGGGGTGGCACAGAGTCGGACACGACTGAAGTGACTTAGCATAGCATAGCATAGCATAGTGACCTGTAGCATAAGGCTTTGCACTCATAATATGAGCTTAATAAAAATGTGCTGAATGAATACACGAAATTCAAAATGTTATTTTCTTATCATTATGTCTTGGCATTGACATATATGCAAAGCCAATTTTTGTTTTTTTGAACACAGTGAGGCTTACACTACAGCAAAACAGACTCCATATGCAGCATCAGTGTGGCACCAAGGAAGCCCTTTTTTTTCAGGATAGGTTTTCAATGTCATCTATATTTGCATTTCCAAGATGTTGCAAGTTGGCAGCATCAAGTGTTTTGTTCCTGCCCATTTGGCTGAACTACATGCAAAGGCAGTATAAAATTCGAGTTCTGTTGTTTCACAGTAGGAAAAAACCCAACTCTTCAATACAGAGAAGCCATTTTTTTCACCTCACCTCTTCCCTCTTTCTGACTTTTGGATTCTTTCTTTGTTCTTGGCATCTTCATCACAGTACAGGTAGTTCTAGCACCAACCATCCAGTTTGGTCATTTTTAACCGTACCAGTGGTAAATGATTGTTAATTAAGGTACTGGTGTATGGCAAAAAAGGAGAATGTGGCTCACAGAAACCATGTCCGATCCGGTTAGGCTAGATGCAACCTTGGTTCTGTTCTGAAGCATCAGTGTCACATGAGACACGGAGTGTGCTGGGTCTGTGCAGGGTCCTGGGACTCTGCATTCTCTACAAGTGCCAAGGCTCTGCTCACATGGGAGGTCCTTGGGCTCCGTAGAAAGGCTGGTCCTGTTAGTTCAAAAAGATAATTGAGCAAATGAAACACATCTATTTGGCTGTGCCGTAGTTGAGTGATTCTGCCTTATATATATGTTTGGTGAAACTGTGCAGCATGTACATTTCAGAGCCAGAATGCTGAGTTTGAATTGAAGCTCTATTCCTTACCTGTATGTCCTCCCAGGTACATTACCTAAACTCTTTTTTGCCATTAATGCTTCCCTGGTGGCTCAGTCAGTTAAGAATCTGCCTGTAATGCAGGAGACCCAGATTTGATCCCTGAATTGGAAAAGGGAATGACTATCCACTCCAGTAGACTTGCCTGGAAAATTCCATGGATTAGAGGGGACTGCTGGGATACAGTTCTTGGGGGTCACAAAGAGTTGGACATGACTGAGTGACTAACACACTTGGGATGATAACAGTTACTACCTCTTAGATCTTGAAAGAATTTAATCTGTAAAGTACTACATGTACTACAGGATTTACTACATGTAAAGTACTTTGAACAATGCTTAGCACACCATACATATCATATAAATGTTAGCTCTGACCCTGTTGATTCCAAGTTCTTCAACATCAAACTCCTTTCCCTCTGTTCGGAGGTCACACTGCCTTTTGTCCTATTCCTTCCTATAGAACAAAATGCTCATATCTGTTCAGGAGTGCAGGTGTGAGTACTTAAAGACATTGATGACTTCTGCTCTGTCAGGGAAATCCTCTCTATTAAAAGAGCCAGAAGACTGCATTATGAATTTATAAAGTCACATAAAGTAAAGACAGAGAGGGAGATCAATCCCAAAGGACTTATTATTAGAATTGGGCTCCAGATGGAGAATTTATGTGATTTGGTGTAAGTTTAAATTTGGAGTTGTTTTACTCCAAAGCTTAAAAGAAGAGGAAGGAAAAATGTTGGCCTCGGCTGGTTAAATAAATGTAAGGAGGCTTCTCTATCTTCTCTAATCTGCAGGCAGATTCTTAACTATGAGATTATTCACAGAATTTGTCAATTTATCTCAACCAGTTTTCTCACTTCTCTTTAAATATTAATTTCTTTTTGAATAATGATTTCTAAAAGGCTTTATTATGAGACAACTCTTTTGCAGTAAGATGAAGAGAAGAGTTGCAGTGGGCAGAGATAAAAAAAATGTCATGGGAACAAGAGCTCCCACTAAGAAGACACAGGGGTGGGGTCCAGAGAACACAGGTGTGAGGTGCCCTGTGGATTTCAGCAGTATCCCTTTCCCCTTCTCTACACACCCTCTCCTTTCTCCACCTCTTTCTCTTCCCACCCATCCCTTTTCCTTTATTTTTTCGAATCAACATATTTAAAAAAATTTTTATTGGAGCATAGTTAATTTACAATGTTGTCTTATTTTCAAGTACACAGCAAAGTGAATTAATTACACGTATACATATAACCACTGTTTTTTAGATTCTTTTCCCATATAGGCCATTATAGACTATTGAATACAGTTCTCTGGACACTTTTATCTTCTTCCACTTGCCCCCTGCCCCTTGTAGCTTTGTTTTCTGTATCTGTGAGTTTGTTTCTGTTTTGTAAGTAAGTTCATTTGCACCATTTTTTTGAGTCTCCATAAAAGTGATATCATATATTTGTCTGAGCATCATCTTAAAGTGGTGTAGCCATTCATTTTTTTAATCAAATGAGAAAAAAATGCATAGAAGTTCTGTAATCAATGTCAATAAGGCCAGAGTAGATGAGCAACTGTACTTTAATGAGACACTTCTACATCAGAGGCTCCATTTAATCTTATTTTGTCATTTTATCTTACTGTGGCTTAACAGTCTTACCAAAGATTGATATTTGGCATGCAAAATTTAAAAATAACATGCAAAGTAAACAGCTATACATGATCTTTTCAAGGAAATAGAGGTAATATGATCAGGGCCTGGTGGTCTTAAATTAACTCATTTAAAGACAGGATTCCTAGGTTGGTTATGCATTTCCTTACTTCCAGTGGTGTGATGGTAAATATTTAACAACTGGCTCCTTGAAATAAAGCCCTTTTTGTGGTGGTGAATGATTTCCATAATAAGCCAACTATAGCCAATTTTGAGCTACCAATGAGCTGCACGGAATGCAGAGTTAAGAAGGACACACTTGGGCTCTTAAAAACCTATTCAAGTCAGCTCCTGCACAGCTTTGCTTAGATTCCAGAGAAGGTTCAAGAGATGACAATCATCAGGACAGTCCAGAGAACTGGCTTGTAGAAAAAAGCTTGATGGCTTGTCTATGCAAAGGTGAGCTTTGTTGTTTAGGCACTCAATTACGTCTGACTCTTTTGCAACCCCATGGTCTATAGCCTGCCGGTCTCCTCTGTCATGGGATTCTCCAGGCAAGAATACTGGAGTGGCTTGCTATTTACTTCTCCAGGGGATCTTCCTGATCCAGGGATCGAACCTGCACCTCCTGCATTGACATGCAGGTTCTTTACCACTGAGCCACCAGGAAAGCTGGTAAAGCTCACCAGTGAGCTTATAGAATTCAAATAGACAGGTTGGATCAACCATGCTTGCTTGCCTAACCTCTCATAATCCAGCCAATATTCATGGTTATACTAGTTTAAAAAAAATGAATTAATCAAGTGTTTGAATAATTCCATAAGTGTCAACATAGATATGTCAACGGAAACTTAAAAACTGTGACTTTGAAAGTATAGTCTTTTTTTCTCTTCTTGATAACTTTAGATCATTATCTTGCTACTGCTAAGTCACTTCAGTCATGCCCGACTCTGTGTGACCCCATAGACAGCAGCCCACCAGGCTCCCTGTCCCTGGGATTCTCCAGGCAAGAACACTGGAGTGTGTTGCCATTTCCCTCTCCAATGCATGAAAGTTAAAAGTGAAAGTGAAGTCGCTCAGTCATGGTCAACCCTCAGCAACCCCATGGACTGCAGTCCACCAGGCTCCTCCATCCATGGGATTTTCCAGGCAAGATTACTGGAGTGGGGTGCCATTGCCTTCTCCGAGATCATCTTACTTAATCTCATTATATGTTTGGAGACTTAGTCTAGAAATTCAAACTCTTAGGTTTCTTCTACTTTGGAAGAATTCATTCTATATTTATTTGCCTTGATGTCCTATCATTCCACCTTCAGTAAAAGGAGTAGGCGATACAGTGCCTGTCTTCAAAGGATGCACTGAAGTCTGGACATGGTATCAGCACACCCCTCTCAGTATCTGTGTACACACAGACGTAGCACACACAAATGTAAGGGCCCGACATGTGTGAAGCATTCAAAAGGAAACCGAGAGTAACCGAGAGGGCAATGTGTAGTTCTACTGGGTGCAGGGAGGTTGCCTTGAGTAAGGGATGCTAGCAGTGTGATGTGAAGGCTTACCAGGGGCCACTCACTTAAAGGGCTGAAGACGAGGTGGGCTATGAGGTGGGGCAGGCTTCCCTGCTGGCTCAGATGGTAAAGAATCCGCCTGCCAATGCAGGATATCCTGGTTCCATCCCTGGGTCAGGAAGATTCCCTGGAGGAGAGCATGGCAACCCACTCCAGTATTCTTGCCTGGAGAACCCCATGGACACAGGAGCCTGGCAGGCTACAGTCCATAGGGTTGCAAAAGAGGCGTACACGAATAAGTGATAAATACACACACAGATGGGAAGGAGGGGGCAGCTCGTACCAGGCCACTAGTAGGAGAAACACGGTGCACTTCAGCTGTTGAAGGGAGGTCGGCTGGAGCCCAGGACAGGACAGGAGCGGGTGGACAGGAGGGCAGGCGCCAGGGACTGAGTTTGTGGGTTTGGGTCATTGGTTGGGGGATGCTGGGGGCAATAGGGTGAATGGTCGCACGAGGTCTCGTCACTCTGGAGAGAGAGAGAGACTTTCAGAGTGTTTTCATGACAGACTTCATGAAATTTGGGGTGCAAACAGTACTGCACTAAACCCTGAGTGACCTGGAGCGGAAGAGAAAAGACTCTCCACTTCCAGGCCGTCTACAGAGTGACTGAGAGACGCAGCACGGACTAAAGGAGCGTCACATCTCAAGCATTTGACAGAATTGGGAACCCCAAGAGGGGGAACCCTGAAGAGGGAGGAGCCCCACTTTCTAAAAGCAAGGTGTTGGCTGCAATGTGGGATGAGGAGCGGCTTTTCGGCCGCACAGTGCACATGCGCAGTCGTGAAGCTTGTGTGCTCGACAGAGGAGCTCAAAACAGCGACCTTGAGACTTCAGTCCAGCCCCCGGGTTAGCACCCAAGGCTGCACCACGGACGGGGACCGCTCAGGGGCCGTGTCTCCTGGATTTCTTTTTGGCCAGCAAGGCTCTGCCCAGGAATACCTTGTGCAAAGGAGTATTTGCTGTGGGGGGTTCAGATCAGATCAGTCGCTCAGTTGTGTCTGACTCTTTGCGACCCCATGAATTGCAGCACGCCAGGCCTCCCTGTCCATCACCAACACCCGGAGTTCACTGAGACTCATGTCCATCGAGTCGGTGATGCCATCCAGCCATCTCATCCTCTGTCGTCCCCTTCTCCTCCTGCCCCCAATCCCTCCCAGCATCAGAGTCTTTTCCAATGAGTCAACTCTCTGCATGAGGTGGCCAAAGTACTGGAGTTTCAGCTTTAGCATCATTCGTTTCGAAGAAATCCCAGGGCTGATCTCCTTCAGAATGGACTGGTTAGGGGGAGAAATTCCTGAGGCTTTATATCAAGTACGCAGGGTTTTCAACTCGAAGTTAATATTACTTCTTTTGTGTCTATAGGTTGGTGAGGCAGGAATTATTTCATTATATAAGATACATATCTATTTACACATGCATATGAGTATGTGTGCATGTGATGATATTTCTTAAATTTAGCCATTTTCCCTCTTCCTTAGTGCGCTATTTCCCACTTACCTTCCCATCACCACCACCACCACCTCTCTTGTCCAAAGGACTCAGTTGCCTCAAGGAAAATTATGAATATTCTAATGGGACTGAAACAAGAAAGAAGGACAAGATTCAGCTTTTAACGGCAGACATTGGATTTTGTTGTATCTGCAGCTGTCACTGGAGAAAATAAAAATTCCTTTAAATTCTTCTTAATCTATTTGAAGTCAAGCTTGGAAGTGAGCTCACCTATTTCTTCTGGAGAAATACCTCCACTTCCATTGAAAAGGCTGAACCATGAGGCTTACCATTCCCCAAGAAGGATAGCCTTTGCAAATCAGACAAGAAGGAGAAGAAACCTCCCTTTAGCTCAGATAGAATGTGTGAGAGAGGAAGGAGAAGATTGAGATGTGTAAGCATTAGCCTTGATTCTGAGTAACAGTGCTTGAAATAAGATAGAAATGTATTTTCCTCCTGTACAGTTGCCTGGAAAAGGGCAGTTCAAGGATAGGATGACACTCCACAGTGTAAGGGACTCAGGCTCCAGGTTTGTTTATATTCTACTGTGATCCCCATTCATAGTCCAACAAAGATGCTCTAGCCCTATCCACTTCATCTGCATCCCAGCCAGTGAAGACAAAAGCAGATAAAGAAGCCCGTACTCCATAACTTTAAGGATACTTTCCCCAATTTGACCAATGCTTCATTAGCTAGAGCTTGGTCATTTGACCATCTAGATGTAAAGGGAAGTGGAAAATGTAAATATTATGTGTGGAACTCAAGTGCAAAGCTAAAATTCTGGTCAACAAATAGGGAACAGAGTGGCATGAACAGATCTGGAGATGCGTCAAAAATGACCAGAGGTTTACGGGAGTCAAGGGCAGGAGGCCTGGACAACTTCCTGGCGTGGTTTCACTCCCCTTAGAAAGGCCCCACTGATGCTGGGGCCACAGGATAACATGTGAGTTTGAAAGATGTCCCTGAGTATGCACCACGTCCATGCTCGGCATGAGGTCTGTGGGTCTCAGAATTTCCCACAGTCCTCCATGAGGAGATATGGAGGTATGGGTTGGGCTGTGAACTTGCAGAGGTCCAGAGTTAGGATAAGGATGCAAGGGTGCAGGAACCCTCTGAGACCAGAGGCATGGCAGATGAATAAGTGAGAATGGACTGTCTCGGCATGGGGCCAGAGCTGCCAGTCCTCACGTGGATACTGGATGTATCCACAGTCCCTGTGTGAATCTGACCCTCCCCTACCACATCTTCCTACTGCCCTGAGGACACAGAAAACCGCCTCACACACAGATACCATCCCAGCGGGGAGCAGGGAGGAGGAGCGGAAACCCCAAAAGACTAAGCATTTATCTGAGAGAAAGTTAGTTACCAGAAAGCGATGACTTCAACTGGCAAAGACTCTCACTCTGAAACTTGGCAAGGTAACTTTTCTCTCTTTCTGTGTGCCAGAGTTGTGGGTGTGTGTAGGAGGAGAGTGGCAGAGGAGAGAAAGCCTCTTGAGAAGGCTTAGAGGAATTAAGGCAAATAAAGACGCCAGTTTTTTCATTAAGCAACTGAGAAATAGCTTGAATGACTTTGCTATTGTGTGTACGGACATAAAACCAAACTCGTAACACCAAATCATTTATTTTTGCATTTACTCTTATAAGGCTGCAAAATGAGTGAAAATTCAAATTATTTGATAGTTTACATTTTGTGTCTAAATGTGGAATTTAGCTGTATATCATTCTGAAGATTTGACCTTAGGGAGAGACCATTCATACAAAAGATCTTGTTAGCAAGTGATAGCTCTTTTAAAATTGAAACTAGGAAAGATTAAATAGAATGGTCAAGAGAATTAGCCTCCCACAGAACAGGTACTTTCCCGTCATTCAGGCATGTGAAATTCATGCAGATGCTCTCAGAACCTCTTTTGATGTACCAGATAAAAACACCAGCATGGGACATTAGACATTTCAGCTACACAGCATCCCTTTTCATCAAAAGGAGTATTCAAATGCACTTCAGATCTGCTGATTTCTGAAGCTACCAAAAGAATTTGTTTTCTTCTTTCAGTGTTAAATCCAGACTCACTGACTCCGGACAGAAAGCAATTATATGGGGGATACTGAATTGCTATTGCCGGCAATTTAGATAAAACCAGGGTGCACGTGGCATGCACGCATGCGCACACACCCCCAGACGCAAAACCCAGGAAATACTCATGCCGTGAGCACTGTGTTAACTCCTGTACAAAACTACTCAGACAACTTGCATAGTTTTGTCCCTGGAACAAGATGACACTCTTTTAACCTAGAAAAATATGGTTAAAAAAAATAGTTTGTTGATTTAGCAAAATATTGGGATCATATTTTCCAGGTATTCGTGGAGTTCAGGCTGACTAATTGACATATCTATAGTATTTAAGTATTTGAAGCCATTGCCACCAAACTACTAGTAAACCTGTAGGGAAAGCTACGTAAGAAGACTGGTCTCCTCTGCTTTATTTTGATTAAAAATTATTTTAAAATGTGATATTTAATTAGATAAGGATTTCTGTCCAGTGCCTTTCTTCCTGGGCTTGGCCCCACTAACCTGGCTGGTTGCCCTGCATGTCCTTGGCTTGACACAGATTGGCAGCACGAACCTTAAACTGTTGTAAACACCCATAAAATGTGGCCTCCTTATATAGTTAGTGATGAGGCCTTGACAAGATGACATCCATAATCTGATAAGCTAGGGTCAGGAGTCACTTGCTTTTTCTCTGGATGTCAAAGAGCCAGAAGCTGTTAATGTCTTTAATAAGTAAATTACCCAAACATGCACAGCCCTGTTTCACATATTAACTCATCAGAGGACAAAGTGAATCTGGGGGAAGGCCCTTGAAAGTGCAGGGGTTGGTAACCTGGTGTGTTGCAACTCTGAGACCAAATTTTGGTGGGAATCATCCAGATATCTGAGACTGATTTGGGAGAGATGGCACTGAGAGCAGAACCTTTTTAAAGCAAGGAGTCACAGAGCACAATTTTAAGTGAATGGTTAGACTGAAATTAAAAGACCTTTGCTTCTTGAGAGAAAAGCTATGACAAAACTAGATAGCATATTAAAAAGCAGAGATATTAAGTTACCGACAAAGGTCCATATAATCAAAGCTATGGTTTTTCCAGTAGTCATGTATGGATGTGAGAGTTGGACTACAAAGAAAGCTGAGCGCTAAAGAATTCATGCTTTTGAACTGTGGTGTTGGAGAAGACTCTTGAGAGTCCCTTGGACTGCAAGGAGATCAAACCAGTCAATCCTAAAGGAGATCAATCCTGAATATTCATTGGAAGGACTGATGTTGAAACTGAAGCTCCAGTACTTTGGCCACCTGATATGGAGAAGCAACTCACTGGAAAAGACCCTGATGCTGGGAAAGACTGAAGGCAGAAGCAGAAGGGAATGACAGAGGAGATGGTTGGATGGCATCACCAACTCGATGGACATGAGTCTGAGTGAGCTCCAGGAGTTGGTGATGGCCAGGGAGGCCTGGCATGCTGCAGTCCATGGAGTTGCAAAGAGTTGGACATGATTGAGTGACTGAACTGAACTAGTTGTTTTTCCATTGTTGAAAATGTCTATACTTCAGGGGAGAAAATAATCAGCAGGGCTTTTGATTAAGGAAGAACATTTTCCCTTCAGCAAAATGAATTTTAGTGTTAGAATTTGCATTTCAGTTTATCCATTTATCTGTATATATGTATGTCCATATATGGGCTATCCTGGCGGGTCAGTGGTAAAGAATCCACCTGCAATGAAGGAGCCACAAGGAGCTGCGCGTTCAATCCCTGAGTTGGGAAGATCCCCTGGAGAGGGGCATGGCAACTCACTCCAGTATTCTTGGCTGGAGAATCCCATGGTCAGAGGGACCTGGCAGGCTACAGTCCACAGGGTCGCAAAGAGTCAGACACAACTGAAGTGACTTAGCACAGCATAGCATGTCTCTCTCTCTATATATATGTAATGTGTGCTTTATAATATCTTGGAGATTGAAGTGACCAGATTTCCTTTGTGACACTCTTTGGGAGTCAATGAATGTGGGACCAGTTGGAGAGACAAAAGGACAATAAGTTATAGTAAGAGTTCCTCCCATGGTCACCATGTGGAAGATGGCTTGAGTGAGTCATAAGCTCATGAACAGAAATGCCTGGGTACTCGAAAATTTTAGTTGATACTGATACATCTTTATTCTCTTCCAAGTCTCTTTTACGTAACTAAAGATTAGATAGGATGTGAAACAAATATTTCAATATATTGGATGAAAGAGTATTGAGTAAACAGGAGTAGGGCCCCTCTTGAATGTGCGAGATTTTTCTCTGCTTTCCTCCTCTGGGTTTTCCTTGTGTTTCAATCAGTGTTTGAGAATAGATGGGGAGGCACCAGCCAGGGCATGTTTGGGCCTTTTGGAAATAGCTGTTCATTTATTTCCAAATGGATGAAATCCTGCATTTGTGGAGGAAACTTAAGGTATGTAACCTTACAAGGATTCAGAGCAAATCATTGTACTTTCCATAGTATTTTTGGAATTAATCTAATCATATTCTTTATTCCAAATTTGGTTGCAAGTAAGCATCCTGCTCAGTCCATGCAACTCAAAGGCCAGGTTTTTCTTTCTAATCACAGGTTGAAATCCCACAGTTTGTAACACAAGGGTAATTCGAGGTTGAGTCTTACAGATATTTCTCAAGAAAAATGAGTGGTGAGGCAAAAGAAAACATTTACAAACATCCCAGGCTCTCTCTATAGGAGGGAAGTGTGTGTGTGCTAAAGTCACTTCAGTCATGGTCAACTCTGTGACCCCATGTACTGTAGCCTGCCAGGTTCCTCTCTCCAGGCAAGAATACTGGAGTGGGTTGCCATGCCCTTCTCCAGGGGATCTTCTCAACCCAGGGATAGAACCTGCATCTTTTATGTCTCCTGCACTGGCAGATGGGTTTTTTACCACTAGTGTCAACTGGGAAGCCTAGTGGGGAGATAAGTAGTTTCAAATGAATATTTGGTATTTTTTCATCTATGCCATTTGATTCCATTCTGGGCCAAGGCAATTTACAACTAAGAACAGGCAAAAACAAAGTTACTTTCTAACCTATCCAGCAGAGCAAGAGGTTGTCTTATTACCTGGAGATGTGAATTTTTATCCCTGAAAGTTATGACCAACCTAGATAGCATATTCAAAAGCAGGGACATTACTTTGCCAACAAAGGCCCATCTAGTCAAGGCTATGGTTTTTCCAGTGGTCATGTATGGATGTGAGAACTGGACTGTGAAGAAGGCTGAGCGCTGAAGAACTGATGCTTTTGAACTGTGGTGTTGGAGAAGACTCTTGAGAGTCCCTTGGACTGCAAGGAGATCCAACCAGTCCATTCTGAAGGAGATCAGCCCTGGGATTTCTTTGGAAGGAATGATGCTAAAGCTGAAACTCCAGTATTTTGGCCACCTGATGCGACGAGTTGACTCATTGGAGAAGACTCTGATGCTGGGAGGGATTGGGGGCAAGAGGAGAAGGGGACGACAGAGGATGAGATGGCTGGATGGCATCACTGACTCGATGGATGTGAGTCTGAGTGAACTCCAGGAGTTGGTGATGGACAGGGAGGCCTGGTGTGCTGCGATTTATGGGGTCGCAAAGAGTTGGACCGGAGCAGGCAATGGCACCCCACTCCAGTACTCTTGCCTGGAAAATCCCATGGATGGAGGAGCCTGGTGGGCTGCAGTCCATGGGGTCGCTAAGACTGGGACACGACTGAGCGACTTCACTTTCACTTTTTCGCTTTCATGCATTGGAGAAGGAAATGGCAACCCACTCCAGTTTTCTTGCCTGGAGAATCCCAGGGGCAGGAGAGCCTGGTGGGCTGACGTCTATGGGGTCACGCGGAGTCGGACACGACTGAAGTGACTTAGCAGCAGCAGCAGCAAAGAGTTGGACATGACTGAGCAACTGAAATGAACTGAACTATCTAATCTTTAATGTTCTAACACTGGGGGTTGGTGATGGCCCAATTTCTAGCACTGATCTCCTCTAGAAACTTTGGTTTCCTATATTATTTACAAATCCCATCCCACCCCGAAAACCAGTCAATCCAGAGTGTTTCTGACTTCAAAGCCAGTCTCCACTTGACATACACATGAATTTGACAGGAAAACTCCTTGGATAGGCACTGTAGAAGATGGGTATAGAGTTCATGTTTAATATCATGGTCTTATTTCTGTGTTGCCAAATTATGATTTGATGTGGTTCAGAGATGTATTTGTTTTTGCCTATCCTATACCTGTTGACTTAAAAGTTTTCTTGGGGAAGTTAAAGGTATGCAATGTGATGATTTAATACATGCATTACAAAATTATTGCTAAAGTAAGATTAGTTAAGACTTCTATCCTATCACATAATTACCTTTATTATAGTATTAACTTTTAAGATCTACTCTCTTAACAACTTTTAGGGATATAATACAGTATTGTTAATTATAGTCACCATGCTGTGGATTAGATCCCCCAAATTTATTTGTTTTATAGTTGGAAATTTGTAACTTTTGACCAGCATCTCCCCTTTTCTCCTTCCCCCCAACCCTTGGCAACTGTCATTCTACAGATTTATTTTGACAAATAACTTGATCAACTATAGGCATAGACTCATGAAAATTGGTTATAATCATGAAATAGAGCAACACTTCTGTAGTTTTCTATCTCATGTGACCTTCTATAATTGGCCTTGAATAAATCACACTGAAAAGATAAGTTTCTGAACATTTTTTCCCCGAGACTTACTCATCAAATATATTTTCCCTACAGGAATATCCAGTAGCATCTAAGTGGATAATTAACATTCAAGGTGCTAAGACCATGTCCACATGATGAAAAGTGTTTTGGAAAGGAATAAATGAGTGCATTACTAATGATATTTTTTCCCATTACAAAAATTCACTGTATTATGCTATTCAGACAGTCCATTGTCTGATAATGCATTGATAAATGAAGGAATAGACAGTCACATTAAGAACATCAGAACATCATTTGCAATTCTCAAAGTCGGTATTCAGAATCAACAAGCTATGAAATTTCTCTCCACATTAGAGGTATTAATCCAACCAAAGGAGCGGCCACCATTTGCTCAATTGGAGGCAGAAAAACAAAAGATATAACTCTGTTCTCAGGATCCTTTAGACCAGGGATCAGATCAGATCAGATCAGATCAGTCGCTCAGTCGTGTCCGACTCTTTGCGACCCCATGAACCGCAGCACGCCAGGCCTCCCTGTCCATCACCAGCTCCCGGAGGTCACCCAGACTCATGCCCATCGAGTCAGTGATGCCATCCAGCCATCTCATCCTCTGTCGTCCCCTTCTCCTCCTGCCCTCAATCCCTCCCAGCATCAGAGTCTTCTCCAATGAGTCAACTCTTCGCATGAGGTGGCCAAAATACTGGAGTTTCAGCTTTAGCATCATTCCTTCTAAATAAATTCCAGGATTGAATTGACCAGGGAAGTGTTTTTCAAACTACTTTTGCTGAGACCCCACAGTAAGTAATAGATTTTACATTGCAAATCAAATGCAAAAGTTATCAATGTAATGTTTACTTTGCTACCAGCAACGCACACCTGTTTTCTGTTGTATTCTGTTTCACTTTGAACAGGAACGCTAGTTGCAAACCACAACACTCATATCTCTCGGTTCAGTTCAGTCACTCAGTCAAATCAGGGTCTTTGCGACCCCGTGGACTGCAGCACACCAGGCCTCCCTGTCCATTACCAACTGCCTGAGCTTGCTCAAACTCATGTCCATCAAGTTAGTGATGCCATCCAACCGTCTCATCCTCTGTCATTCCCTTCTCCTCCTGCTTTCAGTCTTTCCCAGCATCAGGATCTTTTCTAATGAGTTAGTTCTTCACATCAGGTGGCCAAAGTATTGGAGCCTCAGCTTCAGCATCAGTCCTTCTAATGAATATTCAGAACTGATTTCCTTTAAGATTGACTGGTTTGATCTCCTTGCTGTCCAAGGGACTCTCAAGAGTCTTCTCCAACACCACAGTTCAAAAGCATGAATTCTTTGGCACTCAGCTTTCTTTATGGTCCAATTCTCATATCCATACATGACTACTGGAAAAACCATAGCTTTGATTATACAGACATTTGATATCTCTAATAGGAAGATATGACCCACAGTTTGCCGCAGAGTAGTTACAGTCAGTCTATAATTTTTGATGAATATGGGTGACAGATATGGAGCTTTCATGAAAATTTATATTCATAAACTAGGTGGACCAAACCAGGTGGACCCTCAGGACAGTGTGGCATGTGATAAGGGCTTGAGCAAAATCTGATGAAATAATTAATGGGACATAGTAGAAAAGAAGGTGCTATGGATATGCCATAGCAGACTAGCCAAACAATTAGAGGGGTGACCTAATTTGAGCAAATATTTTAGACTGATTGTTAAAGAAAATGGCAACTGGTGTGTCTATAAGTGCCGTATATTTTCTATGAAAAATAGAGAGATAAGGAGGGTCGTTTAAAACCTTTTGTGAGAAGAAGATTTGGATTTGAATCCCAGAATTTCCACTCATCCCCTTTGTAAATATGCATACATGCTCCAGCTCATCTGAGCCCTCATTTTCTCGCCTTTAATTTTGGGGTGTTATATGTGACCAGGCTATGAGTTGAATTTCTAACACTGCGTAGAATAAACATTACAAGGCCTCACATGTAGCAAGTGCTTTATAAATATATCAGTACAAATATTTTGGGTGTCAGATATTGGCTACGTCCTTTGTTTTTAGCCATCATCTGGCTTCAGCATTCTATCATGCTAATGCTTCAAAACATCTCACCAGGCACAGCTCTACCTGCCCTGCCCAAACTGAGAAGCGTTAGTTGCTCAGTCATGTCCAACTCTTGGCGACCCCATGGACTGTAGCTTCTCTGTCCGTGGGATTCTCTAGGCCAGAAGACTGGAGTGGGTAGCCGTTCCTTTCTCCAGGGGATCTTCCCAACGCAAGGATCAAACCTGGGTTTCCCGCATTGCAGGCAGATTCTTTACTGTCTGAGTCACCACTTTTGCACAAACTGATAACTGGTAGGTAATCAGGATGCCTCCACCTTTGTAACTGTCGAGGACCCAAGGGAGCCCTGTGGAAATGATGACCGAGTGTCTCTGAAGGTAGGAGACACTGCCCTGAGCCATGCTAGCTATGAGAGCGAGCCGGTACACTCCAGGTCAGAGTATAACAGGATATTATCCCGTCTCTTTTATTTATTTGTTTGTTTTTTCCTTGGGGGGGAATTTTTAAAAATTGAAGTGTAGTTAATTTAAAACTTTGTAGTAGTTTCTGGTGTAGATTAAAGTCACTAAGTTTTATATATATTTATATATATATATTCTTTTTCATTTTCTTTTTCTTTATAGTTTACCTCCGAGAGCTGGTGATGGATAGGGAGGCCTGGCGTGCTGCAGTTCATGGGGTTGCAAAGAGTCGGACACGACTGAGCGACTGATCTGATCTGATAGTTTATTACAAGATACTGAATAAAGTTCCCTGTGCCATAAAGTAGGTCCTTGTGGTTTATCTACTTTATATACAGTAGTGTATCTGCTAATTCCAAATACCTAATTTATCTTGCCTGCACCCGCTATCTCCTATACACTTGTTTTCTATGTCTGTGAGTCTATTTTTGTTTTGAAAATAAACTCATTTTTATCATATTTTAGATTCTATATAAAGTGTTATCATTTGTTTTTCTCTGACTTTCTTCATTTAATATGATAATCTTTAATTCAGAAAGATACATGCACCCAAGTGTTCAGTGTTTATAATAGCCAAGGCCTGGGAGCAGCCTTAGCGTGCACTAACAGATGAATGGATAAAGAGGATGTGATATGTGTCATAAATATACAATGGAAGACTATTTAGACATGAAAAAAGAATAAAATAATGTTATGTATTTTGGGTGCATGTGTTCCAAAAAACAGAAAAGAATTGAGATAGTATGAGGTGCCAAGTTTGGAAATGCATGGAGATGACCATTACCAGGTTTGCAGGGGCACGGGGGGCATTCAAAAAAGAAAGCTGTGGGTAGCTTGTGCTTTCGTTATTATTATAAATAATCAAATACTTAGTCAACACTGTCTAAAACTACATATTAGACTAATATGTAGTCATCAAAAATTCCAGATTGAACACCCTCCCATTATACTTTTATTTCTTTCTTCTCCTCTTCCTTTCCTTCCCAATTATCTCTTTTTCATTAGCCATAAAGTTAGAAAATATATAATACTATCAACTATAAGGAGAAGGCAATGGCACCCCACTCCAGTATTCTTGCCTGGGAAATCCCATGGACAGAGGAGCCTGGTAGGCTGCAGTCCATGGGATCGCGAAGAGTCAGACACTACTGAGCAACCTCACTTTCATTTTTCACTTTCATGCACTGGAGAATGAAATGGCAACCCACTCCAGTATGCTTGCCTGGAGAATCCCAGGGAGGGGAGCCTGGTGGGCTGCCGTCTATGGGGTTGCACAGAGTTGGACACGACTGACGTGATTTAGCATCAACTGTAAATGAGTACACTTATATTCAGCTTTATTTTCACTTATGTGTCTAACTGGGTGGTCTTTTAAGTAACAAAGTTAAAAGTTTCAAACTTGTCATTGCTATGCTATGCTAAGTCACTTCAGTCGTGTCCGACTCTGTGTGACCCCATAGACGGTAGGTAGCCTACCAGGCTCCCCTGTCCCTGGGACTCTCCAGGCAAGAACACTGGAATGGGTTGCCATTTCCTTCTCCAGTGCATGAAAGTGAAAAGTGAAAGTGAAGTCGCTCAGTCGTGTCCGACTCTTAGCGACCCCATGGACTGCATCCTACCAGGCTCCTCCATCCATGGGATTTTCCAGGCAAGAGTACTAGAGTGGGGTGCCATTGCCTTCTCCAAACTTGTCATTAGAGAATTCTTAATAAAGTGATTCTGTATTCAGGTTCTATTACATATCATACACACAATTTACATTGATTCTTGTTAAATTTTAAGTTCCACTGCATATTATTAAGTGTGTCATGCACAGAAGGATTTTAGTTTTTAATTTCACTTAGTAACAAAATACAATTTAATAGGTACAAATTTACCTAGGTTTGTATAGAAATGTTTAATATATTCTTATCAATAATTTTCTGTGTGTTTGCAATGATTTAATGTTAAAAATGTAAAGAATAAGAGAGTTCTATTATAGGTTTCCAAATGACATATCTTTCCGTACTTGAGATTTCAAGCAAAAAAAAAAAGAAGAAGAAGCACAGAAATATCTATTGGAATGCCTGCAATAGTCAACAAAAATTTCATGATATAAACAGGAAAGATCTGTAAAATGAATAGTAGGGACCTGGATGTCTCTGCTATAAATTCTTGATAATGATGGTCAGGAACAGTACTTTTCAAATGTTGGTACACCTTCACAGTCAGTACCTTTCAAGTTTTGACATACTTTAAATTTACTTAAGGTGTTTGTTAATAGCACAGATTTGGGGAACCACCCTCAGAGATTCTGATTCAGAAAGTTTGAGATGGGGCCAAGGTGTTATTTATAAGCACTGCAGGCAATTTTTCTGATTAGACCTTGAAAAACTGGTCTGAGACGATTCAGATGATTTTGCCTTTACGTATTTCAAATGTAACCAAAGTGGTACACCTGTTTTTAGCACTCTATCTGTACTCTAACAAGCACAAAGAAGTAGAGATTGGAGGCAACATGCCAATCTGTATATTTTACTTTGGTTTTTATGTTCATCGTACACCATAAAAAATACCCTAATTGTCTTTGTTGAGTTTTCTGAAGGACCTCCCAGTTCCACATGTACCCAAATACCACCATGCACATAGACTGTGTGGAGCATCATTTCTTAAAGCAAATATTGATCTTTACATTCTGGGAGAATTATCATAATAATGAGAATCACTAAATAGTAAGAACAAATTTGTGAAAGCAGCCAACATAGGTTCTACAAGATTAAAAAGAGGATCTAGCCAATATTTTATAATGCCTATAAATGGAGTATAACCTTTAAAAATTGTGAATCACCATATTGTATACCTGTAACATATTTGTATAGCAACTATACCTCAATAATAAAACTAATGATAAAATTAAAAAATAAAGAGAGACTAGCACCTTGAACACACTGCAGTCTAGAGTCCTTCATTCAACAGTGACAGCACTCCGTACGGTAAGGAAATATTTCTGGCTAACTCCAAGGAGATGTTTGCAAAATGGATTGCAAGCTCGTGGTCCAGTGGTTAAGAATCCACCTTCCAATGCACGGGATGTGAGTTTGATCCCTGGTCCAGGAGCTAAAATCCCACATGTCTCAGGGCAACTAACCTTGGGCTCCATAACAAGAGAAGCCCCCACGAGCTACAAGTAGAAAATGCTGACCCACTGCAATGAAAGCCCAGCAGAGCAAAATAAAAAAGAAGAAATGGAGCGTAAGTTGTCTTATAATGATTTAGCACCACAAAGACATTCCATTCTATACAGAAGTTCTGTATTCTTTTATATACTAAAAGGTCACTTGTACAGTGGTCCATTAGCCAGATGGTTAAGTGATCTCTTCTATCTTCCGTCTTCCTCTGGTCCTTCTATTAAGTCTTTGATTTGGAGAAGCATGTCCCATGGGAAGAAGGGAGAGGCTTACTTTCTGGACAGTTCTCTGTCCTCTTTCTTCTCCTACTCCAACTGATTTTCCATTTTCTCACTTCCAGCCCCAGAAGCATCATCAAAACATCTGTAGTGTCTTTGTCCCCCTCCCTTTCTCCAGCCTGCTCTGCAGAGTCACACAGCCTTGGATAAGATGCCAAGGAAAGTCTGGAGATGGTTTGCCATGGAAATGAATCATTGAAGACACAAAGGATTGAAACAAGATTTATGTCTCACATACCCGTAGCTCTGTCTTTCCCCAAAGTAATAATGACAATCAGGAAACTTACATAATGTCTGTGAATTTCTAGGACAAATGAACTTATGTCTATAAAATGTTCTACAGTTCATAAGCCTGTAGGGAAGTGTAATTAGGCATTGTTATTGTTGTCATTGTTCCTGTTGTAGCTGTTATGTGAGCAGTGAAGTCTTAAGACAACTAAAAGGGTTTAGGTTGGGGGAGCAAGAGGAGGGTACCTGGATGACGGCTGGTGTTTGCTTTGTGGTAAGCCTCAAGAAGCTAAGCCTTCAAGTCACCTAAGTGGCCCAGTTAACAATGAGAATCCTTCCCAGGTTTTGGTTCAGGATCGAAACATCTTCTGAAAGCCAGCTCTTAGAGCTTCTCTCTGATCTTCAGAGCCCTGTCCTTGGCCTCGGGGGCTCTTCTCTGATGCCACCCTTCCATCAAGCCCCTTCCTTTTCACTGTGCCCTGCCCAGCCCCTGCCCTGTACTGTTTGATGAGATTTCTGCCAGGGCCCAAGAGACCACTCTCAACATGCTTACTAAAACAGGGGGAGAAAATTAGGAGAGGAAAAGGCAGGAGAGAAGTCCCTCATTTCTGTATTTCCATGCCAATTCTCTGAAACCTCATTACACATTCCATATGTTGACTAAGCTTCAATCAGTTGTTCACACATTAGAACAATGATTATCTCCAAGTGTATGGTTTATAGATCTTGGAACAAAACAAGAGTGGGTCGTGGTTTTTATGGGAATATGCACTCTGAGATCAACCCACCAACTTGGTAACAAACGTTTAGGGCTTAACTCTATTCACAAATAGAGATACTCTGACAGCTGACTAAAAAGAGCTAGAATCAAGGAGGAACGCATCCTGAAAATGACAGCAGTCTCTTTAATGCCAAGCGAGAAACTGTAAACATTGGAAGGACATACACAGTGAACTCTGCTCAATATACGTGGAGTTTTCTCATGCATGAAACTTGCTTCCTAAGAAATAATAGACCCACTTAGTGATCACTCTTGATGATATTTTCTTTGGCATTGGCAAAACATGAGGCTTTTCTGCAATCATGTCCTAAGAAATATACCTCATTAAAAATGTAAAGCTAATGCATGTTAAGTGGCTTCAGTCATGTCCGACTCTGTGTGACCCCATAGATGGTAGCCCACCTGGGTCCTCCGTCCACAGGATTCTCCAGGCAAGAACACTGGAGTGGGTTGCCATTTCCTTCTCCAAAACTAATAGGTACTGCTTTATTCTTGTCAGGCTTCCTTGGTGGCTCAGATGGTAAAGAATCTGACTGCAGTGCAGGAGACTGGGTTAGATCCCTGGGTCAGGAAGATCTCCTGGAGAAGAAATGGCAACCCCCTCCAGGATTCTTGCCTAGAGAATCCCATGGACAGAGGAGCCTGGTGAGAGCTATAGTCCATGGGGTTGAAAAGAGTCGGACATGACTGGGCAACTAGCACTTTATTCTTGTCACAAAGCAATACATCATCCGTGAAGAAATACTACAAAAGTAAAGTGAATAAAAAGAAAATATGAACTCAAAAGTGTAATTCTAACATCCACACTGACCTTTTCTAACATTTTAGAGAACATGTATAAATATACTACATGTATATTTTAGAGAAATATTGAATCATATTGAAATACACTAGTGTAATCTTTTTTTATTTAGATATAGCACAAATCTCTTTCCATGTCACATATGTTATAATGATTAAAGTAAAAATGTTTAGTATTTTGTTTTATGGTGGACTATTTTTTTAAATCTAATCTTCCATTTTGGAATTTTGGTTACTGTTAAATTTTCACAACTTTATATTCTCATATTCAATTGTATTAAAGTGTATTTATTGCCTTTGGATGAGAAATTATCAGGTATTTAAATTATTTTGAATACTATATCAAAGAGATAGTACTCTCATGTTTACTGCAGCATTATTTACAATAGCCAAGATATGGAAACAATCTTAGGCCCCAGCAATGAATGAATGGATAAAGAAGTTGTAGCGCACGTGCGCGTACACACACACACACACACACACACACTCAGTATTCAGACATTAGGAAGAAGGAAATCCTGACATTTGTGACAACATGGATTGACCTTGAGTTTATTATGCTAAGATAATTCAGACAAATGCTATACAATATCATTTATATGTGAAATCTAAAAAAAAAAAATCAAACTCATAAAAAAGAGAATAAAATGGTAGTTACCAAGGGATGGAAGGTGGGGGGATGGGAAAGATGATGTTTAGGGTACAAATTTGAAATAAATAAAAAGTCCAAGAGATCTAATGCATATTATGGTGAATATAGGGAACTATATAAATGTTAAACTTGCCAAGAGACTAGAAATTATTTGCCACAATGGAAACCACGTTACAATTTACAAATGTATAAAATTAATGTATTGCACACCTTAAATTTACCCAATGTTATATGTCAAATATATTTCAATTTAGAATTTACCTATATTAATGATGAAAAATAAATTATTTTGAGCAAGTGACATTGGTTTTCTAAGTCTACTGGTCTGATCAAGTTGTCCGGACAATTTAGATGGTAAGATGCCAAAATGGCCTAATTATTTCAGTCAATGGGAAGAAACAACTGTTTGAACCAGGGTGTGATGTTATCTTTTTCCCCTCTTAAATGGGAAGACATTAAATTCTTAGGATAGCTTCCAATCTCATCCTGCCTTATGTGTGACAGAAAGTGCTAACTGACAGAAGACACAGGTCAGCAGCAGGCTTTCATTTCTCAGATGCCAAGCAAGAAAGAATTCTTTGTATTAATTTTCTCAGTTAAGTCGGCAGTTTTCCAATAATTTCTCAAGTAAGTCCTGTTAGGGGCTAAACTCATTGCCCTTCTAACAACCCCAGTGAGAAATTGTTAGATGCAATGTTAGTAAAGATGTAAAGCAATATAATATTGCCTATAGTAGAAGAGTAATAAGAGTTTGGTGGATGGAATTGAAGACAAAATTGTATTTCAGGGTCCTTATGGAATCCTTTCTGGACAAGAGTAAACTAACGCAACTGGAGAGTGGAACTATTGGTCACTGTTAATTCAGTGAAATTAGCATCCAAACGGACTGAATTTTTCCCTCTTCAGCCACCTATGCCATCATTTTCAAGATAGATTTATTTGATAGAAAACAGTGAATGAGAACTAGAAAAAGTGAAGTGAAAACATTTGTAATCCAAGATTGTGAGTGAATGTTTATCAATGCCCCAAAGAACAGTTTTGTACAGACCCCATCTGATTAGATGGGGATCTATACATGGCACAGATCTGTTTATAGTCTCATTAAGAGAGAGAAAAAAAGAAAAAGCAACAATGTAGGTGCAGCGCCAGTTGTTCCATATGTGGCCACCATTATTTCCACATTAGCACCTGTTGAATTAGAGGTATTAACACTAGTTGAAACTGAATGGGCATATTTAGTGGAGTGCTCTTAGATGATAGCATGGTAGGGTAAGGAGCCAAATTAATAGACTGGGATATATCTTAAAAGTCATGGAAAGTTGTCCTCACAAAAGTTTTCTAGCAAATGAAACAAGCTAGGGGAAGGATGCCTCAAAGAACCTCAGAACAGTTTTAGGATGGATGCTTTCAGAAGTCCTAATTTACCCAAGCAGCCACTGCTGACCACCTTCTGACTTTGCAGTCCCGGTGGCTGACCCTGAGTGTCAGTCCTGGGTGTGACTTTAAGGCTACGTGGACTCATGTAAAGAGAGGGCATTTCGTTCAAAATGGTGAATATCACGACCTTACTTTTTAAGCACAACTCCAGAGAGGTTAGCCTGCTCTTTTTGGCTTTTGACTGGAGTTTGTGGGAGGTTGGTAGTTATCAAAATTTGTATTAAAAATTTAGGAAAATTTCTATTTATCACTTGTGTTTCCATAGCCAACAAGTTTATGATTTGATTATTTACAATGTTTACAAGAAAATAAAAATGAGAATACCATTAAATATAGGTAACAATTGAATAGAGAATGTGAAAATCTTAGCTCTTAGATCGTTGCTAAGTCATTTCCTTCAATTTCTCTCTCCTTATTAATAAGATTATGACACTTCAGGGGCTTCCCAGATGGCACTAGTGGTAAAGAACCCTCCTGCTAATGCAGGAGACATAAGAAATGCAAGTTCAATCCCTGGGTTGGGAGGATCCCCTGGAGGAGGGCATGGCAACCCACTCCAGTATTCTTGCCTGGAGAATCCCATGGACAGAGGAGCCTGGTGAGCTACAGTCCATAGGGTCACAAAGGTCAGACATGACTGAAGCAGCTTAAGCATGCAGGCACAACACTTTAGATCAAAGTGCTTTGGATGATCTCTGAATTAGGAATTAAGGAGAGAGATGCAGCAAAGAAACTGCCCTTTCAGATTACTACTTTCTCTGTCCTCATTCAGGCATTACCAGAGTTTTTGGTATCACATTAATTTTAAAGACATATAAAATATAAAATTTACAACAGTCTTTGGTAATCAAAGTGACTTTTTTGACATGTCAAAGTGAAAGTCACTCAGTCTAGTCCAACTCTTTGCGACCTCTTGGACTGTCCATGGAATTCTCCAGGCCAAAATACTGGAGTGAGTAGCCTTTTCCTTCTCCAGGGGATCTTTCCAACCCAGGGATTGAACCAAGGTCTCCCTCATGGCAGGCAAACTCTTTATCAACTGAGTTATCAGGGAAGCCCATTTGACATGTGAAATGCTTCCAAATAATGATGAAAACTTTCCCTGTTACAGCATGAGGAATTAAGCCTTTTCTTTCTTCATCCACCCTTGGGTATTTCACTTCCTGTTCCATTTGAGTTTTGCACCGTGCTTCAGCGTCTTAGGGCTTCCCATATAGATCAGCTGGTAAAGAATCTGCCTGTAGTGCAGGAGACTCTGGTTCGATTCCTGTGTCAGGAAGATCCCCTGGAGAAGGGACAGGCTACCCACTCCAGTATTCTTGGGCTTCTCTTGTGGCTCAGCTGGTAAAGAATCTGCCTGCAATGTAGGAGACCTGATTTTGATCCCTGGGTTGGAAAGATCCCCTGGAGAAGGGAAAGGCTACCCACTCCAGGATTCTGGCCTAGAGAATTCCATGGACTGTTCATGGGGTTCATGGGGTTGCAAAGAGTTGGATATGACTGAGCAACTTTCACTTTCTTTCAACCTAGTTTAAAGACTCTTAGCAGCATCTGACAGCTTTATAGCAGGTCCATCAGGACCGGGACCACCTGGAGAGCTTGTTACACAGGGTGGACACAGGTTGCTGGGCCCACCCCCAGAGTTCCTGATTTGGCAGTCTTGTGGTGGGCTGGGAATCTATATTTCTGGTCAGATCTCGGTTGATACTGAAGCTGCCAGTCCAGGAACACTTTGAGAACTATTGCTTTGAAGAATTTCAGTTTTGTATTCTTACATGCTCTACTTTATTCAAATACATGTGCATCAATCTCACAGTTTTAAGAGAAAGCTGATACAGCAGAAAGATGTGATTATTGCTCACTAAGGTAGTGCTTTCTTACTAAAGTTACACATTCCTGATTTGTATCATTTCTGATAAGTGATTTTATTGATATCCAGCCATTGGCTTGAATGCCTCACTTGGGAGAGTGTTATTTGTGATGAGAAATCATCAAACAGCAGGGGGAGATTCTGTTTAAAATATTAAGGGACAGGGAATTCCCTGGAAGCCCAGTGGTTAGGACTCTTCCACTTTGGGGGACGTGGATTCCATCACTGGTTGGGGAATTAAGATCTTGCATGGTGTGTGGCCAGAGAAGGCAATTGCACCCCACTCCAGTACTCTTGCCTGAAAAATCCCATGGTTGGAGGAGCCTGGTAGGCTGTAGTCCATGAGGTTGCTAAGAGTTGTACACAACTGAGCAACTTCACTTTCACTTTTCACTTTCATGCATTGGAGAAGGAAATGGCAACCCACTCCAGTGTTCTTGCCTGGAGAATCCCAGGGACCGGGGAGCCTGATAGGCTACCGTCTATGGGGTCACACAGAGTCGGACACGACTGAATTGACTTAGCATAGCATAGCATAGCATAGCATGGTGTGTGGCAGAATGAAAAAAAAAAAAAGATTTTATGGGATAGCCACTATGGAGAAGAGTATGTGTGCTCAGTCACTTCAGTCGTGTCTGACTCTGACTCTCATGGACTGTAGCCCACCAGGTTCCTCTGTCCATAAGGTTTCCCAGGTTAGAATATTGGAGTGGGTTGCCATACCCTCCTCCAGGGATCTTCCCTACCCAGGGATCAAACCTGTCTCCTGCATTGCAGGCAGATTCTTTATCACTAAGCCCTATGTAGGAGAGTATAGAAATTCCTTAAAAAACTAAAAATAGAGCTAACATATGATCCAGTAATCCCACTCCTTCCTGGGTATATATCTGGAGAAAACTATAATTTGAAAAGATACATGCTCCCCAGTGTTCACTGAAAACAGCCATGACGTGGAAGCAACCTAAATGTCCATCAGTGGAGGAATGGACAAAGAAGATGTGGTATGTTTATATACACAATGAAATATTACTCAGCTATAAAAAATAGTAATGCCATTTGTAGCGACATGGGTGGACTTAGATATTGCCAGGCTAAAGTGAAGTTAAGTCAGAGGAAGATCATATAATATCACTTATTTGTGGAATCTACAAAAAAATGATACAAAACAAACTTACAAAGAAAACAGAAATAGACCCCCAGACATAGAAAACAAACGTATGGTTACCAAATGGGAAAGGGGGGAAGGGATAAATTAGAAGTTTGAGATGAACGTTTACACACTTCTATATACAAAATAGATAATGAACAATTACCTGCTATCTTTAGCACAGGGAACCATACTCAATATTTTGTAGTAACCCATAAGGGAAAAAATATGAAAACATAGATGTATACATATGTATAACTGAGTCACCAGAAACTACTGCAGTATTGCAAGTCAACTATTCTTCGATTTAAAAAGTTTTTATAGTATTATAATTTGCTGAATGAATATACAAGTAAATTAATTATATCCTTTGGAATCCATATGTTTCATTATTCACCACCACTGCTCTCATTTTCATCACCATCTCCACTGTGAAAAGAAAATTAGGAGGAAAACTGCTTTCTTCACCTAATCCTCTCCCTTAGCATTTCACTTTTCCCTAAGGCCCATGGAACTTTTATCCTCAAGAAACTTAGCGGGCAAAGAAGAGCAGAAATCACCATCCCCGTGGTCTAGATGAAGGAATGAGGTTCAGAGAAGGGTTTGTAAAAATGCCACTAAACTAATAAAAGGTGACATGGGGCTAAAGCAAGACTTTGCAGTCCCAGGGTGAGTGTGCTCTTTCCTGAATGGGGCCTTCACTCTCGTTTCCAAGACAAACAAAGGGTTACACGCCAGGAGCAGCTGTCTGCTTGACACTGACCTGGGCGGTAATGAGAAGGAATCAGCTGTTAGGGCTGTGCGATCTCCCCAAGGACACTGATCTCCGTCAGCCCTGCAATCAAGAACTTGGAACACCTGTGGAGCCCCACTTCACCCAGGGGCCAGCACACCTGTCAGCCACTGTCTTTCCACACTCAGATCCAGGCAACAAACCAGAGCATCTCAGGTGGAGCCCCTCCTAGGACCACATGCTTGAAAAGTCCTTGTTTCTGCCTTCCTTGTCATCTTACCGCTTTTATTGCCTAGGATCTAATCATTCCCTCCTCTGCCTCTCTGTGTCTTAGAATGGAGTTTGCTAACTTAACGCCTGGACCACTTGCTCTGTGATGAGAGCTTGGAAAGAGCCTGGCCTGTTTTATTAGCATCCATGGGTCATTTAAACTCATCCCACCAATGCTGGGACTTCATAAGTACTTGCAGAGGGAATGAATGTTATCCAGAAGACAGAGTCAGATCACCGGTTGGCATGCAACTGGTGATCTGGCTCTTTGTTTGATATGAACAATGATTTTGTGTGCCTACCCTTTGGTGGTGCCTTGCTTCTCACACTGTTTGCTGAGCCCAAATTAGACAAGGCACAAGTGGGGAAGCTGGAAGAAAACTTGAGGAGCTGTAGGAACTGCAGACATATTTATCCTCTCCAGGCAACAGTACAAGGGGTTTTCTCAGTTGGGGCTTATATACATGTATGGAGCAAAAGAGGCTCGTGGCTAAGCGGGTACAATGTGATGCATATTCCTAGTGCCACAAGTGATCTCAGCTGTTACACAACCATGCAGAGTCATTGTTCAGAGAACACGGGGTGAAAGGACATGAGGGTGTGGGGTGAGAGAACCTCACTGGGGCCATCTTGTTAATTTCCCCACATTATTTGCTAATTTCCCCACAGGTGAGTACCTTACTATGTATTGGGGGTGTGTTGATGTAGGGAACTCATATAGTCTCTGCCCTTCAAAAATTTTAGTAGGGAAGACAGACAAGTAAGCAAGTGATCACTGTGTGTCCAATGGTATGAGATCCAATAGGAAAAGCTCTTATGACCTCTTGACTGTCTTACACAGAATCATAGGACATTCCAGAGGGCTCAGTTCTAGCTGATACTGCAATCTGAATTTTTGTCTCCAAGGCCCAGTTTTAGTTAAGAATTCACTGCCTTTGCCTGTTTCTTGCTCTACTTAGCTCTGTCCCAGGCCTTATTTGGCCTTGGATGTGAGCCTTACTTGCCTCCAGACATAATTTCAGTCCTATATAGTGACACCAGCATCAGTGGGTAACTATAGATGTTGTCTAGACCTGTCTGTCTTGGAGAAGGAAGTGGCAACCCACTTCAGTATTCTTGTCTGGAGAATTCCATGGACAGAGGAGCCTGAGGGCTACAGTCCATGAGGTCACAAAAGAGTTGGGCGCTCATGAGCACACAGACCTGTCTGTAAGTTAAAGCTGTAACTCTGAACTTGGAAAGCCAAGGAAGCAGCAGCAAACAGTCCCTTTCAGAAACCACCAGTCATTCTGTTGAAGGAACCTGGATGGATTTGCAGCCTCTCTTGAATCTTCTGGAGCAGAAGGTGTGAGAGAGATCTAGGGTCCAATTAAAACTGTCTCTAAATGGAGGCCAGAATTTCATAGGTCAATAAAAGTTGACCCAGAAATATTGCATCATTGTTCTTTTTTCTCAACATTGGAAGAAAACCTCTCAGTCTAAAAACAACAGTATAGCAGAAGATGTTAATAATCTCGGTGTGTTTGGCAAACATCATAGAACATCTTTTCCCTAAATAAAATGCCACTCTTTAGAAATAGCTGAATTCTAGAAACATCTGATGGTGCTTTTTGCCATTAATATGAAGTCTGGCCCTTAAGGAAAGGTTAATTTACTTGAGACGAAACCATAGCTATTCAACTTCCTATCACTCTTTCCAGAAAACCCTGCAGTCTGGGATCCTCCGGGCAGGTGTCATTTTCATTTTTTATCTCCCTATCATCAATTCTGAGATTCCAGTGGTCATGTTCAGACATAACTTACCAGAACAGTTATTTCATTCAGAAACATCTTAATTTTCAATGACACATTGAATCTCCAATTCTGTGCCAAGGAGAATTCTCTATTTTGACATGTTCATTCTGGTTGAGTAAATTTAATGTTTAAGAAATCAATTCAAAAGTTAAAAATGATGTGTTCTTTTCATTGGATTTTTTCTGTCTGAGCCAGGAAGACTCTTTCTTTCATTACCCTTTCTGGCATATACAGACTTTTAATTTCTATTTTCAATGTTTGTAAACTATAATGGAAGAAATGTGTCTTCTGCTGAATCTGAGTTGGGAAGGAAATTTCTGAGAACTTTGGGGACACTGGCAGGGATCTTCCCAAGAGGCAGAGCAGAAGGGTCTGAGAGCGTTGCAAATACTTTTCTGGGGAGTGAGTTGCATGGTGGGAAGAGCCCTGCTTAGGGAGCTGAAGCATCTGTGTTTGGAGCCTAATTCAGCTACTTACTGGAGAAGGAAATGGCAAGCCACTCCAGTATCCTTGCCTGGAGAACTGCATAGACAGTGGAGCCTGGTGGGCTACCATCTAGGCGGGTTGCAAAGAGTTGGACACGACTGAGTGACTGAACAGCAGCCACTTCCTTATGTGATTGACCTCTCCACTGAAAAGGGGGACTTACATGGTCTTGCTTATTGTGTGAAGATTAGTATCTATGAAGGGCCTAGCACAGTGCCTGGCTCATCACAGATGGAGGGGATTGTTATTACTGTTGCCTATTGGCCAAGCAGTCTAGGATACATTTGCCCTAATTCACCTGGGGCTATTATAATTTCTCTGTTGGGAATTGAAGTACCCCAAACAGATCCATCATTTAAGTAAGTGCTTACACAAAGCAGCCTGGTTCATAGCCCTGGGTCGCTCTATGAAATACACTTTCCACTTGGAATATCAACTGCTATGTAGAGTTCTAAACAGTGGAGAGGAAAACAAAACCTACTTAGAAGGTAAAATCTCACAGGTAACAAAATACTTCAGAGCGGGAAAAAAAAAAGGCTGGAGCTAAAAATCAGAGATGTACTGTTTTTTGTTTAGTAAATATTTAATTATATAACATGTGCTGGATCCTGTGGAGGATATGTGGCTAGTAGATTTAAAAGTTATAGTTACTATTAATCCTTTTTATTTTCTTCTTTATATTGCTTCTGCTATTGCTGGTAAGTCGCTTCAGTCGTGCCTGACTCTTTGTGACCCTAAGGACTGTAGCCTGCCAGGCTCCTCTGTCCATTTGATTCTCCATGCAAGAATAATGGAGTGGATTGTTGCCTTCCTCCAGGGGATCTTCCTGACCCAGGGATCAAATCTGCCACTCTTATATGTCCTGCATTAGCAGGCATGTTTTTTACCACTAGCCTCATCTCTATAATTGAACTCAATTTAGAAGTCCTCATTCCTTCTCAGTAGCTAGAATGAAGTATGATGGTTAAATTTTAGAACCAGCTCAATGTCCTAAAGCTAACTGAGTCACTTCTGCTCTGTTCAGTCACCTGTAATTCACTCTGTGTACAGAGGAGCCCTGGGGGCCATTTATCTACATGCCTGGGCAAGAACTCATTCTGAGATACAGCTGAAATCCTGCTCCACATCATCACTGAGTGAAGACTTCTGCCCTTATCCCACATGGTGTAGAACTGTTTTCTGGTTGGGGCCAAGAAGACCTTTCCAACGTGGCTCATGAATATTCAGACTCTATTCTTGCTGGCCCCGAGGGCTAGCTGTGAGACTATTCAATCTGCAATTTGGAAGGTCCAAGCACCATTTTGAGTCTGGTATATAAGAGATATTTGACGCTACTAATAAAAGTGAAGAGAGGCATTAATGGATTTGAGATGCCCATCGGGTATTTAGGTAAAAATGCCTGCTAGCCTTCTAAAATGTGGGCCTGGAACTCCAGAGAAAAGCTAAAAGTGAGGGATGAACATTTGAAAAGACTGTTCAGTGATGGCACCTGAAGCCAGGAGACTAGGAAAGATCATCAGTGAAGTATCAGAGTGTGGAGAGTGGGGAGATGATCTTCCAGACTCCTCATTGGAGGAACTTATCTCTTGCCTGTAGGTCCACCACACCCCAAGTTTAGCATGCCATCCTTATCAAGAGGACTGGGTATGATGCCTATGCTAGGACTTTCTGCATTGTCTTCTTCTTGATGAAATGGTATCCTGGAGTTCTAGTAAATTATTTCCATTCTGGCCTACTCATGTGTGACGTTCTTCTCCATAGGAAGCAGAAGGTGGCTGGAGAAGGGTTTCACAGTGACCTGAGAACCTGAGTGAGCAGGGTGATTGGGCAGTATTGTGTCAATGGGGCCTGGAAGCAAATATGTCTTGTATTTCATGACACTTCTGAGTCAGTCAATGATGAGCCAGTTGAAGCTCAACACCCGAGTCTGTACAAGACAAGATGGTAGAAGAAGAGCAAATGGTAAGTCCAAGAGGGCTGTTAGCTATGGAAACTGATAAGTAGTTGATAGGTGAATGATGGGCAGGAGGGTTATAATGTGAGCTCTGTGAGGTGGTCCTTTCTCTGGCTGATTGCCTGGACTCATTTTACTTATATAAATCCTGGTCTAACTCTTAATCCAATCCCCTAATTCCTTAACTCCTCCAAATCTAGGTTTCTTACAGGGAGGAAGATCATGAAACTGGTCATTTGGTGACTTTTTGACCCTTAATTTTCAGGTTGTCCTGGCATTTACTACCTGCCAGTTTAGGCTTTGACCTTAGTCTGTTCTACCTCTTCCCTGACCTGCTTTAATCCCTCCTTGGTTTCATTTGTTGGATTTCTATTGTCAAATGCCTTGCCTAGGACTAATTTCTGTTTCTGGGACTTTCTTTGGGATGACTTTCCTAGCACTGTGGGTACATCTTGTCTTCTGGTGCTTGTTGAGTGAATTTACACTTAATCTTCTTAATATTTGGAGGTCCTGTTGGTTCAGTGCACCAACCTTTTCAGGAAACTGCTGTATGTTGCAATTATCTCTCAAACAGTTTTCAATGTAGGCTTCTAATTCTTATTTTGCAGACCACAAAAATAGGCTCAGAGGAATTCAGACATTTGCTGAAGGTCACACAACTAGGAAGTGCATAGACAGGCACTAGGGTTGACAATCAGATTGGCTTGATTTCAATCTCTTTCTGTAACTACAGATGGCTTCCAATGAGGAAGTGAGAGAGGTGACTAAGACTGTGTTCAGGAAGAGTAGGCAGGGAGTTTCAGATCTTTCTGGTGGTACAGTGCGTGAGTGATTAACCTCAAGAGGGGTAGACTTGCTCATGAATGGGGCAGAGAGAAAGGTCATAAGTGTGAAGGACGTTGAGGGATTTTTCATTCAAAGTTTCAGAGGAGTTGTCAGCATAAAACTCATCATAAGGGACCAATTCCATTCTTCTAGACTTAAAACCAAGACAAAATGTCATGCTTCCTTTAGAAATGGGTGCTATGAAAGAATCTGTACTGAAAAGATGATTGATGAATTCACCTGGCCTCTGGACAGGATCATGTTATTTCCAGGATGTCAAGACATATATGTTATGTATCTTTGTGGCAAATTTGCCCACCCGATTGTGCCAGTCATCTTGACCACAACCTCCAGGAAGTATGAACTGAACATTTGTGAGAAAAGCACAAATGTCGCCCCTCTGGTTAGCTATGAATAGAAGTGGCTCCACTTTGCTAGTTGTTCCTGATGTAAAGCATCTTTATCCAAACTGAAGCTTTCCCTCCCGCCCCAAGTATATGCAGAATAGCTAACATTCTTCCTTTTCCTTTTAGAAGGCGGATTAGTACCACCTGTCTCAGCTAACATTCATGGGATTCAGCAGGAAAAACAGTATTAGGAGAGGAAAGCTCCTTTGAATGCAGTATTTTAGGATTATTTCTTTGGTTGCTAAACTGCTACCTTTGTATTCAAAGGTGATGAGACATTTTCTGGCTGAGAGACAGGCATCTCAGAAAGGTGTCAAGTTAAAAGAGGGCTGATGAAAAGATCGGAGCCAAAGCCTTTGCAGGAGGGTGAGCAATTGATTGCAGGCATTGCTTACATTTTCTTCTCACTGTTACAGTTGAGGGAAGGATTGTGGTCATCACCTTGCTGCCCCATCCCACCCCTTCTTCTATGGAAGGTATTAACCTGAGCTCTCATTCCAACTGGATCTCTGCCATGGAGGCTTCTCAATGGCTTTTTCTGTATAGGCAAGTAGAGGATGCCTGGAGGTTCAAAGGTCTGTCTCTTAGCAAGGAGTCCTGAAATTTGGCATTCAACAGGATGGCATTATGGGCCAGGCATTTAACCTTTCACTGTCTGCTTTCCCTCTTTTCTAACATGGAGATAATGGAAATCTCTCGCAGGAGCATTGGGAAGATTAATGAGTTAATGTTTTCTGAAGTGCTTTGAGATTCTCAGATGAAAGGTGCTACATAATAATTATAATAACACTTTGTTCCAACATAGTGCCTTTCTTCCAGGGAGCTCAAACCGCTTTACAAAAATTATTTCATTAATCCTCACAGCATCCCTCTATGGCAGGTAGCAATTATCATCCCCCTTTTTCATATCAGGAACCTGGGGGACAGAGAAATAAATGGATCTGGCCAAGGTCACACAGCAGGTTATTGGTAGAATCATCAGCTGAGTTCAGGTCTGATTCATTCATTCATTCACTCATTTGCCCATTCATTAGATATTTACCTACAATTATATGCCAGATCGGGGAAGGCAATGGCATCCCACCCCAGTACTCTTGACTGGAAAATCCCATGGACGGAGGAGTCTGGTAGGCTGCAGTCCATGGGGTCGCTGAGAGTCAGACACGACTGAGCGACTTCACTTTCACTTTTCGCTTTCATGCATTGGAGAAGGAAATGGCAACCCACTCCAGTGTTCTTGCCTGGAGAATCCCAGGGACAGGGGAGCCTGGTGAGCTTCCGTCTATGGGGTCGCACAGAGTCGGACACGACTGAAGCGACTTAGCAGCAGCAGCAGCAGCATATGCCAGATACTTGAGCTATTTGATAGAAGGTGGCATGATGCAAAGTGAAATAAAAATATATTCTTTGCAATTGAAAAGATTGGGTTAGTCCACTTGGACAAGCAGCTAAAGAATTACAATAAAATATAGGAAGCATATCACATGATGCAGTAATACAAACAAGCGTACATACAGAGTAAGCACCATGAAAGAAGCAAGTGACTTTGGCTTTATGAAAGAGATGTTATATGAGTGAGTTTTGAGTGATGAGTTTATCAGTAGAGAAAATGAAGTTGAGGAAACATATCTTAGATAAGAGAATGAAAGAGCATGATAAAACTGGGGAGGGAGACCCACTTGGTATGATGGGAACAAAGGGTATTTTGGACAGAGGAGTATACTAAGAAGTATGAACTTTATGCACGAGGCAGTTAAGAAGCTTCGGAGGTTGTTCAGGTAGAAGAGATGAAGTCAGCTTTATATTTAGGAGGTAGCTCTGATGACTGACTCTAAGATGGTTTGGATGCGAAATTGGTCTGAGTCCAGAGACCAGGAAAACAGGTCTCTGACTCAAAGTCCATATCAATTACTAGGTCATTCTTGATTGTATAAACTAGAGCTCAAGTGTTCTTTTGGAATTCTGAATGTGGTAATTCAAGAAAAGAGCTATAATAATGCTCTTACATGGCTAGGATGTTTTCTCATTTCAAGAAGCAGATAAATGTCTTTAAAAAAAATCTAAATCATCTATAATGCAGCTTTCCAATGATGGTACAGTGAGCAACTGTCATTCTTCGGCTCTGAAATCCATCAGGCAAAATGGTTAAGTCTACATCAACTGCTTATTATAATAGAAAGAAAGCCTTTGTTATACTATTTGTTAAGTATCTCTCCAAATTAGATACAAGAGAATGATCTTCAATGCAGAAGAGTGTTCATTTTTGTTTCACATGATAAATTATTCTTTGGTTGGACATATTTATTTTTAATTTTTACCCATCATTATAAATATACAGTCAATTTTAAGAACACTTTCCTGATCACTTGTATTTTTTTTGGTCAAAGTCTCTTTTAAGTGTCTAACAATGAAAATATTAAAACCACTTTGCCTTTTTTAGACGATTGCAAGTGTTTTTCAGGTATGTATAGATGTGGACCCACAGGCCACTTGTAAGATGGAAGAGGAAGGTCCATTTGATGACACAGCTACCCTCCAGCACTACTCATGGATAGTAGTGAGCTGGGAAAAGTAAAAATTCAAATTATTCTACAAAATTAAAATCCTGACATGTTGTTTGTTAAACTATTCTGTGCCTTGTGAACATACAATAAATTCTTCTTGAGTAGCATGCAATTAGTTCATTTAGCATTAATACATATTTTTGAGTGACACTTGTTTCATAGTGAAGACATCATATTTATCCTTAGTGACGTCACTCAGTCATGTCTGACTCTTTTTGACGCCATGGACTGTAGCCCACCAGGCTCCTCCGTCCATGGGATTCTCCAGGCAAGAATACTGGAGTGGGTTGCCATTTCCTTCTCCAGGGGATCCTCCCAACCCGGGAATCAAACCCTGGCCTCCTGCACTGCACGCAGACGCTTTAACCTCTGAGTCACCAGGGAAGCCCATATAGTTAGAATAGGCAAAGTTATGCTGCAATCACAAACATTCCTAAGTATCAGTGACCTTTTCACAAAGGTTTAATTTTGCCTCATGCAAAGTTCTTTGCAGTTCTAAATGACTCTCCAGATGTTATCTTCCAGGTGATGGCTCTGAATTCTACCTTCTCATCAATATATCTTTGAATGATCGCCAAAGAAGAGCAAGAGAGAATTCCAGGACTGACAATTAAACACTTCCACTGAGAAGTTACACTCTTCACCTCCCCTCACATGTCATTGGCCAAGGCAAGTCACATTGTCATGCCTGATTTCAAGAGGACAGGGAATTATCATCCTTCCATGTTCGCCAAAGAGGGGAACTAAATATCAGTGAATAATATAGCATTTGCCTCAGGCTTTTCTTATGATCTTTGAAAGTTAATATTTTGTTCTTTGAAAAAAAATTGCACACTTCCATTTAATGATCTTATATCTTGATACTTGAAAATCAAGTAGCTTATTATTTGTGTTATTGCTGGAACCCTTCTGATATTATTAATTTCATTGCCTAAATATAATCTATGATAGACAACTGTTTGTTGGTAAATATCTCTCACCTGATGGTAAAATTTTTCAGTGTAGGGACTAGGTCTGCATTCCTATTTTTTTTTGACATTCCCACACTGTAAAATAGCTTCCCTGGTGGCTCAGTGGCCTGCCAACGCAGGAGACCCAGGTTCGATCCCTGGTTGGGGAGTATTCTCTGGAGAATGAAATAGCAGCCCACTTTAGTATTCTTGCCTGGGAAATCCCACGGACAGAGGAGCCTGGTGGGCTACAGTCCATAAGGTTGCAAAGAGTTGGGCACGACTTAGTGACTAAACAGTAATAATCTAGAAGACTGGCACAGATTAGGCACCAAACATCTTCTGATACATTGGGACATGAACAATTTGTATTTCATATACTCCTGGAAGAAGGCAGAGACGGGAAAGTTGAGTTTATTTTTCTTTAAGGAGAAAAAAAATTTATTTTGTCATCGTAGGAAGTATTAAACACATTTCTGTAGTTGAACTTCTGGTGTGTTTTTCTAATTATATGTTAAAAAAGCTGAAATATACAAGAAAACAAAATGACTTTCTGAAAACATTTTTACATTTCTGTTGAAGTGGAGTGGAGCTCATTGGTACTTGACAAAGTGAGGAAGTTTCATGGGGAGTCTACTTGGTAAATGAAATTGGGTAGTAAGCTAAAGGAAACCTTATAGTTCTTGTAGAGAAACTCATTCTAATTCATTGTAATTTAGGAACCGTTAATGATACTTTCTTTCAGTATGTGTTTTCTGTGTTTAAATTTACCTTTATGTATCTTAAGCCCACGAAAAGGCTTATGATATAATAAAATTCTTAAGGTGTAATAAAAAGGCCTAGCCTCCTTATTTTTTCCTTGAATTTTATTCACATAATTCTAATAATTCCTTCTAGTATATTTAAAAGAATCCCTCTTCCTCACTGGCAAGCATATCCTTGAAGGTTTTCAGTGTACTCACCCCACATTAGCTGCAACCTGTACTTGGGTTTATATTCTTCCCTCACATGCCAGTTACCCCTTCCCATGAGTCTGGTTGCCCCCCCCCCCCGATGTCTCTGAGAGATTTTGACACAAAGGTATTAAACCCTACATCTATGTGATACTGGTTAGGTTCTTTACAGCACAAATAAAATAATTTGTTTATACTACATTAGTACCTACACCAGAACCTCACCATCTTAAGTTCTTTGAATCTACCTTAGATTTCAGTATCTCTGGGGCACCAAGGAATTTTCCTCTTTATTTTTCCTTCTGGAACCTGAAGAGAGGGAAGGGATTGTGGAAGGATTTGGAAAACAAGTAGAAGCCCCCTTTTATTGAGTCAGCACCAAAGGTATAATGATGAAATCAAATGTTCCAGGATGGGTTATGTAAGGTCTTCTTTCCAGCTCTATGCTGTGTGCATTCCATTGTGGAACTTCAGCTTGGGACAGTCTCTGAGGAATTCTAAGGGATGGACGGAAAGGACAATGACCCTAAAATGTAAACCATTGTTTCAGGGTGTGCGCTTATTTAAAATCTCTGGTCAAAATAACTAGGTAACTAAGAGCGACCAAGGCATGGAAGAACAAGTCAAGGTGGAGAAGGAAGAGTGATTTCAAGAAGTTACAGGCAGTCAAGAGAGGCTACCTGAAGACTCAGATTATCAGATACTGCCCCAAGGGCATCCTATTTTAGTAAGAGCTTTGGCCATGTCTCAACTCTTTGGGTGGAAATGGGAAAGCATGGAGTCATAGGGTAAAAGGTCAGGGCTTTTAAATTGTTTCACTATTTTTTAAAAAAAGACACATTTGTCTGTTTTTTCAAATTACTATCTATTGGAAACATGGTTTCTGAGTGAAGAACTTCTGGAGTTTGTTTAACAAGCAAACTTGTATTTTATGATGTGTGATATTTTATCATCATGCTCATATTTTATGTTTTGCCATTTTTCCTCTCTGTACCATTTCATATGTTCTGATTGTTGATGTTGTTCAGGTATACTAGTCATTTTTAACAGCCATCTATAATATGTTGTATTTAGTTAAGTTACAACATTTGAGTTGGCTTGTATCTAAATTTTAGAGTCGGTGATATTTCTGATTTAAGACTGTATAAATTTACATAATGTAAGATGTTTACGTTGGTGTCTTAATTAGATACTGGCTAAAGGTTGCCCTCTTTTTCTTCCTTTTAATTCCCAAACTTTGAGATTTCTGACTCCCAGTGCTCATCTCCAAAACTATCAATCCCAAGAAGGTGATTTTCATGTAATAATTTCCTGCTCATACTTTTAACCTCTTTTGGTGCGCTTCTATTATTTCTTTGTCCTTACTGGTGGTTACACAAGCTCCCAGTTTAATATCATTTGCACATTTCATTAATATGTGGCTTACTCCCTCTTCGAGATCCTTAATAAAGATGTTAAATTAAATTGTATCTGACATTGACCCCTGGGGCACCGAAATGCTTTAACGATATCCCGTTTTCCTGTCTGCAGTTTATAGAGTTCTTGCAGAATGCACGAGGCACAGCTTCAACCTGGGATAAATCTTCAATTTTAATTCTAAAGCAGAAGTCAAGTCATGTGGTTTGGGATAACTTGACATTGCCAGAACATACTTGTAGTTGCTAGGAAGTCATATTTTAGCAATTAAGTACAGGTTTGCCAGAATTATATGTCAGATTGCCAATCTGCTGACAATTACAAGAGATAGTCACTCTATCCTGTTTAATGCTTTTCAGTCAAACTGAGAAAGGTCTTGCTTTTCAAAATGAAACTCGGCTTTTTTATTTCAAAGCTAGCAATCACCTTTCACCAGCTTTTAAACAGCATGCCTCTTCTGTGTTTCAAAGCAGATTTATGAAAGAAATGCTCATACCAATATACCAACATAGATGGGCTTCAGGAAAACGTTATCGGGTGCCCTACTGAGAATCCGGACGTGAAATCAGAATTTCTAAATTGGGAACATTTATTTTTTAATGTAGAAGGTATAATACCATATGATGTTCTTGGCACAACATTTAACTCTCTCATCCCATTTGGTTTAATCAAAGAAATCTATGTGTTTGTATCAGATGCAAAATTTCTTCAAATAAGTTGTGGAATAGTATCTGAAGAAGGGGGTTGCATTGCCAAGTAACCCAAAATTCCTACAAAATGAAATTGACTATGTTAAATGGAACATATTCTTTCATTGTATCACTATAAATCCCTCTGTGCTGGGCTCTGCTTAGTCACTCAGTCATACTGTAACCCACCAGGCTTCTCAGTCCATGGGGATTTTCCAGGCAGGAATACTAGAGTGGGCTGCCATGCCCTTCTCCAGGGGATCTTCCCAACCCAGGGGTCGAACCCATGTCTCCTGCATTGTAGGAGGATTCTTTACCTTCTGACACACCAGGGAAGCCCAAGAATACTGGAGTTGGGTAGCCTATCCCTTCTCTAGGGGATCTTCCCCACCCAGGAATCCAACCAGGGTTGGACTGCAGGCAGATTCTTTACCAGCTGAGCTACAAGGGAAGTCTGTAAAGCCCTCTAAATCCCTCCAAATGATCAAATATTTTAAAAGTTCCATGTTAGTTCAATCTCAAGGACTTCTTTCATTATACCTTAAAGTAAGCTTCCATAGTTTTGCAAAGGTTTTTTGATGTCCCCTTGGGGGACACATTGTATTAGCCTTCTTGGGCTGCCAGAACAAAATACCATAGACTAGGGGTTTTGAACAACAGAACTTCATTTGTCACAGTTCTGGAGGCTGGAAATTCAAAAAGTCTGAGGTATTAGGCAATTTGGTTCCTCAGTAAGGATTCACCTTCTGACTTGCACACAGGTGCCTTCTCATTGTGTTCTCACATGGAGGAGAGAGAAGGCAAGTTCTCTGACTCTCTTCTTATAAGGGTATTTATCTCATCAGGGGATCTTACCCTCATGCCTTCATCTAAATCAATTACTTCCCATATATTCCGTTTTCCAAAGCCGCACATGGGGGTTTAGGGCTTCAACAGATGAATTTTTGCATGTGGAGACACTATCTATTGTACAAGTTAAGATGACTGTTTAGATTCAAACAAAGACAATGATGACAAGAACAAATATAACCAGAACTTGAAACTGGCCATGTAAATACAATTTTTTTTGTATCTGTAAGCCCAACCAAAGGTTGGTTTTAGCATCAATCAACAGAGGCTGCTTTTTTCTATGAGGTGGTGGCGAGAAGATGCACCAGTCTTACGGAGCTTCAGACTTCTTTCAGATGTGTGATGAGTCAGCTTCTCTCAGAAAATACAATTTTCACCCAACTAGCTCCTTGCATTTGGGAACCTGAATTTCAGGACATCCAAGAGAAGTTCTCTTGTCACCTGCTTATTCTTTACCCCAGCCTATCCCATGAGGAATCACTCTTCTCACCTTCTTTAAGAAATGGACAATGATTCAGGCAGTTTGGCCAACAAAACAAAACAGAATAATTGATTTGTGTGGTGGAATATTTAGATCGCTGCTGCTTTGTTGCTGGGGTTTTGGTGGTAGAATTTAGATGGTCCTCTCAATTCTTGGCTTCTATTTTGGGTGCATGATTGGATATAAGAGCATTAAGTTACACTGTCCTGAGTCGTCTATAAGAGGAATTAGAAACATGAGGTGATGTGTAGTTTGATGCTAAATTATGCAAAGCAGAGGGACTCAATCAATGCAACTGGAGTTAATGTTCCCCAGGACCTTTCCTTTGGCTCCTCTTCCTCTTCTATCCTCTTTGCTGGCTTCCAAATCCCTTGACCTCTATATTTTTTAATACAGCTTCCTCCTAAACAATCCCACCTGAAGACCCAAAATGACAAGAATACCCAAACCTGATGGTAGGTTTTTCTCTTTCACTCTGTGCTGTGAGGTGTATCTTACTATAATTCCTGGGGTAATTCAGCCTTGATTCCCAGGTGGTACTAGTGGTAAAGAACCTGCCCACCAATGCAGAAGATGGTTCATTCCCAGGGTCAGGAAGATCCCTGGAGAAGGAAATGTCAACCCATTCCAGTATTCTCTCCTGGAAAATCCCATGGACAGAGGAACCTAGCGAACTATGGTCCATAGGTTTGCAAAGAGTTGGACATGACTGAAGTGACTGAAGTGACCTAATATTCATTCATAGCATAAGCAAATCAGTGTGTCATAGACTGAGTGCATTTCCCTCAAATTCATATGTTGAAATCCTAATCCCAATGATATTTGGAGGTAAGGGATTTAGGAGATAATCAGGGTTAGATTAGGTCATGAAGGTGGGGCCTTCATGATGAGATTAATGCCTTTCTAAAAAGAGATCTCTCTTGCTGCCATTTGAGGAAACTACATGAAGGGAGCCTTTTGCAAGCCAGGACAAAGTTCCTCAACAGAACCTGACCATGCTGGAACCCTGATCTTGGATTCCCAAGCGTCTAGAATTGTGAAAAATAGGCATTGCTTGTTTAAGCCACTCTGTCTATTGTTGTTGCTGTTGTTTAGTCGCTAGGTTGTGCCTGACTCTTTGCGACCCCATGGACAGTAGCCCACCTGGCTCCTCTGCCCATGAGATTTCCCAGGCAAGGATACTGGATTAGGTTTCCATTTCCTTCTCCAAGGAATCTTCCCAACCCAACATCAAACGTGCATCTCCTACACTGCAGACACATTCTTACCACTGAGTCACCATGGAGGTCCCCATTCAGACTATAATGTCTTGTAACAGCCCAAACTGACTAAGACACTATGAGTCTGTAGGTGTGACTGTAACTTCCAACTTCTGCCTACATCAGAATCATTAGCCAATTAATTTTCAAGCACTTTTGACCAAGTTTATAACACAGAATGGAAGTTACTGGTTGTTCTACAACCAAAGCTCAGTGGTAAAGAATCCACCTACCAAGCAGGAGACGTGGGTTTGATCCCTGTGGGTCAAGAAGATGACCTGGAGCGGGAAATGGCAACCCACTACAGTATTTTTGCCTGGGAAATCCCGTGGACAGAGGAGCCTGGTGGGCTGCCCTCCATGAGATCACAAGAGTTGAACATGAGTAAGTGACTAAACAACAACCATCAGAGCCATTGCAGAGGTTGTGCTACTTGGCTGCTCTTTGCAATAATTCAACCTTGAAAAAATGAGATCATTCCTGTGACATCTCCATTCTTCCTTCCTTGAAAGGAGAAGTGCTAGGTCCAAACATTTCCTTCTGATTCCTTGAAGTGAATAGACTCTATGTACCAAAATGACAGAATAGCCTCTGTTCGTTTCCAAGGCAAACCATTCAATATAGCGATAATCCAAGCCTAGCCCCAACCAGTAATGCTGAAGAAGCTGAAGTTGAATGATTCTATGATGACCTACAAGACCTTTTAAAACTAACACCCAAAAAAGATACCCTTTTCATTATAGGGGACTGGAATGCAAAAGTAGGAAGTCAAGAAACACCTGGAGTAACAGGCAAATTTGGCCTTGGAGTACAGAATGAATCAGGGCAAAGGCTAATAGAGTTATTCCAAGAGAACACACTGGTTATAGTAAACACCCTCTTCCAACAACACAAGAGAAGACTCTACACATGGACATCACCAGATGGTCAACACCGAAATAAGATTGATTATATTCTTTGCAGCCAAGATGGAGAAGCCCTATAGAGTCAGCAAAAACAAGACCAGGAGCTGACTGGCTCAGATCATGAACACCTTCTTGCCAAATTAAGACTTAAATTGAAGAAAGTAGGGAAAACCACTAGACCATTCAGGTATGACCTAAATCAAATCCCTTATGATTATACACTGGAAGTGAGAAATCGATTTAAGAATTAGGACTAGATCTGATAGAGTACCTGATGAACTATGGAATGAGGTTCGTGACATTGTACAGGAGACAGGGATCAAGACCATCCCCATGGAAAAGAAATGCAAAAAAGCAAAATGGCTGTCTGGGGAGGCCTTACAAATAGCTGCGAAAAGAAGAGAAGCGAAAAGCAAAGGAGAAAAGGAAAGATATAAACATCTGAATGCAGAGTTCCAAAGAATAGCAAGGAGAAATAAGAAAGCCTTCCTCAGTGACCAGTACAAAGAAATAGAGCAAAGCAACAGAATGGAAAAGACTAGAGATCTCTTCAAGAAAATTAGAGATACCAAGGGAACATTTCATGCAAAGATGGGCTTGATAAAGGACAGAAATGGTATGGACCTAACAGAAGCAGAAGATATTAAGAAGAGGTGGCAAGAATACACAGGAGAACTGTACAAAAAAGAGCTTCATGACCCAGATAATCACGATGGTGTGATCACTGACCTAGAGCCAGACATCCTGGAATGTGAAGTCAAGTGGGCCTTAGAAAGCATCACAAAGCTAGTGGAGATGATGGAATTCCAGTTGAGCTATTTCAAATCCTGAAAGATGATGCTGTGAAAGTGCTGCACTCAATATGCCAGCAAATTTGGAAAACTCAGCAGTGGCCACAGGACTGGAAAAGGTCAGTTTTCATCCCAATCCCAAAGACAGGCAATGCCAAACAATGCTCAAACTATGGCACAATTGCACTCATCTCACACGCTAGTAAAATAATGCTTAAAATTCTCCAAGCCAGGCTTCAGCCATACTTGAACCGTGAACTTCCAGATGTTCAAGCTGCTTTTAGAAAAGGCAGAGGAACCAGAGATCAAATTGCCAACATCTACTGGATCATGGAAAAAGCAAGAGTTCCAGAAAAACATCTATTTCTGCTTTATTGACTATGCCAAAGCCTTTGACTGTGTGGATCACAATAAACTGTGGAAAATTCTGAAAGAGATGGGAATACCAGACCACATGACCTGCCTCTTGAGAAACCTATATGCAGATAAGGAAGCAACAGCTAGAACTGGACATGGAACAACAGAATGGTTCCAAATAGAAAAAGGAGTACATCAAGGCTGTATATTGTCACCCTGCTTATTTAACTTCTATACAGAGTACATCATGAGAAATGCTGGGCTGGAGGAAGAACAAGCTGGTATCAAGATTGCTGGGAGAAATATCAATAACCTCAGATATGCAGATGACACCACCCTTATGGCAGAAAGTGAAGAGGAACTAAAAGCCTCTTGATGAAAGTGAAAGAGGAGAGTGAAAAAATTGGCTTAAAGGTCAACATTCAGAAAATGAAGATCATGGCATCTGGTCCCATCACTTCATGGGAAATAGATGAGGAAACAGTGGAAACAGTGTCAGACTTTATTTTTGGGGGCTCCAAAATCACTGCAGATGGTGATTACAGCCATAAAATTAAATACACTTACTCCTTGGAAGGAAAGTTATGACCAATATAGATAGCATATTCAAAAGCAGAGACATTACTTTGCCAACAAAGGTCCATCTAATCAAGGCTATGGTTTTTCCAGTGATCATGTATGGATGTGAGAGTTGGACTGTGAAGAAAGCTGAGTGCCAAAGAATTGATGCTTTTGAACTATGGTGTTGGAGAAGACTCTTGAGAGTCCCTTGGACTGCAAGGAGATCCAACCAGTCCATCCTAAAGTAGATCAGTCCTGGGTGTTCATTGGAAGGCCTGATGCTAAAGCTGAAACTCCAATACTTTGGCCACCTCGTGCAAAGAGTTGACTCATTGGAAAAGACCTTGATGCTGGGAGGGATTGGGGGCAAGAGGAGAAGGGGACAACAGAGGATGAGATGGCTGGATGGCATCACTGACTCTATGGATGTGAGTCTGACTGAACTTCGGGAGTTGGTGATGGACAGGGAGGCCTGGTGTGCTGCAATTCATGGGGTTGCAAAGAGTCGGACACAACTGAGTGACTGAACTGAACTGAACTGATCCAAGTCCTGGGGAAAGATTGCCCAAAGCTAATCTCTTATCTAGCATGTGGCCTGAGAACAGAAGGAGCTAAGAAAAGAAGCAGTAGGGAGAAACATTCTACTTTAGTATAAGCCACAAGGGGCTTTCTACCTTCAAGTGGTGTTTGCCCACTTGTCAGAACTAAGTAGAATATAATACACCATATTTTGCTCAGATCTGATGTTTATACTCCTTTAATGTTGGAAAACCTACTTATAATTATTATTTAGTATGTAATAGAGGAATTATTCTGTGATATGCTTATAATATTCTATTTAATCTACTTTTTAGAATGAATAGTGTTGCTACTACTCAAATGCCACCCTAGTCTTTGAGCCAAACTGCTTCTAAAATTGTGTAAAATAATGTATCCACTAAATTCCTTAGATAACCAATAGGCACATATTAAAGAAAAATTCATAATTAAAAATGACTTTTCTTTTAGACTTTTATAGTTCGCAGACTACCTCATTTATATTTTCCCACTTGACATTAAAATTAAATACCACCAAAAATTAATGAGAAGCATAACCTTGATTTTGAATGTGTGCAGTAGTGGACAGAACTCTCTGATGGAAATGATGAGAACAGGAATGTAGACACACAAGTACACACTGCATGTGCAAGCACACAAGTACACACTGCATGTGCAGGCGAGTGCACACACCAGCCACTCACTGCACTTCCTACCTTTGACAAGGAAGTCTGTATTAAAGTCTTAGTCTCTACATTTGTTCAGTGGGGTCTATCACACCTTGGCTACCTTGTAGTGTCTATGTCAATCATCTATAAAAAAATACAAGCCAAGTTGCGTCCCTCTCCTTGCACTGAAGCTTTCTCTGTCTCCTTATGGCTTTCCATTGGTTTTGGGGCAAAAGTCGTATCCTTATGATGACCTCAGGACTTGCCATGATCTGGCCCTGTTACCCTTGTCAGCCTCATCCCTTCTTCCTTTCAGCTCCACTGGCTTTCTTTTAGAACCTTGAATTCATTTTTAACATTCTAAGGAAAGAACCTTAAAATCCCATGCTAGATCCCTGTTATCTCCAGGCTAGGTCCAGGCCCCCTGACATCCTGCTCTCAGTATGGGGCCCCCTCACACCTTGCATTAGGCTGGGGACCACTGACAGTCCATACTAGATCAGGGACCCCTGACATATGCTTGAAGAGCCTCATGAATCCACCTTCTCAGGCCTCTTCAGTTGTAAGTATCTTAATCCTTTATCTAATTAGGTGATGATAGATTAAGATTGTTCTTTCCACCAGACTGTCATCTCCATCAGTGCAGGGACACAGTACTCCAGAACTCAGTAAAGTACCTGACACAGAACATTTCCAAGGGGAATAAAGGAAGAAAATGAGCTGATGTTGGTGACAACCAGCTTGAAACTGTAAAGCAACTATTACACATAAAACATGAACTTTCTGTGTGTGAGCTAATTAACTACAGACGCAAAAGTATAGATATTCCGTTTGAAAATATGCTTGCAAGTAGAGATTGACCCCTGGACCGCCTAGAAGATTCTCCCAGGGAACATGTTAAACAATAACAGAGCATTTCTCCAAGATTTTGGAATTTGGTTATCATGTTTAATGTAAGTGCCTCACTGTGCATTCTATTACCAAGGAAACTCATCAACACAAGTGCCAGAAATAAAAGACATATTAATGAAAATGAAATTCAGATAATATGTTTATTTGCTATCAAAGAAGCCACCTTTCTTCTTTTTAAGCCTGAGTGCTTTTACCAACTCTGTATGTAACATTTAAAAATAATATTCATTTGCATTTTACATCTCAATAGCAGTTAACATCTGAAGGATTAGAGAGAAATTGTTCTACCTGATAAGTACTGAATTAAATTTGGAGAAACATTATTTTTATCTGATGACCTCCATCATGGTGAGTCTGTCTAGGTTTTAGTACAAATCAAATTTTCAAATACAGTAGAGAGAAGTAAGATATGACATTTTATCTCTGTAATAATTTTTGGATTTTCAAGACTTATTTAAAACTTATTTGGCATCAATCATTTTAAAACTCAGTCTTAAATTTTTCTTTAAAAATGAATTTTTAGCATGCCATATAATTCTAAGTGAGAATAAGATTTGTTTAAATTTATGGATGAAAGTTGATTTCATTAAGCCAAAGCTTTCTCATTGAAGGTTTTTATTGTAAGTGTATCACACTGGGAAATTGGATTAAAGAAATAACCTTTACCATCAAATCTATACATATATATGAAGTTGTTTGTCAGCATAGCATGACAATGGAAAAATAAAATGAAGCATTCTGAGCTAGAAATTTAGAGATATCACTCTTCGAGAATGAATACCTAAAGTTTATGGCTATTGTAGAGAAAGTCATGAGTTTTACAGGTAAGACTATTTTTTCTTAATAGGCCGTTAGTCAGTGCAACAAGTAGAACAGCATGATTTCAGAGGTAAACAGAGAAGATAAAAAAGAAAATGTCCATGTATTTTTTTTTCCTCTGTAAAGTTCAGATCATGCATCATTTCTAATGAGCTTGATAAAGCATAGCAAGGCAAATGTGCTGAAATTCATCATGTTTCCTGCTTCAAAATTGACAGGCAACCTAAGGGGAAAAAGTCTTTATTTTGCAACAATAAAAAAAGGAGGTGAGATAATCACATTTAAAACAATATCTAATCACATTTAAAATCATCTTGTTATAGTGGAAATTTGTTTAATGCTATACCAAAACTTAGAATTAGCACCTGTAAGCAAGCAATTTGATTTTTATATTAATCCAAATGTTGGAGAAAAAAATGTCTATAGAAACCTCTTCAGATTTTGAAGAGTGCTATACTTATAATGTGAGAAACCAGAGCCATGTTTGCAGTTGTTAGAAAGGTAACATGAACTTTCATGCTATCCTGTTAAATGGTATGACACAAAATATCTGAGGCTAAATGAAATCCATTCTGTAGAGAACCAATATTACTTATATTAATTTTCTGAGACTGTTTGCTTATTTCTAGAAACAGTTCAACAAAGCACCATTTCCAAATAGGTGTCGTTTGGCTTCCACAATTCCCTTTGGAAATCAATCATATTTTCTTGCGGTATGGACCTGTGCATCTTAGACCTCACACAGAGAGAAGACGAGTTAGGAACTAACTGACTATATGGGACGTAATCACATCTTTCATGCCTCAAGTCATTATGTCTTATCTGCCGATAGGCCAGGAAGGATGGAACATGGTTTGATCATCGTAAGAAAAGCAAAGCTACTGTCGAAAAGAAATGCTAATTTGCACAGTCTCAAAATTCTGAACCCACATCTGATCACAAAATATGCTATTTTTTATAATGGCTAAAGAAGGCAATTTGTCTTTATTAAGAAGTTTAAAGATCATGTTTATTTAAACTTATTATCTTCACAGTAATGAACAAATTTCAGGAATGTTATTCAAGGGAAGTAGCTTTTTTTGTTTGGAATATAAGAAGTATCTTTACACAAAATTTAAAATATAGAGGCAAATTTAATTCTAATTAATTGTAAATAATGAAGACGCTAAATTTTCACACTGAGGTGTTGAGGCTCAAGAGCTTCAGTGTTAAGATGGAGACTGTACTCTCTAGCTTTCTTTGCATGTTAGAACACATTATATTTGGTAGATTTAAGGGGGAGAAAGTCCTGTGGGAATTATAGTAATTGATTTTATATGGTATGAATAGATGCCTACTTGCAGAGCAAATTCTGTCATTATGTCCTTATCATTGGCCTTTTGTTCAATGGCATTCTGCCCAATCTACTTGCCATTGAATAATTAATATGCCAAGACATCTTTCAGGCAAACTTTGTTTCTCTCCATATTCAAGAAGGGCTTCCCTTGTCTCTGTCTTTGAGTTTTTTAACAAGAGAAAATGATAAATGCAATTATTAAAATATATCTGGTCAACTCAAACTTATTCTATGTGATGAAATAAGTTTATCCATCTCACAAGTTTATCCTTCTGTATTATTACCCAAAGTAGTGTTACTTTAAGGACTATGACATTTATTTTCTTCCTTCTGCTCTTTCAGATAGAAGAAATTGAAACTCCTTAGCTGGTTCTCTTTCCTGCTCCTCCTGTCTCTCTAGAATCAGTGCAGAGGATGAAGACAGCAACGCTTCTCTAAAGGAGGGACTCATGGTCAAGAATGACAGGTGTTCCCCAAGGACACTGATCAGTAACATGCCATCCTTCTATCATGATCTGGGAACATTTTCCATTTTTGCAACTCTCCTGTCTGATCCCTAAGTTTTTGTGTTTTTTTAACACTTGATTCAAAGGAAGACATTGGGGGGACTATAGAGAGAAGGCAATGGCACCCCACTCCAGTACGCTTGCCTGGAAAATCCCATGGATGGAGGAGCCTGGTAGGCTATAGTCCACGGGGTTGCTAAGAGACACGACTGAACGACTTCACTTTCACGCATTGGAGAAGGAAATGGCAACCCACTCCAGTGTTCTTGCCTGGAGAATCCCAGGGACAGAGGAGCCTGGTGGGCTGCTGTCTATGGGGTCGCACAGAGTCAGACACGACTGACGCGACTTAGCAGTAGCAGCAGCAGTGCATATACTTAAATGAACTATAGTTTTTTGACATTTCTTCTTTTCCTTTTGATCCCATTTTCTCCCCAGAGACCATTATGTCCTTTCTTTTAGGATAGGACACTTTTACATTTCAACCCATGGTTTCCACTTGGATTATTAAATCTTTCTTCTAATGATCTAAATAATTATTTCTATTTATTGATGTGAGTGCTCATTGTGTTATCCCTTCATCCCTTCCTACTTATTCTTCAGTGAATAAAGTCTGATAGTTTTATCTTTCACATTCTTAAAGAATCAGTGATTACAACCATTACTTTTTGTTAACTTTACATGTCTTTTCAAAGGTTTCTCAATTACACAGAACTACAAAAAAACCAAAGGTTTTTGCTATGAACTTCTAGGTCCTCACAGAAATTGAACTACAACGTACAGGTTAGAGTTTCAAAAAGACGGGGAAAAACAGTCTGTTTTCACTCTATTAAATAATTCTAAGATTAGAATTAATTTTAACACACATGATAGGAGTGTTAACGTTAACATTCAATGACTGGAGAAAATCCACTGGGGTACACCATGAAAGCTCTCCTGGAGTCAGTAGGCTGAAGGGAGTTAGTACTTTACACACATCTTTGTTGCTAGGGCTGGTTGACATGACTCACAGGTTCTCTACAATTTTGATGAAGACAGATTGGAACTTTTGTGGGGGCTGTGGGAGGCTTGGGGAGGTGTACTTGACAATGGTGCAATCCACTAAAGATGTTATTATCTGGTCTTTCCCTATTTAATCATGGGTACTAGGCCTTCCTTCGGTGTTTCTTTTGTTTCTGGTTAATGCTCTCCCTGCCAGATCTGCCAAAGGGTTATTGTCAGCCAGCCAAAGAAAGCTTGTGTTCCAGTAAGACTGTCACTGGTGGGGGCTTGCCCATGGCTCCTCAGCTGCCCTGTGAACTTCACCACTCTCTAGGTGTGGTGTGCGTGGGGAACATATGACCCAGCAGTGGCCAGAGGGCATATTTCTTAAACTGCAAGCCTGAAGCCTGGCAGGCTTTGAAACATCAGTTGGGATTTAGCTGGAAAGAAGCCTACACTGTCTGTGTGGCTTGTGCTCGCTAATCTCTGAATTGCTCTTGAGTGGCACCTTCAAGTGGCACCTTTTTCTGCTTCCATTCCTGCAGCAAAAATTCAAAAGCAAATCATCCTGAGTTTGGTCAATCAAGTCAAATGCAAGAGGAAAAGGATACCTATGTCCAAGCTCTAGTTCTGGCTCGAGGATTTGGGGAATGGCCAAGTATTTGAGCTTCTACTAATTCTGCTAATGAAACTGATAATCTAGCAAAGTATCTCTATTGTTTGTAAAGGCAAAATATATAGCTGTGATGCCCTGTCAAGAATGTGCCATTTCCAAGGCTAGACAATACACATCTTTCAAATGATCTTGAGAAGGCATGGGGGCCACTGAAGGTGTTATAAAATAAAAAGTAAGTAAATATATTTCTTTTTGTATTAAAAGTGATGTTAAGTGAAAATTGCTCAGTTGGGTCCGACTCTTTGTGACCCCATGGACTGTACAGTTCATGGAATTCTCCAGGCCAGAATACTGGAGTGGGTAGCCGTTCCCTTCTCCAGGGGATCTTCCCAACCCAGGTATATGAATCCAGGTCTCCCACATTGCAGGCAGATTCTTTACCAGTCGAGCCACCAGAGAAACCCAAGAATACTGGAGTGGGTAGCCTATCTCTTCTCCAGGGGATCTTCCAACCCAGGAATCAAACCAGGGTTGCCCGCACTGCAGGCAGATTCTTTAACAGCTGAGCTACCGTGGAAGCCCTATGATGTTAAAGTTATCGAAAACTTGAACATCAAAAAATGATGTTAAAGCTGAATTTATTTCGTATTTCTTGATGAAGCATTGGAAAACCAAATGTCTTGGCTTTCCTGGATAGAACTATGGGAGTGACAGTCAAGCAATTTTGCTTAGAGATGCTTAGGAGAGGGATTTATTTCAACCAGGGCATAAAATTCTGTGAAAGCCTTTTTCTTCCTTGCTTCCGCTGCTGCCTGCTCTTCTACCCAGATGGGTATCAGAAAGTGGGATTCAGGTTTGGGCCTACTGAGTGAGAGGAATACTTGGTCTAACTATTTAAAACTGGATTTTTGCTATTTGAATGTAGGAAACCTAATTACACCCTGGTAAATTCTCTTCAGTCTACCAAACACAGAAAAAAACAGTGACAGAATCTGAAAGGCCAGAAAAGAGAAAAGAGTTCCTAAGACCTAATGAATCCAAACTAAACACCTCTCCACAGAAATGTCAAACATTTCTCTTAGCACAAAACAAGGCTTAAAGAATTCCCTGCTTTTGTCTCTGGCCTAATTCCTTAAGCAGAGAGGGGGATTTTCCTCTGGGAGTGTTATTTCACAAAGAGCGAAACAGCAAATAAACAAAAGACTCTCAAAGACAGAGAGAGTATAAATAAAATTCATGACTCTTTAAAGAGTTTACACTGAAAGAATGTGGAGGATTATTTACAATTAAAGCATAGCCTCTAGAATACAGTTATTATATATCTAAAACAAAGAAAATGAGCTCATTTCATTGGGTGCACAAGAAATGCACCTGGAGTTTGAACGAATTATGAAACTTCATTTTCTCAAGATCCTGTTATGGTCGTTCTGGTGATATTTATGTTTAAAACTTTTTACACAATTGATAAAGCATTTTCTAATTCATTGATACCTTAGTTTGTTTTAAGCTCCAGGTGATGTGAATTGCTACTTGATTAAAAAAGTAAATCAGCCTGAAAGACAAAGTTCCAAGGAAAAAGTTTTATTGTGGATGTGTCTAAAAGGAAATTTCTACATCTAACAAACACCTTTAATATATGTGTTCCGTGGTAAAAAATATTCTTTGGGTTGAACAAAAGAAAAGTTATTTTTTTAAAGCTATTACAGAAAAAAAAAGTGAATTAGCAGAAAGTAGGAGAAAGAACAAGTTTAGAGCTATCTAGCAAATCCTGTGATAATACAATAGGATAGTTAATAACAGAAGTGAGGTTAGATAAGGGGTAAGATGAATATGAAACAAATGCAAGATTTCGGTATTAATGTAATAGGCAGATAGAAATAAGTGGTTATTAAGATAAAGAAGCAAAGGCTAAAGAAACCACTTGATTATAAATTATAGAGCAATTAGCCCTCTTTTCAAGTGTGTGTATGTGTGTTTACTAGGCATTTGAATTCTACTTTGAGAGTGACTTCAAAAAAAATGTGCATGATAAAGTTAAAAGCTATGGTACGAGGGCCACGTAGACAATGGAGGTTAAAGGTAGGGTCCTAGGCAAAGTAGGATCTTCGGGAAGGCTTAAGGCATGGGCCTGGGTGATGGGGTGAGGATTTAGGCACTTGCAGAGTTTACGGCAAAGTTTAGATTGAGTCTTATCCTGACGTGCCTGTCTCAGTGAAATATCTGAAGCATTTGGCCCCACGAGATTAAAAGAACAGTGCTTATATTTAGCATCTGCTGCCCCCAACTCCAACTTTGCTACTAATAAAATTCAGCTCTATGGAAAAGAATTTGAATTCCAGCTGGGCGGTTTTCAAAATAAGATGAAAAGTTAAGCAGGCAATTGGTGTGTATTTAGGGCTCAAAACACCTTGCCCCCTAGAAGACTTGAAGGAGTTAATCCCTTCTCAAGATAATCCACTAAAGAGCATCCTTCATTATGATGTTAAAAGCAAGGATCAGTGCCCGGGAATCTAACAATAGGACAGGGGGCTTTTCAGGCCCAACCACATTCTTCCCAGGTTAGAAACAGAAACTGCTGTGATTCCAGCTGAAAAATAGAGCAGGACTTTTATGTTAAATATTCAGATGGAAAGAAGGGGGAAAAAATCTCCCCCATTAACAAAATTCCTCATTGGATAGAATTTTGGGGAGAGTAGTCCTTTTTTTTTTTTTTTTTTTAATGAATGTACTGTCAGAGAGGAATAAATACAACTCAACAGTTACACAGTTTGGAAGCACTTTTGATTTCATGCAAAAGTGAATTTTTTTATTAAGTTGTATGAAATTATCCCTCTCCCCCACTTATAGCCCTATGCCTCCATAATATATTCAATGAACACAAAACTCATTATCAACTTTTATTAAAAGCTATATGCTAAAGCTGTTATTTGGTCAAAATGTGATCCTATGCTTTAAATTTATAGTCATATTTGATTTCTCAAAAATTAATTATTTTATATAAGAAGACAAAATATTTGTGTTTATAAGCAAATGAATCTAAAATCCTGATTTAAAATCTTGTTTCTACTACATCTTATAGTATTGGTAATTGCAATTTACTGTTTGCTATTATTTTCAAAATTTTGTATAAGAAGATAGTTTCAAAAGTTGAAACAAATCCTATAAATTGTTTAATACAAACACATATCTAAGGTAAATAAGAATAACTTGGCCATTCCAATCTATAGGAAATATTTTATTCTCTTTTCCTTCTTGTTAAAACCGTAAGTATTTTTGGTGAAAGGCGTATCTCTTTTTAACGAATGTTATCCTTACCAAATTGAACTAAGACAGGGAAAGACATTTCTAGAAGTATGTTTCCAGTGATATCAGCAGCATTCATGAATGTGTGTTTGTGTGTTTCGTCTCACACGATCTCTTTTGTGCGCCCGTGTTGTCCCAGGCATCTGGGCTTTGAAGGTCCCGAGCTGTGGCTACAATCCTCAGGAGCTGAGGATGAACAAGCATGTTCTGGAGAGTACAGCTGGGCATGTGATGGGGTAGCAGTAAATCACTGGAGCTAGAAGAGCTTTTTAGAAAAGAAAGAAGCAAAGGCGGCTGTGATTTATATTTGGATGGGCAAAAAGAACCATCTGGAAACATTGGTAAGACAAAGAATTTGAAGAGGAGAAAGCCTATATGATACATAAATAGAAGCCCTTGAAATATGGTCAAAGACCTACTATTAGAAATATCAGAAGCTAATATATTATTTTGCTTTATGTTTATTGGCATATAGTTGATTTTCAATGTTGGGTTAGTTTCTGATATGCAGCGAAGTGATTCACTTTCATTTTCTTTTTTCAGATTCTTTCCCCTTATACGTTATAAAATATTGAGTATAATTCCCTGTGCTATACAGTAGGTCCTTGTGGGTTATCTGCTTTGTATATAGTCATGTACATATGTTAATCCCAAATTTCCAAATTATCCACCACCCCCCCCACACCTTTTCCCTTTGGTAACCATAAGTTTGTTTTCTTTGTCTGTGGGTCTATTTCCGTTTTGTACATAAGTTTATTTATATCATAATTTTTAGATTCCACATATAAGTAATATCATATGATATCTGTCTTTCTTTGACTTCACTTTGTATGATAATTTCTTGGTCCATCCATGTTGCTGCAAATCGCATTATTTCATTATTTATAACTGAGTAATATTCCAGAAGCTAGTGTATTAAATAAAATTTTATTAATATTTTATTTCCCAGAGAAGCAACATGGAAAGAGAAGAACCTTTGAGGTCAGAATTTCAGCATTTGCCAATGATATGACTTGCTTCTGTTTTCTTATTTATATTCTCTGACATTATCTACATATGAAGTATAGGTTAATATGAAGATTCTCAGAGACAACACATCAAAACCTACATTGTCAAAATACTCGGGTAGTAAAGAACAGAGGCCGGAATCTTGGCAGATGGTGTATTAACTTTGTGAGTTTGGGCAAGGGCCCTCATCTTCCTAACCCAGAGTCTGTTATTGGTGAGGTGAGACTGGTACCAGCTTATAGGACTGTCAGGAAAATAAAATATGGCCCATAAATGACACAGTGCCTAACCTAAAATAAGCCCTTATTAAGTTTAGAAAAAAGAACAGAAATATATACATATGTTGCACAGTGTCAAACATACAGAAAATGCACAAGAAAACTTAGATTCTCTTCCTTGTAAAAGTATACTTCCTTTTCTAAATTGTTTTATTTCACTGTCACTTGCCAAAACCTTTTGGTCTTTTTCATTTTTCTCTTATCACCAAGGCTTTCAATCTCTCTTTTCAGTCAAATGAAAGAGTCTTTAAATTCTGTAATGAGGTACAATTTTCAAAAGTTTCACAGACATCATTTTATATTCATATAATCCCTTAGTAAACTTTTTTCTGCTGCCCTTATGTTTCCACTCCCCCATTCCCTCTCCCAACTGGGAATCACTAGTTTGTTCTATTTGTGAGTCTGATTTTTTGTTTTAGTAACTAGTTTGTCATATTTTTTAGATTCCATGTATGAGTGATATCATACAGTATTTATCTTTATCTGCCTTATTTCACTTAGCATAATGTCCTCCAAGTCCATCCATGTTGTGGCAAAGGCAAAATTTCATTCTTTATATGTCTGAGTAGTATTCCATTGTGTGTATATATGTATATGTATATACATATATACATATATATATATCATATCTTCTTTATTCATTCTTCTGCTGATGGACACTTAGGTTGTTTCCAAAGGAAAATATATATAAGGTTGACTCAAGGGATGTAACTGTTGCTGAAAATTTTGCTCTTCTAGCCAAAGTATTTTTCCTAGCCTATATACCTGCTGCTGCTGCTAAGTCGCTTCAGTCGTGTCCAACTCTGTGCGACCCCATAGACGGCAGCCCACCAGACTCCCCTGTCCCTGGGGTTCTCCAGGCAAGAACATACCTGCAGTTGAGTTTAATTAAAAAGATTTAAAAAATAATTAATGTGAACTCATTGTCTCCTCATCATGTATTTACTGAGCTGCCATTTATCATGAATAATGAAGCAGGAGTTACATCCACTTTGCTTTTTTATCTATTGTTACCTTATTTAATCGGGGAAGGCAATGGCACCCCACCCCAGTACTTTTGCCTGGAAAATCCCATGGACAGAGGATCCTGGTGGGCTCCAGTCCATGGGGTCACTGAGAGTCGGACACGACTGAGCGACTTCACTTTCACTTTTCACTTTCATGCATTGGAGAAGGAAATGGCAACCCACTCCAGTATTCTTGCCTGGAGAATCCCAGGGATGGGGGAGCCTGGTGAGCTTCTGTCTGTGGGGTCGCACAGAGTCGGACACGACTGAAGCGACTTAGCAGCAGCAGCAGCAGCAACCTTATTTAATCCTCCTAACATTCATGTAATTTCCTAGTCCCGGGTTTTATTTTAATAGATGAAGAAACAGATTTAAAATGTGTCCTGTGCCCAAAGCCATAGAGCTGGTGAGTAAAAGCAGAACCAGAATTGAAACCTCAAGGCTTCTTCTGTAGATGTCTTCTCCATGAAGCCTTGAGAAGCCACTGAAGTCTTCTCTCACTTGGTCCTCCCAAGGCCTGACATCCAGGAGGTGTTAGGAGATGCCTGAGGGCTTGGATCCTTGGCTATCCTTAGCTACTTTATGAATGGAGACTCTTGGCTTCCACTGCTGATTTATTTGACTGATTCCCACACATACTGTGGTGCTTCCCTGGTGGCTCAGATGGTAAATAATCTGCCTGCAATGTGGAAGACCCAGGTTTAATCCCTGGGTTGGGAAGATTCCTTGGAGAAGGAAATGATACCCACTCCAGTATTCTTGCCTAGAAAACTCTATGGACAGAAGAGCCTGATGGATTATAGTCCATGGGGCCACAAAGAGTTGGACACTGTGATACTAAGACACACACACACACACACATACAATACACTTACTATTTCACTGTCTGGAGGAAGGCTATTCTCCTGGTGGAGCCAAGGAATTCTGCTGAGGACCTGAACACCCTGTATGTGCACAAACCATAGGACAAAATGTTCGATAAGAGAACGACCTAGATGTCTGCCTTGAGGAGATGTGTGGGTTGGTTGGAAGAGGACCTTGACACGGTTTACAGAACTGTGTTCCCTGGAAAGCAGGGCAAAAATTGAGTCTGAGTATTTTTTAACCTTCCTAGAGCAGCATGTATTGGATAAGTGTTCAATAAGTACTAATTGAATTGGATTCATTTGACAAAATAAAAGTAAGAAAGTATGGTTGAAGAGATTTTCTTAGGTTAAGAAGCGATCTTGAATTCACAGCTTAATCAATAATGATTTGCAGATTCATTATTTCCCAACTTTAAGCTGGGGCTGTTGAATGCTAAGTTATTTTAAAACATTTACTAGGTACATAAATACTTTTCTCTTTAATGAGAATGAAGCCGCGAAATCCGCTCTTTATCATTAAAGTCCATTTTATTCACAAATGTTTCAGTTTCTGGTTAGCCCTTTTAAAAAGGCATTGATTTATGGCCCTTTTATCCTAAATTGTAAAAAAAAGGGGGGAACAGTACAACATGAAGAAGCTCCCATTGGTCAGAAGACAGAACATATCTCCATGGTCGAACAAATAATTTAAGCTGCTGATTATTAAGATTAAAGGCCAATTTTGGGACAAGTCTGTCCTGGGTTCCATCTGCCATCCAATCACAGATTATGGCCTTATATGGATGGACTTTCAGATGTGGGAGCACAGAATCATTGGTGAAATAAGAAAAGAAAACCTACAGATGTTAACAAAGTGAGATATTGAAAACTTACCACCTACCATAGTATTTGTCATTAGTTTCTCTTCCTTGTGATTATATGTTTGTACAAATGCATTTTAAATACATTCAAGAAAGAAATTAATAGAAATATTTTTCAAATAAGTTCCATTTATACCAATAATTGGAGAAGGCAATGGCACTCCACTCCAGTACTTTTGCCTAGAAAATCCTATGGACAGAGGAGCCTGGTGGGCTGCAGTCCATGGGGTTGCTAGAGTCGGACACGACTGAGCAACTTCACTTTCACTTTTCACTTTCATGCATTGGAGAAGGAAATGGCAACTCATTCCAGTGTTCTTGCCTGGAGAATCCCAGGGATGGGGGAGCCTGGTGGGCTGCTGTCCATGGGGTCGCACAGAGTCGGCCACGACTGAAGCAGCAGCAGCATACCAATAGTAGGACATTTATATCCCGTAATTACTATTGCTCACATCTATATTGTGAGGTAAGCAAAATTGAAATGAAATAAAAGCCATATTTTAATGTGTGCTCAGTCACTCAGTCATGCCCAAGTCTTTGCAACCCCCTGGACTGTCCCAGGGGGTGCTTGTGGTAAAGAACCCTCCTACCAATGCAGGAGACTTAATATGTGTGGATTCAGTCCCTGGGTTGGCAAGATCCCTTGGAGGAGGGCATGGCAACCCACTCTAGTATTCTTGTCGTGAGCATACTATGAACAGAATAGCCTGGTGGGCTACAGTCCATAGTGTCATAAAGAGTCAAACATGACTGAAGCAACCTGTCATGCACATACAGGTTGTAGCCTGCCAGGCTCCTCTGTCCATGGAATTTTCCAGGTAAGAATACTGGAGTAGGTTGCCATTTTCTCCTCCAGGAAATCCTCCCAACCCAGGGATACAACCTTTTTCTCCCTGTCTATTTTGTCTCCTGCATTGTGGATTCTTTACCACTGTTGTATTTTTTTCTAAAAAAATAAATAATGTAGTTAAAGTATGTACATACCAGCTGTCTACCAATTGAGATATTTTAAATTCAATTATATGTTAAATTATGAAAGCCACAAGGGGCAGTTTGAGGATTATTTTTGACATCTAAGAAATTTAAATGTTTTTTTGATAATTATAAAACATCCAAAACAGATTAATTTTTGTGACTAAGAAAATTAAATGATTAAAAGTGAAGGCTATTAAAAACAGAAACTGTTTTTTCTACAACTTTGCACAGCTGGAGAAAATATTTCCTGTTACGTCCAGAAATAAATTCCATGTACATATATCCAACTGGCATATCTCAAGTTATTTTTACACCTCCAACCATAGAACTACAATGGCAAGTAAACCTCCTGGTATTCACACGCTTAGATAATCCCCCTTTCCTTGAGTTTGGGTCTGTGACTTAATTCTAACAGATAGTGAAAATGAAAGTCACTCAGTGGTGTCTGACTCTTTGCAACCACATGGACTATCCAGTCCGTGAAATTCTCCAGGCCAGAATCCTGGAGTGGGTAGCTTTTCCCTTCTCAAGAGGATCTTCCCAACCCAGGGATTGAACCCAAGTCTCCCACATTGCAGGCAGATTCTTTACCAGCTGAACCACAAGGGATGGACCCTAACCAAGGGATCGTCTCTACCAATAAGAATGCAGCAAAAGTGACAGATATTACTTCAATGATTATATTATATAAGATTGTAACCTTTGTCTTGCAAAGTAACTTTATTCCTTGCTGGCTTTGGTGAAGCAAGATGCCACGTTGGAAAGACCTATGTGGCAAAGAGTTGAGGGCAGCCTTTGGCTAACATCCAGGAAAGAATGAAGTCTTTCAGTCCGCCTTTTCTCCCCCTGCCAGTGATGCTGACTGACAACCATGTAAATAAGCCTGGAAGTCACTTCTTCCCCAGTTGAAACTTCAGATGAGATCCCGACCCTAGACAACATCTTGACTGCAGTTTTAATAGAGATGCTGAAACAGCAGATTCAGCTAAGCTGCATCCTGATAACTAACCCACAGACTGTGGGATACTAAATGAAAAAAAAAAAAAAAAATGTTAATCACTCAGTCGTGTCCCACTCTTAGCTACCCCACGCACTGTAGCCCGCCAGGCTCCTCTGTTCATGGAGTTCTCCAGGCAAGAATCCTAGCATAGGTAGGTATTCGCTTCTCCAGGGGATCTTCTGATGCAGGGATTGAATCTGTGTCTCCAGCATTGCAGGCAGAATCTTTACTGTAATATGTATTGTTTAAGCTGGTAAATTTTGTGACTTTTTATGCATCAATGCTGCTGCTGCTGCTAAGTCACTTGGTCGTGTCCGACTCTGTGCGACCCCACAGACGGCAGCCCACCAGTCTCCCCCATCCCCAGGATTCTCCAGGCAAGAACACGGGAGTGGGTTGCCATTTCTTTCTCCAATGCATGAAAGTGAAAAGTGAAAGTGAAGTCGCTCAGTCGTGTCTGACTCCTAGTGATAGATAATGCCAAACACAAACGAACACTATTCCATTTTCACTCTGAGGAGACCCTTATGTGTAAGTCTATTCATATGGCTTTTAAAGTAACTTAGTTACTTTTCTTTCTTTGTCCATGACCCACCTTTGTATTCTTCAGGTTCTTTACAAGCCTAAACTGAGTATGTGAGGAGGAGTCAAAATGGCATCATTCTTATTGTTTAATTGTTAAATCGTGTCTGATCTTTGCAACTCCATGGACTGCAGCACGCCAGGCTTCCCTGTCCTTCACTATCTCCCAGAGTTTGCTCAAGTTCATGTCCATTGACTCATCATGGTATGTGGGCATTACCATGTACTTATATTTCTTGATTGAAAAGTAATTCAAAAATTCATCTTAAGGAAATAATCTAACAAGGTAAGAGAATATCCTTTGCAATGTTATTTATCACTGTAAAACTGGTAACAACTTGAATGTCACTTCCTTAAAAAAGTAATTTGATAATGTTGGTGTGTGCATGCGTGCTAAGTCACTTAAGCAGTGTCTGACACTGTGACTCTATAGATGGTAGCCCTCCAGACTCCTCTCTCCATGGGATTCTCCAGGCATGAATCCTGGAGTGCATTGCCATGACCTCCTCCAGGGTATCTTCCCTACCCAGGGATCGAACCCACATCTCTTAAGTCTCCTGCATTGGCAGATGGGTTCTTTACCACTAAAGTCACCTAGGAAGCCCAATAATGTTGGTGAAAGTGTAAGTTGCTCAGTCATGTCTGACTCTTTGTGACCCCATGGACTTTACAGTCCATGGAACTCTCCAGGCCAGAAAACTGGAGTGGGTAGTTTTTCCCTTCTCCAGGGGATCTTTCCAGGCCTGGGATCGAACCCAGGTCTCCTGTATTGCAGATGGATTCTTTATCAGCTGAGCCACAAGGGAAGCCCAGATAATGTTGGTATCCCTGTGCAAAAAATACAAAGAGCTACTAAATGAAATAAAATATGCTTTTAGATATGGAAAGATGTTTCATGTCTATTGGATTTTTTTTTTAATTTGAAAAACTTATCAAAAACAAGTTAAAAACTCCTCTTACCCATGGTACACCTGTCCAGAGGTTTTACTAAAGCATTTTCACCAGTTTTACTGAGATGTAATTGACATATGTAAGCATAAGGTGTACATCATGTTGATTCGGTACACTTGTATACTGCAAAACTGATTACCACCATGATGTTAATGAACACCAGCACCACACCACATAATTCGTACAGTCATGTCTGTCAGTATCCACAGGAGCTTGATTCCAGGACCTCTGTCAGATAACAAACCCTGAGGATGCTCAAGTCCATTATTTGCATATAAGCTAGCACATCCTTCCATATATTTTTAATTTGTCTCTAGATTACTTATAATACCTAATCCAGTGTAAATACTATGTAAACATTGGTGCATGTGCAGTACATTCTAGGTTTACTTTTTGGAATTTTCTGAAATTTTCAGGTGGTTGAATCTGAAAATGTAGAACCTGCAGATATGGAGAGTTGACTACATTTCTTTTTGGGGATGAGAACATTTAAAATCCACTCTCTTAGCAACTTGCTTGTATATAATACAGTCATCATCATTTAGTTGCTCAGTCATGTCTGACTTTTTGCGACTCCATGGACCAAGGATGCCAGGCTTCCCTGTCCTTCACCATCTCCTGAGGTTGCTCAGACTCATGTCCATTGGGTCAGTGATGCCATCCAACCATCTCATACTCTGTCATCCCCTTCTCCTCCGGCCTTCAGTCTTTCAGGGTCTTTTCCAAGGAGTTGGCTGTTCGCATTAGGTGGCCAAAGTATTGGAGCTTCAGCTCCAACATCAGTCCTTCCAATGAATATTCAGGACTGATTTCCTTTAGGATGGACTGGTTGGATCTCCTTGCTGTCCAAGGGACTCTCAAGAGTCTTTTCCAGCACCACAGTTCAAAGGCATCAATTCTTCGGTGGTCAACTTATTTTATTGTCCAGCTCTCACATCCATACATGATTACTAGAAAAACCATAGTTTTGACTAGATGGACCTTTGTTGGCAAAGTAATGTCTCTTCTTTTTAATATGCTGTCTAGGTTTGTCATATATGACACAGTATTGTTAACTAAGTCACTATGCTATACAGTAGATCCCTAGAACTTATTCTTCTTATAGCTAGACATTTGTACTCTTTGCCTAACATCCCCCTCTGCATACATCCCCAGTTCTCTGGCAACCATCATCATTCTAGTCTCTGTTACCGTGAATTCAGCTTTTTAGATTGCATATAGAAGTGATATCATACAGTAGTTGTCTTTCTCTGCCTGATACTTCATTTATTATAATGTCCTCCAGACTTATTCATATTGCTGAAATGGCAAGACTTCCTTCTTTCTCATGGCTGAATAATATTCCATCATATGTGTTTATGTGTGTGTATCACATCTTCTTTGTCCATTCATCCACTGATGGTCACTTAGGTTGTTTCCATGTCTTGGCTCTTGTGAATCATCTCTTTGAGATCATGTTTTCATTTATTTTGGATAAATACTCAAAGTGGGATTTCTGGATCATATAGTAGTTCTCTTTTTAATTTTTTGAGGAAACTCTATACTGTTTTCTGTGGTGGATAAATCAGTTTATATTCCAACCAACACTGTACAAGTATTCCCTTTTTTCCACATCCTCACCAACTTTTGTCATCCCTTGTATTTTTGATGATTGCCCTTCTAACAGCTTGTGACGTGATAGCTCAGGTTTTAATGTGCATTTCCCTGATGATTGGTGATCAGCACCTTTTCATGTACTTGTTGGCTATTTTTATGGCTTCTTTGGAAAAAATGTCTATTCAGTTTATTTGTGCATTTTTAGATGGATTTTTTTGGGTTTTATTTCCTACTAAGTTGTCTGAGTTCTCTATCTATTTTGAATATCAATCCCTCACCAGATAAATACGGTTTACACGTATTTTTCCCATGCATGTTTTTATTTTGTTGATTTTTTCATGTCCGAAGCTTTTTAATTTGATGTAAGCCCACCTTTTTAGCTGTACTTCAGTTACCTTTGCTTTGGGTTCTATTTTTTTTAAGTAGATAAATTCCTAGAAGAATATTTATTAAAATGCTGCTTTTTTTCTTTGGATGGACTAAAATAAGAGAAGCAAAAATAAAATATCTGGATTTTCTATATTTTTTGCAATGAATATGTCCCTGAAAAAGTATTTCCAGGCTTTTATTATGTTCATAGTTTGAGGTGAATTCAAATTATTTCCTGAAAATATTTCCAATATCAACTTCCAGGCCTGTGCCCATTGCCTTTCCTCAAGTGTGCTTTTGTGAAATACTTATCAATAGAGTGCCAATATTTTTTTTTCATAATGAATAAGTCCAGTTGTATATATATTTTTAACTCCCTTTATTTCATTTGAGAACAGCATCGAACCCTGCTTCCATCACCAGTCCCTTTCACAACTGGGTGTTGTTTTTGCTTTGGCTCCATCCCATCATTCTTGCTGGAGTTATTTCTCCACTGATCTCCAGTAGCATACTGGGCCCCTACCAACCTGGGGAGTTCATCTTTCAGTGTCCTATCTTTTTGCCTTTTCATACTGTTCATGGGGTTCTCAAGGCAACAATACTGAAGTGGTTTGCCATTCCCTTCTCCAGTGGACCACATTCTGTCAGCACTCTCCACCATGACCCGGCCGTCTTGGGTGGCCCCACATGGCATGGCATAGTTTCATTGAGTTAGAGAAGGCTGTGGTCCGTGTGATCAGATTGGCTAGTTGTCTGCGATTGTAGTCTCAGTCTGTCTGCCCTCTGATCCCCTATCTCAGTGCCTACTGTCTTACTTGGGTTTCTCTTACCGTGGATGTGGGGTCTCTGTTCATGGCTGCTCCAGCAAAGCACAACTGCTGCTCCTTACCGCAATATGCCAGCAAATTTGGAAAACTCAGCAGTGGCCACAGGACTGGAAAAGGTCAGTTTTCATTCCAGTCCCAAAGAAGGGCAATGCCAAAGAATGCTCACACTAACACACAATTGCACTCATTTCACACACTAGTAAAATAATGCTTAGAATTCTCCAAGCCAGGTTTCAGTAATACGTGAACCATGAACTTCCAGATGTTCAAGCTGGTTTTAGAAAAGGCAGAGGAACCAGAGATCAAATTGCTAACATCTGCTGTATCATTGAAAAAAGCAAGAGAGTTCCAGAAAAATATCTATTTCTGCTTTATTGACTATGCCAAAGCCTTAGACTGTGTGGATCACAATCAACTGTGGAAAATTCTGAAAGAGATGGGAATACCAGACCACCTGACCTGCCTCCTGAGAAATCTGTATGCAGGTCAAGAAGCAACAGTTAGAACTGGACATGGAACAACAGACTGGTTCCAAATAGAAAAAGGAGTACATCAAGGCTGTATATTGTCACCCTGCTTATTTAACTTCTATGCAGAGTACATCATGAGAAACACTGGGCTGGAAGAAGCACAAGCTGGTATCAAGATTGCCAGGAGAAATATCAATAACCTCAGATATGTAGATGACACTACCCGTATGGCAGAAAGTGAAGAAGAACTAAAGAGCCTCTTGATGAAGGTAAAAGAGGAGAGTGAAAAAGTTGGCTTAAAGGTCAACATTCAGAAAATGAAGATCATGGCATCTAGTCCCATCACTTCTTGGAAAATAGATGGGGAAACAGTGGAAATAGTGTCAAACTTTATTTTTCTGGGCTCCAAAATCACTGCAGATGGTGATTTGCAGCCATGAAATTAAAAGACATTTACTCCTTGGAAGGAAAGTTATGACCAACCTAGACAGCATATTCAATAGCAGAGACATTACTTTGCCAACAAAGGTTTGTCTAGTCAAGGCTATGGTTTTTCCAGTGATCATGTATGATGTGAGAGTTGGACTGTGAAGAAAGCTGAGCACCAAAGAATTGATGCTTTTGAACTGTGGTGTTGGAGAAGACTCTTGAGAGTCCCTTGGACTGCAAGGAGGTCCAAACAGTCCATTCTAAAGGAGATCAATCCTGGATGTTCATTGGAAGGACTGATGCTGAAGCTGAAACTCCAATACTTTGGCCACCTCATGCGAAGAGCTGACTCATCGGAAAAGACTCTGATTCTGGGAGGGATTGGGGGCAGGAGGAGAAGGGGACGACAGAGGATGAGATGGCTGGATGGCATCTCCGACTCGATAGATATGGGTTTGGGTGGACTCTGGGAGTTGGTGATGGACAGGGAGGCCTGGTGTGCTGCAGTTCATGGGGTTGTAACGAGTAGGACATGACTGAGTGACTGAAATGAACTGGTTTCATTTGAGAAGATGAAAAGAGTAATATCATACTATACCCTCACACCTCAGACTTAGACCTTAACAAACTTCTTAGGGATTCACTTTAGCTTTAATAAAGCTTAAATTTACTGATGGCATCAAATGATGATGACCATTGGTGAACATTACCTCCTGTGCTATCCTTTCTCAGTTCTTTGTTGTTGTTAACATTTAGCCACTAAGCCATGTCCGACTCTTTGCGACCCCATGGACTGTAGACAGCCAGGCTCCTCTGTCCACAGAATTTCCCAGGCAAGAATGCTGGAGTGTAGTCTTTCCTTCTCCAGGGGACCTTTCTGACCCAGGGATCAGACCCACATCTTCTGCATTGGCAGGCAGATTCTTTATCAATGAGCACCCTGGGAAGCTCTCTCTGTCCTCTATTTGTGGTCAATTCTTCTGTTAACTGGAGCTCCTGGTATTTTTCTAGATAAAAGTTTAACTGTTAAATAATGGAATAACCAAATATATATGATTCTTTTATATAAATTAAACTGTGTACATGTATGGTCAATCTATTGATTCATTAAGACTCATTTTCAGTAATGCTTATTCCATCTTGATCATGATGTTTGTCTAGAAGTTGACCTGCACTTGTTAAACAAGTTGGCTACTGAGACCCAAGTGATACATACACCTTGCTGCTGCTAAGTTGCTGCCAAGTCACTTCAGTCGTGTCTGACTCTGTGTGACCCCATAAACAGCAGCCTACCAGGCTCCCCAGTCCCTGGGATTCTCCAGGCAAGAACACTGGAGTGGGTTGCCATTTCCTTCTCCAATGCCTTAAAAGCGTCTAAAACACACGCTATCCAACAAATCACATAAATAGTGTTCTTTGAGAAATTCCAACTAGTAATCACTGCTTTTGGCTCTAAGAGGCATTGTTCAAAAACGTCTGGGAAACAAACACACACACAGACACACACACACACATACACATACACAATTGAAATGACTTAAAAAGTCTTAATTTTTACTATGTTTTCTAGAAGAGTTATACATGATCTATGCTAACTTAAGGTTTATTCAGAACCCTTGGTTTTCAATTTGATGGAAACAGCCATACGTGTTGCAGACACAGTAATGTGTGTTCATTCCTTTATGAAATTGAAAAGCTCACAGGAAACAAGCATAATTTGAAATTTCATCAGAAGGTATCTTACCAAATATGGTTCCCCTTAGAGCCTACTATTGTCTCTGAACTGGACTGTTCCATTTATCTCACAACCCAGCTAATCTGGCCTGTGTTTCTTTACTTGATCCTGCCATCCTCTCACCCCCAATGGGCCACACTTCCCCAGCCTCTCAAGTTCATTCCTTAGTCATGAAATGGGGCTTTCACATGAGGGTCAAACACTTTAGTGGAGGAGGTGCCAGAGTACTTCCTAGAAGAACCACTGGTGTCAGACCACGGGGCACCAGTGCAGGCTCTCTGTGGGGCCTTCTCCCCCTAACAATTTCCATTACACATTCCTGGTCGTGCACTGAATATTTTATCAAAGACAAGCATCCAGAACACTACACTAGCACAATAAAGCCTTTTCCCCACCAGCTTCAGAAATGAGTGACGAGAATTTTATTAGTCAAAGAAATGTCTATTGAAGCAACGCAAGAGTGATTTTATTACTGCCTAAGTGGGAAGCTTTATTGTGTATGTATTTGTTTGCTTTTAATCATTCTGTGATACTCAGATGGATGGTATAGAAATGTAGTTTTGTTTTTTTTTGAAGAAAAGTTCAAATGATTGTCTAAAAGCATTAAGGAATATAATTTAACAAAAATAAGTTTCCCTGGTTATGAAGCCTATCTTGGAAAGCTTTAGGATAATGCAAGAGATTTTCTTATTAATTATTAATACTAATCATTAGTTATTATATCCTTTAATCTGGAAGGGAAAACAAGAAACCTGACATTCATCACAAACAATGGCTTTTGTTCGCTTGAACTTTTATAGAGATTGTTTTATGGATTTTGAAGGCAGTCTTAGCCCATGTGAATATGCCATATTACTGAATTTTTGGACATCAAGGAAGGGTATGGTTCCTTCCTGACTTCACAATGTCACTATACAGCTCAATGAGTTTTTTCATTTCAAACACTGTCTGAAATGACCAATTTCTCCCTGTCTCCAAAAGCTACAATGCTTGTTAATCAACAACTTTTGAGGCATCTCATTTTATACCAATTATCTCTGAGTCTTAACAGTGTCTCTTTGGTACCCAGCATACGTATCATTTCAAGTTTCAGTTCTCAAGTCTGATAAAACTAATAAACCCACACTGCCAGAGGTGGCACATTAAGCTGGTAAAATGGTTTTCATCTTAATTGGATATGAGCACTGTTATCGCTAATAACCCCAGGATACTTCTAATTGGACTCTCTCTCTTTATTTTTAAAACACTAATCTCATTGACCAGCCTTAATTTCTCCATCCCCCACTCTCTGAACCCAAATCTTAAAATGCAATATAGAAATATTCTAATTCCAGGAAGTTATTTCAGCATTATTTTTTTGTATGAAGCCAAAAAAGGTAAACAGTTTTGCAAAAATAAAAGCTCCCTTTTTAAGTTCAGAAGAAGAAATTGTAGTAAGACTACTTTATTGACATTGCAATAATGTGTCAAATGCAGTTTAGTTAGCTGCCAGTTTCATCTAAGGACACTGAATTATCATTTTTCAGTAGTTTTTTAAAAAAATATTTTCCTTATTTATTTATTTGGCTGCATCAGGTCTTAGTAGTGGCACCATGATCTTCATTGCATCATGTGGAATCTTTCACCCATGGCCTCTCCAATTGTGGTGGGCAGGCTTAGCTGGCATGCAGCAAGTGGGATCTTAGTTCCTTGATCAGGGATCGAACCCATGACCCTTGCATTGCAAGGTGGATTCCCAACCACTGGACAATGAGGGAAGTCCCAATTTTCAGTAATTTTTAAATGACAATGATATTCTCTGTCACATTATTTATTGCAATCTTAGTTCAAGTTACACAGAAGAAACACTATTTTAAAAGTTATCACTAACACAAATACTAAATTTTTATTTCATCTTGGTGAATATATTCATATTGATGAATATATATACATGTATATACAGCTTTCCATAGACAGCTGCAGTTTAGTTGCTGGTAAATACACACTGACAAACACAGGATATAAACACATAAATCCATTATTTCACAATATCAATTTTAAATTAGGTTTTGATATATGAAATCAACTTTGATTTTCCTTTTTACTAGTTGTTTTAGATGTGGTGAGCATATGCTCAGTACTAAAAGAATAAGAAGATGCATAAAGTCTTAGTGGGCAAGAGGTTGAAAAAGAAAAGAAAGGAAAATCTTTCTCTGAAAGAAAAACAAGCAATCTTTTCTCCAATAAGTGTAAAAACTGAAGGCTGCTTATGTTTGGACTGCAAGGAGGTCAAACCAGTCCATCCTGAAGGAGACCAGTCCAGGGTGTTCATTGGAAGCACTGATGTTGAAGCTGAAACTCCAATACTTTGGCCACCTGATGTGAAGAGTTGACTCATTGGAAAATACCCTGATGCTGGGAGGGATTGGGGGCAGGAGGAGAAGGGGATGACAGAGGATGAGATGGCTGGATGGCATCAGCGACTCGATGGACGTTAGTTTGAGTGACCTCCAGCAGTTGGTGATGGACAGGGAGGCCTGGCGTGCTGGGATTCATTGGGTCGCAAAGAGTCGGACACGACTGAGCGACTGAACTGAACCAAACTATGCTTTAATTGTTGAAAAATGTCATGTGAGCCATTCACAGGCAGAAAGAATTCATTTTTAATATACTCATTTTTTTCTGGAGCAGTATAGTTTTTATCTGTTGACTGTGGGCCTTTATAATTATCATCACTATTCCCATATAATTAAAAGCCTTTATGTAGATATCATTTAAAAATTATGGATGTGAAAAAGAAATGCTTACCATTACTTCAGTCCATAAAATGACAATTGAAAAAAACTATTAATTAATTATATTTATATTTCTGGCAATTAAATTAGCAATATCTGGAGCACAGATGAATGTAGATCAAAGAATTTTCAAAGTCTTCCCTAATATCAAGGTATAGTAACATCACACACACCTTTTATGTTAACTTAGAAAATTATGTATCATTGTGACTCTAAAAAGATAACCAAATTTTCAACTTCTGTATGTGTGCATAATATATGCATATATCCTATATTATATGTTGACTATATCCTATGTATATGTATGTATATATATATGACATATGGGGTAAACATAGTGAAAGGCATATATATACACATTATATATATACACATATATATAAAACATACATACGTATATGTACACATACATACACCTATGATGGTGATAAGGAAATGATTTTAAGGAGTGCTGAGAAGGCCGTGGCACCCCACTCCAGTACTCTTGCCTGGAGAGTCCCATGGATGGAGGAGCCTGGTAGGCTGCAGTCCATGGGGTTGCAAAGGGTTGGACACGACTGAGCAACTTCACTTTCACTTTTCACTTTCATGCATTGGAGAAGGAAATGGCAACCCACTCCAGTGTTCTTGCCTGGAGAATCCCGGGGACGGGGGAGCCTGGTGGGCTGCCATCTATGGTGTGGTGCAGAGTTGGACACGACTGAAACAACTTAGCAGAAGGGTCACACAGTAAGATGCTCTGATGGTCTCTATGGGGAATATGTTGATGTGTGAGACAAGGGCCTGATATTCAATAAGTGCATAATCTGATTATATAAACTTAATCTACATATACAGTTTAAAAAGATGATTGAAATATAAAGTGGAATATGGTGTTACATGAGTCATTAAAACCAGTCACATCTAAAGTTTTAACCAAAGACTCTTACTAGGAAGAAAAAAACAACCTACATCTACATGTAGTCTTGATTTTGTATATAGATTTCTATGCATCATACAGGTACCACTGCAACAAAATGTTACACACATTAAATGTAGACAAAAATAGTAATAGGAAGAATTAGATAAAGCAACATCAATGTTCATAGGAATTTTGATATTCCCACCTATTGGGGCAATTTGCCCACTTTCAAGAGAACTGATACAGAGAATACATGTTTTCTTGATATTTGTCTGTAGATTAGGTCATTGCGTTCTGTTTAATAGATGTGATGGGCAAGGACATTCCATCCTAATAGAAGAGGAAAGAGCACAGAGAATATTCCCCAACACCACAGGGTGAGCCCCATCTTACACTGTGACTGCGGGGCTCTGCTGTTCCTTAAACTGTGGTGACTTCGGTCTTCACAGGTCTTTCCCATCACCTACATACCACACAGTTTTACCCCCAAGATATTGGACTCTATCTAGTCATTTCCTCTTGCCAAGATTCCAGTCTCTTGTCTGCTGTGTCTGCCATTTCTTCCATTTGAAGAGTTTGTTTTGCAGCTTCAACAATGGTGCTGGATTCATCCTTCTTCCTTAATTAGTATTTCATAGTCTGGAAAAGTTAGGCAACTTGCCCAAGGTCAAGCAGGCTGTGATGAGCAAGACAAGAACTTATGTTGCCTCTACTATTGGTATTGTCTTTAGATTGGGACCAATGTGGTGGTGACCCTACTCTTGGTGTTGTTTTCACACTAGGACGAACGTGGTGGTGATGTGCAGAGTATTCATTTAACAGGTCACCGGGGCTTCCCTGGTGGCTCAGAGGTTAAAGCATCTGCCTGCAATGAGGGAGACCTGGATTCAATCCCTGGGTCGGGAAGATTCCCTGGAGAAGGAAATGGCAACCCACTCTAGTATTCTTGCCTGGAGAACCCTATGGACGGAGGAGCCTGGTGGGCTACAGTCCACGGGGTCGCGAAGAGTTGGACACAACTGAGCAACTTCACTTTCACTTTGCAAAGATAGGTATTTTGTTGGGCTGTGGGGATACATTGTTAAATAAGATGGGCTAGACTCTCATAGAACAGAAAGCTCATTTTCTAAAAGGCTGCTGCTGCTAAGTCGCATCAGTCATGGAGAAAGAGATAATCTCACATAGTGGTAAGAGTTTGGCAACTCAAAAGAAAGATCTTGAATGATAAACTAAAGCATGATATCTTTGCAGGAAGGGGACAGAGCATTGTTTAAGTGATCAGGAAAATATTTCTGAGGATATGAAATTTGAACTGAAAAGAGCTGGTATGAACGTATTTTGACAGGGGATTCCAGGCAGAGGTAAGGGAAGCTTAAGATGAAAGTTAAAAACTCTAAGATGGAAATAAGACTGCCATGTTTAAAAAGCATAGAAAACAACTCTAGAAGCTGGTGTGTAGTGAGTACAAGGGTCGGGGAGGTGATAGTGTGATGTGAGGCAGCTTGTAGGACCTAGTAAGTCAGACTAAAGAGTTTAGATTCCATGGTAAATGCATTAGGAAGTCAAGGGAGACTTTTAAGCTGGGGAGTGACATGGTCTGATTTATGTTGTTTAGAGGTCGATGACCACCATGTGGGGAATGGACTCTAGGGTAGCAGAAGTAGCAGCAGGGGACTAGTGAGGAGCTATTTCAGGACTGGAGGCACGAAATGAGAGTGTGGTGGACCAGGATTGTAACCGTAACGTCAGAGAGGAGTGGTGATGGATGGAGAAGGAATTTGGGATGGATCTGTTGCTGGCAGTGTGGGAAGGAAAAGGATCAGGGACATGTGGGTTTTCAGCTAGAAAAACCCATAGTTTTCCCCAAAACCCAAAAAACCATATACTAAGTACAGTGAGTGAGTATCCTGTCATATACTAAGATGAGAATAGAAGTTTGGTGTGTGGAAAATCATGAGATAAGATCTGGCCTTGTTGTGTTAAGATCTTTGTCCTGTAGGCAGTTTAATTCATGAGTTTGGAGCTCAGGAGAGAGAGCACTTTGGGAGTTAAGAATATATAGATGTGTGTGTGTAGGGGGAGGGGAGCTCAGTTGATCAGTTGTGTCTGACTTTTCATGACCCAATGAACTGTAGCCCACCAGGCTTCTCTGCCCATGCAATTTTCCTGGCAAGAATATTGGAGTGAGTTGCCATTTCCTTCTCCAGGGTATCTTCCCAGTCCAGAGATCAAACCCAAATTTCCTGTGTCTCCTGCACTGGGAGGTGGATTCTTTACCACTGAGCCATCTGGGAATCCCTAAAAATGGATAGCTGGTGTTTAAAGCCAAATAAAACCTGAATTAGACCATGTAGAGGAAATGACTATATAGTCAGAAAAGAGAGAGAGTCAGGGTTATTCCATAATAAGATATAAAATAGGGAAAGAAGATCTAACAAAAGGAGCTGAAAAGGAATGGCATGAATGGGGTGCCACTGTGCTTTCTAAAAGAAGGCCAGAGGGGTCCCAGGTTATAGTTGCACAATCATTCAAGCACCTAATTGAGCATATACTATGGGAAAACACAAAATTCCATTGGAGGATATAAAAACAATTCCAGTAGTCATGTAGGGACATGAGAGTTGGACCATAAAGAAGGGTGAGAACCGAAGAATTGATGCTTTTGAACTGTGGTGTTGGGGAAGACTCTTGAGAGTTCCTTGGATTGCAAGGAGCTAAAATGAGTCAACTCTAAAGGAAATAAACCCTGAATACTCATTGGAAGGACTGATGCTGAAGCTGAAGTTCCAATACTCTGGCCACCTGATGGGAAGAACTGACTCATTGGAAAAGATCCTCATGCCAGGAAAGATTCAAGGCAGGAGGAGAAGGGGATGACAGAGGATGAGATGTCTGGATAGCATCATTGACTCAATGGACATGAGTTTGAGCAAGTTCCGGAAGATGGTGAAGGTCAGGGAAGCCTGATGTGCTGCCGTCCATGGGATTGTAAAGAGTCAGACGTAACTGAGCGACTGAACAACAGCAAAATAATTGAGACTCACCATCTATTGGGAAAGAAAGATAAAAACGTGAACATTGGCAGTGAAATTTTGTATCTTGCTTTCCATTTCTTCTCTAGTCCTGATTGCCTGGTGTCTCAGGAGCGACAGCTCAGATGGGTTGATTGATTATTTGGTCCTTCTGTGTCTCTTCCCCAAGGTCTCACCACATTGAGACTCAATTCAGCCAAAGACATGTGAGGAGAGTAACTTGGAAACCTTCAAGAGACCATGTAAAGACCTAGTGTGCTCAGGGTGTGAAGAAATGACATTACAGCAAATCCATTATCTGGGGAGGAGAAGGGGATAGTGGGAAAGCAGCTCAAATTGAGTCTAACTTGAGTTTTCTCCCCAGTTTCCTAAGAGAACTTATCAGATCAGATCAGATCAGTCGCTCAGTCGTGTCCGACTCTTTGCAACCCCATGAACTGCAGCACGCCAGGCCTCCCTGTCCATCACCAACTCCCAGAGGTCACTCAGACTCACATCCATGGAGTCAGTGACGCCATCCAGCCATCTCATCCTCTGTAGTCCCCTTCTCCTCCTGCCCCCAATCCCTCCCAGCATCAGAGTCTTCTCCAATGAGTCAACTCTTCACATGAGGTGGCCAAAATATTGGAGTTTCAGCTTTAGCATCATTCCTTCCAAAGAAATCCCAGGGCTGATCTCCTTCAGAATGGACTGGTTGGATCTCCTTGCACTCCAAGGGACTCTCAACAGTCTTCTCCAACACCACAGCTCAAAAGCATCAATTCTTCGGCGCTCAGCCTTCTTCACAGTCCAGCTCTCACATCCATACATGACCACAGAAAAGACCATAGCCTTGACTAGGCGAACCTTTGTTGGCAAAGTAATGTCTCTGCTTTTGAATATGCCATCTAGGTTGGTCATAACTTTCCTTCCAAGGAGTAAGTGTCTTTTATAGCTCCTTCCAATTTGGTGTCACCTCTATCAGCTCCAGTTCCTCTCCTCCACCTCACATTTTTCCAGTAGGGTTGGTTTGTGGAATTTATTAATACCGGTCTTTGGGAGAACATAAGGAATATTCAACATTTTCTTTACATTTGGTCCTCAATCAGACAGTCCCACCACTGAATCTCCTTTTTGTAGGAAGAGTCTTTGAGGATTTAAAAAGCTATCACATATATAATCTATATTTTAAATTCCTGACATCTATACATTTGAGGGGGGCTTCCCTGTTGGCTCAGCTGTAAAGAATTAGCCTGCAGTGCAGGAGATGTGGGTTGGATCGCTGGGTCACTAAGATCCCCTGGAGGAGAACATGACAAACCACTCCAAAATTCTTGCCTGGAGAATTCCAAGGGCAGAAGAACCTGGTGGACAATAGTCCATGGGATCACAAAGAGTCAGACATGACTGAAGTGATTAAGCATACACATTTAATGAATATCAAATTTATTTATAGGTGTGGATATATTTACAGGCATAGAAACAACACTCATATTTGAGTACACATCTACATTTAATTTATGTCTTTGTTTTACAGTTTGTCTTGGGAAGTTTTTAAAAAATAGCTACATGTGGAAATATTTTTAATAGTTACGAGTTTAATTTTTTATCCTCTCCTTGCTTAAATTCCAGAAGTATTTAAGTTAGCTAATCCAAGCAGGCTGATTCATCTTTCTTTGCATGATTTTATGACATTTTATCCATAGCTAGGCAACACTTTTGGTTACTGTTTGGCTTATTGGTTGGGTTGGAAATGTCTTTGGCCTTAATCATTTGGCTGTTGGTACTGCCAGATCGTTCCACTTGATTGCACACTTCTACTATAGCCACACCTCTCAAGGCTCCCTTGGCACCATTTTCAGGATTCAAGACAAGCCCTTAATGAATCCAGCATCTTGTTGAGCATCTCTATTCAACCCAGACCTGGACCAAGTACTTGAAAAATCCGGCAATTGGACAGTCCCTGACTTACCGCTCTCAGGAACACAAATTCTAGGAGAATGTAAGTGGCTTTCATACCATTTCTACCATCCATATTTTTTTTTCAAAAAACCTCAGGAAATAATTATTAAAAAATCCATATAACAGTCATTCATTCTTCTTTATGTCCTACTTTCCTATATCAGAAATCAATTGAACTGAACAGATCTCAGGTGCTATATGATGTTTAATATGTGGGTAATGTAAATTTACAAGTGGTTTCTAATGTAAATTTACAAGTGGACTCTACATGTAAAACAGAGGTGAAAAGTCAAAACACCTCTCAGGGCACAGCAAATAAATAAATAACAATAGTTACCACTTATTGTACCCTTACTGTGGGCCAGAGACATTTAAATTATTTGTATATATTATTTCATTTAATCCTTATAAAAGCAATAAGGTTTGTACATCTGCGGGAGAAGTTGTGGCTCAGTCTGCTGTTTCCATGTGAAAATAGAGGCCTTGACTTGGAACTTTATAATTTTAAAATATTAAATCTCTAGATTTAAAAGAAGCCATGTATATTACATATGCATATTACTTTACATATACACAGTACTTTTACATACACATATTATTTTATAAGTATAATTTATCTTATGTGTGCATTTCATATCTTGCATCATATTATATACTGTGGAAGCCAAACAAGGCACGTTTGTGGGCTGGTGGCAACCTTTGAGCTTAGTGGGCAATAAGGTCTGTGGTATGTTCAAGGTTGTTAAGAATAGCATAGAACTGGGTGGGCTGTTATATCACAGGACATGTGGCTCTTCATTTCCTTGTCCCATAAGACCCTGAGTTGACTAGAAGCTAGAGCTACATGGCTAGCTAACGATTTTTCTGGGCTTCAGCTGCCTGTCCCTAAGATTTACTGTGATATCAGGGGCTCAACCAGTGCTGTTAAAACTGAACAGTAAGCTGGGACTCCTCACAGAGAAACAGGCACCACACAAGACTCTTCCTACTATCATGGGAGCACCTGACCAGGAAGTAATTACTTATGCAATATTCACAAGCTTCCCTATTTATGCCTTTATTCACATTAGATAGAAATGCTTGATAAAGATATCAATGGGTATCTTTGAAGGGGAAATTTTCAGTTTGATAGGGACCAGTGTCTTCCGGCATCTTTTATTTTTATTTCTTATTGAAGTAGAGTTGATATGAAATGTATTAGCACAGTGATTCAGTTTTACACACACACACAAACACACATATATATTTTTCAGAGTCTTTTCCCTTATAGAGTGTTATAAAATATTGAGGATAGCTCTCTGTGCTATACAGTGGGTCTTTGTTGGTTATCTATTTTATACATAGTAGCATATGTTTGGAGAAGGCAATGGTACCCCACTCCAGTACTCCTGCCTGGAAAATCTCATGAATGGAGGAGCCTGGTAGGCTGCAGTCCATGGGGTCGCTAGGAGTTGGGCACAACTGAGTGACTTCACTTTCACTTTTCACTTTCATGCATTGGAGAAGGAGACGGCAGCCCACTCCAGCACTCTTGCCTGGAAAATCCCTCGGACGGAGGAGCCTGGTAGGCTGCAGTCCATGGGGTCGCTAGGAGTTAGACATGACTGAGCGACTTCACTTTCTCTTTTCACTTTCATGCATTGGAGAAGGAAATGGCAACCCACTCCAGTGTTCTTGCCTGGAGAATCTCAGGGACGGGGGAGCCTGGTGGGCTGCCATCTATGGGGTCGCACGGAGTCGGATACAACTGAAGTGACTTAGCAGCAGCAGCAGCATATGTATGTTGATCTTAGTTTTAGCAGTTTTTAAAGCCTGTTCTTCTGAGCTTCAGAAGGCTGTGAGAGGCAGGGTAAGGATGCACTACCCCTCCATAAGCCTCCCTGGCTGCTTATGTTTGCTATACACTGAGGCTCTGGTGAAGGTTTCTTTCGAAAAAGGGATTCTTTGGCACTGACAAAGGGTATCTGGAAAAATTAACTTCTAACACTAAAAATTCTAAGCATTAATTTTTTTAAAAATTTCAATTCCCTGCAAAAGTTGTGAGCTTTTTCCTACTCATGAATAAATCCTAGAGAAATAGAAAAGATGCAAATAGTTGGATTAGCCATGTTGTTCTTACCACCCACCCCCACCCCGCCCCCGCCCCTCCCACCCCAGGCATAGAACCATAGGATCCAAACTTCTCGGCTGGAATTCTGGGATGCTAGGCCACCCCCTAAACTACTGACACGATGCACATACTGTTTTCCTGGCAGGATGGCTTGGTGTCCATCTGCTCGGGAGACCATGCCAACCGAACGCAGGCCTCACAGGAGAACCAGCAGTGCTGGGATCCTCTGGCGCAGCAGCCTCTGAATCAGAGCACACGCTGAGTACAAGAGATCACATTTGTTGCTACTGTAGATAAAGAACAATCAGCAAACATCCAGACCACGGGCTCCCTTTCCCAATTCCTCTCCCTTCTAGACATCGGCAAACTGAACGTAGAGACCAGGCTGACTAGGAGATGCCTGAGATTTCCTTGTTTGCAAATATCCTTTATGCAAAAGAACAACTGATTTCTTCCCCCCATTTGTGAGGTAAGGAAACCATTTCCTCCAGCCCTGTCCCCAGTCTCTTTACTCTGCCATTGATCCTCTGTGCTATAGATTAGGTCAGATCTTATCATAAAGCAAAAGAGAAGCAAGTACGTGCCTGGATAATCTTTAGACCTTCTTTTGCTTTTCTCTCTTTGTTCTTTTTCTCCTCATCCTTTCCCTTTTACTTCTGCTGAGGTCTTTGTAGCCTCAGTTAAACAAATGCACTCTCTTAAAGGGAGTGACCGCTGCCACAATCAACCTGCAGTTTGAATGGATATTGACACCCTGCAAAGCTGGCACATATACACACGCGTGCACATCTCTGACCATGTAAAATATGTGCTTGCAAGCACGTGTTCCCCTGTAGCTCTTCAGAGCATGTTGTCTGCGGTAGTGCAAGTGTTCCTGAGTTTTCTTTTTTAATCAAGGACCCCTTTAATTATCTGCTACTGACTCCCCATGAATATCGTTAATTGAAAAATATCCCACTGCATTTATTAAGTACACTCTGTGGCTTAATTGAAGATAAATGGGGAGTTTCTTGGGTTTTACAAAACGTATGAAATAATTGTAGGGCCTCCATCACTACCTTTGTGAATTCTTAAGAGCTATGAGGACCCCAAATTGGGGATCACTGTTATAACTGAATGTACTAGACAAAAACTCCGAGGTTCGAGCTCTGGTGGATCCAACAGTCAGGGATCCTGACCCTTTATTTGCTCATCTGCAAGCCAAGTACGGGCTTCCCAGGTGGCACTAGTGGTAAAGAACTTGCTTGTCAATGCAGGAGACATAGAGATGTGGGTTCGATCCCTGGGTCGGGAAGACCCCCGGAGGAAGGCATGGCATTCCACTCCAGTATTCTTGCCTAGAGAATCCCATGGACAGAGGAGCCTGGCGGGCCACAGTCCATGGGGTAGCAGAGAGTTGGACACGACTGAAGCAACATAGTGCACACACAGGTGAAGTACAGCAGTGGTTGCAGGCCAAGGCTGCTTCTAACCCCATGGTTTAACCTCTCCTGGATCTGAGCCCTGCAAGACAGGTGGGCAGATATCCACTCCGTGGACTTTTCTAGCTCCCTCTTCTACCTGTGCGCTTCTGTCCTGAAGCCCATCCTGTGTGTGCAGGCCAATGGAAATCCTGAAGGAGATCCCAGAGATGAGTAGGAAGGAACGTAGGGCCAGAAATGAGATCTTCTCCTTGGGAGGTGTTAATCCAGCAACTCACATTTCTACCTTATAGAGCTCTTAGGGATTTAATGGCTTTTAACATGGCTACATCAAAGGCAAACAAATCAGGATATGGGGCTGTGCTGTGGGTCTCTGGTACCTATTATCACTACTTAAGTATTTTTTCCAACATGCTATTGAATGTAAGAGTCCACTTCATTATTATTAAACTCAAAACATGCTACATTCCAAAGGTATTTTGGAAACAATAGATTTTTGATAGTTACTGGTGGTTTCCATCATTTCAACAGACTTACACTGAGGCAACAGCTGGGGTCTGCAAGCCTAAGCTATAAAACTGGTGTTTAGAGATGAAGCTGATAATTCTCCCACTTGTTTAAAAGATTGCACTTAAGGCAGAGATTTCACCTGAACTGGTCTCATGCCAGAAGCCAGAGAAATGCACAGACTTGGAAAACGTTGTGACATGTGTGCCATATACCTAACACAAGGTGTCATTTTTATCTGGGGTCGAAATAAACAGCTATTGAGTGGATATGTACATGGAGAAAATCTGATCGCAGATGGTAAGTGTGTGTATACTTTAAGAATAACCTTGGTTATATAGATAATGATAAAAATAACACAATTTATAGCTAGTGGGAAAAAACATCTTCTAAAGGGACTAGTAAATTCCTACCCAACTGGATCCCTTTTACTTAGAATCCACAGGATGAATCTGAGAGATCTTTTTCAAAGCTCCAAATTCTGTAATTCTATGTAGACCAAATTAAGAAAATGTTAAATTAGAAATGGATGAGTAGTGTAATCCTTGTTACCAGCAAGTCAGTTATGGCCTGAAGATATGATGCTTCACGTTCAGTTCATGTCTGGAAAAAGAAGTTCTAATTCTAACTACCTAAAATGAAATAATGAGGCCAGTTTTATTGCTGTTACAGGTGTATCTAGTATTGGAAGCAAGATTGACATGATTGGTAACACATCTCTAATCCTATCCTGAATGGACATGAACCAGATGGGCAAGAACACTCTGGTGACCTCTGATAGTGTGAGGTCAGAAGGAGAGGGGGCCTGAGGCTCTGCTCTAGCCTGCACCCCCAGAGCTTCCCCCATCATAAGCATTCTCAGCATAATCGGTGCAGTAGAGTTTTCATGTGCGGATGTGAGAGCTGGACCATAAAGAAGGCTGAATGCCAAAGAACCGACGCTTTTGAACTGTGGTGTTTGGGAAGACTTCTGAGTCCCTGGGACTGCATGGAGAGCAAACCAGTCAATCTTAAGGGAAATCAACCCTGAATATTCATTGGAAGGACTGATGCTGAAGTTCCAATACTTTGGCCACCTGATGCGAAGAACTGGCTTATTGGAAAAGACCTTGATGCTGGGAAAGATTGAAGGAAAGGGAGAAGGAGGTGGCAGAGGATAAGATAGATAGCATCACCGACTCAATGGACATGAATCTGAGCAAACTCCAGGAGATAGTGAAGGCCAGGGGAGCCTGGCATGCTTTCAGTCTATAGCTTGGCAAAGAGCTGAACACAACTTAGTGACTGAACAATAACAAGAGTATTTAAGGTTAAAGACACACAACCCAGGTTCAAATCCTGATCATCTCCATGTAACTTTAACCAATTCCTCCATCACTCTGTATTTCAGTTCCTTTATTTGTAAGAAGGTGATTACATTGCTTTTCAGTGGGGATTCAATAAAATGATATATGTCAGGTATCTAATGCATAGTATTTGAGAAACATGCTAATATATTATTGTCACTTGTTTATTTTTACTTACTTATCTTGACACTAAATTAAAAGCTATTTAAGACTATATAAAAAAAGTCCCTTCATGGACCTAAAACATCACCAGTGATAGAATTATTTTTCTTTCTTAAATTAAAACTATTTTTTAATACATCAAGAAGAGTGACAATCTATAAAGACTTGAAACCTTAAGTTTTTATTTTTGGATTGTCTTGGACCTACTTACTTTTTCTGTTGTTTTTTTGTACGTTCCCTGACCATCAGGGAATTGGAAAAAGGATTAACCAGCCTAAAAATAATATAGAAATTTAGACCACTTAGCTTGAGAATGACTTTCTGAGACAACTGGCCTTTCCAAAATAAATTTGCAAACATTATCCTTATAAAAAATGAGAATTTGGCGAGGTAAAAGAATTCGGGCCATATCAGCTTGTCATTCCAAATTCTAAAATATTTAGTCTTACTTCAAGATAAATAGCAACAATTGAACTTAAGCAGCTAAGAAAAATAAACATACAACTTCTTGCAAATGTACAAATAACTAGATGGTTTAAAAAATGTTATCAGGAATGTCTTTCCTACTAACAAGGTCTAAATTAAACAGTGACCACAGATAATGTTTGTTTCTGGTGTATGGTCATCCTGACAGAGGGCTGTCCAGTCTCAGGGTAGATGAGGCTTAGCATTCGCGACACTTGGGAGCCACGGATGGAGAGATCCCAGCTGTCTGTCAACCAGAGCCTGGCAGGTCTTCGGTAATGTGGTGAATAGCATGTACTCTCCAGTCCAAGGCTCGGGTAGATAGTAAGATTTGAACTGAACCTCAAAGAATGGTTGAATGTGTGTGTGTCTAGTCACTCGGTTGTGTCAGACTCTTTGTGACCCGCTGGACTGTAGCCCTCTAGACTCTTCTGTCTATGAAATTTCCCGGGCAAGAATACTGGAGTGGGTAGCCATTTCCTTCTCCTGGAGATCTTCCACCAAGGGATCGAACCCAGATCTCTTACATTGCAGACAGATTTTTTTTTTTTTTTAAACCATCTGAGCCTCCAGGAATCCCCTTCAGCTGCAAGAATTCTCCACCCCGCCTCCACCTCTTCCTCCTCTCCACCTTCTCCATGGCACCAGTTTCCACACACTTCAAAGCATGAAGTCAGGAAACCATGGAAAATCATGGGAGACCAGGTGATCATAGCAAAGTCTGCCTGATGGCTGGAAGCACTGGCGTGAGCGTGAATAGTCTGAAAGCAGGACTGAGGGGGACTCTGAAAATAATGATGATTTCATCAGGTGATCTTTCTTAGATTACTTGATTAAGTATCCATACTGGAGTGAGCCTTGAATTCCAATCTCTCCATTGTCACCTTAGGCCCTGGGACATGTGTATGGTGCTCTTTGACAAGCATCTTTTACATTTTTTTTTAAATGTTAAAATTGCATTGTTGTGAGGCTAGATGATTGATTATTATAATAGTTACTGTTATTACTATTTTAGTTTGCAATATGCCAAGTACCTTGCCCTGGGAGATAGTTTTATGTCTTAATATTTACTTTGCCTCTAGTTTATCAGTGAATTCAACTAAAATCACAGGTGTCACAGACCTACGTCCTATGACACCCTATTAAATCTAAGATATTTTTTCCAACTCAGGAAAAAAAAGAAATATCAAGAACCTCTATTTCCAGACTTTAATGGGTAATGACTTTAAGGAATAGCTGGGGTTTTGTTTATAGGAAATGAGTTTAAGAGAATGCTTTTAAGTACATATTTCTTTTCAGTTTGCTATAACTTGCCAATATCCAGCTTATTCTAAACTAAGATTTATTCTCTGTAAAAGCATCAGTAAGTACAGAATTAAACCATAGTGTAATAATTTGAGTAATTGCTATAAAAGGATATTTGTGATAACATTTTTTTAAATCCAAATTTCTAATAATTTCCTATTTTCTTAAACTCATAATATTTTTGGATTATAATAATAAAGCTGGAACTTTGGTTCTTACCAGAAGTAGTGACAACTTAAATAAGAATCATGGTATCCAAAACAAAAACTTTGAAAACAGTTTGAGTTTTAGTCAGAGTGGCAAAAATTAACAAATATTAAAATCGCACTCACTTGCATGTTTTGACGTATTTTTTTCCAATGATAATATAAATATGAAAGAATCAACTAGCTATCTCTGATATAATATAATTAGTTAACATAAAGGTAGGCCATTGCCTTAGGTCAATGGACCCCTGAATTCAGCAAACAGAACTTAATACAAAATAAGAGCAAGATAATATGTTATTGCCTACCCCCGCCCCTTTAATGTCTGAGCTTGTTGCTATAGTAATGCCTGTGGTTATTTTCCTTGGCAAACACGAAATTTTTGTGGTATTTGATCCAGTTCTTTGACTTCAAAGCTGAAGACATGGCACAAACTGGCTGGTCATATTCTTCGTTTTACAAACCATGGCGCTTGGTATACAGGTGAGCACGTGTCCTAAGCTGAACTTATCAGAATTCCTTCTTGTTTATTTTATTTCGTTTTTCTTTCTTTCTCTTCCTTCCTTCCTCCCTGTCTTTCTTCTTTTTCTCACTGCAACTAGCAGGGGATAAAATTCTTCCTTCCTGGATTGTTGGAACTCTTCTCCATGACTCAGGATGTACCGTAAAGGATTAGTCTTGGCTGAAGAAAAGGTTAGCCCTTTGCCCCTCTCCCCCTCCACTTTCAGTGAGGTAATCTTCAAACCCTTGCAATGTCCTTCATGATATGAGCATGCTTATTTACCTAGGAGTCTTCAGCCAGGCCAGATAGTCTATGCTAACAATATACTTTTTGGTGGTTGGTTCTGGGTCATGTGCCCCACAGCTCAAGTTCTAGAGGGGCTGGAGACTAAGATTATTCAGCCTGTCTGCTGCTGCTGCTGCTGCTAAGTCGCTTCAGTCGTATCCGACTCTGTGCGACCCCATAGACGGCAGCCCACCAGGCTCCCCCGTCCCTGGGATTCTCCAGGCAAGAACACCGGAGTGGGTTGCCGTCTCCTTCTCCAATGCATGAAAGTGAAAAGTGAAAGTGAAGTCGCTCAGTCGTGTCCGACTCTCAGCGACCCCATGGACTGGAGCCTACCAGGCTCCTACATCCATGGGATTTTCCAGGCAAAAGTACTGGGGTGGGATGCCATCAGCCTGTCTAGAGACAGCCAACTGCTAATCAAAACTCTGGACAACAAAGCTTGAGTGAGCTTCCCTGGTTGGGTATATTCTTTGTATATTGCCACACACGGTCACTAGAGTAATATGTGCTATACACAGGATTCCACTGGGAGAGGACCATGGGAAGCTTTGTGCCTGCCCTATCTTGAACCTTGCCCAATGCACCTCTTCATTTTGCTTGTTCTATTTGTATCTTTTCACTTTGGTAAGCCATAACTGTGAGAATAATGGCTTTTTCTCAGAATTACGAGTCTTACTAATAAATTATTGAACTCGAGGTTAGTCTTAGGGACCTCTCAAACATGATACAGGACATCTATGTTCCCCACACTGGAGGAGGGCTCAGAAAGAGATGAAAGATATGAAGAATGAATGGAAGACAAAAGAGAAAGAAAATAGTGTCCTCTGTCTATTCCTAATCCTTGAGACTCTTGAAGGTACATTATTTCCTTAATTCTTTCAGTCTGTGGATTATCCTAGTATATTCCAATAATTCAATCCATCCCCCTCCTTCAAACAGTTTATATTGCATTTCAAAAAGTTTTAAATTATTATATCATATCATTTCTCACCATTAAAGAAGTGGACGTATTAATAATAAAACAGAAAACAAAATAAAGCCTTGAAAGTATTTTTGGGCATATCAATAAAGTTCTTGAAAAATACATTCATTTGAAAACAAATTATTCTAGGAACGTGGGTATTACTTTGACAGGTCACTTGAAACCCCAAGTTACTTCTGAAATGCTGTTAAGAATACGAGATTTGAAAACTGAACTTAGTACTAATTCATACTTTTTATACTTTTTATAAGAATTTTCTGATATATAATTTTCTACATTTTGAGCTCTCAACATTACTTTTGTGAGATAAGGGACAAAGTTCCATCACTAAAGGGCTATAAAGGTAAACACTAGCAGCTTTGATGCTGCTCAAAAGGGACTATTTTTATAGAAAATGCTACATTCTTCCACCTCAAAATCCCAAACACTACCCCACAGGAGAGCAATTAGCAAATAAATCCTCTATAAATTGTATGAACATGTAGACATTTATATCATTAGTATTCATCATTTTATTGGTAGAGAAAGGACTGCATTCATTACCTGCCTGATACCAGTCCAAGAATGGCAATTAAACTTCTACGAGTGTATCAGAATTGCCTGAGCTTTTTGCAAACCCAAGGAACTTCTTATTTTGATACAGAAATCTACAAACATTAAAAGCAAAATATCATGTCTGATGTAAAATATCAGTAATATCCCCTTCAAAGAGAGAAATAAGACAACAAGCTCCCGTTACCCACTCTAGGTTCTAGGAAGCACAAGACTTGCCTAGACACCTGGGAAAGGAAATACGAACTTTAATTATTAGAATGAAAAAATTTTCATAATAATAGACAGTATAATTTTGGGGGATAGAACGTAAAATAATTTTGGAAATTTGACAGATACAAGGTCAGTATTTAAACAGCAATGCATGTAATTGATTTTGTCTCTATCAGCAATGACCAGTCAGAAAATGGAATCTTTAAAGGGTTTCATGCCCAATACCCACCAGGTGTCTAAGAATAAATTCAAGAAAATGAATAGACACCCTGTATGGAGGCTATTATACAATAGTATTGAAAGGACACACACAGAAGACTTAAATAAATGGAGGTATATTTGGTTATCAGGGAAACACAAATTAAAAATGACAAATTGTTTGAAACTCATCAGATTGGCAACTATAAAATAAAAAAAGAAGAATCTGATATCACCATATATTAGAGAAAATGTGAGGAGAAGGTAGTTTTGATATACCGTTGTAGGGGCTATAAATTAGACGAATCCTGGTGGAGGATAACTTGACGACATTTAACAAAGCTAAAGGTGTGCATTCATTGTGAATTTCACTTCCCTTTACATACATAAGAGAAACTTCATCATGTGCATCACAGTTTGTGACTGTGAACAACTGGAAACCTGGGTGTATGTCAGCAAAAGAATTAATAAATGTGGTTTATTTCTACAAGAAACAATATATAGAGTAAGCATAGGGTCTTTTACACCTTCCATTCTCTCATCCATCGTTCCACCATGTTGGCTCCCATCGGTGGATTCATATTAATGGTTGCCTCTTTCTGGGACATTCCAGAATCCCAGCTATCCTTGTGGCTCATTTGTGGGCTTAATTTGGTTTTCTACTCTCATGTCTCCTCCTTGGAAAGATTTTGTGTGAACACACTATAAACCATTGTACCTCCCCGACCCATATCATTCTCTGACCTCCTGAATTTGCTCCTGGGTCTTGTCTTGACCTAGAGGAATATAAAGTTCCATGGCAGGCACGTTGCTTTGTTCACAACTGCAACCCTAGCTCCTAGAAAGGCATCTGCTACTCAGGTGATGGCAGATAGGCATTTGTTGAAGCGATCTGGAAGTTTATGAATTCCTTCAGATGTTCCCACCCTCCCTCACTCTTGACTTTTCTGTAGCAGCAGACCCAGGGGGTGTTCTGGGGCTCCCTACTGCAAATACTCCTGTGAGCACTGGATGAGCAGAGGACCATGAAGTCCTCCATTTTCTTTGCACCCTCTTAGCTTACACTGCCAGGGAAGGCAATGGCACCCCACCCCAGTACTCTTGCCTGGAAAATCCCACGGACAGAGGAGCCTGGTAGGCTCCAGTCCATGGGGTCGCTAAGAGTCGGAGACAACTGAGCGACTTCACTTTCACTTTTCACTTTCATGCATTGGAGAAGGAAATGGCAACCCACTCCAGTGTTCTTGCCTGGAGAATCCCAGGGACGGAGGAGCCTGGTGGGCTGCTGTATATGGGATCGCACAGAGTCGGACACGACTGAAGCGACTTAGCGGCAGCAGCAGCAGCTTACACTGCTGGATCCTTCCACATGGCTGGAAAACATGCGGACAAGTGATCCACCTAGGAACAAAACTGTGTCCAGTCTGAGGGTCCTTGCCAATGCCATGCAGGGAAGCATCAGCAAGAGCAAAAGCCTGTGCTCAGATCCCAGGGAACTCAGTCTGCTTCTTCTTGAACATTCTGCAACATCATGCATGCTGGAAATGATCACTGAAAGGCACAATCTAGCATAGTGTTGACATCCTGAGGGTTGGAAACAGAGCATCACTAAGTCTTTGAGACAAGATGGTAATGCTCAGTGATTGCTCTTCTCGGAGGGTGTGGCACTTAGTGCACGACAGGGCTTCACTAGTGGCTCACTGGTAGAGAATCCGCCTGCCAATGCAGGAGACATGGCTTCAACTCCTGGGTTGGGAAGAATCCCTGGAGAAGGAAACGACAACCAACTCCAGTATTCTTGCTTGGAAAATCCTATGGACAGAGGAGCCTGGTGGGCAACAGTCCACGGGTCACAAAGAGTTGGACACAACTCAGTGACTAAACAACAGAACAATAAGGGTTCTGACTGGGGCCATGTCCTGAACCTGGAAGTCTCAGCACCTCTCCTTTGAGCCAGGGTTCACCTAGTTCTTCTTGGGCATAGGCTGGAATGTCATCTCCTTATTTTCTTAAGCTACATAGCTGCAATTCTCTTGAATTACTTGTGTTGGTGAAATGACAGAGGCTCTGGGATCAGGCAGACCTTGGTTTGAACTGTGGCCTTGTTACTTCCCAACCATGTGACGTCAGGCAAGTTGTTTTAATTTCTCTTGATCTTCCCCCTCTTCCACCTCTGTATTGGGGTTATAAAATATCTCCTATCTCAGGGTTTTGGGGGTGGATACAATGAGATACGGGTATTCCAAGTGATGCTGGTGGTAAAGGACCCACCTGCTAAGGTAGGAGACATAAGAGATGTGGGTTTAATCACTAGGTCAGGAAGATCCCCTGGAGGAAGCCGCTGAGGCCACGTTAGTATTCTTGCCTGGAGAATCCCATGGACAGAGGAGCCTGGTGGGCTACAGTCCGTAGGGTTGCAAAGAGTCAGATACGACTGAAGTGACTGAGCATGTACCCACACATAACGAGATAGCAGTTGTAAGACAGCATGCTGGTTCAGTGTGGACAGGCAAAAAGCATACAAACTTCTGATGTAGCTGACATGTAGGACTGTGGGGGTATTAATAATTCTTAGTCCAAATCACATGCAACTACATTTAAGTGAAACTTCTTTTCGCAGGACTGGAGCTGCGAGGACTTTGTATTTCCCCAACCAGATGACTTCTTCCCAGTCACATCAGCAGCTAAATTTACCGAGTGAGTAAAGAATTAAAAGAGCCAGGAAGAAAGCCTGACTCTGGAAACTGAATATCTTTACCTGGAAGAGTTGTAAAGAAAAGTGAAAGTCACTCCTACTCTGTGACCCATGGGCTGTAGCCCACCAGGCTACTCTGTCCATGGAATTCTCTAGGTAAGAAAGAGTACTGAAATGGGTAGATATTCCCTTCTCCAAGGGATATTCCTGATCAAGGGTCAAACCTGGGTCTCCCGCACTGCAGGCAGATTCTTTACTGTCTGAGCCACCAGGGAGAGTCCTAAACAAAAAATTAAAAGCTGAACTCTTCATTTGGAGGGATTTTACCGCAACCAGAATTCAGATTCATATTGTTATACTTCTATTAAACATCAGCCTGTCTAGAAACTCCTAATCCAAAGTGAAAGTGAAAGTGACTCAGTCCTGTCCAACTCTTTGCGACCCCATGGACTATACAGTCCATGGAATCCTCCAGGCCAGAATACTGGAGTGGGTAGCTATTCCCTTCTCCAGGGGATCTTCCCCACCCGGGGATCGAACCCAGGTCTCCTGTATTGCAGGCAGATTCTTTACCAGCTGAGCCACAGGGAAAACAACTCAATGAAATAAAGCAGATGGTGATCACTTCATTTTGATGAATTAGTACATTTGCTGTCATTAAAGGTTAATCTGAAATAAAGAAGAGCAAGCCTTACTACTCTCTCTTCTAGAGCTTCTGTATAAAGAATGATCATTTCTTTCTGGTCTTTAAGCTGGCTGAGTTCTTTTCATCTGGAAGTTCCCCTGATTGCTGTCTTGCCAACCCCTGCTATGTGGCAAGGTCAACACACATGGGCTTGATGTAGCTGGATCTGGATTCAAGTCATGGCCTGGACACTTCATATGTGATGCCACCTTCCTTTACTCTGCAGTTTAGGAAACTGAACCCCAGAGAAGTGAATTGTGCCCTGCCCAAGGCCTTGAGGGGATTAAATCAGGTAATGTCTGCAAAAGGTCTGGGATACTAAAAGCACAAATAAATAGCAGCTGCTAATTTTTTAATGCTGTCAACTGCTCTTTTCTCAGGAAAAAATTGAGGAAGGGGTGGGTTATCACCCTCTGCTTCTTTATTTATATTAAAGAAGCTAAGCAACATAGCCAGGCTAATTCTGGTGCACTATGTTAAGGCCTTGTGAACCTCCACGGATTAAGAGATTTTAGAAATTTACAATTTTTTAAACATTGTTGTTGATGATGTGCTCAGCTGTGTCTGTCTCTTTGTGACCCCGTGGACTGTAGTCCACCAGGCTCCTCTGTCCGTGGGATTTCCCAGGCAAGAATATTGGAGTGGATTGCCATTTCCTTGTCCAGGGAATCTTTCCATCCCAGGGATTAAATCCGTGGGATTTCCTGCATTGCCAGGTGGATTCTTTACCACTGGCGCCACCTGGGAAGCCCCAAATATTGTCGAGGGGTATGAGGATAGAGGTGTAGCTTGGTAAACAGGTTGGTTAACCTGTTTAATGTTCCAATCTTTGCCTTTCTGTTGTACTTCTGACTCTGTCTCCTCTTTTTCATTTTCCTCCTTTTATATGCTGAGTATCCTCCTTCTTCAACCAATTACTTATCTATAGATGTTGAAATCTAACCTTTTCAAGATAGTTTCAAGATACTTTTACCTGGCTTAATCCTCACTTCTGTACCATACCCTCTTCTCACCTTTATGTAATCTTGGGTTAGAATAGTAGTTCTTTTGTTCCCCTCAGGGACATTTAGCAAGGATGCTTTTGAACTGTGGTGTTGGAGAAGACTCGTGAGAGTCCCTTGGACTGCAAGGAGATCCAAACAGTCCATTCTGAAGGAGATCAGCCCTGGGATTTCTTTGGAAGGACTGATGCTGAAACTGAAACTCCAATACTTTGGCCACCTCATGTGAAGAGCTGACTCATTGGAAAAGACCCTGATGCTGGGACGGATTGGGGGCAGGAGGAGAAGGGGAAAACAGAGGATGAGATGGCTGGATGGCATCACCGACTTGATGGACATGAGTGAGTGAACTCTGGAAGTTGGTGATGGACAGGGAGGCCTTGCGTGCTGGGATTCATCGGGTCTCAAAGAATTGGACACGACTGAGCGACTGAACTGAACTGAACTGGAGACATTTTAACCTGCCAAACAGGATGAGGGCATCTAGTGAGTAGGAGCCAGAGACATTGCCAAATATCCTGCAAGGTACAGGACAACCCCCATGACAAAGAATCATTCAGCTTAAAATGTTAATAGTGCCCAGGTTGAGAAATCTGAGTTAGGATGACTGCAGACTTTTTCAATCAAATCTGGACATTTTAAAAGAGAAAGACAACCCTCTTTATGCAACCAGGCAAAACTGCAATTCAAAATGATACATTCTCCTCTGTATTCATAGCAGCACCATTTGTAATAGCCAAGAAACGGAAACAACTGAAATGTCCTTCAACAGATGAGTGGATGAAGATGTGGTAATATATATACAGTGGACCACTACTCAGCCATAAAAAGAGTGAAATAATGCTGACCGCAGCAACATGGATGGACCTAGAGATGATCATACTAACTGAAATAAGTCAGAAAGAGAAAAACAAATACCATATGCTACCTCTTATATGTGGGATCTAAAATACAACACAAATGGACTTTTCTACAAAATGGAAACAGACTCACAGACTTAGGAAAAACAGACTTAAGCTTCCCAAGGGGGAGAGGGGTAGGAGAGAGTGGAATTGGGAGTTTGGGATTAGTAGATGCAAACTATTACATATAGAGTGGATAAACAACAAGGTCCTACTACAGAGCCCAGGAAGCTATAGTCAATATCCTGTGATAAACCATAATGGAAAAGAGTATGAAAAAGAAGGTATATATATATGTGTGTGTGCGTATAACACACACACATATATGTGTATAACAGATTCACTTTGTTATACAGCAGAAATTAACTCAGCATTATTCATCAACCATACTTCAATAAAATAAATTTAAAACAATTTTAAAAAGAAAGATATCCCCTTTAGCATTTAAGTTTAGATAGCAAATATAAAGTGGGACTAGCTTTGCAGCTATACAAGATCTATGGTCCTCTGTGCTGAGCTTGTTTTCTTTTAGAAGGATGGGATATTTTTTGTAGGTATAATTTTAATGCACTTGCTTATTTTCCTATGGCCTTTTTCACCAATTAGATTCTTAGCTACCCAAAGATAGGAGGTTGTAACCTCTACATTTTCCTCTCCTCTGTCTAGGACTTTATACAAAGCACTTACTTGATAAACCTTCTTGACTAACTGTGCTTATTTATAATCTGTGTTCACAACATTGTCCTTGAGAAAACCTACTATAAACTTTTCAACATTCAATTAGATTACACATTAAAAATGTGGGCAAAATGATGGAGAAGAATTCAAGTACCATTGCTCATAATGTAGAGAAGATTCTACCTTCTATGATATGTAATTTAATGAAATATGCTAAGCAAGGTACAAACCCTTTAATTGGTACTCAGTTAAATTACTCATGTTTACTGTAAATGTTCTTACTGCACAAAATGTGCTTCTATCGAATTAGATAAAATTTTATTTTCAAAGCATGGTTATACATGTAAAATGAACAAAATATATTTGATCCCCGAATCCTACCCTGGATGTAGTAGATGTATAATAAGCATTAGTTCTCTTTGTATTTCCTTTACATAGAAGAGCTTAAAAATAATTTAAAGCCATTAAAGTTTATTTTGTAGTTTTTGAAGTATTGATTCCAGGGGATATTTAAAATTAATGAAATGGTTAAAATTAATTGATATACCAGTTTTCTAGGGCTTGGTAACCAAGTACCAAAGGCTAAGTGGCTTAAACAGTAGAAATTTATTGTCTCATAGTTCTGGAGACTGAAAGTTCAAAATCAAGGTGCTGGCAGCTTTAGTTCTCTTCCAGGCCCCTCTACTTGGCCATATGGATGCATCTTCTCCCTCTTCCCGTCGTCCCTCTATGTGGATCTCTGTGTCCAAATTTCCTCTTTGTACAAGGACAGCAGTCACACTGCATTACGCCCTACCCTGATGACCTCATCTTCACTTGATTACCTCTGCAGATAAAGACCCTGTCCCCATATTAGGTCCCATTGTGAGGTACTGGACATTAGAACTTTTAACATATTCCTTTAGGGGGATACAACTGATAATTAAGAAAATGCCATAAAGAGATTCTAATCTAAATTTAAATTTTGGAGAAAGAAAAGTTTTATCATTTGCTCTAAAGGGAAAATTAGAGTCAGTACAATTTGGAAATATAGGATAAGCCTCATGTTACTGTAGACCACTGTATCGTAGGAGAGTAGTTTATCTTTCAGAGAAGGCAATGGCACCCCATTCCAGTACTCTTGCCTGGAAAATTCCATGGACGGAGGAGCCTGGTAGGCTGCAGTCCATGGGGTCGCTAAGAGTCGGGCACGACTGAGTGACTTCACTTTCACTTTTCACTTTCATACATTGGAGAAGGAAATGGCCACCCACTCCAGTATTCTTGCCTGGAGAATCCCAGGGACGGGTGAGCCTGGTGGGCTGCCGTCTATGGGGTCGCACAGAGTCTGACACCACTGAAGCAACTTAACAGCAGCAGCAGCAGCAGCAGTTTATCTTTAAAAATACTGAAAAGAACTTCCTGAGGAAACCACATAGATCTCTCTTCTGAACACCTCAAAAATACTTTGCCTGCCTTGTATTTATTTATTTTCCTTCCTCTCAAAATCTCTTGTCTTTGATACCAGACACCCTATGGGTGACAAAACAGAATGGAGGAAGTAAGATCATTTGTTTCACACCTTCTTCTCTTTCTAAAAGCAGAAATAAATTTGCTCTTTGATTGGCTCCATGGAAGGCATGTATGTTTGATCTGTTAGAGCATGAAAGAGATTATGAGATTCCAGCCTTGTTGATCTTTAAATGGATTGTATTCATAAAATAAGCAGGGTGGAGGTGTGTCTTAAGGGAAGCCCAAGGATCTGCCAGGCTGGGACCCAAGCCAGGTGAGAGTTTTTGGCTCTCTCTCAGGATGGAGCACACTACACAGCTGCTGTCTGCCCACTGCATCAGGATGCTGCTGCTGCTGCTGCTAAGTCGCTTCAGTTGTGTAGGACTCTGTGCGACTCCATAGATGGCAGCCCACCAGGCTCCCCCGTCGCTGGGACTCTCCAGGCAAGAACACTGGAGTGGGTTGCCATTTCCTTCTCCAGTGCATGAAAGTGAAAAGTGAAAGTGAAGTCGCTCAATCATGTCCGACTCCTAGCAACCCCATGGACTGCAGCCTACCAGGCTCCTCCGTCCATGGGATTTTCCAGGCAAAAGTATTGGAGTGGGCTGCCATTGCCTTCTCCGATAGAATAAGGTAATTTTAAAGTATATGTATACTTATTCAAAGTATATGCATATATCTTTAAATTTCCTCATCTTAGCCTGATGTATATATATTATATTATAAAATATATTATGCAGATCTATTATAAAATATGCATAATATTTTCTATATCCCTTTGTCTGTCTGAAAACCACCGTGGATTGGAAGTGGGTTCCAGCCCCCATTCTGCCATTAAACTTCTAAGGGACTCTAGACAAACTTTAGCCTCAGGGGTCTCTGCTTTCTCAGCTGTAAGATCACAATGTTAGTTTGGGTGCCAGACAAGATCCCCTGCAGTGTCACAATCTCATGAGGAAGATTGTTTCAAGTCTTAAAAGTGATTTTTTGGACCACAGAGGACGAGATGGTTGGATGGCATCACCGACTCAATGGCTGGCTCTGGAAGATGGCGAAGGATTGGGAAGCCTCACGTGCTGTGTTCATGCGGTCGCAAGGAATCGGACACGACTGAGCAACTAAACAACAATTTACACGGTTAACCCCTAACGCTGAACCGGCCCTTAAAGACCTTGTCTCTGACGCGTTTGTTACTACTACCTGTGGAGGATGGGGAAGGGTCCCTGTTTTTTAAAGAAAACCAAGAGTCCTTCAGGACACCTCACTCTGACCTTCTCACCTGGCCCCCAGCTGCGTCCCCTGCCCATTCCCCGCCCTAGACCACCGCCCCCCCCCCCCCCCCCCCCCCCGCCAACCCGCCCAGACCCCCTCACCCCAAGCCTCCACTCCTGGAATACTCATCACCTCGGTAGAGGACCCGCCGGGACAGCCCCGGGTTTTAGGTTGCGAACCCCAAAAGTGGGAGAATTAAAAATCTCTGCCCCCGGGATTTGTCTCTTCTGAACAGTTTCCCGGATTGTTAAACGAAGGAGCTGGGGGTCGAGGACTGGTCTGTTTAAACAGACGCCCTTTTATCTGCTTCACACCCCCTCCCGCAGGCCGCCTTCGCAAGTTATCCGAGTGTCATTAAGGGGGACAGCTGCTGGTAAACAAGGAGGGGATGTCGACGCCAGCGCCTCGGTCAACAGAAATTTCACTTTAATCTGTCCCTTGCCTCAAGAAACATCCCTCTCTTTCTCCCTCCGCCGCGCATCATTTATTTATCTCCGTCAACGAGCAGATAGAAGGCTGGCATCGACTCCGGAAAGCCCGCTGGGACAGAAAATTAATAAGGTGCGAGGGACATTCCACCTTAGGTCAATTCGAGGGGACGCGGAGAGCAAAGAGAACTTGCCCGGGAGTTCCCCGCTTAACTGGAACCCGATCCTACATATTTATAAAGGTGAAACTGGAGGGCTGCCAAGCGCCTGCATTTAAGTGATTAACAAATGTTTCCCTTTAAGTGGACACCTCTTGTTCTAAATATATTTGACAAGAATGCAAAGAGTCATCTGGAGGGCGGAAAGGGCGCCGCTCCGGCCTTCTCCGGGGAGGCGGGCGGGCTCGCAGCGCCGGCCCCGGCCTGCGCGCTCGCCGCCCGGTGCCAGCCGGGTTCACGTCGCGGGTGGGCAGGCTGCCAGCGCCAGCGGCTCCCCGCTGTTTAACGACAATAGATTTACTGCTTCTCGGCATATTGGTGTTATTTTGTATAAACAAGGTTAACACTCCTTTTAAATTAAATGCACCACCTGGTGACTGAATGAGTGACCTTGCCAGCTCTTTCCACCTGGGCTTGGAGAAGCCCGGGTTCCCTCTCGGATTTCCACCCGAGCGCTCTCGTTGGAATCTCCATCTCTGCTTGTTTAAACCGGGTGCTGGGAGCGAGCGGGCCGGGCCGATCTCTGGGACGCGGCGGTGCGAGATCCGCCCCGGGTGCGCGGCATCTCTGTTTCTCGCACGTGGCACCGGGTTGGATCCGGGCCCGACCCGGGGCTGCGCGGCCGCCTCCAGAGCAGCTCAGGGACCCGCCGTGGCCGGCCGGGCCATCGGTGTCATAGAGGAGTGACAGCCTTGCGGGCCCTGCCAAGGCTGCCTCCAAAATAGAGATCTCCAGAGGGGGCCACACCGTGAAAAAGGTTCTTTGTGTTTCACTCTAGCGTGGTATTGATCTAATATAGGGCTCCGCACTCTCCCCACCCTCGAGGAATTTGAACACCTGGAAAAATTCTCTCGGCTTTACATTTGAGGAAATTTAATGGTGTAAACAAACTCAGCGGGAAGCCCTCTTTGATATGAGAAGGCGGAGATCCGTGGAGCTGAACGGGTTTGAAACGACTCTGCCTGGGAACGGGCCATTCAGCCAACAGTTTTAAGGATGGCTTGTAGTTGTTTAGGGAAATTTAGATAGCGCTGTTTTGGAAGCATCTAGAAATTTCAAACCAAATAAACTTTAGTTACTCATTGAATTAAAGGCATCTCCTCAGGGCCTCCTTGTTGTTTGCCACCTTCTGAATTGGGCGAATTACTCAGTCGTTGCTCTTTCAACTTTCTAGATGGTTTGGCAGCCCTATTGCGTCAAAGAACATCAGTCCCACCCGGAGAGGTACTGTGACTTCCTCAGGGTCCCTGGACCCAGAAGTTCCATAATATCATTGCTGTGTTCCCACAGAGTTCTGCTCTGTGTACCCAGGATTTATGGCGTGAGTCACAGAGGTTGAAAGTTGGTTTATATTATTTTTTGTTTAATTGGAGGATAATTGTTTACAATGTTCTGTTGGTTTCTGCCCTGCAACAGGGGGACTCAGCCCTAAAGATATATACATTCCCTCCCTGTTAAGCCTCCCTCCCATCCTTTAGCCCCTATCCCACGCAACTAGGTCTTCACAGGGCATTGAGCTGGGCTCCCTGTATTATACAGCAACTTCCCACTAGCTAGCTCTTTTACACATCAGTTCAGTTCAGTTCAGTCACTCAGTTGTGTCCGACTCTTTGAGACTCCATGGACTGCAGCACACCAGGCCTCCCTGTCCATCACCACCTCCCGGAGTTTACCCAAACTCATGTCCATTGATTGAGTCGGTGATGCCGTCCAACCATCGCATTCTCTGTCGTCCCCTTCTCCTCCTGCCTTCAATCTTTCCCAGCATCAGGGTCTTTTCAAATGAGTCATCTCTTCACATCAGGTGGCCAAAATATTGGCGTTTCAGTTTCAGCATCAGTCCTTCCAATGAACACCCAGGACTGATCTCCTTTAGGATGGACTGGTTGGATCTCCTTGCAGCCCAAGGGACTCTCAAGAGTCTTCTCCAACACAATTCAAAAGCATCAATTCTTTGGCACTCAGCTTTCTTTATAGTCCAACTCTCACATCCATACATGACTACTGGAGAAACCATAGCCTTGATTAGACGGACCTTTGTTGGCAAAGTAATGTCTCTGCTTTTTAATATGCTGTCTAGGTTGGTCATAACTTTCCTTCCAAGGAGTAAGTGTCTTTTAATTTTACACATGGTGGTGTATATATGTTAATGCTACTCTCTCAACTCGTTAAGAAGAAGAACGAATATCATATGTTGTTCAGTCGCCAAGTTGTGTCTGATTCTTCGTGACCTTATGGACTGCAGCTTGCCAGATATCCCTGTCCCTCACTGTCTCCCAGAGTTTTCCAGGGAGATTATCATATATTGTGATATTATACATGACAATAATATATGATGATATCATATATTGACTCATATATATGGAATCTAGAGAATGGTACTGATGAACTTATTTGCAGGGCAGGAATAGAGGCCCAGACTTAGAGAAGGAACCTGTGGACACAGAGGGGGAAATTGGTTTATCTTCTTAGCAGCATAGAAATAACTAGTCAAATAGCTTCCACTTAAGGTTCTCTCAGTGGCTCAAATCAAAATAATGGAAATGTTTCTATAATTAGCAAGTGATAGAATTTTAATCACCAAACTGCTACCAATTTTATAGAGATATTATTAAATTTAAGCCTAAATTCAGGTTTATTCATATCTTTCAATGGGTGAAGTGAAATATTTCCTTTCTTCCCAAATCACCCTAAAATGTACACCTTCTGTGTGGGGGCGGGGAGGGGAGAAGAATAAAACAGCCTTACAATAATAAAATCAATTATCCATAATCGGTAAGTGTCATGGCCCGTTTTTAGTGACATTTATCATTTAAAGTGGACAAGGTGCTAGGTTTGGGGGACACAAAAATGAATAAGACACAGCCTGAACTTTGTTAGTTACGGACAGAGGGAACAAGTGCCAGTAAAGAACCTCTGTGCGTGAAGGTAGCACACTGTCGATGGCATGTCACATGATTCTGGGCCCCCAGGGAACTTCACAGAGCAGGCAGTGCTGTGTTCTAGGCAATTTCTTGGTGTTATTGTGAAACAAGTCGTAATAGAAATATATAGTGATTACTGTTTTGCCAGATATCCTCCGAACCAGTTGGCATGATCCTCATCACAACCCTACAAAGCAGCAACTGTTGTCAATGTACAGAAACTGAGGCATAAAGAAATTAAGTAATTTGATCAATGTTTCACAAGGAATTCAAACCCAAGCAGTCTAGCTTGAGCCTGCACCCTTTTGCTGCCCCTCTAATGTCTATAGCATTGACATTGCTATATATCACTTTCTTCCATTCAAATAGTCTATCTTCTAGGCACTAGCTATCACAATGGGACATAAACTTTTAAAAGTTATTCATTGCCAGATATTGTTACAGGCTTTATATACAATCATCTCATTATCTTTTTTCCCGTAAACCCATGAAGCAGACACTTCCTCACTTTACAAATAATGAAACTGGATCATTCTTCATCATCATGACCAAGAGCATAACCAACATTATCTACCTCATATGAAAAGCAACCCACTTGGCACCCCACTCCAGTACTCTTGCCTGGAAAATCCCATGGGCGGAGGAGCCTGGTAGGCTGTAGTCCACGGGGTTGCTAGGAGTCCGACACGACTGAGTGACTTCACTTTCACTTTTCACTTTCATGCATTGGAGAAGGAAATGGCAACCCACTCCAGTGTTCTTGCCTGGAGAATCCCAGGGATGGGGGAGCCTGGTGGGCTGCCGTCTATGGGGTCGCACAGAGTCGGACACGACTGACACGACTTAGCAGTAGCAGCCAGTATTCTTGCCTGGAAAATTCCATGGACAGAGGAGCCTGGTGGACTACAGTCCATGGCGTTGCAAAAGAGTCAGACATGACTGAGCACAGCACACATTGAAATTAAATCCAGAAGAGTACTTACATGTATAACGTCTTGTGTTAGGCAATGAGTCATGTCCGACTCTTTGTGACCACATGGACTGTAGCCCGCCAGGCTCATCTGGCAAGAACACTGGAGATTCTCCAGGCAAAAATACTGGAGTGGGTTGCCATTTCCTTCTTTAGGGATTCTACCCAACCCAGGGATTGAACCCGAGTCTCCTGCATTGGTAAATGGACTCTTTTTTCAAATTAATTTATTTATTTTGATTACTTTACTACTATAGGGGTTTTTGCCATACATTGACACGAATCAGCCACGAGTGTACATGTGTCCCCCATCCTGAACCCCCCTCCGACCTCCCTCCCCACCTCATCCCTCTGGGTTGTCCCAGTGCACTGGCTGTGAGTGCCCTGTTTCATGCATCAAACTTGGACTGGTGATCTATTTCACATATGGTAATATATACATTTCAATGCTCTTCTCTCAAATCATCCTACCCTCACCATGTCCCACAGAGTCTAAAAGTCTGTTCTTTATATCTGTGTCTCTTTTGCTGTCTCACATATATGGTCATCTTCACCATCTTTCTAAATTCCATATATATGCATTAATATACTGTATCGCTGTTTTTCTTCCTGATTTACTTCACTCTGTATAATAGGCTCCAGTTTCATCCAAGCAGGTGGATTCTTTATCGTCTGAGCCATCCGGGAAGACCTTCCAAGACAGTAACAAATTTCAAATATTTTTTTTCCACAGTAAGACCAAATTCTTAGACTTTTGGTTTGGACACATAAGGCACAGGGAGACTGCCATAGTAAACACAGAGCAAATAAGATAGGTCCAGAGAGGAATGAACATCTTTACAAAACAAGAGGAGTTTGCAAAGAGATTAGAGCAGAGATTGCAAGAGGGAATAATGGCAGAGAACTGGCCTGTCGGGAATACAAGAGGTAATTTCCAGCTACTTCTTTGGAAAAATAGATTTCTGCTACCTTCAGAAAGCTGCTCTCAGAATACGAAGCAAATAGCTTCACAACAAAATATATTTTTTTCTTAGACTATTCACCACTGAGATCCCCATTCTTCACTTTGTCCTGCTGTGGCCAGTACCACCCTCCTGCCAGGTTAAGAGCTGTTGCCTGGTCAGTATTTGAATTTACTTCAGTGATTGTAAGTTGTATATACTGATTGTTCCAATTATATAAAATAATGTTATGCAATAAGAAATAAAATTAGGAAAACGATGAAGAAAACAAAAACTCATTGAAAAGTCCATTGCTGAAAATCATTTGACACTATCTCTTCCAGGTTTTTTCACTAACACACATGAATTTTGTTAAGAAAAAAACACACATGACTAGGATCACTCCCATGCAGTTTGGTATGTTACTTTTTCACTTCATAAAGATTTTTCTACTTTCAAATATTCTTTAAATTATTATTTTTAATAATTATATGATATTCATCTAATTATTATTATCATTTTACATAATAGAGATTAATAACTTCCTTATTCTTGGATAAGTAGGTTATTTCTGACTGTTGCTGTTATTTAATATATATAATCCTGCATATATAATTTGGTTGCCTGTATAATTTCCCCCCAGCCCCAGACTGAGTCCTTAGAAGTGGAGTTATTAGATCAAAAAATTCCTTTTTGCTGTTTTATCAGTAATATAAACATGCAAATGTGAGTGAGTTTGGAGGGAATAGGATAAGATTGGAAAGTGGAAGTGTTTGCAAATTTTGCTACTGTGCTTGTTAATTTCTATAAAAATTATATAAAATATAAAACATTAGAAAGCATTAAAAATACTTTCTTTTTTCCCCAAAAATGAAAATTAGTTTGGATTATCATCTGTATTTCACTCTGAGACTTTCATTTTTATCAGATGTCTTTAGAGTTTCTGTCTTTTGGATATTAATGAGAATAAAAAAGACACATAGTGAGAATGTTGTATCTTAATATACTCACTGTGAACTAGAATTCTCTATGACGCTAGTAGTAAAGAATCCCCCTGCCAATGTAAAAGACATAAGAGACTTGGGTTCGATCCCTGGGTTGGGAAGATCATCTGGAGAAGGAAATGGCAACCCACTCTAGTATTCTTGCCTGGAGAATCCTATGAGCAGAAGAGCCTGGTGGGCTACAGTCCAGGGGGTCGCAAAGAGTCAGACATGACCGAGCAGTTAAACTGAAAGTGAATAACGGAGTTCAGGTTCAATTATCCATTCTCAATTGTATGTTCCAAGAACAAAGGATAGAAAGAGCAGAAGGTTGTCATACAAAACTTCCATCAGAATTTATAAACTCTGGAGCAATGCACTATTAAGTAATACACTCTGATGGCCAAAAAGAGGCATTATGGCTTCCAAAGGCATCTAACTTTCTGTTTGCTTTATGCCTGAATAAATTTGCATTGTTACTTTGAAGTTATGGTTGACAGTGTTCAATATAACTTCTTTAAGGTTGGAAGAAAAAGGACCAGTCACCTATTGTGCTAAGTCACTTCAGTTGTGTGTGACTCTTTGAGATCCCATATTGGAGTGGGTTGCCATTTCCTTCTCCAGGGGATCTTCTCGACCCAGGGATAGAACCCGAGTCTCCTGCGGCTCCTACATTGCTGGCAGATTCTTTACCGCTGAGCCCCTGGGGGAAGCCCTGTCATCTATTACTGGCTTTCCTGAATTGCCCCCTCTTACCTGCTTACCTGTATTGCACTCAAGCCTTTCCTGATTCCTCACACATCTGCCTGCACCACAGTCTTCTGGATGTCCCCACTGAGTCTGATAGTCCATGCTGCCTTCCTTATACCTCTTTGCATGAGCTGTGCTTGGGTTCTCCCAGCTTTCTGCTTGGGTCTGGCCAAGGCCACGGTATACTTCACCAACTCAGCTCTGACCCTAATCCTTTGTTCTTAGACAAGAATAATATTTGAGTGGAAAACTTTTCTATTTAACTGAGGACAACATTAAACAGATTTTGCTTTAATGAAATGAAATGGAGTCTGAATTTATCTGACAGTATGGAATCAGCAGAGAGAAATAAACACAACTCTAGGGAAGTGGAAAACCTTTGTGTATGATTTTGCCATTTTTCACTTCCAAGGATTTGGGTGTTATTGTAAAGAATCATGTTTCCAAATCTACTGATAATAGAACAGATCCATATTCAGCATGATGGAGCTTCTGTTGGGAAAACTGAGGTTCTCTTTCTATTTTTGCCCAAATAGAGAACCTTGACACAGCTCCAAACTTCTGCTTTCTGACACTGTGCCATGCTCCCATGCTAACATGGGAGATGTTAGATGTATTTCCCACAAGAAAGCATCAGTCCCTTCTATAGGGAGCCAGACAGTTCCTATGGAGGTAAGGGTGGTCATGGTGGTGGTGGTCTTGGCATAAACCAACAACTCATCAGAGAAATAGCTGCAAGCTGCTCAGATGGTAAAGAATCCGCCTGCAGTGCAGGAGATGGGGTTCAATCCCTGGGTTGGGAAGATGTCCTGGAGAAGGAAATGGCTACCTAACTCTAGTATTGCTGCCTGGAGAATTCCGTGGACAGAAGAGCCTGGCGGACTGCAGTTCATGGCATCACACAGAGTCAGACATAACTGAGCAACTAATACTTGCTCAGAGGAAGTATGTGAGTTCCTTCTATCTTTCCTCTGTCTGTGTTGTTCCAGGTTATAAGTTCCAAACAATACAATCTACTCTAGCTGGTTTAAGCGGAAAATAGATTTCATAAAGGACATTAGTAACTCACAGAATAATTGAGGGAACTGGATAAACAGATTTGAGGCTAAGTTTCCAGAAACATATCCCATATCCAGTCACAAAGGAGGATCCAGTCACATCCTCCGCAGCACAAGGAGACAGTTGTCATTGCTCCTTGATGAACAGAAAACTTTCAGAACTCTTCTGCAGCTACAGCTGCTGCCCACACTGATAGTGCCAAGTGTGCACTGGGAACTCACCTTGCAACCCAGAGTTGGAGGCTTAAGTTGCCACCAGTTCCAAGAGAACTAGAAGCTATACCAGGAGCCTGAACCAAATTCTTATCTGAGTATGTTTCATGCACATGGCTCCTTGAGAGATACAAGGAGACCTAGAAGTTTGAATCCCGGCTCCTACTTTGGGTTTGGGGGTCACATGAAGATTCTCCAGCTCTGCTGGGGAATACACATTTGTTCAACAGGATGATGTCTTCCTAATTCTGGACATGAACTTGCAATCTCTCCAAGTGTTTTCTACATGGGCTTCAGAATGAGTCAGCCATGGATTCACATCTCTGTCCTGTCTGTTGCTCTCTGAGTGACTGGAAGCAAGCCCTGTTCACTCTTTCTCATCTCAGCTTCCTTATCTGCAAAACACACATAATACCATGCACCTCAAGGCTTCCCAAGTGGCGCAGTGGTAAAGAATCTGCCTGCCAATGCAGGAGATATAGGAGATACGAGTTGGATCCCTGGAGGAGGAAATGTCAACCCACGCCAGTATTCTTGCCTGGAAAATTCCACGGACTGAGGAGCCTGGCAGGGCTGCAGTCCATGGGGTTGCAAAAAGTCGAACATGACTAAGCGACTGAGCATGTATGTACCTTAGGATATGTGACAAGAATTTAAACAAATTTAAACCCTTAGTATAGTTCATTGTAATGGAGTGAGCCCCTCAATATATGATGTTTTACACTGTAATTACTAATAGTAAGGCTGGGTGTATACGGTTTGAAAAAGAATTAAAAAGACATTTATCAAAAGTCATACCTTCTTAATAATAACAACAATCCTACTAATCACAAACTAGCAAAGTTCAACTACCATTTCCACCCAAGTTCAACTTACCATTTATCATATTTCAGTCCTTATAAAGGATTTTGTGGCAATAGCTGAACAATGGGAAAGTTTGAAGTCAGATGCTTCCTCAAGTGTTTCCAAAATAAACAGTTACAGGAAGCTCACTCCCCTCTGCCCTAAAGCTCAGGGTAGGAGGGGTGGATGAGCAGGGGTGGGTCTATTACTCTACTCCCGACCAGAGTTGGGGAGCCGATCAATGCATGGTTAAGTGTTTCTGCTGCACTTTTATTATGTTTGACAGTGATGACAATGTAGTACACACTGCATAAAATGACAAATGCACACATTTCTTCCTCTCGTACACACTGCTTCTATTTTTCTCTCCAGCCTCCTGAGTGAAAGCCAGTCATACAAAAAGCACACAGAGTGGGAGTTCAGATTGGCCAGGGCCAAAATTACCCACAAATTCCAGATTTCCAGAGTTGCAGAGCGGGAGCTAACTACTCACAGCAGAAAGAACAAGAAAGGCTACATGTTCAGGAGTTAATAGATGAACAGGGGATAGGCTTGGTCACATGGCTGCGTTTCTTTTATCACAAAACCAGGTTCCTTTCCCATGATACGGGCAGTGCTCATGGATGAAGGTGTCAGAAAAAAATAAACAAGCATCTCTAAATAGACCATAGATTTACATTATACAGGGCAACACTTTTTAAATGCTTTTGCTAGAGTAATTTTGCAAGATCGTATTTAGATGCCACCCAGTTCTCCCTCTTGCCTGGTACCCAGATGTTTCCACTTGGATCTGAAGCCCACCAGGCAGCATCCAGATGTTTTGAGGGGGCAGAGGAAGTTCTTTCATTTGCGGCAAATTTGAGAAGTGAAGATTCATTGACTCATGTAATATTAGTCTTCCTACACAAGGAATTTGGAACCAAGCTTGTTTGCCCACTTTCCCAGTCCTGTGTGGGGTCACTGAACTGGGGTGGGCCAGTGAGAAGGCCATTTGGCTGGGGTTTTGTACAGATGACACTGAACTCCCAAATGCCTACTGCGGTTTCTGATTAGCCTTGCGCTCTCCTTTCTGTTCTTGGAAAGGCTGTTGTGTGGAGGAGGAGGAAGCTTCAGGCTTTTCTGGAGATGTTTTCCTGTAACTCTGGTTCAAGGCCCCATCACCCCCTCCATCTTGTGTTTGATCTCCTGCAGTCGTCTCCTAAGACTTGCCCTGAAATCCTGTGTCTCTTCTAAAAACCCACTCATGACCGCTCATCTCAGTAGAACAACAGATCTTCACAAGACAAATGTTTTCAATAGCTTGATCGTCTTTTCCTGTTTCACTCTGATTCTGTTTCATTTCCTCCTGCTGCCCCACTTCCTTCTGCCATTGGCCCTCCTGCCTGGTTCACTCTGTTTCATTCATACTTCTTTTCTGTTACTCATGTACCCTTGGCACACTCCTGCCAGGATGGGAGGGTGGATGGATGGGAATATTCAAAAGTGTTCTTCCCCTAGTGTTCCCCTGACCCAGACACATTTCGTCTCTCCCCAAGAGTTAACTTTTTGGGAAAAATCTTCCATTTTCACTCTCCATAAAATATCAGTGCCCCCTGCCCAACTAGCCCCCGGTTTAACTTTCTCCTGCTCACAATGTCATATCACTGCCTGACAAAACAAACTATTGTTCGCTTCATTGATCCTATCTGTCTTTCTCCACCAGTATCTAAACTCTGAGAAGACAAGCTTTGTGTCTGTTTTATTTCCTGTTGTATGTCCAGGGCCAAGAATTGTACCTCGCACAGACTGGACACTCACTCCACAAACGCTTGGGTGAATAAATACAGTTATTGTGGTGCTTATGTTTCCATGTGGTTTGTGAAAGATCTGCTCGCACTTCATGGCCGTTGCTGGGACTCTTGAATTCTTCCACTCGTAATGCCTATTTTCCTGAAGAATTAGGTGAGGAATGGAGTAAGCCAGCTATGAATGGAGTCAGCTAGCTATTTCCCAAGGTTTTCAGAGCAAACATTCAATGATCAGAATGGGATCAAGGGCTTTGCTTTTTTGCTGCTTCTTTGGAATAAATCAACACAGATCTTTATTAAAAAATAGTAAGTCCTGGAGAGAGAATGTGCAGCATGGTGACCATAGTTAATAATACTATAATTTTTCAAGTTGCTTAGAAAGTAGATCTTAATAGTTTTCAGCACAAGGGAAAATATCAATATTTCTAACTATGTGTGGTGATGGATGCTACTGTGATCATTTCACAATATATGCAAATATCATATGTCATACATATGACATATGTATCATTCTGTCATACACCTAAAACTAATATACTGTTTTATGTCAATTATATCTCAATAAAAAAGTAAATAATAGAGACATCTCGTCTTTATTGTGTGAAGTGATGCTTTCCTGCACTTTGTTCAGGAGCTGATCTTACAAGGATCATGAGAACATTGATAATCCTTACTATCCCTACCTCAACTTCATTTATTTGCCTTTCTGGGCCAGGGTGACATCAGATATATGGTCTTTATCCTGGAAATTTCCCATTAAAATGTTATACAATATATACATATATACACACACACAAACTTATATATATACGTAAACATAGATTCTTATTTATACATGTTAAGCCACTTCAGTCATGTCTGACTCTTTGTGATTCTATGGACTACAGCCTGCCAGGCTCCTCTGTCTATGGGATTCTCTAGGCAAGAATGGTCGCCATGTCCTCCTCCAGGGATCTTCCTAACCCAGGAATGGAGCCCATGTCTCTTACATCTCCTCATTGGTAGGCTGGTTCTTTACCACTGATGCCACCTGGGAAGCTCATACATGATTATATACATTATATATAGACATAGTGTATATATGTGTACATGTATATATATATATATATATATATATATATATATAAATCTGATCTTTTTTTGAATCTTTTAAATATGTGATGCACTAAAATTTCTTTACTTCTTTCTCTCTCTCTTATTGGTCCCACTCTATTGGAATCCTCTGTACATAATAATTGTTCTCCCTGGTTTCCTGTAGGCCAGTGGTCTCCAATCTTTAGAGCATCAGGGACCAGTTTTGTGGTAAAAATTTTTCCACGGACCTGGGAGGGGGTGCTTTTGGGATGATTTGAGCACATTACATTTATTGTGCACTTTATTTCTGTTATTATTACATCCGCTCCACCTGAGGTCATCAGGCATTAGATTCGGGAGGTTGGGGACCTCTGGGACTGATTCCTTCACTCTGTTTTGCCATGAGGTCACCAAGACCTCAAAGTAAATTCCCAGTCAATACTTGTAAACCCAGTGACTGATTATTGGGGCCCCAGTTTCACAGCATGGGCTTCCCAGGCAGTGCCAGTGGTAAAGAATCCACCTGCCAATGTATGAGACATAAGAAACTCAAGTTTGATCCCCAGGCTGGGAAGATCCCTTGGAGAAGGAAAAGGAAACCCACTCTAGTATTCTCGGCTGGAGAATCCCATTGACCGAGGAGCCTGGCGGTCTACAGTGCATAGGATCGTGCAGAGTTGGACACAACTGAAGTGACTTAGCACTGTATGTGATTTCAAAGCATAGAAGTGTGAACTTAACTTCCAGACCTCAGTCTAAAGAATGGTAGCACACAGCTTTATTGCAATCCAGAATTTCTTAAAAGCTGCTGGGATGTGTTTTTGATGACTGTGATTGCTTTATTGTAAGATGAAATTACAAAGATGATAGGATAAATGTATTGACAAAATGAACCATTTTATTTCTGATTTTGTAATTCTTTTTGTCAAAATAGTTTCCCTCTCACCAAAATGTATTTTTCTACGTAAAAAAGAGCAGAGCTCTGTCAAAAGCTACATGTAATGCCCGCAAGAAACTCAGGAAAGCCAAGTATTAGCTGTGGATAAACTTATTCATTATGACACAAGTGTTGACCTAAATTCTCTCTGATTGTATTAAGGCTCAAGGAGGGCATTTTAGACATGCAATAGGCCCTGCAATCTTGACCCCAAAACACACTGACTCAACACCTTCTAAGGCTGGAGCTTCACATTTGTATTTTGTCCTTCAAAAAAGAGGGAAAATCCTAGCAAGTCACTGTCCTTGGTTGCATCATGCCCAGAGAAAAGAGAGAAAAAACCAAAATTAAGTCTCCTTTTCATTTAAGCAATTTTAATTTTCCAAGTTAAACAGAGGAAACAATGATGTGTAATTGGGAGTCTGGGGCAATCCAGCAGTTTTGTGTTGAACATTGCCTCATTGTATCCACTGAGGTTTCTTAAGTTCTAGAGTGTCAAAAGTACAACATTCATCTCTTTTTCTACTTGAATCTTGATGAAATAAATGGAGATATCATGTAGCCTATTAAAAAAGGACATATAAGGAAAGCTTACCATATTTTAAATGTATATTTGTGCTGCTAGTAATTATACTAGAAGTTAAAAGATGCTTTTGATGTTCCCATTTGCTTACTTGTGCTTTTTATGTCAGCTGCAAAAAAAAAAAAAAAAAAATCTTTGGGTGGAATTTTAAAGATCTCTTTTGTAGAAACACTGGGGTCTTGTAATTGGTTGAGTACAACTAGCCAGTCTGAGAGGATGACCTTTCACCCCAACCCAAAAAAGAGCACTCTGGAGAGAGAGGTGCCGTAATCTGGATTTAAGGCTTCTTAGCAACATGTTGAGAGCCTGCTCGCTTCTCCACACACAGACAGTGGCAAGAAATCCCAGCCTCAACATGAGTTTAGCCCTTGAGAAAATCTACTCCTGAGAATGAAGAAAGGATATGTCCCACGCCCCTTCGCCAGGTGGAGACGAATCCTTATAATTAGTTGTAGGAAATTGTTATGAGAAGGAAAGGAGAGATTAGCCTGAAAGAGGCCACATGTTCAAGTCTGGATTTTAGCGTGATGGTCCTGCCACTCTGACTTCATTTTTCTTCTCTCTGTCCAACCCTTTAGCACTATACCTCTTCTATCACACACTTGACATGTAGCTTTGCTCCTTATATCCATCCTGGCATAGACACTAACTCCCAGCCCCAGAGTCCAGCTGGGAGTTAGAGTCTCTTCACCTCCATTTACAACCTGGGGGCCTGTATCTCAATTGTTTCAGCTTTCAGGTAGGTGTGTCCATAGTACTTGCCTTATAGATTTGCTCTGTTAAATGGGGTAATAAAAACGAATGGCTGAGCTCAATGTTTAAAGGCCCCAGGAAGCACTACTTTAAAAATGCCACACTTTTTCTCTGCATTATGGTTTCAACCTGGTGGTTCTACCTGAGTGCCTTGTTGAGGCTTGGAAATAGGACTCTAACATCTTTAAGATACTGTTGTTAAGATCTTATTTAAGGACATCGGTGTTGGTGATTTAGTTGCTAAGTCACGTCCAACTCTTACAACCCCGTGCATTGTAGCCCACCAGGCTCCTCTGTCCATGGGATTCTCCAGGCCACAATACTGGAGTAGGTTGCCATTTCTTTCTCTAGGGGATCTTCCTTACCCAGGGAATGAACATGGGTCTCCTGCAATGCAGGCAGATTCTTTACCAAGTGAGCTACCAGGGAAGCCTTTTAAAGAATTGGGACTCAGTATACAATTACTACAATTCATGTAAGCAGGTTAATTTATAACTTGTTATGCTATAATTCATTTCTGGGGGCATAATATCATTTCTTTTTGAGCAGGAAATTTAATAATATCACATAGTTTTTATTGAGAGCCTAACATGCGCTGGGCCATTTACTACTATTAATAGGTGCTAAGGTATGTTATCCCTTATCCTAATAATGTCCCTGAAAATTGATTTAATTATCTCTCTTTTACAGTTGAGGCTAAACTGAGGTTCAGAGAGGTTAAGTAGCTGACCCAAAGTCTCCAGGCAGGTTCACAGGTAACACGGATAGATTTTAACACTGGGTTCACATGACCTCATTTTCTTTTGCTCATTCCTTGTCACCACAGTCTTGATTTTAGAGTAAGTTGCTTTAGGTGCTGCCTGGAATGTCTGATACTTAAACACAAAACTCTGAAGGTGCTGGGACCAACGACTATTGCTTACATTGTGTCCTGGATGCTGTTGACAGCCTCCATTCCTCTTTTCATCCTTCTCATTCTCTTCTCCTATCACTCTTGCTCCCTCTTCTTTCTTCGAGATGTCTAAACAAAGTAATCAAGTGAGAAGCAAGTTCTACTTTACATACAGAGGTAGAAATTGGGTGTGTGTTACCTGTTGGGGGATTCGAAAGAGATTCTCTAAGAATTGAGGCTGATACCTGAGTGCCAGAACTTGTAGGGTTAGGATTTTATGGATTTTAGGATTTTATTCTTGGTTCCTGCAAAACTATAATGTAAAGCAAATATCCAGAAAATCTGTTACTGACAATAAGAATATTGCCCAGGATAAAAAATTCACATTTGCAATTCACAATTGGATTGCAACGCTTAATGTAAAGCCAACTATAATATGAAATTAAAATAAATTTAGCCTGAAGTCATCCGATAATTAGATAAATATGATCTATATTTCAGCAGGTCTGATTAGCATGTTTTTATATGAAAAATTTCTAAAGAAGAAAAAACTGTACTGCCCACTTTCTTACCATACAGGTCTGAGGTGGCAAAGTAAATTTTCATCTCAGGTATCTGCTACAACTTCCCAAAGAACTGTTTCTTTAATCTTTATTCAAGGTAGAGACAATGTCACTCTCAGATCATTGTGGGAGGCAACTGAGACAACATTTTGGAGACTTGGGCTTGGACTCTAAGTTCATTGGCATTTGCCTCACTTCCCTCTTGACTTCTTCCCTTGTTCTCTTTGCTTGTTTACATGTTATGTTGTCTTTGTATATTGTAGCTATATAGTTCACGTTAAGTTCTTTTGAGACAGTAATAGAGTAAAACAAAATATACTGTAATAGACACTGTGTAGTCAGAGAAGGCAATGGCACTCCACTCCAGTACTCTTGCCTGGAAAACCCCATGGATGGAGGAGCCTGGTGGGCTGCAGTCCATGGGGTCGCTAAAAGTCAGACACAACTGAATGACTTCACTTTGACTTTTCACTTTCATGCATTGGAGAAGGAAATGGCAACCCACTCCAGTGTTCTTGCCTGGAGAATCCCAGGGACGGGGGAGCCAGGTGGGCTGTCGTCTTTGGGGTCACACAGAATCGGACACGACTGAAGCGACTTAGCAGCAGCAGTTGACCTTGTAACAGACAGGCTCTGAATAGGATACTTGAACTCTGGATGTTCTTGGTGTGTCAAATTTCCCATGGTATTTAAAAAGTTGGATAAGATTTTAATCCCATTCAGAAAGGAGGCTTGTCAGAGAGAAAAACAAATATCTTAGCCCATATATGTGGCATCTAGGAAAAATGGTATTGATGAACATGTTTGCAAAGAAGAAGTAGACACAGATGTAGAGAACAGATGTATGGATACCAAGTGGGGGTGATATGGGAAGTTTAGATTGATGTGTCTATATCACAATTTATATAATACAGGTAACTAACAAGAGCCGACTAACACACGAACTGACTAACCAACTAACAAGAACTCGACTCAGTGCTCCCTGGCGACCTAAATAGTAAGACAATCCAAGGAAGAAAGAATATATGTATATGTGTGGCTGATTAACTTTGCTGTACAGCAGAAACTAACATAATATTGTAAAGCAACTATACTCCAATAAAAAATGTAAAAATCCTGGAATAAAAGTAAAGTTGCTTGAGTCGAATCACCTCATTTCTTGAATTTCTGAGATAATAGTGAAAAGTGAAAATGTTAGTTGCTCAGTTTTGTCTGACTCTGCGACCCCATGAACTGTAGCCTGCCAGGTTTCTCTGTCCATGGGAGTCTCTAGGCAAAAATACTGGAATGGGTAGCCATTCCCTTCTCCAGGGGATCTTCCTAACCCAGGGATTAAACCTAGGTCTACTCCCTTGCAGACAGATTCTTTACTATTTGAGTCACTGGAAGCAATGGTATAGTCATGCAAATACGTAAATATTGGAGACCATATATATGTTCTAGAAACATCTACTGGTAGCTTCTCCTATTTAAAATGGCTGATTGGGCTCAAGTTCAGAGGAACAGTTGAGATTATTCCAAAATTTAGGCAATTTGAATCTACTGTGAAAGATAGGTAATAATAATATATTTCAAATGTAATATTCTTTGAGGGCTTCCCAGATGGCTCAGTGGTAAAGAATCTGCCTGCCAAGCAGATGTGGGTTTGATCCCTTGTCTGGAAGATCCCCTGGAGAAGGAACTGGCATCCCACTCTAATTTTCTTGCCTGAGACATCCCATGGACAGAGGAACCTGGTTTAGATAGCATCACTAACTCAATGGACATGAATTTGAACAAATTCTGGGAGATACTAGAGGACAAAGTAGACTGGTGTGTTAAATCCATGGGATAGAAAAGAGTCAGACACAATTTAGAGACTGAAGAAATAGACAATGTAATCACGCTTGCCAGTATTTGGGAAGAAGATTCCCCCATCTGTTGTGTCCCTTGCCTTGCAATGTCAGAAGTTTACCTGAGAATAGCATCGTTAGAACTTTTCTTTCAGAGCTTGTGAGTTTACTCAGTTTTGAAGTGTCCACCTGGATGTATGTAAGAGAAATTTGTCTGCAACAGGGCATGGTTTGTGGCATAGGCTGCTGCAGGAAGGGCCGTCAGGGGCACAGGCAGTGAGTGGGACAATCTTTGGCTAAGGTGCACAGAAAGCAGACTCTAGGCAGCAGCGAGTAACTAAAACACTGCTTGAAAGATTGCATGAAGACGGCAAGACTTCACAGGATTCTTCATCTGTAAGAATCCACTATTGGTCCCTGCGTGGAGATGTCAAGAACAGCTATTTACATGGACTTATGAAACTGCTTTATTGACTATGCCAAAGCCTTTGACTGTGTGGATCACAATAAACTGGAAAAATCTGAAAGAGATGGGAATACCAGACCACATGACCTGCTTCTTGAGAAACCTATATGCAGGTCAGGAAGCAACAGTTAGAACTGGACCTGGAACAACAGACTGGTTCCAAATAGGAAAAGGGTACATCAAGGCTGTATATTGTCACCCTGCTTATTTAACTTATGTGCAGAGTACATCATGAGAAATGCTGGGCTGGAAGAAGCACAAGCTGGAATCAAGATTGCCGGGAGAAATATCAATAACCTTAGATATGCAGATGGCAGAACCCTTATGGCAGAAAGTGAAGAGGAACTAAAAAGCCTCTTGATGAAAGTGAAAGAGGAGAGTGAAAAAGTTGGCTTAAAGGTCAACATTCAGAAAACGAAGATCATGGCATCTGGTCCCATCACTACATGGGAAATAGATGGGGAAACAGTGGAAACAGTATCAGACTTTATTTTTGGAGGCTCTAAAATCACTGCAGATGGTGATTGCAGCCATAAAATTAAAAGACGCTTACTCCTTGGAAGGAAAGTTATGACCAACCTAGATAGCATATTCAAAAGCAGAGACATTACTTTGCCAACAAAGGTCTGCCTAGTCAAGGCTATGGTTTTTCCAGTGATAATGTATGGATGTGAGAGTTGGACTGTGAAGAAAGCTGAGCACTGAAGAATTGATGCTTTTGAACTGTGGTGTTGGAGAAGACTCCTGAGAGTCCCTTGGACTGCAAGGAGATCCAACCAGTCCATCCTAAAGGAAGACAGTCCTGAATATTCATTGGAAGTTCAGTTCAGTTCAGTCGCTCAGTCGTGTCCGACTCTTTGCGACTCCATGAATCGCAGCACTCCAGACCTCCCTGTCCATCACCAACTCCCAACTCATCATTCTTTCCAAAGAACACCCAGGACTGATCTCCTTTAGAATGGACTGGCTGGATCTCCTTGCACTCCAAGGGACTCTCAAGAGTCTTCTCCAACACCACAGTTCAAAAGCATCAATTCTTTGGACTGATGCTAAAGCTGAAACTCCAGTACTTTGGCCACCTCATGTGAAGAGTTGACTCATTGAAAAGGACCCTGATGCTGGGAGGGACTGGGGGCAGGAGGAGAAGGGGACGACAGAGGATAAGATGGCTGGATGGCATCACCGACTCGATGGACGTGAGTCTGAGTGAACTCCGGGAGTTGGTGATGGACAGGGAGGCTTGGAGTGCTGTGATTCATGAGGTCGCAAAGAGTTGGACATGACTGAGCGACTGAACTGAACTAATGAAACAAAACAAATTTATACTCACACAGTGCAGTTGTGACTCTAAAGGCCTAGGCAGAATGTAATTTACTCAGCTAGATACTTTGCATAGAAAACAGAAATGTAAACAGAATGTTGATAAGGAAATTTGAAATATTGTTCTGGATTGCTTCTGAACATGGTTTTTAGCCCTCTGGTCTATTCATACACCTGTTGACATCATGCACATCATCTATCCACTTTGAGAACCCCAAAGTGGTGTGGGTGGATCTGGGAGGGGTTTGTGAAAATTCTTAGAGAAAAAAAAATCAGTGGAAAAATGAATAATTCTTTGTGTAGTTGTAATTCTTTTAATAGTGTAAGTTTTAAGTTGTCTAAGTAACAGCTCCACTGTGGGATTTGGCAAAAAAGTGGAAATTAACAATAGTTGAGCTCTTGAGGGAAAAATGATGACCAGTCCCCCAGAGCTTGCCATTCTGTCAAAGTGTGAAACTGTGCTTGATTTCACATCACCTAATCTTTTTCTGAAAATGTGTGCCAAGTTAGAATCGCTTGTAAGAAAGAAGTGGGGTAATGTACTTCTGAAAAATGCAACACAGAGTTATGTCTAGTGGTGTTGCTGTGTTCACTACCCTGGGAATGAGTTTCTGTTCACAAACTATACATGGCTTTATGTGTTGCTGACTTTTGAAGGTTGGAGTCCAGATGCTTGATTTTTGGGGGGGTCTTATCTGTATTCCTACAGCCCGTACCACCAGCTACAGTGGTGGATACCTTTTTGGTTGGCAGCAAATGCCCATGGAATGCAACAAACTGACCAAGCTAAATGCATGCTAAGTCATTTCAGTCATGTCTGACTTTTTGCGACCTTATGGACTGTGGTCCACCAGGCTCCTCTGTCCACGAAATTCTCCAGGCAAAAGTACTGGAGTGGGTTGCCATTTCCTTCCCTAGACCAATCTAAATGGAGAGGGGACAAATAAGATATTCACATTTAAAAGAAAAATAGTAAGAGTTACTTATGACAAGCATGCTAATAAAGTATGAGAAAGACTACCCACCAGAGAATTTAAAATAGAACATGCACCATTTCTTTTCCCTTCAAGGAAATGGACTTAGGGTGCTACACACATTTTCTATTCTGAAATGGACATATTTCTCCAATCAAAGTAAGTTAAACTTTAAAGAAATTACCTTTGGCACTGTAGGGTTTAGTGTTTTCCTGTGTGTGTGTGTGTTTAAAAGATTAATATTTTCCCTGCCAACCTTTGAATTCAAACGAATGTTCTCATGGCTTTGGAGATTTCGTTTGCATCATTAGTCAGAGATCCCTTTTAAAATGAGTGAATTAATTTGTTGGAATTAGGTTAACAAGTCATATCTTAAGTGCACTGGTTTACATTGTGGTTTGTGGTGAGTTTATGGAGGTTTTGAGAGAAAACTCCAAGTGCTGAAAGCAAACCTATTTCAGACCATGGTGCCTTTATGAACTAAGTACAGAGTTTCCTCTTGTGGTCTGGGGTGATGTGGCTTTGGATAATAAATATCCGTAAGAAGATTTCCTGAGGTTGACTGGAAGGCATCGCTGATCCTTGAAGTGGTTGAATTTCACAGCTTTCCACAGGAACTGGAAGCCTCTCTCTCTCTCTCTCTTTTTTGACATAAAATAAAAGGACCATCCCCTTATGATCTTATCCTTATAGACAATAATGATCTAATCTCCTTCATTTTTTTTTTTTTCACTCACACTCCTTTTTTGATGTATGGACCAAGCGGATGAGCATCATCATTTTGTATTTCTTTTTTGAAATATCTTTCACTATCTCGTGTGTCCAACTTGTGGATAAGGAAAATACAACCTTTTGACTCCTCAGTTATCAAAAAGTCCTGTTGGGAGTCTGAGCAAGAAACACACACACACACACACACAGAGAAACCCACAGCATGCTCACATTAACTGTGGAAACTGTTTTCTATTAATGTGTAATCAAGAAGCAGGCAGACCATTCGCTTTGAAAAAGAAAAGAAGAAACCTGTCTGCCCCTACCCCCATGTGACCTTCCTGACTGCTCCCCACTGCCCATGGCCAACCTATTTGTCCAACTTAGCTTCTCAAAGAATCCATTCCATCGGGGTCCCAGAACCAGGACCAAATCAAGGGAGGAGGATTTTTTTTGGGGGGGGGGGGCGGGGGGTCAAGAGTTAAAATATTCCAAAAGCTTCAGGCTTCCATGGCAGTTGACCTTTCGGGCATGTTGCAGCAAAAAAGTTAATTCACTTCACACATGTCGTGGAGCAACAGGTGGTAGACAACCACAGGGGCTGCCTGCATTCCTTCGTGTGCAAAGTCCTGGCCCCTGGTATTCTGGGATTTACACTACCTCCCCCAGGCCCTGATGGACAAGCTAATGGGTGTGCTGGAAAGCACTGGGCTATTGATTCCACTGTAACAGAACACCACCCCGTCAATGACACTGCAATGAAATGCTTCAGCAACCCAGAAAGGGTGGCATTCGGCTGTTGAACAACTGGAAGAAATTTGCTCGTAGGCAGTGCGGCAGAAATGAAAAGGCTCTCAGGAGCAGGGCCTTGAAAACCCAGGTTATTAAAAAAAGCCACAAAGCTGGAGTCTGGCTGAGTGGAGAAAAATAGTTATGGCTCAGTTAGGCGTAGCTAAAAGGGGAAGGGAGGAGGAGGGGTGCAGCTTTCAAAATTGCCTTAATCCCTCGAGTACTTAATTTCTTTTCTTTTATGGCAGCTTGTAGTATAGCAACAAGTATTCAAGCAGTTAATAATTTTAAACAGTTTAGCTTTCCTTAGGCTATACATCTTTTGCCTTAATTAAAATTTTATTTTAGTCAGAAAAATAGATGGGAAATATATGATGATATGAATATTTTATTATACAAACTATTATTAAACAGCTGCTGACGTAGTCTCTTGTCAAGTTTCACTTCAGTTGTTGGAAACACAGTTGCTATTTTTTAATAGTGTCCCAACAACTTCCTTCTGGAAGTTTTGGCACTGCCATATTAATTAAAAAGTGAAAGCGTTAGTCGATAAGTCATCTCTGACTCTTTGTGACGCCACGGACTGTAGCCTGTGTTCGTGGGATTCTCTAGGCAAGAATACTGGAGTGGGTTGCCATTCCCTTCTCCAGGGGATCTTCCTGACCCAGGGATTGAATCTGTATCTCCTGTATTACAGGCAGATTCTTTACCTTCTGAGCCGCCAGGAAATTCCATATGAGTTAGAAACAGAGGCCAAATGCTCATGATATTTCTCATACATGGAGAGGAGATCCATAGGTAGGTCTAGGTGTTGGAACATTGGATAATTCATTTAGAAGGTCAGCCTTTGGACAGAAATTATATTTGTGTAACTCCACTTACTCGTTGGGAACCACTATTCACAAGTCACCCAAATTGATCTTAGTCATTCTAGTGACAATTTTACAGTGAATAAAAGATCCCACCATACAAAGTCAACAAAACGGAAGTAGGAATACAGAAGTTAGAACCAATAATTGTTTGCAACTTTTGTAACTTTTATCTACCTGTTATGAAGTTGTGTGTATGTGTATGTGTGTCTGGAAGTATGTAAAGAGTAAAGCAGTTACATTTCATCAATTTATGGAATGTCGATGAAAAAACAAATCTCAGAAAGTTACTTCCAAGGTAAAACTAGACTCAGAATTATCATTATTGTTCATCCATCTTTCCATCTTTTATCTCAGCATCTAGTGTCTCTCACTACGGCATTGAAGTGCTCCTTCAAGCTAATTTGATTAATTTCAGTTTCTATTGTGTGCTAGAAGGACACACTTATAATATCCTTCCCTGCTGAAGCCAATAAGTGTTTGGATAGTGGGGAGCTGCTAAAATCCTCCTCCTGCCAAGATGAAGAAAGGCTGGGATGGAGGAAGTTATTGAGATTCATTTTTGAAGATGGAGTTGTTCCTTGTAACTGTGACTTTGGGGATAGAGTCCTTCCATCTTTGCCATCTTCATCTTGTGAAAATCTGGCTATGCTGGGCCTTCTAAATATAGCCAGTGTACACACGTGTCATCAGGTGACAGGGGAGAAGAAGAGGAATAAGGCCAGAGCAGAAGTGTGTGTTGGCAGGAGGGGATATGGCACAAAGAGGAAGGGACATTGAACAGAGTGGGGATTAAATTCCAGTTCTTACATTGTGAGCTTAAATTTCAGTCCTGCCACTAACCAGCTGTATGCCTTGAGAGATTTACTTCTCCTCCTAAGAGACCTGATTTTATGATCTATAAAATAGAGAGGGAGGATTTATTCAATTAATATTTATTGAACACCTACCATATAGTGTGAACTCTGGTAGATTCTGAAGATTCAAAAGTGAGCAAAGAGAGGTAACACATGTCCTTCTCAGGGCTTTGAGTCAACTGGGAAAGAAGCATTCTTCAAGCGACTCTGATGCAGTAAAATTGGTAAGACAGAAATAAATGGTGATCTGAGTGCATGGGAGGGATTTGACCCATTTAAGCGGAAGCAAGTCTTGAGCTGAGATGTGATGAATTAATGCAGAGCAAACATAATATTCTGGGGATGAAGCCAGGCAAGTGCATGGGATTGAGGGGTGAAAAGCAAGGAATCAAGGGCAGAGAGACGAGGGTGAAGAGACAGGTATATGGTGAGAGAATGAAGTTCTGTCAAATCTGAGTTGGAAAAAGATTGGTGGAGAACTTGGAGTAGATGAACAAGAGTGGAAGCAGGTCAAGCTACTGTAGTAGACCAGTCAAGAAATGATGGTTTGTTGTACGAGACCAACAGAATGAAGGGATATTCAAGAGACACTGTAGACGGCACTTGGTGGTGAGTTGGTTTTAAAATGGAAAGAGATCATATCCTCAAGAATGGGCCCTTGGTTTCTGAATGGAATGACTCAATAGATGATGATGTTATCCATAGACTGGGAACACTGGAAAAAGATCAGATTTGTAGAAGATGATTCTGAATTTTGTTCAGGACACAAGAGTTTGAGGGGCATTTGATTCATCAAAGAGAATGACGAGATAGTCCCTAAAGTGTTTATCACCTCTAAACTTCTACGATTCTCAGAGATGGATGCATTCCAGATCTTGCTTGCAAAGCAGCATGAGGAAGTAGAAACACCTACCACCAGCTTTTCTTACAGATGGAACTCCGATCCCAATTTGAGTATTTGCTGGCTAAGTGACATTAGTTAACTTATCTCAACCTCAGTTTCCTGTTATCAATAGGAGTGATGCCACCCCCCACCCCACCTTTCAAGGTTGAAATGAGTAGTTGATAAAAAGTTGGCACCATTTCCAGCTTGGAGCCAGACTCAAGGAAGAGCTAGACTTTTAAAATTTAACTGAACCAAGGCTTGCTGTGATTTACCCATATTGTCCTGTGTCAACAGAAACCCCTATATTATTCCAGACTGAAGGCCCTGTATATGAAACTCACTTAGTAAATATTGGTTTAAAGATAACAGTGACTGTTGTTCTAGGGCCCAGTTCCACTCCATCCAAGGATAGTCTTGTATTTGCATGGGGTTCAATGGAGTTAAGCTACAAGACAACGTTCCCCAGAGGAAAAAATTCTGGGGTTGAATTCTCTGATGAAGTTTCTTTTTAGCTTAATAGCTACTGCTGCACAAGTATATTACATTTTCCCATGAGTTCTTAAGAAAGGTAGGTTCTGACAGCTGCCTATGATGTTACCTGTACACCTCATCCAAAAATGAACTGGACAAAATGAGGGTGCTATAGGAAGGAACTTCCCTCTGTTCTGTTTGTGGGCATGTGTGTGTGAAAGAGAAAGAGAGAAGAAAGTTCAAAATCTTGGCACATTTATCATTACTGAAATGTTCACTACCTGGAGCCCACTTCCCAGCAGTACATAATACACCATTTTGGTTAGCTAATTCAGCTTCCTGTGGCCACTCCTATCCTGGCCTGGAGGCTGAGAGGTGGCCGGCCATGGCCACTGAAGAGTGAGGTAAGACCATGATCTCACTCTTTGACTTTCCTTAGAAAAAAAATGCAAGAGCATTTGAAAGGTTTGAGTACTCTTGGAAATGGATTTCCCTACCACTATGCAAAGCTGAGATGATTATTTCAGCACTTTTAAAATCTTTTCCACTTTTGACTTCCAAATATATAGAGAAAAGCCACCCATCTGTCAGCTCCCTTATTCCCCTAAACATTCTAAATTACCTGCGTTTCAATTCTAATTTGTTATTACATCCGAATGCTATATATGCTTTGTTCCTTTAAAAAGAAACTCCATTTAAACAGACACTATTTTCTTCCAGGCACTTAAAAATGTATTAACTATCTCTCCTCTCCCTTCTTCCTAAGTTTACTTTCTTGTTAGCAAATTGGATCACGCTCATCAGTTAACAAACCTGTGGTCATTGGCACAAAGCTAACCATTGTTATGCATACTTGCTCAACATTGCCAAATTTGCAAGGTTTCCTGCAAAAGTTTTCAAAAGTAGGGAGAAATTAATTTGGATGATACATGTTGATTTTTGCTTACAAGGCTTTCCAATGTAACCTTGAGTCAGTCACCTTTGGCAACATTAGCAGTTTCTAATATTTGAAAATTTCTGGGAATTCACAGTAGTTTGGTGAAGTGAAAAGTGTATAATTATTACAATTTAACAATGACTTATTGATCCATATACTGGATCTATTAAGATGACTCAATCCTGCCTTCAGAGAGTTTTGTAGTTTTTTTTCTACTTTCTGGAGAGGTAAGAATGTGCTTACATGAGTAGCTGGCAGTTGAAAATATGCCAACTTCATTCAGTGTGGAAAAATTAAATTTGACATTGAATTGAAGTTATTTAATGCATACAAATATAGTTTTCTACATATTTTAAATGGTGTTGTCATGCTTATTATGGTCAATTCATGATTTTCTGTATTAATGGAAAACAGGGATAAGAGTGAATAAATAACTTTTTTAGCCAATTATTTCAACATACTTTCCTGCCAAAAGTTTTGAAGGGTCTGACTGATTGGTTTCCATTTTCAACCTTTATCTGCCTGAAAGTTGCTAAAAAGTTGGAGCCATGACCAGTGAAATGGGAGGCAATGGAAAACTGGTGGAAATAAGGACCTATCAGAAATTACTCCCTGAATAGTTATTGGAGATAAAGACATTGGCTGAGAAAGAGATGGAATCTGGCTGCTAAGTCAGCAGTCTTTTGAGAATTCTGTTCTGTTAGAGAAGGAGGGCTTGCATCAATGTTTGGAATTCTATAGTACCTGGGTAGTAAACCTACCCTTTGAGTCCTATACATGTGTTCCATTGGCACCAAAAAGACAAAAGAAATATTTGATAACACTCAAGTTTACTGTGGGCTTCCCTGATAGCTCAGTTGGTAAAGAATCTGCCTGCAATGCAAGAGACCCCGGTTCAATTCCTGGGTTGGGAAGATCCACTGGAGAAGGGATAGGCTACCCACTCCAGTATTCTTGGACTTCCCTGTGGCTCAGCTGGTAAAGAATCCACTTGCGATGTGGGAGACTGTGGTTCGATCCCTGGGTTGGGAAGATGCCCTGGAGAAGGGAAAGATTACCCACTCCAGTATTCTGGCCTGGAGAATTCCATGGACTGCCATGGGGTCGCAAAGAGAAAGACATGACTGAGCGACGTTCACTTTCAAGTTTATTGTAATTACAAAATTTTCCCATTGAAATCTGCCCTACCCCCTTTGTATAGTTGCCACTTTCTTGGCTTCCTAAAATGCAACTTTGGCTAGGTCTCTTGTTTTTTGGTTTATCCCTTGGTTTTCTCTATCGTCTTCGCATCTGGGATATTTCTTTGTTCTCATGTGTGTCCACTTTCTTACCACCCATGGGCGAGCTGGTGACTTTGGAAACCATAGCCAACACGTAGCCTTGTGTCAGTCAAGATTCCTTTCTTGTCAAGGACAGGAACAAACTGAAGCCACCTCAACAGAAAAGAACGAGTAAAGAAGGGAAAGGTGGGGAGGGATGGTAGACCTTGGGGGAAGGGATGGGCCCAAAGGCTGGGAAAGAGAACAAGAAGCAAGGTGGCTTCTTCCGCATTTGCTCTCTCTCTGGCACATATGATTGCTCACCACTGAGAATCTGCAGCTTGTCGTCTGCATCTCCTGGTTCAGCACCTGCGCTTTCATCCAAATTCGAATTCAAATACTTTGAATGTAGAGGACTGATTGTCTTACACCATTTTATATAAGGGACTTGAGCATCCTTAAGTCCCTTCTATAAAGGGATTTGGTATCCCTGGCGTCCTGGAACTAGTTTCCTGAGGATGCCTAGGGATAACTGCATTTCCACGTCCCACCACTCTCTATCACTTTTTTTCTGACAACACGTTTTCTGTTTCCGTGTGTCTTTTCAAACGTCTGTGCTTAACCATCCTTGGTTCAGAGTTCTCAACAGAGATTATCTTGAACTTTTGGGTCCCAAATCTGAATCCTTTGATGACTCAATAAACTGAAGCCAGTGAAATAGTAGCAAGTATATCACAAGTATATCTGTGCAGGGGGAGACCTTCCTTGTGGCAGAGGGGATCTCTGAGTCATCATGTAGCCTAAAGTGTGTGTTACAAGGTTGACCCTCTGACCCATGTTCTTGGCTAATGACATTCCACCAAGAGTGGAATTTCCTATTTGTGCACCTTCAACTAGGCAATCCTATCTACCTTTCCCATTGCTACAAAAAGAAAAAACAAACTGGCAAGAAAATTGCACAATTGCCTCAGTTCTCAGATTTGTCTCAGCTATTTGAGACAAATAATCCGTAATTCCTTTTTGATCATTCCATCACATAATTCTTTTCAAATGTCACATAAATTTATTTTTTCCCACCCATTTCCATTCCATGCCTCTAATCCATGCTTTTTTCACTTCTCCTCCTCATTATTAAATTTACTCCCCAACTCCACTTTCCTGTTTCCACCTTCTCTTCTGTTTAAGTCATTTGTTATAGAATGAATGTTATATGTTGGAACTCCAAAACTCATATGTTGGAGCCCTAATGCCCACGTGATAGTATTAGGAAGTGGGTCCTTTGGGAGTTAGGACCCACTCAGGTTTAGATGAGATATTGAGGATGGAGTCTCATGAAGAGACTAGTGTCCTTATAAGAAGAGACACCCGAGTTTCCTCTCTCCACCATGAGGGGACATAGCGAGAAGGCAGTCACCTGCCGACCAGGAAGAGAGCTCTCGCCAGAAACCAAATGGGCTGGCACCTTGATCTAGGACATCCTAGCTTCCAAAACTGTGAGAAATAAATACTTGTTGTTAAAGTCATTCCAATCCATCATATTTTGTTATAATAACCCAGCCTAAGACATCATTCTTTCAAATAATTAGCTAAAAATTCAGTGACCACCATGATACAATATGGAACATTTAGGAGTTTGCTTGTGGGGTGCTTTGTACAGAATCCACCTTCCTTACTCCAAAGTCCAAGCAAGTTCTGCTTTCATTGTTGTTGTTGTTCTGTTGCTAAGTCACATGTGGACTGCAGCACATCAGGCTTCCCTATCCTTCACTATCTTCAGGTTTGCTCAGACTCATTTCCGTTGAGTCAGTGATGCCATCCAACCATCTCATCCTCTGTTGCCCTCTTCACCTCCTGCCTTCAATCCCTCCTAGCATCAGGGTCTTTTCCAATGAATCAGCTCTTCGCATCAGGTAGCCAAAGTATTGGAGCTTCAGCTTCAGCATCAGTCCTTCCAATGGATATTCAGGACTGATTCCTTTAGGATTGACTGGTTGGATCTCCTTGCAGTCCAAGGGACTCTCAAGAGTCTTCTCCAGCACCACAGTTCAAAAGCATTGATTCTTTGGCGCTCAGCCTTCATTATGGTCCAACTCTCACATCTGTATGTGACCACTGCCTTCATTATCTGGTTCTTTGATCCCACAACTGCAGGTGGGATTCCTTCACCTAAAGACTTGGCCACCTCACAATGTTCATCTCCATGCAGATGTCTAGGTTTTACTAAGCTGAATCCTATACATAGAACTACTATTTTATCTAATGAAAGTATTTCCAATCATGAACTTTAAATCTATCATATTAATAAAAATATTTTAGCTTTTGGTAAAATACTCTTTGTCTCCATTTTATTGTTTTCAGTGAGAGTCATCAGTTAAGCTCATTTAATGTGTGACTGATATCTTGTTTAAAAATGGTAGCATTTCAGCTCTTCTGTCTGGAAGCCCACCATGACATTGCTTCTCTGAAACCAACCACATCATCAGTATCCCCTTTGGAAGCAATGAGTCTTTCATGATTGTGTGTGAGAAGCTCAAGAAGGGTGGGACTTAAATAGACCAGAACCCTTGAAATATACCAGAAATATGCCAGAGGCCCTGCACTAAATCAAGTTGTCTGCAAACAACAGAGAAAAGTGAGGACATTCATTTGGGGATGGAAATCTATTTAATTTATTTAAAACTACATTCAACAACAATGATTCACCACTGATGATGAAATGTTCACTCAGCTACTTTAGCTTTACTACAGACCGTTTGAGGTCTCATTCACACAGAGCCTCCAGTTCCTTGGCTTACTGTAAGCCTTAGATTAGCTGTGATATCAGAGCTGGCATGGCCCATGGCAGCTGCTAATGCAACGCATGCCTGTCACTTGCTGTTGACAGGCATTAATAAAAACCTAATTTGAGGAAATTATGAAAAACCTACTCATTATGCAATCTGGTTTATGTTTTGGCATGTGGCAATCATTGGCTTGATAGCCAAGAAACCTTCATTTCCAGAACTTTATGGCCTGTGTTTCAACTGCAGACCCAGCCAGAGCCCCTCACCTCTCCCGTGTGTTTGATCTTCTAATTGCCTCAAGACACAGCCATGGGCTTGCTGTGCGATGCTGCAGGCCTCAGCCTGAGCGGAGGTGTGATGGACACAGGAATCTAGCCTCTCTGTCAGAAGGGGCGCTTAGCTGTTACAAGAAACTTCATTCGGACCTGTCTATCAAAAGCATTCCTCTCAGGCCCCTCCTCTCGTTAACTTGTTCCTCATGGCCTCTTTGAGCTTTCTAGAGTGTTAGCAGAAAATTTCCCAAGTCTGGGAGAAAAAGTTCCCACTAGTCTCCAGTCTGTACAAAGAGCAAGCTCAGAGACGAGATGTGGCCGGTGGATACTACTGGCCTTGACTTGGCTAATAAATGATATGTAACACATTTAATTATTTTATTAAAAGAAATCTTCCTATAAATGGTGCCCTTCCTGTAAATGGAGAAGATATCAAAATGCCAGTGGGAAAGGGTTAAAAGAACTTTGAAATAATCTGGCTTCAGTTTCTGGGCTTCTAATCAGATCAGATCAGATCAGTCGCTCAGTCGTGTCCGACTCTTTGCGACCCCATGAACTGCAGCACGCCAGGCCTCCCTATCCATCACCAGCTCTCGGAGTTCACTCAGACTCACATTCATCGAGTCAGTGATGCCATCCAGCCATCTCATCCTCTGTCGTCCCCTTCTCCTCCTGCCCTCAATCCCTCCCAGCATCAGAGTCTTCTCCAATGAGTCAACTCTTCACATGAGGTGGCCAAAATACTGGAGTTTCAGCTTTAGCATCATTCCTTCCAAGGAAATCCCAGGGCTGATCTCCTTCAGAATGGACCGGTTGGATCTCCTTGCAGTCCAAGGGACTCTCAAGAGTCTTCTAATGCTATCCTTTTAAATATTGAACTTTAAAGGAAAATGGCTGACGATTTTGTATCTCCGAAGAAAAGTTGGTTTCTCTCCCTGGTGTCTGACTGACATCATTAAAATATTCCCCAATAAAGATAACCAAGGGTAGACTTCAGCTAGTCAAACAAAACTGCTCTAGGAAAAGACTCTCCTTTTACATCGGCCTTATCCTTTTCTGCGGAGAAGGCAATGGCACCCCACTCCAGTACTCTTGCCTGGAAAATCCCACGGACAGAGGAGCCTGGTAGGCTGCAGTCCATGGGGTCGCTAAGAGTCGGACATGACTGAGCGACTTCACTTTCTCTTTTCACTTTCATGCATTGGAGAAGGGAATGGCAACCCACTCCAGTGTTCTTGCCTGGAGAATCCCAAGGACGGGGAAGCCTGGTGGGCTGCCGTCTATGGGGTCACACAGAGTTGGACATGACTGAAGTGACTTAGCATAGCATAGCATATCCTTTTCTGACTTATCAGATGATGCCCTGTCCAGCCCAATCCGCATTTCCTTCCTCCCTCCCTCCCTTCCTTCCCGTCCTTCCTCACTTCCTTCCTTTTTCCTTCCTTCCATCCACTCTCCTTCTCTGTCTCCCTCCCTCCCTCCCTTTCCTCGTTTATCCTTTCTTTCTCTTTGTATCTGATTCTCATTGCTCTTTCTCTATCATATACTTTTATTTCACTGAAATAAATTTCATTATTTCATTGACTTTTATTTCAGTTAGAAGTTTTAAAGTATCAATTTAAGCCTGAAAAAAACTAAGTTGGACCCAGAAAGAAGATTCTGCCCTGCTAACACTGCAGTCAGACTGATTTGTTTGTCCCTTTAATTCAACAGTAGGAAGTGTTGTCTAAGGCGACATCACAGCGTAAACTGAGGCACGGGAACTGTTCTCCCCCTGCCCTGGTGCGGTGAGTGCTTCCCTGTGGGATGGGATGTTAACATCTTGCTCTCCTCTACACAAATGTTCCATGACTGGAGATGTGTGTGTTTGGTTCAAGACTTGGTTCCTTCTAAAATTAGAATGCTTTTGATAGACATCACGCCTCTGGGCCAGGTAACGTTTTTAAAACTTAGTTGATTATAAATTATTGATTCATGCCATAGAATATTAAGGTAGAGAAAGCTGAGATTATCTTACAGACTATTTCATTAAAAAAAAAAAAAAACCTTTCATATGGGTATGCTTTACATGTAAAAATGCATTTTAGTATCCTACTGATGCCTTGGTATCACTGTAAATGATCAAGATACCATTTCAATGCACCCCCCAAATTTCCCTTGTGTACTTACTAGAAGTATCTATAAGTGGTATCATAAAGTATGTGTTCTTTTGTGTCTGCCATCTTTGACTGTTTAGTGGCTCAGGTGGTGAAGAATCCACCTGCAATGCGAGAGACCTGGGTTCGATCCCTGGGTTGGGAAGATCCCCTGGAGGAAGGCATGGCAACCCACTCCAGTATTCTTTCCTGGAGAATCCCCATTGACAGAGGAGCCTGTCGGGCTACAGTCCGTGCAGCTGCAAAGAGACACTACGGAGGGACTAAGCTCCCAGCACATCCTTGACTCAGTGGAACACTGCTGAATTTGTCCGTAGATTCCTTATTGTTGAGTCGTGTCTCCCTGTATGGTTACAGCACAATCTGTTTATTTGGATATTCACCTTTTGATGGACTCTTGGATTGTTCTTTTCTATCATGAATAGAGTTTCCCTGAAGATTCCTTACAAGTCTTTGTGTGCGATATGTTGTCACTCAGCATGGGTAAATACCTAGGAGTGAAATTACAGCCTCAAATGGTAAGTATATGCTTAACTTTACAAGACGTTGCCATCTCTTTTCCAAAGTGCTTTTTACTATTTTATATAACACGTGTTCCATATCCTTGCAAATACTTGCTATTGTTCATCTTTTAAAATTTTAACTATCCTAGTATGTGATTAGTGGTATATCATTGTGGTTTTATTTTGCATTTACCAAATGACTACTGCAGTTTAACATCTTCTCATGTGTTTATTTTCCATGTGCTTTTGTGAAATATTTGTTCAAATCATTGTCCATTTTTTTTCAATTAGATGGCCTTTTCGTTGCTAAATCATGAGTTTTTTCCCCTAATATAAATTTGGCTACATGTTCTTTATATATATTCACAGCAAATATTTTCTTCAAGTATTTGATAGCACAAATCCTCATCATTACTTTAAAAAATTTCTCAGTTATTTTCAACTGTTTATTCTTTCAGATGTAGTCTGCGACTATTTAGCTAAGTTAAAAAAAGCATCACTTTGAAATTTTAATTTAACTTGTTAAATTTATCAATGAACTTGAGAGAAGCTAGACAGATTTACAATATATTTTTCCTTTCCTGTCATATGGTATAACTTTCCATTCATTAAACTCTTATATTTTAGGTAAAGTTTTAAGTTTTATTTTTTAATAGAGTCATGCATATTTTTATTAATGCTTAATATTTATTGTAATGTTTATTATAGTGTAACAGCTTTTTCCACAGTATCATCTAGCTATTATGGAAGAAAGGTGTTATTTTAAAATATTGATTGCATTACCTGGGACAGATTATCTTTCAGTAACCACCCCCAAATTTTGGTTCAACACAGTAAACATCTATTTCTTCATCATGCAAATCCCTCTGTGGGTTTAGGCAATTGTCCAGGGAAGTTACCCTTCGTATGTTGACTCAGTAACCATATTTAATTTATCTTGGGACACCCTTTATCAAAAAATGCTTTCACAATTGCATTTGCCTTAGTCAAGGAAAGGGGAATTGGAGAATTAAGCTTTGACATAATTTAATTTAAAGCATAAAAAAGTACTTTAGCCTAAAGTGGTCAGGGGTCACTACTGCATTGGCCAGTAACTAGTCACATGACCATGACTACTCTTAAGAAGATGGGAAGTACACTGACGTAGAGGAACGTGGGATATTTGTGGATATTGTTATGTCCTCCATATTTGTTTTGTTGATGCAAATCTCTTAATAGGTATAAGAATATTTTGTTTGCTTTTTTGCAGTTTCTTGGCAGTTGTTTATCTTTAAATAATCTTATTGACTCCTTTAAAATCATGTAATTCTGGTGAAAAATTTGTAAATGTTTTAAATTAATACTAGGGATATGGGGACATTCTAACTCTTATTGAACTTCAAAGGCAAACCTCAAATGTTGTGTAAGTAAATGTAAACTTCGCTATTGAAAATTTTGCTATTGAAAACTGAAAAAGGAAAGAGGCTTCAAAATATAAAAAAATTATCTTGTATTAAAAAAGTGTTGAATTTTTCAAGTGACTTTTCAAAGTCTATTTTAGTAATGCTTTTATTTCCTTGATCTATTGGTGTTATGAATATCAGCATATTGTTTTATGTTAAATCATCCTTATATTCAAGGACTAAATCATTGTTGATTATTTTTACTGTGATAATATACTTGATTTAATTGAATTTTATGTAATAATATTTTTAATAATATTAATCATTGAGATGCATCTGGAATTTTCCTTTCAGTGTTATCTTTGCTAACTTTTAAGGTATTGGGGATTTATTGCCTTTACAAATGAAGTGAGCAGTGTTCCCCCTTTTTACATGCTCTAAAATGGCTCATAATATGGGAAAATTAAAAAGAAATGCCCCTATAAAATAATATAGGCATCTTGTGAGTGAGTTACAGTCACTCGGTCGTGTCTGACTCTTTGGACTGTAGTGTTCCAAGCTCTTCTGTTCCTGGGAATTCTCCAGGCAAGAGTACTGGAGTGAGTTGCCATTTGGTTAATCCTCAAACACTTGACATTTTTTCCTCTGTCTTTTGTCTGTTTGCATGCAAATATATACAAACCATTTTAGAATTGATTTTGATGGTTTATACATCCTCAGAAAAGTTTCTAAAATTTTTATATTTTCAAAATATTAAAAGTTTTCTATATTATTTAATGCTTTCATTAAAATACTTTTATGTTTATTTTTTGTATTTATTTGTGAATAGATTTGACAATTTTTAGACTATTTCCCCCAAATATCAATTCTTAAATTCATTTTCAGTACGACTTTGTTTCTTTATTCTAATTTATTCATACTGTCTTACTTTTATATTCTTTTTCTCCTACTTTCCTTGGTTTTCATTTTATCATTCTCTTTCTAACTTCTTTACTTGACTTTATTTTTTCCTGTTTAATACCTTAAATGTTTGCATCTGCAAATTTCCTTCTGAATATATCTTTGGCTACATTCATTGCCTGATGTTATGTAATGATATAATGTATATTACTGCCTAACAAGTTTGTAATGTTATTTTCCTTTCCTCATTGAGAGAAAATAGTGGGTAGGCTGCATAAACTCAGTTATGCATTTTTATGATGTAATGCTTTGTTATTAATATCCAGCTTAATTGTGTGGCATAATAAATGGAACTCATGCAGTTTCTGTTTATTGAGATTTTCTTTGAAGTCTAACACTTGCATAATTATTATAAATCAGTGATTCTCATATTTCTAATGAGATTCTTATGAATTCTTGAGGTGATTCCGGGAATACATACATCTAGGCCCTTTTTAAAGATTATGATTTATTAGGGGTGAAGGTTTTCATTTTCCACCAATACTTAATTGATCCTGGTATAACTATATTCAGAGAAATGCAACTATAAATGATGGAGTGACATTTGAATAAAATCTATATTCTCCATTTTGGGGGGACAAAGTTCTGTATTCCAGAATTGGTTGTCATTCTATTTTTTACCTTCTTAGAAGTGACTCTAACCATTTAAAAGAAACTGGAATTTAATACAAGAAATCAAGTATTTATAAAATCATTAGGAACACTGAAGGAATGGGATCTACATTGGACATCTAGGAAAGCTCCCAGAATACGAAAGAATGGACCTGGTAGCAAAGTTACTATTTCTGAGGCCACTGCTTTAGTTGAAACTGCCTCTCAAAACTCAGGAATTTGTGGAGACTGGAAAGTAGAACCACGCTTCTACCAAACCTCAATTTCCACAGCCTAGTTTTCAGAGAGAGCCAAAAAGGAGTCAGGGATCTGATAAATGTCTTCCCTTCCACTTTCTAAATCCTAATAAAAGTACCAAAGTGACAGAACTAAACTACATCTATAACTGAAAAATTAAAAAAAAAAAGTCTGGAGGTTAGAGATTTTAGCTTTCCACTCTCTCCCACCAGACAGAGGAAGGCATGGACTTTGAAAGCATTATGTACTGGTAGAAACAACTTGATTAGGGATATGTCCATGGACTTGAATGGATGACCTGAGACATCTAGAAGGAGAAATGTATTCTATGGTACTCGTTCACGACGGAGATGAGGAAGTTTAAAGATTGCTTCAAGATTTTGGTCATGGGTTGGGGTTATCCCTGAACACGACAGAAACCAAAGAACAATGCTGTGTATATATAAAGGAATATAAGTTGAAGTAAGTAGTAAATATTAATATTATTTTACAAATTTTGAGTTCAAGTTAACATAGAACTATAGCTCAGCTGGTAAAGAATCTGCCTGCAATGCAGGAGACCTGGGGTCAATCCATGGGTTGGGAAGATGCCCTGGAGAAGGGAAAGGCTACCCGCTCCAGTGTTCTGGCCTGGGGAATTCCATGGAATGTATACTCCATGGGATTACAAGGAGTTGGACACAACTGAATGAATTCCGTTCAGAAAATATATAGAGTATAATAAAATATAAACCTAAACCTACCAAAAAGAAGAAAAAGTTAAAATTTGAGAGAGAAGCAGCTTATACATTTAATATAAAGAAAAATTATATCCAATATTGAAGCCATCAGAAGAAATATAAAGGGAAATTTAAATGAGATACAGTATCTAAAAATAGGAATATATAAAAACTATTTTAGGAAGATATGTGTCAGGACAAAAAAATCAGTTACTGTTTGGGGAAATGGAAGACATGGACTGAATTTCTGATTCTGTCTTTATATGGCATATTGCATAACAAAGTAGTTTAATCTTCAATCAAGCTGATTTTGTTACCTATAAAGTGACATGTGGCAGTTAGCTAATGCTGCATAACAAAATTCCTTTAAAATTCATTGGCTTGAAGCAACTAACTTTCAGTATTTCTCATGAGTCTGAAGGAGGTAAACTAGGAGGTTATTCTGGATAAGACTAGAATTATTCATGTACCTATAGTCAGTTATGGTGTGGGGAGTTCTGCTGAATTAGGCTGGGCTCTTTTACACCTGTGTAGGTTGATGAGTTACAGCCTGGTCTAAGACAGCTTTGTTTAGGACGACTAACATCTCCTTCTCATGGTAACAAGCTTTGGGCTTGTTTTAAGAGAAAAAGACGAAGGGTCTTCTTAAAGATTAGGTCTGGAATTGCAACCTTGTCATTTTCAGTGCATTTAAGTCAGCATAGGGCAGCCACAATTTTAGGATTTGGACAAAAACTCAAACTACAAGTGGTAGTTGCATTTAGGGGAAGGACTTTATGGACATTTTTCATTTTCTTCTTTTTGCTAATATTAGTTTAAAAGTTTTGAAAATGATCATTATAACTAGAAAAAAATATACTTTAAATATATGCATTATTTAGAAAGTATATTTCTTAGTATAAAGTAAAGCATTAATTCATTTGCATCCTGAATATTAACTAAGGTGACCCTCTGGTTAGAAAGTTTAGCAAAAATGATTTGAAAAACTTTCTCTAAAATTATGCATCAAATTTGCATAAAATGGACTTTTTCAGATTTCTATGAATTCCCAGAAAATTAGTTTCTTTTGATCCTACTTTCTCTGCCTACAGAGTACTAGGTCTCAGCCATGCACACTGGCCCCTAGTCCCTTTACCTTGCTTCTTTCACAAGCAGCATTAGCAGTAGGCTTGGAATGAATGTATACACAGGCTTTACTGAGGGTTTGGGGTGATCAGGGTGATGTAAGAAGTAACTTCACACTATCATAGAGGAAACAACTTAAAATAAAAAATGCATTTGTCATTGAAGTTCCTTCTCTCAAGATGCTCTGCCCCCATGCTGGCTCACAGACCTACAGGCTCTAAGCCTGCAGCCCTGTTGCTTGAATTTTTATTTCCTCTCCAGACTCTTTTTACATCTTGCATGTTGTATCCAATCCTAAAAATTCTTGATTTTTCTTCTCATGAAAATCAGTCTTGCCTATTCTCTGTCCTTTGCCTCCTTCCTAGTATGCCTTTTGAAAGATTCAACCTCTTAACCCAAGGATTTCAATAAAAATTTTGTTTTAAATGTGAAGAAATGGGAGTCATTTCAGAAAGAAATGTTATGTTTTTCTGCAAACACAAAAAAATAGCTATATGTATTGCTATTTGAAATCATATAAAACTTCCCTCCACCTTCATTTATTCATTAAATATATATATATATCTTAATTAATTTATTTATTTTAATTGGAGGCTAATTACTTTACAATATAGTAGTGGTTTTTGCCATACATTGACACTTTTTAAGCATCTACTATTTTCCAGGCACTATGGTCCTCCTTAAGAATTCAAAAGCTAGTGTATTTCTGTCATTATGGGGCTTGCTCTTCTTATACCATCTCATTTCCTAAAGTTGCTTGGAGATTGAAATATTGTTCTAAATCCTGCCTAATAGATAATCTTACCTTAATGTTTTTGCATATTATTAAAAAAAAACCAAGTGTATATACCAACCTCTAAGGGACATAATAGTAGTAGAACTTGATACTAAGGCAAAAAAACAAAACATAAAAACAGTGACAACTGTTTGCAAAATCTCTCAAGGAAGAAAATGATTCATTAATTTACCAGGCTAATTTCTTACTCATTAAGCAGCAAACTCCTAGAGGTCAGGATGGTCCAGAATCAACTTATATATTTCTGGACTCAGACATCTCTCTGCCAACTGGGGGAGGCAGAACGTATGTGTAAGGAGCAATTAGTGAAGTGAAGTTGCTCAGTCATGTCCAACTCTTAGCGATTCCATGGACTGCAGCCTTCCAGGCTTCTCCGTCCATGGGATTTTCCAGGCAAGAGTACTGGAGTGGGGTGCCATTGCCTTCTCCAAATTAGAGAGCACTAAATACTAAAAACCCAAACGCAACCATAATTTCAGTGGTCATAACAAAGGGGAGATGTCCATGGGGACTGATACGTCCCAAGAAAACTTCGCACAAGAATCAGGTCTTGATACACTTGAGCAACGTCAAAAGCATTTTGGTCTACTTCAAACTGGACCCAAAATTGGGTCAACTTGTAAGATAAATAAGCTAGATCACATTTATGTCTCAAAATTAGCCTGGTCATACAAAATCATACCAAAATGCTTTCTTTCTTTCTTTTTTCTGGCATGTACCAACTCTCACATGTCTTTAACGCTATTCAATGCTACATCACTACGTGGATAAGATAAAACACTTAATCATAGTCCATTACAAAGATTTTAACAAGATGATAAAAAATCTACAGATTCCTTTGTGGGAGACAGTCAACCTTCAAGAAGGAAACTTTCAAGAAGGAAAGAGGCTTGTTGGGGGTGGTAGTGGAATTCAATAGCCCATTCAGTGTTGAAATGTGAACACTAAAGCCACTCTTTGGATAAATTCAAGCCAGATTTGGCCTTCAGCTCTAGCTGGGCAGTTCCCAGATGAGAGCAGGCCTTCAGTCTGAAGGGAAGAAGTGAGGAATAATGCCTCTTTGAATTAGTTTCAAAATAGTACTGCAATGCAGACTGACAACTTCTGATGCCAGATTGTGAGAAGTACATATAACGGCAGTCTGTTGAAGAAGCCATTCTACTACTAAAGGATATGGTTATTAATCTAAATTAAAAAAAAAAAAACCCAAAACAAAAGAAACCAGAATAAACTGACATCAGATAACTAACCTAACAGTGAGATACCAGCGTTATATCAAGCCAAGTACATATAAAACATAAAATCATAAAAATAATACATGGAAACTTTACAACTTGCAATCACTGTAAATTTTCTGTACAAAATTTAAATAAATAATAGCATTTTGCAATAAAATAAAGCACACATGAACCCACCCTACTATAAAAGTAGAGAGTGGTATAATTGGATGTGACTTTTAAGGTTGCCATCATTTCTGAGCAAATCAGAGGGATGGTGTCAGGCACCTATTAGAATTTTTGCTGACATACATGTTTCAATCCAGTACTATTATGAAAATCTATGAGAACCAGTCTTTTCTGTAGTTGGGTTTTCTAGTAGGTAAACAAGCATCTACCTCTCAACCTGGCTTCTTTGTAAAGAAATGGCCATCCAGGAATAATGAAATTATAGGAATAATTGAAAAGGTGGTTAGCCTGTGATTTAAGGTCATGTGCATAAGAAACTTGTGCTGGTCCTTTGGCCTCGAGTGAGCAACACCCCTATTTGTGCTTCACTCCTGTACTGACTGTCAGTGCCCAAATACTCCTGTGAGAGAACATCTCTTATCATCTTTAAGAGCTTTTGTGTTAGTTTGCTGGGGCTGCCATAACCTAGCACCCAGAAGACTGACTTCGGTTCAGTTCAGTTCAGCCACTCAGTCATGTCCAACTCTTTGCGACCCCATGGAGTGCGGCACGCCAAGCCTCCCTGTCCATCACCAACTCCCGGAGCTTGCTCAAACTCACGTACACAGTCAGTGATGCCATCCAACCATCTCAACCTCTGTTGTCCCCTTCTACTCCTGCCCTCAATATTTCTCAGCATCAGGGTATTCTCTAATGAGTAAGTTCTTCACATCAGATGGCCAAAGTATTGGAGTTTCAGCTTCAGCATTGTCCTTCCAATGAATATTAAGGACTGATTTCCTTTAGGATTGACTGGTTTGATCTGCTTGCAGTCCAGTCTCAAGAATCTTCTCAAACACCACAGTTCAAAAGCATCAGTTCTTCAGTGTTCAGCTTTCTTTATAGTCAAACTCTCACATTCATACATAACTACTGGAAAAACCATAGTTTTGACTAGATACACCTTTGTTGGCAAAGTGATGTCTCTGCTTTTTAATATGCTTTCTAGATTGGTCATAGCTTTCCTTCCAAGGAGCAAGTATCTTTTAAGTTCATGGCTGCAGTCACCATCTGAAGTGATTTTGGAGCCCTCCCCCACCCCCCCCAAATAAATCCTCTCACTATTTCCATTGTTTGCCCATCTATTTGCCATTAAGTGATGGGACTGGATGCCATGATCTTAGTTTTCTGAATTTTGAGTTTTAAGACAACTTTTTCACTCTCCTCTTTCACCTTCATCAAGAAGCTTTTTAGCTCTTCTTTACTTTCTGCCATACGGGTGGTGTCATCTGCATATCTGAGCTTATTGATATTTCTCCCAGCAATCTTGATTCCAGCTTGTGCCTCATCCAGCCCAGCGTTTCTCATGATGTACTCTGCATATAAGTTAAATAAGCAGGGTGACAATACACAGCCTTGACGTACTCCTTTTCCTATTTGGAACCGGTCTGTTGTTCCATGACCAGTTCTAACTGTTGCTTCTTGACCTGCATACAGATTTCTCAGGAGGCAGGTCAGGTGGTCTGATATTCCCATCTCTTTCAGAATTTTCCACAGTTTATTGCGATCCACACAGTCAAAGGCTTTGGCATAGTCAATAAAGCAGAAGTAGATATTTTTCTGGTATTCTCTTGCATTTTCGATGATCCAACAGATGTTGGCAATTTGATCTCTGGTCCCTGGGCCTTTTCTAAATCCAGCTTGAACATCTGGAAGTTCACGGTTCCCATACTGTTGAAGCCTGGCTTGAAGGATTTTGAGCATTACTTTACTCCCGTGTGAGATGAGTATAGTTGTGCAGCAGTTGGAGCATTCTTTGGCATTGTCTTTCTTTGGGATTGGAATGCAAACTGACCTTTTCCAGTCCTCTGGCCACTGCTGAGTTTTCCAAATTTACTGGCATATTGGATGCAGCACTTTCATAGCATCATCTTTTAAGATTTTGAATAGCTCAGCTAGAATTCCATCACCTCCTCTATCTTTGTTCATAGTGATGCTTCCTAAGGTCCACTTGACTTCACATTCTAGGACGTCTGGCTCTGGGTGAGTGATCATACCATCATGGTTATCTGGGTAATGAAGATCTTTTTTGTATAGCTCTTCTGTGTATTCTTGCCACCTCTTCTTAATATCGTCTGCTAGATCCATACCATTTCTGTCCTTTATTGTGCTGTTCTTTGCATGAAATATTCCCTTGGTATCTCTAATTTTCTTGAAGTCTTTCCCATTCTATTGTTTTCTCTATTTCTTTGCATGAATCACTGAGGAAGGCTTTCTTATCTCTCCTTGCTATTCTTTGGAACTCTGAACACAAATGGATATAACTTTCCTTTTTCCCTTTGCCTTTAGCTTCTCTGTTTTTTTTTTTTTCACAACTATTTTTAAGGCCTCCTCAGACAACCATTTTGCTGTTTTGGATTTCTTTTTCTTGGATATGGTCTTGATCACTGCCTCCTCTACAATGTCATGAACCTCCATCCTTAATTCTTCAGGCACTCTGTCTATCAGATCTAATCCCTTGAATTTGTTTCTAATTGTATAATTGTAAAGGATCTGATTTAGGTCTACCTCAATGGTCTAGTGGTTTTCCCTACTTTCTTCAATTTAAGTCTGAATTTGGCAAGAAGGAGTTCATGATCTGAGGTACAGTCAGCTCCCAGTTTTGTTTTTGCTGACTGTATAGAGCTTCTCTGTCTTTAGCTGCAAAGAATATAATCAATCTCATTTTGGTATTGACCATCTGGTGATGTCCATGTGTAGAGTCTTCTCTTGTGTTGTTGGAAGACGGTGTTTACTATGACCAATGCATTCTCTTGGCAAAACTCTGTTAGCCGTTGCCCTGCTTCATTCTGTATTCCAAGGCCAAATTTGCCTGTTATTCCAGGTATCTCTTGACTTCCTACTTTTGCATTCCAGTCCCATATAATGAAAAGGACATCTTCTTTGGGTGTTAGTTCTAGAAGGTCTTGTAGGTCTTCACAGAACTGTTCAACTTCAGCTTCCTCAGCATTATTGGTCTGGAGATAGTCTTGGATTACTGTGATATTGAATGGTTTGCCTTGGAAATGAACTGAGATCATTCTGTTGTTTTTGAGATTGCATCCAAGTACTGCATTTCAGACTCTTTTGTTGACTATGATGGCTACTCCACTTCTTCTAAGAGACTCTTGCCCACAGTGTAGATATATTGGTCATCTCAGTTAAATTCACCCATTCCGGTCCATTTTGTTCACTGATTTCTAAAACGTTGATGTTCACTCTTGCCGTCTCCTGTTTCACCACTTCTAATTTGCCTTTATTCATGGACCTAACAGTCCAGGTTCCTATCGCAATATTGCTCTTTACAGCATTGGACATTACTTCCATCACCAGTCACATCCACAACTGGGGGTTGTTTTTGCTTTGGCTGCATATCTTCATTCTTTCTGGAGTTATTTCTCCACAGATATCCAGTAGCATATTGGGCACCTACCAACCTGGGGAATTCATCTTTCAGTGTCCTATCTTTTTGCCTTTTCATACTGTTCATGGGGTTCTCAAGGCAAGAATACTGAAGTGGTTTGCCATTCCCTTCTCCAGTGGACCACATTTTGTCAGAACTCTATACCATGACCCATCTGTCTTGGGTGGCCCTACACAGCATGGCTCATAGTTTCATTGAGTTAGACAAGGCTGTGGTCCATGTGATCAGATTGGTTAGTTTTCTGTGATTGTGGTTTTCTGTCTGTCTGCCCTCTAATGGAGAAGGATAAGAAGCTTATGCAAGTTTCCTGATGGGAGAGACTTGACTGGAAGAGAGTGTCTCATCATTCTGGAAGCTAGAATTCCAAGATCAAGGAGTCTGCCATATTGATTTCCTCAAAGGTCTCTCACCTCAGTGGGCAGGTGAATGTCTTCTCTTTGTATATTCACAGGTCTTTTTTCTGCAAGTCTACTGTTTCATAAGGACACAAGTCAGATTGGATTAGAGCCTACCTTAATATTCTCATTTTAACTTAATCGCCTCTTTGAAGATCCTATTTCCAAATATAGTCACTTCTGAGCTATGGGAGGTTAGGACTTCAACATATGAATTCAAAGGGGACACAATTCAGTCTATAACACTCTCTCCCACCTTTGCTTTGTTCTTCCTCACCCAGGTATAATTACCCAAAAGTGTATGTGTGTTGGCTTTTTTCTTCTCAACTTTTTATTTTATATTGCAGTATAGCTGATTAATAATGTTGTGTTAGTTTCAGGTGTAAAATAAAGTGATTCAGTCATACATATACAAGTATTTATTCTTTTTCAAATTCTTTTCCCAGTTAGGTTGTTACAGAATATTGAGCAGAGTTCTCTATGCTGTGTAGTATATCCCTTTACACATAGGTTGTCAAAGTGAAAGTCGCTCAGTTGTGTCTGACTCTTTGAGACCCTGTGGACTATACAGTCCATGGAATTTTCCAGGCCAGAATACTGGAGTGGGTAGCCTTTCCCTTCTCCAGGTTATCTTCCCAAATCAGGGATCGAACCCAGGTCTCCCATATTGCGGGCAGATTGTTTGCCAGCTGAGCTGCCAGGGAAGCGTACATAAGGTGACCCATTTTAAATACAGCAGTGTGCATATATCAGTCCCAACTCCCTAACTATCCTTGCCCACTCACTCTCGGCCCTGGCCCCTGATGACCACAAGTTCCTTCTCTAAGTCTGTGAGTCTGTTACTGTCTTGTAGGTAAGTTCACTTGTATCATTTTTTTTTTTTTTTTTAGATTCCACTTATGTGATATCATATGATATTTCTCTTTTTCTGTCTGACTTACTTCACTCAGTATGACAATCTCCAGGTTCATTCATGTACTGCACGCAGCATTGCTCCTTTTAATGGCTGGGCGATATTCCATTGCATATAGGTACCATGTCTTCGTTATCCATTCTTCTGTTAATGGACATTTAGGTTGTGTCCATGTTTTGGCAATTATAAACAGTGCTGCAATGAACACTGGGGCGAGTGTATTCTTTCAGACTGTTTTTCTCTGGGTTTATGCCCAGGAGTGGGACTGCTAGTATTTCTATTTTTAGTTTCTTAAGGAATTACCACGTTGTTCTCCATAGTGGCTGCATCAATTTACATCCCCACCATCAGTGCAGGGGGCTTCCCTGTTGGTTCAGAGGATAAAACATCTGCCTGTAGTGCAGGAGACGCAGTATTTGCAGGTTTGACCCCTGGGTCAGGAAGAACCCCTGGAGAAAGAAATGGCAACCCACTCCAGCGTTCTTGCCTGAAAATTCCCATGGGCAGAATATATTGGAAGGCCATAGTCCAAAGGGTTGCAAAAGAGTCAGATACAACTGAGTGACTAAGTACAAGCCCAACAGTATAGAAGATTTCCTTCCTTTTTGCACCCTCCTCCAGCAGCATTCATTGTATTTAGATTTTTTTTTGGTGAGAGCCAAAAGCAAAATTACAATGAGTTGTCACTTCACACCCGTCAGAATGGCTATCATCAAAAACCCCACAAACAAGAAACGTGTGTTGGCTTAACTGTCTATTTCCTCCACTAGAACATAAGCTCCCTGAGGGCAGGACTGCATTGGCTGCCAGGGCCAGGGTAGCATTTCTGCATGGAGAATGTTGTCTTGGCTGACAGTGAAACCGGCTCACAGTTTCAATGGAGAACCAGAAACTTAAAAAAAAACACACACACACAAGGAATATTAGTCGGCAAAAATAGGTATTTATGAAAGTCTTCAGATATATTACTTTAATCGTCCAAGGCCTTTTTTTCAAACAAAGACCCTGCACTAAGTAAAGTTTTATAATTTGTGGTTAAAATGTTCACATAAGCTTGCCAAAAATATATCCTGGGAAAAACCATTCTCTTTTACTGGAAACAAATACTTTTTTTGGTACTAAAATACTTTAGAAAAAATATAAGATTAAACAGACTGTTAAAAAATGGGATATCCTTACTCAGAAACAAATAAACAAAAAACAAAGAAAGAAAGAAAAGAAGAAGGGAAAGAAAATATTTCTTTAAAAATGTTGCTACTCCTGAAACCCCAACATCTGGGTACCATGGTCATGGGCCTACTTTCTGTCACCAGTTAACTGACTTTCTGTATATCTTTCCAAGGCTTCTTTTGTAATGAATTCTGACATATGGGGATTAATTTCCTTTCCCTTTTTGCACTTAAAAATGAAAATTAAAAAAGCAAAGGAAATATAAACCTACCCACAGATCCTTTTTTTTTTTAAATCTGTAGTTCTCACTGATTTTACATAAAATTTCCAAATTGAAAAGTCTGGAGAACTTAAAACAGTCCATGAATTAGAGCCATTGTTGAATAGGGGTGAACTGAACATATCAAGTGGGCTTCCCAGGTGGCTTAGAGGTAAAGAACCTGCCTGCAATGCAGGAGACGCAGGAGATGCAGATTCGATTCCTGGGTTAGGAACATCCCCTGGAGGAGGGCATGGCAACTCACTCCAGTATTTTTGCTGGGAAAATCTCATGGACAGAAGAGCCTGGTGGGCTACAGTCCATGAGGTTGCAAAGAGCTGGACACCCTGAAGTGACTGAGCACAGCATGGCAGGCATATATATCACATGGCAGTATTTAGCCTAGATTTTCTCTTAGAAAATAGTTCTCAAACTTGAATGTAGATCAGCATCACATAGATTACTGGTCTTCCCTCCTAGAGTTTCCCTCCTAGATACAAGGGTGGACCCAAGAACATGCATTCCTAACAAAGTCTTAGGTGATGCTTATGATTTTCTGTGGTGTTACTTTTAGAACCTCTCTCTAAGACATCATGATGGCATTGGAGTGGTAGCAGTTGGCTTTTCTGAAGGAAATTTCCCAAAGTCCTAGGTGATCCTGATGTGGCAGAAAGTTTAGAGTAGAGAGTGTTTAGCAATTACATGATGCTTCACCTTCCTGCCTTAGAAGCCAAACTACTTCCATATCTAATTACATGGGAAAAGAGAGGGCAACTTGGTAGATATTTAGTCTATAACATAAAAGCATCATATGGGAAAAATGGATTGGGAGTTATGGATTAGCAGATGTAAACTATTATATCTAGAATGGATAAACAACAAGTTCCTAATGTGTAACACAGGGAACTATATTCACTATCTTCCAATAAACCATAATGGAAAAGAATATAAAAAAGAATGTATATATATATATGTATATTACCACCTGGGATGCCAATTATACATAAGGGCATTATATATATTTAGGGCATTTATTTATATATATATATATATATATATATATATATATATATATATCTCCAGTATTTTGACCACCTCATGCGAAGAGTTGACTCATTGGAGAAGACTCTGATGCTGGGAGGGATTGAGGGCAGGAGGAGAAGGGGACGACAGAGGATGAGATGGCTGGATGGCATCACTGACTCGATGAATGTGAGTCTGAGAGACCTCCGAGAGCTGGTGATGGATAGGGAGGCCTGGCGTGCTGCAGTTCATGGGGTCACAAAGAGTCAGACACAACTGAGCTACTGATCTGATATATATATATCATATATAGTCCACCCCAGGTAGTGCTAGTAGTAAAGAACCCACCTGCCAATTCAGGAAATGCAAGAGACGTGGGTTTGATTCCCAGGTTGGGAAGATTCCCTGGAGCAGGATATAGCACTCCACTCCAATATTCCTGATTTTTATGGGTAGAGGAGCCTGGTGGGCTACAGTACTTAGAGCCCCAAAGAATCGGACACAACTGAGTGAGCACACACACACATACACACACACGTATATGTGTATGTATGTATATGTATATATGTATATAGCTGAGTCACTTTGCTGTACATCAGAAATTAACACAACATTGTAAATCAATTATACATCAATGAAATAAACTCTAAAAATGCATCATAGTCATTTTTCTTGGGATGAAGACTTCCCCTATAACTACTTTAAAATTAGAGCAAATAAGATGTGCTTATTGGAAAATTAGAATTTCCAGAAGTATTTAGAATAATGGAAACTGTCTCATATCCCCTCATTTGTTGCAAACTCATTTTTGAACACCCATCCAGGTTTACTTGTTCTTATTTCTCTTGAAAATTTGTAACATTTAAAAGTATCTAAATGTGTAGAAAATGAAATCTGACTCTGGTGGATAAGTTTGTATTCACTGGAAAACAGGGTGCTTGCAGGAAGGTGCTGATACTGTACTGATGCTCTAGATGGAATGGCTTATTATCTAGTGCTGAGCAGAGAGCTGGATCTCATTATCTAGATCTGCCATCCAGTGAGTGATTCAGGGCCCTCACTTCCCTGGCCCTTTCCAGGACCTGGGAGAGGCCTGAACAATGTGTTCATATGGTCACAGACTTTTGTAAATATTGTAAAACTGTAAGATATTTGTGTATCTTACACATTTTGTGTATTTTCTTCATCCCCCACCCTTGTCCCCTAAACTGTAGAATTTTATGCAGGTCCAATTTGGATAAAATTCTAATGCTTTCTATAGATGAAATAAATTTGAAGAGGAAAAACTGTATCTTTCACTGTAAATTATATGCTCTTTTTTTTTTTGGAAAAAAATCTCTTTTAATTTTATGAAGAAAAACAAAACTAAAACAGGAGGCAGTTTCGTAGGAAGACATTTTACCCTTTCATAATTTATCTTTAAAAGGTCTTCTGCTATCTATTGAGAGATCAATTTAATGAAGTTATTTGTGTCTCTTAGCTTTTAATTTAATAATTCAAGGCTACTAGCAAATTCACAGATCAAAGATTTAAGTCTTAATTGGTCACTTGCCTTTTAAGGCGCCTTAATCATTTGAATGTAGTTACATTGAACTGTTAATATAAATTTCATGGCTTTTTTTCTTTCATTTCTGTTCAAATACTCATTTTGAGGTGTTCTCATTTGCTCTCCTTCCGTCAGCCTGGTTTTCTCCATCCAATGATGTTGGTTCTGATAGGAACTAGCATATCGTTAACTACTCTGAGCTGCTAAGCACAGCACTGTAATCCTCAGAGTGTCATCTGTGAATAGAGGGGTGGTGAATCATATCTTCCTGCCACTACCTACTCCTCCACCCGAGGGATTAAATGAATTAATTGATTAAGCTCAATGTCTTGCAAATGGTGGGGTCTTCATAAATACCAGATGACTTTGCATCGAGGAGTGGAAGACTGGAAGCTAGTTAGACAATTTTGGTGTTGATATGACAGGTCAAATATGCCCCCCACCCCCCCCGAACCACCCATTTGCTGAATTAGGAAAAATGCATGCATGTTGTTTTGCCTTGAAGCAACTTTGAGCAACTGCACTTGATGTAAACTAAAAAGCTAATGATACAGATCTTGAAATCAAGCCTGTACCTGTACAATTTAAAAAAAACCAGAACATAGTATATCATTAATGCTAAAAATCTTAAGTACCGATCTCATGGATAGAGTTAAGATGATGAAAGCTTCACACAACTGAATTGCCTCTTCTAGTCATCTTCAGTAGACACAGATTATAACCCAAGCCTGAATGTAAAGAATAAAAAGTGAAGGTGAAAGTCGCTCAGTCATGTCTGACTCTTTGCAACCCCATGGACTATATCATCTATGGAATTCTCCAGGCCAGAATACTGAAGTGGATACCATGTCCCCCGCTTGCAGGCAGATTCTTTACCAGCTGAGCCACAAGGGAAGCCCTTAGTATGAGTTAAAAAATGGGTAAAAACAATTTTGTTGATTCTGGTATAGACTGCTATTATATATTGCTATATACTGCTGTATATAAAATGGTAAAACATAAAACGTTAGGTCTTGCAAGAGGGCATCAGAGGGCAAATACACTGAAACCATACTCACAGAAAACTAGTCAATCTAATCACACCAGGACCACAGCCTTGTCTAACTCAATGAAATTAAGCCATGCCCGTGGGGCAACCCAGGATGGGCGGGTCATGGTGGAGAGATCTGACAGGGTGTGGTCTGCTGGAGAAGGGAATGGCAAACCATTTCAGTATTCTTGCCTTGAGAACCCCATGAACAGTATGAAAAGGCAAAATGATAGGATACTGAAAGAGAAACTCCCCAGGTCAGTAGGGGCCCAATATGCTACTGAAGATCAGTGGAGAAATAACTCCAGAAAGAACGAAGGGATGGAGCCAAAGCAAAAAGAATACCCAGCTGTGGATGTGTCTGGTGATAGAAGCAAAGTCCGATGCTGTAGAGAGCAATATTGCATAGGAACCTGGAATGTCAGGTCCATGAATCAAGGCAAATTGGAAGTGGTCAAACAAGAGATGGCAAGAGTGAATGTCGACATTCTAGGAATTAGCGAACTAAAATGGACTGGAATGGGTGAATTTAACTCAGATGACCATTATATCTACTACTGCGGGCAGGAATCCCTCAGAAGAAATGGAGTGGCCATCATGGTCAACAAAAGAGTCCGAAATGCAGTACTTGGATGCAATCTCAAAAACGACAGAATGATCTCTGTTCGTTTCCAAGGCAAACCATTCAATGTCACAGTAATCCAAGTCTATGCCCCAACCAGTAATGCTGAAGAAGCTGAAGTGGAACGGTTCTATGAAGACCTACAAGACCTTTTAGAACTAACACCCCCAAAAGATGTCCTTTTCATTATAGGGGACTGGAATGCAAAAGTAGGAAGTCAAGAAACACCTGGAGTAACAGGCAAATTTGGCCTTGGAATACGGAATGAAGCAGGGCAAAGACTAACAGAGTTTTGCCAAGAAAATGCACTGGTCATAGCAAATACCCTCTTCCAACAACACAAGAGAAGATTCTATACATGGACATCATCAGATGGTCAACACCGAAATCAGATCGATTATATTCTTTGCAGTCAAAGATGGAGAAGCTCTATACAATCAGCAAAAACAAGACCAGGAGCTGACTGTGGCTCAGACCACGAACTCCTTATTGCCAAATTCAAACTTAAATTGAAGAAAGTAGGGAAAACCACTAGACCATTCAGGTATGACCTAAATCAAATGCCTTATGATTATACAGTGGAAGTGAGAAATAGATTTAAGGGCCTAGATCTGAGAGATAGAGTGCCTGATGAACTATGGAATGAGGTTCGTGACATTGTACAGGAGAGAGGGATCAAGACCATCCCCATGGAAAAGAAATGCAAAAAAGCAAAATGGCTGTCTGGGGAGGCCTTACAAATAGCTGTGAAAAGAAGAGAAGTGAAAAGCAAAGGAGAAAAGGAAAGATATAAACATCTGAATGCAGACTTCCAAAGAATAGCAAGAAGAGATAAGAAAGCCTTCTTCAGCGATCAATGCAAAGAAATAGAGGAAAACAACAGAATGGGAAAGACTAGGGATCTCTTCAAGAAAATCAGAGATACCAAAGGAACATTTCATGCAAAAATGGGCTCGAAAAAGGACAGAAATGGTATGGACCTAACAGAAGCAGAAGATATTAAGAAGAGGTGGCAAGAATACACAGAAGAACTGGACAAAAAAGAGCTTCACGACCCAGATAATCAGGATGGTGTGATCACTGACCTAGAGCCAGACATCTTGGAATGTGAAGTCAAGTGGGCCTTAGAAAGCATCACTACGAACAAAGCTAGTGGAGGTGATGGAATTCCAGTGGAGCTATTCCAAATCCTGAAAGATGATGCTGTGAAAGTGCTGCACTCAATATGCCAGCAAATTTGGAAAACTCAGCAGTGGCCACAAGATTGGAAAAGGTCAGTTTTCATCCCAATCCCAAAGAAAGGCAATGCCAAAGAATGCTCAAACTACCGCACGATTGTACTCATCTCACACGCTAGTAAAGTAATTCTCCAAGCCAGGCTTCAGCAATATGTGAACTGTGAACTTCCTGATGTTCAAGCTGGTTTTAGAAAAGGCAGAGGAACCAGAGATCAAATTGCCAACATTCGCTGGATGATCGAAAAAGCAAGAGAGTTCCAGAAAAACATCTATTTCTGCTTTATTGACTATACCAAAGCCTTTGACTGTGTAGATCACAATAAACTGTGGAAAATTCTGAAAGAGATGGGAAATCCAGACCACCTGATCTGCCTTTTGAGAAATCTGTATGCAGGTCAGGAAGCAACAGTGAGAACTGGTCATGGAACAACAGATTGGTTCCAAATAGGAAAAGGAATACGTCAAGGCTGTATATTGTCACCATGTTTATTTAACCTATATGCAGAGTACATCATGAGAAATGCTGGACTGGAAGAAGCACAAGTTGGAATCAAGATTGCTGGGAGAAATATCAATAACCTCAGATATGCAGATGACACCACCCTTATGGCAGAAAGTGAAGAGGAACTAAAAAGCCTCTTGATGAAAGTGAAAGTGGAGAGTGAAAAGGTTGGCTTAAAGCTCAATATTCAGAAAACGAAGATCATGGCATCTGGTCCCATCATTACATGGGAAATAGATGGAGAAACAGTGGAAACAGTGTCAGACTTTATTTTTCTGGGCTCCAAAATCATTGCAGATGGTGACTGCAGCCATGAAATTAAAAGACGCTTACTCCTTGGAAGGAGATTTATGACCAACCTAGATAGCATATTCAAAAGCAGAGACATCACTTTGCCAACAAAGGTTCGCCTAGTCAAGGCTGTGGTCATGTGTGGATGTGAGAGCTGGACTGTGAAGAAGGCTGAGCGCCGAAGAATTGATGCTTTTGAACTGTGGTGTTGGAGAAGACTCTTGAGAGTCCCTTGGACTGCAAGGAGATCCAACCAGTCCATTCTGAGGGAGATCAGCCCTGGGATTTCTTTGGAAGGAATGATGCTAAAGCTGAAACTCCAGTATTTTGGCCACCTCATGCGAAGAGCTGACTCATTGGAGAAGACTCTGATGCTGAGAGGGATTGAGGGCAAGAGGAGAAGGGGACGACAGAGGATGAGATGGCTGGATGGCATCACTGACTCGATGGATGCGAGTCTGAGTGACCTCCGAGAGCTGGTGATAGACAGGGAGGCCTGGCGTGCTGCAGTTCATGGGGTCACAAAGAGTCGGACAGGACTGAGCAACTGATCTGATCTGATATACTGCTGTCCATCCCTTGATATTCACCCTATACCTTTTACATTAGCACAGAATCCCTGAGTTTTAACTGAATTTACAGCTGTCAGGAAAAATAAGAACACCTTTTTTTCCCTCCCACGAAGCTAAGTGTGGCTATGTAACTAACCTCTGGCCAATGAGGTGCAAGTAGGGTGTATGCAACTTCTGAGAAATGTCTTTAAAGCAGGGACTGAGAGGCACTGTGGCCTTCCTTGTCCCTTCCTCCACCTTTCTGTTGTAGTGAAAATGTCATGCATAAAAACAAAGCCACCATCTTAAACAGGAAATGACTTTCAGAGTGGAAGTTACTTATAAAAAAGCAAAAAAGCACCAAGGGTGTGAGTGCTTCTGAACTTTGTGGAAGAGGTCCACTTAAACCCCCTTAATTTGCCTAAAACAGGAGAGATCAAATTCTTACATTTACCATTGTTAGTTGGAATTTGACTATTATGCATAATAAAATCCAACCTTAACTATTAGTCTTATTGCAGAAGTATTTGGAGGTCAAATTTGAACATAACATTACAGGAACTTCCTTATCATCCTCAAGAAACTATGACTTCCTTGAAAAGGTGTATTTCTTTCTAACTTTATTTGCTCATTATTTAGAATATAAACAAATGGTTACAAAAACAGGACAATTCTACAAGTCATGTGTGCATTCATAATATTATTTTTACTGAAAGAGTTTTCTGTGTATATATATGAGAAAAATATATAAAAAATTAGGGTTTTATGAGATAAAGTTACAGAATATATCTGCAAAATTCTTCTATTTAGAATCATATGCATCTTTGGAAGTCACCCCAAATCCTTTGTAAAACAGAGCAGGATAAAGAACAAATCAATACAAAACAAACAACTTTTTAGAATATAATAGATGCAACTTCTAACCAGTGCTAGTCCTATGTTGAGAAGACCCCCTGGAGATGGAAATGGCATCCCATTCTAGTATTCTTGCCCAGGATCCCAAGGACAGAGGAGCCTGGCAGGCTACAGTCCATGGGGTCTCAAAGAGTTGGGCGCAACTGAGCAATTAAACAACAACAGATTATCCATGGGAATATTTTTCATTACCTGATAGAAGACTGCTTTTGCACAGGTGAAGATTGAGCTTCTTCAGCCAATAGCATTAGCAAAGCTCTGACACCTACCTATTTAACCCTTGCCTTTCCTTTGGCTTCCCTGGTGGCTTAGACAGTAAAGCGTCTGCCTGCAATGTGGGAGACCCGGGTTCGACCCCTGGGTTGGGAAGATCCCCTGGAGAAGGAAATGGCAACCCACTTCAGTACTCTTGCCTGGAAAATCCCATGGACTGAGAGGCTCCTCAGAGCCTGGTAGGCTACAGTCCATGGGATTGCAAAGAGTCAGACACGACTGAGCAATTTCACTTCACTTTCCTTTGAGCTGCTGCTGCTAAGTCACTTCAGTCGTGTCCGACTCTGTGTGACCCCATAGACCGCAGCCCACCAGGCTCACCCGTCCCTGGGATTCTCCAGGCGAGAACACTGGAGTGGGTTGCCATTTCCTTCTCCAATGCATGAAAGTGAAAAGTGAAAGTGAAGTCGCTCAGTCGTGTCCAACCCTCAGCGACCCCATGGACTGCAGCCTTCCAGGCTCCTCCACCCATGGGATTCTCCAGGCAGAAGTACTGGAGTGGGGTGCCATTGCCTTCTCCGTTCCTTTGAGCAAGTGGTACCAACTTAAATGTCAGCTCTGGCAAAGGGATCAGGCATTGGCCAAAGTAGAAACTGAGACCACCAGTTCATCCCATGCTAACAACTCAATGACCATCATGTGGAAAGTTTTGGTGTTCATAGATAAGGAAAAGCTCTTTACCAAAAATGTTCAGTTGTCAAAGAACCATTTAACCTCTTGTGTGCACACATGTACACATGCATACAAATATGTTTTGAGAAAATAAGGATAAGAGAACTGATCTATCTTAAAACTTTGAATCTTGATTAAAGGCATTCACATATTAATATACAAAGGAGTCATAGTTAAAGGTTAAAAATGTATATGCCACCGTGATATCGTATATTGGCATGTTATATGGATCTATTATTTGGGTGGGCTTAGAAAGTGAAGCATTTGAAATGAAATAAAGACAAATGAAATTTCTAATCAGTTTATGGTCCTGGAGAATTTTCAAACCAAAGTTATTATAAGATTAATGTAAGCAGGAAGATATAAGAAAAAAAAAAGAAAGAAAAGAAAGAAAAGAAAAAAAAAAGAAAGTCAGTTAAGTGCAATTTAAGTTGTCAGGCTACAGTGTAGAACTCCATTACCATATCTTTCTTTTTTTTTAATAGTATTCTCTGAAAAGCACTAGATGTAATAAAGTCAATTTAAAATTTGTTCTACCAATCTTTTGCATCTGTAATTTTCCCATTAAACGTAAATGCCCATGAGGCAAGCTATTTGCATTACATTGCATTTGCAGTCTTTAAAACAAACTATAAATCCCCTCCTTGTTTCATGTGATTGATGCTGTGTGTATAAATACCACCATAAACCTCAAAGGGGGCTAACAGTGACAGTAAATTAAAGTTTTCAAGTCTGGCAGCATCTCAGCACTCCAGCCCTTGATCTTAAGCAGTGTTGTTAACCCCCGCCTCATTGCCCTCCTGAACTCACCTTTTTTTCCCCTTCTTTCCTGCTCTGCCCCCCATTCTGATTTCCTTGGGAAACACCTTCCCGGCCATGCAAGTCACACCAGGGCAGGGAGAGGCAGTTAATTAAATCGAGGCTGCAGTGGGCTTGCTGGAGAGCTGAAGGCCCTGATTCGAGGCCCTCCAGGATCTGAGATCAAGAATCTTGCAGGCCCCTTCCCTCTGTAAACAATGGTCAGCCACAGAGATACTGATTAACTGGCAAAACCCCCATGATTAGCTGCTTTCATGGTGATTGTCTTCTGCTCAACGGCCTTCCCATTGGGAGGAGGAGGAGGAGACATGAGTAGTCGATGGAGAAGGGATGCTGAGGAAAAGGAGGAAAGAAAGACTTCTCACTATGTTTTTCAATTTCCATGTATTGAATCACCTCTCCATCCTCATTATTTTATTCTCCATTTTGAAAAGGCATAACTGATGTAATTACTTTTTATTAAAACTTAGCCTGGCCAAGAGCATCTTCACCTAGATTGGAGGGGTTACTTGAAATGTAAACAAAGCTAATGCCTTTCTAGAGCTTCAGAGGACCCTTTAGTCTCTGTAATTAATTGGTGGGTACAGCTGGTAAGCCATTCCTGTCTCCATCTTACTGCAGTTGAAATAGATTTGGAGAAAATGGTGATCAAAATGGTGATTCTGGAGAAATCATAATTGTTGACCCACAGACTTTGCCTCCCTCCCAGTATGTGGTGAGTCTTCTCGCACTTGGAACAGTAAATTCCTTGACCAACCTTATGTGATTGTTCCCAAAATTGAGCCAAGGCTAATTGATTCAGGGTGCGTTGTGGTTTCTCGTTGTTATCTCAAATGCTCCCCATATTTTTTTTTAACTTTTTTCCCTAGAATAAAAGGAACATAATTGTAAAATCCCATATCAATTTTTTTCTCTAGCTGTATGTTTCATATATGACTTCAAAATAGGAACGTAAATTAGCAGAACCTCACAGCTCATATATGCAAAATTCTTGGGGGAATGACAAATCATCAAGGATGGGTAAATTATTCCTCCAGAAGGGAAAGGGAAGACACAGAGGAAAAGCAATTGGGAGGGATGGGGGAAAGGAAGTCAGAGGAAGAGAAGTGAAGGCAATGAAACAATGAAGCTAATTAATTAATTTAGGCTATTAATCTGGACCACATGTCCTCTGACGATCTCTGAATCAATGGTGGATCCCAAGTGAATATTGACAGGGACACTGAAATATATTTGGAAAAAAATATTTCTATGCTTTTTCATTTCCTCTATGATTTTTAAAGCTCTAGGAGGAAGAATCCAAGAAATATTGACACTCTGAAGAGAGTGTCCCTACCCAAGATAGATTTCTGGAGACTTCCTTTGTCCTTTTTCTTCTGAAAGACAGAACTGCCTACCACAGAACCTACTTCTTCTGCTGCCCAGAAGCCTTCTTCAAGAAGGTAGCTGTGACAATCCATTCATCTTTCTCATTATACTGCTGTTTTTTACAAATCTGATGTAACGAAAGTGAAAATTCGCGTTGACTTGGTTAAAGACATGAAGTTTATTATCATTTCTGCAAGGGACTCTTGGAACTCGTTTATAGCCAAGTAAATAAATGGTGGAGAAGAGGGAGGAAACAGCTATTTAGAGTCTTCCCTAGGTATCTGTCACCCTATTTGGTGATTTCACATTTTATCAACCTTTGCAATAATCCCGTCAGGCAGTTTCATTTTTCTTTGCCCATAAAATAGGAAAAATGATGTCTAAGAAACATGTTCAAGGTCCTCCAAATGATAACTGGTGGTAGATTTTTTTTTTTTTTTTTGAGATTGTCCTTTTCTCTCCTCAAAGTTTCTAATGGAGCCGGTTCCAAAACACAAAATGTGAAATCTTAAAGGCAGATCCTAAGGACAGAGACATAGACACCAGTGTCTTCCAGTGAACAACTGGGCCCACCTGGTTCTGAGGCTATTCATACAAGAGTTTATAGTCTGATGTATCTTTTGGCCATCTGCTTATTGGTTCTGCTGTTGGAAATAACAGAATAAGAATACTAAATTCTAGTGTGTGTGTGTGTGTGTGTGTGTGTGTGTGTGTGTGTGTTATACATGTGACCTGGGTATAGAGAGAGCAAGAATCAGAATGGTATAGTAGAAAGAGAGCCTGAAAGAAAAGTGCATATATTGGAATGGATAGAATTTGGTATAACAACTAGAAACAGGGAAAGCTAAATGCAATATCTTAAACTTCTGTCTTCCCTTCCCCCTCCTTCCCAATCATTCTTCCTCTGTGCCTTTCTTTTCCTTCTGGATGAATAATTTACACATTTTTGAAGGTTTATCTTTCCCCCAAGAATTTTGCATAAATGATCAATGGAGGTTCTTTTCATTTGCATTCTTATTTTGAAGTCATACCTGAAACATACAACTTGAAAAAAATTGCCATAGGATTTTAAGATTTTTTTTGTTTTTCTTTTAGTCTAGGAAAAAAATACAAAAAATAAAATAAAGTACTCTGGGGAGTGTTTGAGATACCCCAGTGCACCTTGAATCAATTAGCTTTGGCAAAAGTTTGGGGAGCGACCCCACATGATTATGCTCAAGATCACACAAAAGCCCTTCACAAAAATAAACATTTTCTCTCCATATCTTGATGGTGCTAGTGGTAAAGACTCCACCTGCAATACAGGAGTCTAAGGAGATGCAGGTTCAATCCTTGGGCCAGGAAGATCCCCTTGGAGGAGGAAATGGCAACCCACTCCACTATTCTGGCCTGGAGAATCCCATGGACAAAGGAGCCTGTAGGCTACAGTCCGTGGGGTCATAAAGAGTCAGGCACACCTTAGCACACACACATACTCCATACCTTGGGCTTCCTAGGTGGTGCTAGTAGTAAAGAACCCACTTGCCAATGGAGGAGATATGAGACATAGATTTGCTCCCTGGGTTGGGAAGATTCCCTGGAGGAAGGCATCACAACCCAGTCTAGTATTCTTACCTAGAGAATCCCATGGACAGAAGAGCCTACATGGACAGAATCCCATGGACAGGAGGCTACAGTCCAGAGTTGAAAACAGTCAAGACTGAAGTGACTTACACATATGCATGCATGCTCCGTACCTTTCTGGCCCTCATGTAACAGTTATCCCATCAAGATTCTCCATTTCAGAACTCTTCGCACTTTATTCTCATTCCCAACTCCTAAATCAAAATACATTCATTTGTGTCTCCTCTCCTTGAAGGACTCTTTCAGGTTAGATGTACTGACAAACTGATTCCCATTCCAGTGTCATCAGAAAATAATTTCAGTTGTGTGTGTCAGATGTACTGACAAACTGATTCCCATTCCAGTGTCATCAGAAAATAATTTCAGTTGTGTGTTGATTGACAACATTTGAGGCCTTAAATCAAAGGAAGGACTAATGGTGTAAAATACCAGGTCTCCAATTATGTGGTGATAGTGGGTATGATCTTAAAGCAAATAGGAGTGCTGTCCTATGAATAAATCCTGCCTGCACATTTGCTCATGGCCTTTAAGGGGCTTCCCTGATGGCTCAGTGGTAAAGAATCCACCTTTAATGCAGGAGACCTGGGTTTGGAAGCTCCCCTGCAGAAGGAAATGGCAACCGACTCCAGTAATCTTGCCTGGGAAAATCTCATGGACAGAGGAGCCAAGTGGGCAACAGTCCATGGGGTCGCAAAGAGTCTGACGCAACTTAGCAACTGAAAACAACAAAATGAGGGGCTCTTCCTTTCCATGATTCCTTATCCTGGGGGATCTGCAGATGTTTCAAGCTCTGAGTGTGAGTCTTGGATGAGTTGTTAATGAGTTTAAATATTAATCTCAGGGACTGATATTCTCATGTTGTTCTCATGTCATTGAACCTGTCAATATTCTTTGACATCAGCTTACCTTTACTTAATTTAAATACATAGAAAGGTGATTACCTTTAAGGAGAAAAAAAAAATTCAATAAGGCACAATGCCTGCCTTTGAGGAGAGTATACACTATTGCTATTTAATATGAAATAAAATGTAGTAAATGATTGCAAGTGGTGCAAAATGTGATGAGAACTCTGAGGCAAGAGAGAGGATTCTAGACTTGGCTCATAGTATTGTATCCCTTGTTTTTAAAGGGCACCAAGAACTAAAAGGTCATTGTCCTTCGCCTCAGAAAGTTTTTGTCTTATTTAGTGAGAGTGGGTATAGAAGTAAGAATGAAATGTAGAAACACTCAAAGAGAAATTAATATAAATAATGACCAGTTCATGTAAATATCTAATGGCAGGGGCCAAATGCTAGCTTGAAGGGGAGTTATGAGTACCTGTGACATGTCTTCTGCAATGTCATGTACGAAATTGATGAGGAGAATGGTGTAATTGAAAATACATTCATTTCAGTCAATATTAATGTGATTCTTGATACCATGTGCTTTCGTTGAATGGATTATGTATCAAAGTGTGGAAGAAATGTGAATTAGAGTTGGGACCAGGACAAACAGAGCTGAGAGCAATGGGAAATGCTACCCAGGAGGAAGTTTTTGTCTTAGGCAAATGAAAAACACGGATTGGAGCAAGGTGAGAATTCCTAAGTAGGGGATGACCTAGCAAAGTCTAGGGGTAAGCAGCAAATAAAGATGGGAGATGGTAGGGTGGTTGACATGGCCAAGAAAGATTTCTGCATAGACCAGAGAGGTGAGAGAGTCAGGGGGTATGGCTGTTCCTATTTTGAACCGCAGATTGCTGGGAAGATCAACTGGAAGGTCGAGATGATCACTCTGGTAATTTAAGTGGGCAAGTGGGCTGGGTGTAGATTGTGGAAAATGGGGAGAGAGTATGTTTGGTTGGATAGCTGCTCAAATCAAGCCTTTTGTTTACAGGTGGAAATGAAGCTCCTGTATTGCCAGATTTCAATTTTCAATAAAAACTTAACAATCTGTATTTTTTCTTTGAAGTCTCTCAATTGTTAAATGTTGCCCATGCATTCAAATATCAGGCCCTTTCCTACAGATGCATCATAAAACAAAGAAGAACAAAAAGGCATGTTCCAATCTTCCTTGGTGAGAGCTCTAATCTGATTAATTTGGTCTTACCTAAATGTATTTAATTATTTTTGGTCTGACAGTATAAAGTGATTGTGAAAAAAAAAAAAAAACCTCTGTTGCTATTGTGAGAAACATGAACAAAATTCTTAGTTTTCCACTTTGAAAGATTTGCCAAGTTGTTTGATCTGTTTCATCATGAATTTCTGTTAGGTAGAAGACATATTACATTCCAGTGATATAAGCTGCTAAGTAGTGCACACAGAGTAAATTTGTACTTTTGATTCTACTGTAGTTCTGAATTTTTGTGCTTTTTTCCAGTCCTAAATATATGTATTCTCGGTGCTTACTTATTTATACATTTTAATACCTTCTATTATATCATCTGGGGAAAAAATAACTTCTTTGGTTTTGTTTTTTCTTTTTATGCAAAACGAGAAAGATACTGGTAACACAATCACAAGCCCAGAATCTCTGAATGAGTCATATAATCAAACCCTACAATTGACACAGACTCTATAAACAGAGACTATCAGAGTAGAAACTCATACTAAAAAACAGGATTGTAGCAGATTCTGTTGTATTACAGAACTCATTTCTGTTTCATTTCAGCTATGCATCCATATTCTTAAAACTTTCAGATTTGGCAAGTACAGCATTTCCACAGACCAATGTCAAAGGCATCCCTCTTCAATATTATAAAAACTCACATCTTTGTCAGGTCATTACTGTTTTTCAGGAATTAATTGATAGGGATTACCTGAAGAATCCAGAGAAAGAGCAGGTGCTTCGACCTGGCTATCACGGAGGCGGTAATAAACGTAATGATGGCTTGCTGCCTGAGGATTCGTGGCACCAGGTACCCATTTCAGCCCAAACAGATTGCAAATATATCCCTCCTCTCCAATCACCCTATTAATTTGGAAATACTTAGATCTAAATTTCAGCATAGGAATCTACAGATCCTACCAATTACAATAAGCCACCTTGTCCTACTAAAACCGCCACAGTGCTGTTTGGTTTAACAGAGAATGATAATTTAACTTTGGAATAATCTTGACGTTGTAAAAAGAATTAAAATTATAACTCTTCCACAATCTTGCTGTGCAGCTTTCTATAGACAGTAGTGTGCCGAATTTCAAGTAATATTCTTCTGTTGGCCCATATCCCCAGGTCCTGGATAAAAATGAAATGTGCATTTCATAAGAAGATCCCAGCGAGCAGTAATAAGAAAAAGTATTCAATCATAGTCAATTGGTTAAAGCTTTGGGGATGGGCTCAAGTCACCATTTTCTTCTTCTTCTTTTTTAATAAGGACACAAATAAAAAAAGTAAACTGAGCTATTTTTTCCGCCTCCACCAGATCAAATCAGCTAGGGAAATAGATGCCGTTATATCTTTAGCAACATGAAGATAATGTCCACTGGATTGTTTCAGAATTAGTGGAAGCATCATCAATCACCTCAATTACAATAAACAAAAATTCTAGTCAATGTAATATAAGATCCTTTAAGTGTAACCTGAGATCAAATAAAAATATATACCTGATGCCATTGTGTTACCACCCCCAATTTAAAAAAAAAAAAAGTGAGGGGGAAAGGAAGTGTATTTTTTCCATTGTTTTTTCGTTGCTCAGTCGTGTCCGACTCTTTGCAACCCTATGGCCTATAGCCTTCCAGGCTCCTCTGTCCCTGGGATTCTCAAGGCAAGAATATTAGAGTGGGTTGCCATTTCCTTCTCCAGGGGATTTTTCCGGACTGAGGGATCAAACCTAAGTTTCCTGCATTGGCAGGCAGATTCTTTGCCTCTGAGCCACCAGGGAAGCCCTATTTTCCATTAAATTTATATATATATTAAAAAAAAAAAAAAAAAACCTGGCAATGCCAGGTCTTTGCATTATCAGGATTTCCATTTTCATAGTTGTCAAGAAAACTGAAAACAGAAATTGCCCGGAGGATGTTTTAATTATTTGAAAAATTAAGAGTCTTATGTAATTGTATATTTCTAAGGTTTTTAGGTAGTCCTTTGAATTGGCTTCTTTTTTGGAAGGCATTTTTTAATAAGGAATTTTATCATGCTAGATGTAAATAAATCAGTTTTCAAAAACAACAAATACTCCCCAGTGTGGTCAAACATATTTTCACATTGGCATCCTTTGGTCTTGCACAGAAATAAAACATCTTCCAAAATTTTGAAATCTAGGAAACAAAACCCAGACTGCCCAAGCAGACATATTTTTGTGAAAATCTTGAGTAAAGCTTTTTTTTTTTTTTTTCCTTTTACCTACTAGGAAATCTTTTTACAGCCAATATTACAGCTAGCATATTATGCCACTCCGAAACAGTTGGGAACTTACGTTCATTCACATTCACTGTAAAAGGAATTTTCCTCTGTCTCAGCTCATTATAAGCAGATGCTACTGAATATATTGAAAAAAAAAAAATTCAATGGTACCTAAGAATAAAAAAAAAAATTAAAACAAAAAAACAAAAACACTTAAAACAATAGTTGTTTAGAGAGACCTCCACGGATCCCAGTGCTCCGGAACCTTCTCCTGGGTTGTGAACAATCGAAGATTTATTCGAGCTCTCTGCACACTGGGAAATGAAGACCCAGAAGCTCATTATCATGTCTATTAAAAAGCAGAAACTGGGGTACATCTAAGAAAAGATGTATTACTTTTTAAACCGCACAGCAAACCGCAGACCAATAGGGACTTGAACTATATAAAAATACTCTCAGTAGTAGGAGAGTGGGGAGGGAGTGGGGGCGGGGGGGTGAAATTCACTCTCCCAAACAGCAGGAAAATACCACACTACTAACTTCCTTTGTTGTCACAGCTTTGGAAAAGTGGCTCTGTCCTATCCTTCTTGAAAAGTGATTTTTGAAGTCAGACTTTTGGTTCGATCAGAAGACTAAATGGGACTATTAGAGTAACTCTGGGGACCCTGCTCCAGGAAGGGTGAGGGAGGGTTTGATTAGCAATGACCAGTTAAATTCTAGTTAACCTCAATTAGAAACCTTCACCTTTGCTAATTGGATTAATTTGTCAGCAGGCAGTAGACTTATGAAGTGTACTGAAGCCAAATTTGTGCTACTCTATGATGAGATAAAAATCATTGGTGTGGGGAGACTCATTTCTTAAGAGTGCATCTATAGCCAATTTCTGCAAAGGTAGGACAAAGTTGAATTTTACTATCAAGTTGGAAGAGACATTTATTACAGTGATTCTCTTTGCAGCCTGAAAAAGAATATGCCCAGTAAGCAAATTCTCTTTCAATTAAAAGCCTTCCAAACTTAGGGTTTAATGAAACTTTAATTAAAGTCAGTGGAAAAGTCACGTTCAGGAAAAAAAATAAATAAAGGTACGCAAAAGTGTCCTTTTCATTCTCTCTTGACTAATCCAAAGATACTGTCTCTTTTTCCATTTTTTTTTTTTTTTAGTGTTTTGTGCACAAAAAGACATAGACCAACAAAACCTGTTGCATTATAGACCATCTCATCACCCAAAGACAAGGAATGTCTACGTTCTCATTAAATGGAAAAGCACGTGACCACGCTGCGCCCAATAACATGTTTCAGAGAGCGGCAGTGTGCTTCCCACGGGGCTCAGCGGTAAAGAGCTCATCTGCCAAGGCAGGAGCTGCAGGTTCAATCCCTGGGTCAGGAAGATCCCCTGGAGGAGGAAATGGCAACCTACTCCAGGATTCTTTCCTGGGAAATCCTGTAGACAGAGGAGCCTGGCGGGCTACAGTCCAAGGCGTGGCAAGAATTGGACACAACTCAGTGACAGAGTGCGCAGTCATGTTCTTTGTGAACAGTCTACTTCACAAAAACTAAGCATCAAATCTGCAGGACAGTTTGTTGGGCTCCATTTTAATGATAAAAATATAATATGATATTTCTCAACCTGTTAGGGTATCTGTGAATGGGTCCAGTTTGAAGAAATAAAATGACAATGTCAATCACACATATTTCCTGTGGTGGAAATAAAATCCCTCCAAGTGGGTCCAAGCTCGAGTGAACAGAGACTCTCTTATACTTGAAAATATGTTAATAAGGCTTCAAAATATTGTGTCTTCAAATTGGCTAAAGGGCAAATTGCTGTCATCAGTACCATCCGTCTCCTGGGTGAACTGCACCCATCTGCTTAAACAGACACAAGGCTACCAATGTCGCGTACCTGTTTCAAAGTACGAAAGAGAGTCTGTGGCATTTTCTGCTTTTATCTATTTCACAAAGGGAGGCAAGGGAAATTAGTATTCCATACATATTCTAAGAGAATATAGGTTGTGTTTAAGAGGTCAACCTTTTTTCTTTTCTTTTTTCTCTTATAATAAAGGTGCTACAAATAGGACCTTAAATTCTTTGCCTTTACAAACAAAGCATTTCACAGGAAGGAGACAATAAAAATGATCAGATTATGACAATTAATGGCAACGTTTCCTCTGTGTGTGTGTGTGTGTGTGTGTGTGTGTGTGTGTGTGTGTGTGATCTACCTATGACCAGGGCACTGAACATTCCTTGTCCGTAACCTGAATCAAACCTCCTTGTCACCTGTTGATAATAGAGAAGAAAGGAAGCCAACCATCAGGATCAGGGCACAATAATGTCTGTTGACGATAAATTATCAAAACAATAATCATGTTTAGCCAATCCCTTTGTGTAAAACTGTTATTATGATTCCAGTGCCAGCTGTCTGAAACTTTAATTTAAGTGCTTGCTTGAGGCAAGACATTTGGAATGCTAGTTTAGAATGTTTTATAGCTCAAGCAATATGTTTTACTAACCTCAAATACTGTGATGATGGTTTAAATGGTGACTATAATTTGTACATGGGGGCTCCAGGGTGAGTTTTGCTTTTCCAGAGAAGTGTCTGCTGCATCAAAAATTCAGACATTTCTGGGTTATCTTGGGTTCCCTACCCTTGGGGCCCTGGATACAGCATCTCCCTGCCCACAGGTAAGCACTGCAGATGGTTAACTTTGAGGACGTTGCTTCAAGTTGCTGCAGTTGGAATGTTCCTCAGAAACAGCCATGTTCAGCGGAAAGCACAGTGCTAGAAAAGCTATGGTTTAGTGTTAGGTGGGTAAGTAACTTTCATTCTGTTCCTCACCAACCAGTCACTTGACTCTAGACCTTTTGAAAAGAAGACAAAAATCAGATCCTGTCACTGTCTCCACCACATATTCATCATTCCTTAGTGATGGATCAGCAAGATGTTGGTATGTTGCTAATAAAGGATAAGATTCTACTTTAAATATAGGAGGCCCCAGGATATAATCCATCTATAAGAATTTTTGCAGTTGTCTTTATCATGCATAAATTATAAGAATGGAAAGATGAAGGCCACTTAAGATTAGTTGCAATGTATCTTTTTATATTAGACTATTATTAAGATAGCATAATATTAAAAACATTATGTCATTTTAGAATAAATTCTAAAGCATATTATATCCACTATCTCAATATCATAGCAGCATCTTTTCATGATAAAGGCTCATTTTACAATGGAAATTTCAGGAATTTAAAGAAGTTATATTGTTACTGAAAGGTAGGGGTCTGGCTGCTGTCCACTCAAAAGCCATTAGAGAAGCCAGGTTGAAGGAAAGGAAATTGCTTTATTTCAAATGCTGGCACCTGGAGGGTGGGCAGGGCAGATGTCTGTCCAAAGGCTAACTTCCAGCACTGACGATCAGTGGACAACAGCTTTTATAGATATAGTGGGGAGAGGAGGCTACATGCAGAAACAGCACAGTCAGCTGACAGTCACGTTCAAATTGATTGTCATTGGTTCTGACCAGAGTCATATTGGTTATTTTAGGTTAAGTCAATCTGATTGGTTTGTTTCCATTTCTTTGAGGCTAGTTCTCAGAACCATGACAGCTTATGTCAGGGTACAGTCTGGTCATCTTGTGGTTAACTTCTCCACCGGGGGTTTCAGTATCTATAAGACAGCTCACAGGACGTGGTTCAGAATATCATCTATAGCTGTTGAGAAGAAACTAAAGGTTCTTGACTACGCTTCATGACTACATTATTATTTGTTCTCCTTTGAATGTTTTCCTTTGTTTCTGAATGTTCCCATTTCTCTGATTAAACTTATTCTTTGACTAAAGTTTTCCACAGACAACAGGCAGGCAGAGGACATGGGGGAGTTGGGGCAAGGGTGATGGGGTCCTGCTCTGTTTCACTATGACCAAGTGGGTCACGGATCTCCAAAGACCAAGGCCCAAAGCTGGGTGACCCGAGTCAACCAGAAACACCTGCAGTTTTCAACTTTTCACAATTCCTTCTGGATTCTCTGAATCATCAAAGAATACTTTCAAGAGACATTACTTTGCCAACAAAGGTCCGTCTAGTCAAGGCTACGGTTTTTCCAGTGGTCATGTATGGATGTGAGAGTTGGACTGTGAAGAAAGCTGAGCGCTGAAAAATTGATGCTTTTGAACTGTGGTGTTGGAGAAGACTCTTGGGAGTCCCTTGGACTGCAAGGAGATCCAACCAGTCCATTCTGAAGGAGATCAGCCCTAGGATTTCTTTGGAAGGAATGATGCTAAAGCTGAAACTCCAATACTTTGGCCACCTCATGTGAAGAGTTGACTCATTGGAAAAGACTCTGATGCTGGGAGGGATTGGGGGCAGGAGGAGAAGGGGACGACAGAGGATGAGATGGCTGGATGGCATCACTGACTCGATGGATGTGAGTCTGAGTGACCTCCAGGAATTGGTGATGGACAGGGAGGCCTGGCGTGCTGCGATTCATGGGGTTGCAAAGAGTTGGACACGATTGAGCGACTGAACTGAACTGAACTGAACTGAATCTTTGATAGAATTTGTCTTCTCTTTACAAACACTACAACCACCAGTGAGTGTAAGTTACAAATTTAATGTCTATGTTTCTGGGGGAAATTTTTTCCTACTGGAGGTTCCTAATATCTAATGGTTGTTTTGAGTGTTAGGCATTTAATAAAATTGGGGAATAACTTGATACCTAAAGTATAACTCAGGTTGTATCTTTTCCCACCATATAAAAAAGCCTAATTTAACTTAAGAAATGTCTCCTGAAATTTTACAAGATGAAAATTGGCTGGTGGAGACAGGTGGGAAAACATGCTGAAGCTACGGCAAATATATACTCTTCTCTGATGACAGTTTTTATCCAGCTGATTGACTCATACAATAGCAGTTGTCTCAAATTATCCGGATAGAAGAACCACACATATGTGCATTGGTCATATGTATATCCAGATGCATTTCTGGAAGAAAAAAGCTATGTAAAAATCATTCCCAAACACAATTCCTGACACAGAGAAGGGGTATAATAAATATAAAAGCAAATATGTACCAACATCAATACATTTCTTTTTACTGGTACTGGGCAAGCTTATCTTTTGAAAGAATTCTAGAGGAAATGTGATATAAAGCAATAACGTGCGCTCTCCTTTCTTTGTGCTGGTTTTATAATTCCAGATGATTACATATGAATCTGTAGTGGGCTGCCTTTGAAATTACTATGCGGAGAAATAAATGCTCTACTTAACTGGCATCTACAATGTGACTTGTCAATCAATTTGTATTTTTTACAAAGTCACCATTTATAGAATATAGATGATGCTTGCAACATTAATGAACATGCAAAAAATGTTGGTGTTTCTCAAGAAACAAGGCAGAAGGGGTATATAAAAGGCCGTATAAGGAATGTTTATCTATGTAGAATGAATGAGTTGAGACAGTAGTTAATCAATAGAGTCAAATTAGAGGATGTTTCACTGGAATGCCTCATTGTTTGGGGAGTACCCAATTTTTAAATCCTCAAAGTTTAGCACATAACTGATGTCCGTGATGATGGAACTGGACTCAACCTGAGTCAACTCAATTATTTACTGGTTTTTTTTACTGGATTATTTACATTGGTGATCAGTGTCCACACAATCAAATGGATCAACTACTTGGCAATTCAAAGTGGATAATATAGTGTAATATTTTGGGGCCTCAGTTTTGAGGTGAAATTGGCATGACTATTTTCTTGCTTTGTCTATTTTTTAAAAATTGATTTTCATGCAATGATCAATGTTGATAGTATTTTTTAAAATGTTCATTCTGTTAACTGTTAGATGATAAGATAGTGATTTTGTTTTTAATAAAATGCTTATGTATTTTCCATTAAGAAAATTAGATTTTTTCCATCATAATAATATTCATGTTCACATCTCTACATGCAGTGACCAAGTTTTCTTTTTAAAATGATTCAAGCACCCAGTCCTTTTATTTCATTTCTATAACATTTATGCTGGCCTACATCTTTATACCAGTATTTTGGCTCCTGGTTAGGCCTAGTGAAAAGTTTGCACTTTATTGCTTTTCTTATGCTGTTTAAATACCATTTTATCCTTTTTGTCAGTCACTTTCCTGCTCAATCTTCTGTAGGCTACTTTTTCCACCAGCTTTCTAAGTAGATTTCACACATTCATTTATTTGTTCATTCACCCACTTATTCAATAAATAGGTTATCACCAACTACAATGTCAAGAGAGTAGGCATTGTGTGAACTGCAAACAAGTAATGGTTTCTACCCTCATGGGGTTTAAAATCTAGGTTTGGAAATAAAATCCATAAAAATAGTTTTAGTACAGAGGCCCTAATATCAGGTTGTCTGGGATGGAAGCCAGGTTCTTCAATTCATCAGTTGTATCTTTGGGTAATTTGCTTAACCCAGCTATGCCTCAGTTCCCACATCTGTAAACTGAGTTGAGTGATACCACTTATATCAAGGGATTATTGTGAGCATTAAATGAGACAAGACATGTAAAACCTTAGAACATTCTGGTTTAACAAAAGCGCTCAAGACAAGTTCAATGGAATGGTTAAGGGGAAGAGAATAAATAAGTATAATTCAAGGAAATTTGAAACAAACAGAAAGAAGGAAGGAAAGTGTTAGTCACTCAGTCATGTCCAACTCTTTGCTACCCCATGGGCTGTAGTCCACCTGGTTCCTCTGTCCTTGGAATTCTCCAGGCAAGAAGACTGTAGTGAGTAGCCATTCCTTTCTCCAGGGGATCTTCCTGACCCAGGGATCAGACCTTGGTCTCCTGCATTGCAAATTCTTAACCACCTGAGCCTTGAGGGAAGCCCAAATAAAGCCTTGGAGTATTCTGGTTTAACAGAAACACTCAAAACAAGTTCAATGGGATGGTTAAGGGGAGAAGAATAAGCACGTATAGTTTAAGAACATTTGAAACAAACCAAAAGAGGGAAGGAAAGGAGGGGGTCGAGGTCTTTCAAAGAGAAGAGAAAACCATTCCACACATGAGTGCTTTCAGGAGACCCCATGATCAAAGTGATGTTGAAGGTGTGGCTGGAGGGATTGATCAGGATATGATTGACAGGTCAAGAATGAGGGGTGCAAAGCCTGGACAGAACCAGCACAGTTTCCTGAGGAGCATTCATAGCTCATCACACCAGTTCACCCAGTAGGATTGTCCTTACACTACCCCCTGCGCTTGGAAGTCCACAGTGTTCCTTCTTCTGGCTCACTGCTGAGCTTTCTGGGCATGGCTTTGATGAGCAAAGAACATTCAGACCTTGTTGGGCGGCATTGCACCCTACCCACTCTTCCTTTACTGACGTCCTGGTGCTATTACATTACATTAAAAAATATACCTGCACACATGAGAAGATGCTCAATATTGCTAACTGTTAGAGAAATGCAAACTAAAACCGTAATCAGGTACCACCTTACACTGGTTAGAATAGCCATCATTAAAAAGTCTACAAATAACAAATGCTGGAAAGGATGTGAAGAAAAGGGGAATCCCCCTACACTGTTGGTGAGAATCTCAAGTGGAGAGTAATATGGAGGTTTTCCAAAAAAACTAAAAAATGGCTGCCCTATGATCCAACAACTCCACTCCCGGGCATGTATTCAGAGAGAACTCTAATTAAAAAAGACATTCCTCCCCAACCTTCCCACCCACTCAGTGCTCATTGTAGCACTATTTACAATAGCCAAGACATGCAAACAACCTAAATGTCTGTCAATAGTTGGGTGGATAAAGAAGAGGTGCTGTATTTATACGATGGAATATTAGTCAGCCATATAAAAAGAATGAAATAATGCCATTTGCAGAAACATGGATGGACCTAGATAGCATCATACTAAATAAAGTCAGAAAGAGAAAGACAAATACCATATTATATCACTCATACATAGAATCTAAACTATGACATAAATGAGGTTATCTACAGAACAGAAACAGATACAGAGAACAGACTTGACGTGGCCAAGGGGAAGGGGTGGGGAGGGATGAATGGGAGTTTGAGATGAGCAGATGGAAACTATTACATATAGAATGGACAGACAGCAAGGTCCTACTATACATACAGCCTGGGCAACTGTAGTCAGTATCCTGCAATAAACCATAATGACAAAGAATATGGAAGAGAATAAAAATATAAGTGTATAACTGTATCACTTCGCTGTATAGTGTAGAAATTAACACAACATTGTAAATCAACTATACTTCAATCAAATAAATTTGAAAAGGAATATGCCCATGAATTTCTCCCTAAACTATTAGCCACTTGAGATCAAATCCTTTGTCTTTGTAGATGCACCTACAAAGATGCACCGCCTGCCACCACATAGACACTCAAGAAACCCATGTTGATCTCAAGAATGTGACAAATAATCTGGTTTTCACAAGCAAGTGGTAGACTTTAAGTCCCTATAGCCTGGTTCATTGTGAGTTTTCCAATAGTTCTGTGCCTTTACTGGGTCAAGCTCACTCACTTTAGAGTGAGAGTGGCTCTCTGAATCCCACTGTCAACTCCTTTGAAATGTCAAGAGCAAAGTCATCAGTGGACAGGATGTCCTTGCCTTTTCATTTTGGAGTGCCATCAAATTTTAATGTCAGAAAATTTCCCCTACTGAAGGAACATCCCAAGTTTTACCAAACTGCATTGACCTTGAATTGGATTCATAAACTCTAAACATGAGAGTAGAGGGTTTTTCGGCACTTTTCTTCTCTGGGCAAAGCAAAGAGTAAAAGACATATAATAGGGTGAGAGAGTTACAAGGGATCCCTTCTCCTGCCTCTTCATCTCTGCTGGAACACTATAGACATAAAGAAACTGGCTTTTAAAACAATTCTTACTGAGAAATACACACATATGCATCTTAAAGGGGTAGAAGAATATTAAAAAAACAACAACAACTTTTCTGTCTCCATCATATTTTAGAACCAAATGGAATTCAAGTACATTTTTCATACTTACTTTACTTTCAGATAATGCATTAAATAGTCACTAATGCCTTTAAGACAGAGTCAGAAATTGCATTCCTGTAACTGAGGTCAAATCTCATTGAAGAGTTAGGGTTCTTGGATTGATTTATATCATTTCTTTATTCACTTCTTTTTCATTTATTTCTTTTCTTCCTTGACCTGGAGAAGAGGCCACCAACTAACAAAAGCCCCAGTGCCATTGAAACTCTGGATGAATAATACTGACCCACATTAGCAAGCTGAGAATCCCATCTCTTTCTAGAGTATAGAGTAAAAAAAATTATAGAATAAAAAATAAAGAGGTTATCAGTCTTATAGTTTGTCTTCTCTTGTGATGCAGATTAAATGGTTATAACTTCACTAGACTTCAATCTACTTGACATCTGTCAAAAGGTTGGGGTCATCTTTCATCCATTAGTAAGGGTCTCCATTTCAGCAATCCCCTCCATACCCATATTCATGTCAGATATAATTGTCTGCTTCTTGTCAATCTTTCCTGTTAATGGAATCAACAAGTGCTGAAACTAGGCAGAAAGAAAATGCTGGCTCTTTTCAGGGACACAAGAGCAAAGAGTAAAAGGGAAACACGGCGCCTGGACCCCTTGTCGTCTAATATCCTCTAATTTCGTTTCCAACTCAGAAACTTCCTATTATGCCAACTTCTAAGCTACAGAATTGCTTTGCAACTAAAATGCTGCAAATGCTTCAACTCCAGATTTCCATTTGTGGGCCTGATCTGTCTCACGCTGTCATTTTGGTAGATGCTAAAACTTTTGCATGGGCAAAATGAGGGTAGACATTGCATACACATAATCTGTCTTTGGAAATAATGGGTGGATTTTGCATCTAGTTTCAGAGCTAAAAAGTGTCCAGCTATGATACACTCGACCCCATCACCCAAGCCTCAGTTATCACATTACTCACTTACTGTGCTGATATGTAGACTCTACCACATCTTTGTGGTAAATCCACACATTATGTGTGTGTGTGCTCAGTTGTGTCTGACTATTTGCCACCCTATGGACTGTAGCCTGTCAGGCTCCTCTGTCCATGAGAGTTTCCAGGCAAGAAGACTGAAGTGGGTTGCCATTTTACTGCACCGCCTGAGAAGCCCACAAGCTATGCATCGTCTGTTTAATTCAAAATGTTGGAGAGAAGAGTTTGGAAATACACTTAATCCATACTTCTGACTGCTTTAAATTCTTATTCATGTGTGATTGATCTTGGATTCTTTCAGAAGGAACAGGAGTCACTACATCAACCAATTGTCCTGTCCCCTTGAATGTGGGATTGGACTCATGAGTTTATTTTAGATCATCTATTCTTCCTAAAATGCATGAGTCTAAGAATCTTGTTGGACAGTTACAAAATCAATAGCATATGATAAAGGGTGTGGTTAGCACAGGAAAACCACATGTCCAGGATGCACTTTGAAACGAAAGGCCAACCTTTAACCACGAGAGCCCCCTGGGTACTTCTTACCCAGAAAATCTCTCACTAAATCATGTTCCAGCTATTTATGAAAGCATGATGCTGTTTTGTTTTTTTTTTTAAACATAAAAGCAAACTTAAAGTGGCTAAAAAATCCTTATCTGAGCAGTTTCAGGGAGTAACTCTATAGTTTAAACTTCATGTAAGCTTTTCTTCATTTGATTTCTAAGTTCATTCTAATGTGTTTAGAATTGCATTTGTATCTTCAATTCATGAGTCAGTGGCAAGAAATGAATATAACAGCTTGGAAGAGGCAAGTACAGCATCGCTAACAAATATAAGGCTTTTTGCCCCACTAGCATAGGAGAGAATATCTTGACATTGACATGATATATATCATTAAATATTATATATATTTATCATTATATATTATAAAATGCCATATATTTTTATTTATTCAATGTACATGAACTTGGGCAAACTCTGGGAGATGGTGAGGGACAGGGAAGCCTGGCATGCGGCACCCCATGAGGTCATGAAGAGTGGGACACAACTCAGTGACTGAACAACAATAACAACTTATTATATATGTATATTATTAAATGCATATGACATATAATAAGCATATGCTGCATATACATATGCTGTATCATATATATACCATGTATTCATAACTATATATGTGCGTGTGTTATATATGTCATTTAATTAAATGTTATGTAGTGTGTTTGATAAAGATTTTATATATTTAATAACATATGAATATATAAGCTATAAAATACATATCTAATAAAATAAGCACCTTTGGTTAAACATGTTCTAGATACGTAATGGCTACCTGACCTTGGGCAAAGGTTTCTCTTGGACATGGATTGCACTTTCCATGACTGATGCATTTCCACAAGCCAAGATTCCCATACCACCATCCCCCTCAGTCCAAACACATACACTCCATTTTAAAATCATTCCGCCACTTTTGTTCGATTGAGTTTGTTAACTGCCAAATCACTGAGTCACGCCACTCTTTTCCTCCTCAGAAGTCTGTGCCAAGTTCTGTCTCTGAGGCAAAGCAAAAATAAACACCTTTCACTAGCACTTCAGTCTCGTGGTAAAATACGAGGGCATCCTCTCACTCTCTGCAGAGCAGACCCAGAAAACATCCCTTTCTGAATTTTCTGCCTTTCTCATTCTATTTTCTCCCAGAGTCTGTTTGCAAAACATTTTATGGAATTGGCAAGTTATTTGCACTGCTTTTGCATTGCAGTCTGCCTAATTCAATTGCAATTATTTGTAAACTGCCGCCATAACTCTTTCTTGGCTAATGTCTGCAAACTGTTTACTAAACAATAAACTTAATCATGCATTCATTGTTGCAAATGTCTCCAAATGGTTTCAGAGGAGAGCTGACTTGACATTTTTGCCTATTTGCAAAGCCATGAAGGATGTTTTCTGAATGTACGCTAAGTTCTATAACATTTAGTCACTCCATTTCCTGAGCTTCCTCTGATCTATGACGAACTGGGATAGCCTCTCTTTGAGGTCAGCCAATGTGCTGTGCCAATAGTGATGGATTCAAAGCAAACTGAGCAGGAGATGATGCGATGGTAGCAGGGAAAGAAGAGAAAGTATGACAGCATGCTACAGGCCACCGTCAGCTTACATAAACATTAGATGATTAGTCACCAGGCATAATAACCAAGTATCTATCGTATTTAAAGGCCCTGTGTGAGACTCCTTGAGAGGTGTAGGATATGTAGATAATGGCTCTGCTCATTGGGGAGCTTATGGGATGTGAAGATGAGAGGAAGAGGAAAGATCAAAATATCTTCCAATTTACAACCTAGATATCTGAAGAACTCATGATGCTATAATAATAGACAAATCAGGATGAGAAAATGGTTTGGAATATGTGAGAAATATGGCTCAAAATGTGTTGGTTTGAGCCAGCAACAGCATAATTTGCCAGAGTAGTTTATAAAAAATGCTTACCAAGTAGTTTGGAGTGTGAGAATGCAGGAAAAGTCTGTCTGGAGATACTGGGAGCATTGGTATAGGGTGTGGCTAACTTTGGGAATGAACAAGATTTCTCCTTGAAAGAGGTTGGAGAGGACAGGCAAACTCTTGTAGTAGAGTGGAGGAAGATGAAAACTTAGTGAAGGATATAGAAAAGGGTGGCGAAAAGACATCCCAATTATTACCTAATCATAAAAACAAGGGAGCATTTTAAGAAGTCCATGGTGTGAAATGATTTGGCGTAGGTATGTTGAGAGGTATGTGGAGATACATTGAGAAGAATGGGAAAAGCTTGCAGAGTTCATGATGAAGAAGCGACAGGAGATCCAGCTGCAATTGCTGGGATCGCACAGAGTCAGACACGACTGAAGTGACTTAGCAGCAGCAGGAGGAGGGATGCTGAGAGAGCCAGTGTGAGTACCAGTGGCTGCCCCCTGGAGAATTCTAGCTGTGAAAAGGAGGGAGTAATGGCCAGTGCACTTTCTACAATTTTCCCATTTTCCTTTTCTTCACAATCTTGGTTCAGGTCATTTTACCTAAATTGTTAACACCTCCTCCACCATCCTCAGTCTCTGCTTATGAACTTATTCAATTAATGAGGGAAAAATAGAGCAATCAGAGAACTTCCATACGTTTTCCTGTGTGTCTGTATCCATTGTAGTCTACCTACTTTTCCCCTTGTTACTATGAATGATTGATCTAAACTCCTCCATCAAGCCAACCATCCCATCCCTTCCTGCCTACTCAAGAACACTGTTCTGGCGATTTCCTCCTCTTTCCTACACCCCATTTCACCTCATCTGTACTTGAATGCTCTAATTTCTTTCCCTCCTGTGACTCCACTCTTTCTCCAGGTCTTGCTCCATCTCTCTGCCCGTGCTTGCTGCTGTCAGTTCATCTCATCCTACTCTGTCTAGGTTTCAGTGAAAACAGCTTCTAACACTTTACCTGTTCACTGAAACAACTCTTATCAGGGTCAATATGCCTTCCACATAGGATGACCCCACTTTCTCTTGAATCTCTCTCCCCACTTCACTGGACACTATTTCTATCCTGTTGCTGATACCTCCTCAATCTTCTGACTTCGAAACAGCAGAGCATGCCAGGAACTGTTTTTTCTACTTCTCATCTGTATCTATGGAGAAGTAAATGGCAACCCAGTCCAGTATTCTTGCCTGAAAAATCCTATCAACAGAGGAGCCTGGTGCTCTATAGTCCAAAGGGTCATGAAGAATTGGACATGACTGAGCTACCAAGCATGTGTGCAAGCATTTCTATCTAATTTTGACTTCCTAAGTGATTCCATCCTTTACTTTGGTTTTCAAACATCACCTAAATACTGATAACTCCGAGATCATATCTCCAGCCTGAGTTTCTTCCCTTAACTCCAAATATTATGTAGCATCAGTGACACAGTAGGATATTGACTGGGGGACTTTTCCTGGAGGGGATGGATCATGAGGATCAACTTCCTCACGACCAGTTGATGACTGGGATTCCCCATCAGGGGATATAAAGAAGCTAAAGTCAGCAAATCAAGCAGAGTTAGAGGATGAAAAATGAGTCGCCAGAAGCAAAGACTCAGAATCAGATCAAGGAAGAACCGCAGCTGGCACCAGATTCCTGGCAAGGTAACATTACATCAAACATGGAGCAGATAAGATAGTGGATCACTTTCAAAAAACTCAATCAGCAATATATGGGAGATTTCCTATATGACAGAGAGTAGGTTCTAGGCCTAGGCTCTAGTTTCGGCATTTAGATTTTGAGAAATACAGAGCATGACTACATGGTATACCCCAGCTTGAAATCTTATTCATCCATTGCAGACTCAAAGCTTTGCCTAGTATAACCAGTTCTGACCGGTTATGGGTGTCTGACTGCAAGAGAGATGTTTAACATCAGTTAAAAAAAAAAAAAAAAAACAAAAAAATAAAAACTAAAAACAAAACCAAAACCAAAAAAAAAAAAAATCCACTCTGCAATGCCAGGGTACTGATTGGTTAATTCTGCAAAGGCCTCATCTGGGAAACCCACCATCAGGTTTCCCAAACCATTCCACTGGAATCAGATATTTTCCTCTTGTAAAACCGGCCGGAAAATACAACTTGTAAAATACTCCAACCACTTTGCCAAACCAGCCAGAGAGTACCACGCCTCTCGACTTTCTAAGAATGTCTGCTCTATAATGAAAAACATAAGGACCCCACCCCCACCCCAGCCTCTCCATATGAGCTTCAATTCAATGAAAAAGAGCACTTCATTCTGCTGGAGCATTCTTTCCCCACCACAAGGACCAGCACATCCTCACAGCTGCAAAACCACAACTTAGTGACCACCCTTCCTTTTTCACTGGTCCCCAACTCAGGGCGCAAACTTCTGCTCCAAAACTATTAAAGTGAATAATCAAAGGTCAGTTAAAAATGTGACACTTACTTGAATCAATGTCTTCTTGAAGGCTTTTGAAAGGTGCAGCAGGCATAAAATTTAATATCGATTGTTGGGGTACGTTCCAGTCCCCATTCAGAGTCATTTCAGAATGACAAATACTTTGTTTTGACCTGCACTGGGCTCGTCTACTGGACACACAGGCATCCCAGGTTCTCTTAGTTGCAAGTGAGCTTTTTTTCTGTCCACTTCTCAGTTTTTTTCTCCCCTCCTTAAATTTCTAGGTTCCTGCCGTCCCCTTCTGCCTGCTCCTCTCAGCTCCTGTTCTAATTTCAGCTGTCATTTCCCTGGCTCTCCCGAGTGCTCTGAGCTCCTGTTCTAATTTTTCATGTCTTCTCCCAGGGCCGCCCTCCTTTCTGTCTCTCTGACCCTCTCCTGCTCGCCTTCCCTTTCTCTCCGACTCTTCCTCTTCCACGTCCCATCGGAGGCTTTGCCTCAGGTTTTGCTGCCGCTCCTGTCTTCTGCAGACTGTTTAATGCAGCCAATAATAGGGTGGCCGTTCCGCTCTGCAGAAATCTCAGATTCACAGAAATAAAATAGATTTTTTTTCATGTTCTTCTAAACCCAAATTTGAATCTCATTCCCCTAAATATTTCTTTCCTCCACTTCCAGATTCTACTTGCGGTTGGAATGAATCTAAGAAGATTTTTTTTTTTAATTCCTTGGTTGACAAGGGCAAAATATTGGGAGTTGATCTGAGATCTTATTCCAATACAGTTTTGTCCAATTTTATTTTCTAAAGAGGTTTAGAGGAATTTCCAGTGAGTATCCATGGAAGTGTGAGCAAAAAATCTTCTACTGTGAGTCCATCATTCATTCCAACAATACTTAAATACATGACTTAGTTAAGGTCATGTTTTGTAAAGTGATGTTTCTCCAGAGTCCATCTCCCCTCTCAGTTGCCTAAAGAAACAATCACACTCTCGTTAATTACACGTGAGTGATTTGCATTATTCACAAACTGCTTCACTAAGGGTGTTTATTGCCAAACTATCTTGGTGGAATTTTGAACATGCTGGTCTGTCCTGGAAGAAAAGAAATTCTCAATGAATGCAGTGTTAGGATATGAAAAGGAATTAATTTACAGTTGCCTTGAATTTAATATTTGAGGACAGAGTTGGTAGTGAGTTCTACCTACTTGTTCTTAAGGACAAAAAGCCTCCTCATATAAAATTTTTCTAGCTTTGGAGATCTGCTGCTGCTGCTAAGTCGCTTCAGTTGTGTCCGATTCTGTGCGACCCCATAGACGGCAGCCCACCAGGCTCCCCTGTCCCTGGGATTCTCCAGGCAAGAACACTGGAGTGGGTTGCCATTTCCTTCTCCAATGCATGAAAGTGAAAAGTGAAAGTGAAGTTGCTCAGTCCTGTTAGACTCTTAGCGACCCCATGGACCGCCGCCTACCAGGCTCCTCCGTCCATGGGATTTTCCAGGCAAGAGTACTGGAGTGGGGTGCCATTGGAGATCTAAGTAGTTCCATATCAAAAAATGAATTCACTCCCTTATTAAAGATTACAGAGACTTCATCTGGAGACATTTTGATTTCTAGGTTATGATCTAAGGGTGAGGGCATCTTCTAGACTTACATAGAATGTTCTCAACACTTGTTGGCAAATTAAAACAACATAGCTCCTGGTTGTTTCCAGGAGTCTGTTTTCATTTTATATCATTTACTGGTTGTTTTGGCGTAATGCCTTCTTGTCTGAAACGTAACATTTTACATTTGTTGGGAATATATACATATGTAAAAGAGGAGAAAGTTTGTATTGGAAAGGTCAGAGTTTAACACTGTACATCTTGCCTCTTATTCCTTCAAGGAGACATTGACAATCTTTCTGGAACTAATTTTGAAGGGCTTTAAGAAATTACAAATGACACGATTTCTTGGCTCTGTACTATTGTTATTATCTTTACAGATGGCGAGTGAAAATTTTAGATTATAACATCCAACTTAAATTGACTCAGTAACCTTACTGAGTCCACTTTGTACCCAGCTTTGTGACGATGGGTGCAGGAACATAAAGATGAATAAGCCTAAGATCCCCTGGAGGTACTTGAGCTAAAGGTCATGTCAGAGGTCAACCAAAAAAATTTTAGCCTCATCTGAAAAATCGTAATCCAAATAGCCTTCTCCACAAAATAACCCGAGTTAAACCTCTCTGGGGTATCTGATTTCTAAAAAAAAAAAGAATATAAAACATATGAATCAAAAGCTATACGCACTTGACTTTTTCACTCATTATTTAGAAAATTGGACAGATTATATGCAAATTTCTCAAGCACAGGCAGAGAGGAAAGAGCAAGAAGTACATATTTCATCCCATGTAAGTTTCTGATTATTTTGCTTGTAATTAAGTCTTCCCTTCCTCCCCCAACCACATCCGGGTGTTTTTTTATTTTATTTCCATGAGAATGATCAGAAAAACAAAGACACGGGGAAGAGGAAGCCCCACAGTTTTGTTGGGAGACAGGAAGTGATGTGAAACTTTGTTTGCCCTTTCTGCTGTGAAGAAGTTTGCCAAAGAGCTGTAACCCTGTGCCCTGCTATGTACAACACCTCCAGAAATGGCAGAGGTCAGCGTGGGAAAAGAAGGTGCGCCTTGGGCCCAGAGTGACAACAAAAGTCAGTGCTCCCAGGCATCTCAAGATGAAAAGTAAAACCCTGAGACCGTGGAGTGGTTCAGAGTTGCTCACTTTCTTCCTATCTCCCTTCCCTCCTTTCTTTTTTTGTTAAATTCCAAGTCACTATAAGCCTACTAAATATGTTGATCTTTTCAAACATCATCTAGTTGAGCCAAAACTAAAACAATCTTCTGTTTGGCTGGGGCTGAGTGCCTCAGTTCCTGTTTTCTCTCCTCAGTTGTCTATAGCTATGGGAATTAAGAAGGAAATACTCTCTAGGACAGTGGTGTCAACTGCCTTTTCCATAATTATGGGGTTTCACAGGGATGCCTATTAGGGTTTTTGAAGTCCATGGGGGAGGGCTCCATCAGAATCTCTTTTTTATTCTATAAACTGGACTCAAACTTATTGTATATTTTGAACCATTGAAGATATAAAGAGATTTTTGTGACTGAATACATACAATGAAATTTAAAAAGGAGTAATACCAATAAATTGAAAGAAAATAAAAAATAACAATGACAACAAACAAAAATCTTCAATTATATGGATATTTCAGGATGTAGCAGCAAAGTTCCCTGGATCAATTATTTTCAAATTTTGTTTTAGCTATGTCCTGAAATATTCAGATGCAATGTGATAGACAATTCTGATATTAGGCCCAAATGATGATATGGCCTTTCTCAAATTTCTGTTTCTATTGGTCAGCTGAAGCTTTGGTCATACTGTGTCAAAAAAGAGGGTTCTTATGAGGATATATTTATGCTTTCAGGCAGCCCAGATACCATTTATCAGGCCAACATTTAATTTTCTACTCCTGGAGACTCACTTGGAAGAGTGGACTTCATATCTGAGTATGCAGCAGCATCTCTGGGAGGGCAGGTTAAACACAGCTGATGTGCTTCAGCCCGCCACCTCCAGGAATTTGTCATTCAGCAAATTGAATGAAGCCTGAGAATATACACTTTTTAACCCTTTACCAGGTGATGACAGAGACAGGGTCGGGGTAGGAAGGAGAGGAATTTGTTATTTGATCATTCCTTGTTCACTATCTTCCCTTCCAGAGGAGCATCCATGCCTAGCCTGCAGTAGGAGAGAGACATTTGAAAAGCTCTTTCAACTCAGTGTAGCATGCTGGTCTGCTCCACCTCCCTTGTTTTATTCCTCAGAAGTGGTGGGCTGTGGATTCTGAAGGAAAAAGTGGAAGGTGGTCAAAATTATGTGTTTTCTGAGTGATAGAGACAGAAATCATGTCTGTCTCAGTTCTGGAGGCTAGAAGTTCACAATCAGGATTCCAGTTGTTTGGTTTTGATGAGCATTCTCTTTCTGGTTTGCAGACGACCGTCTTCTTGATCTGTCCTTATAAGGCACTTGTTGAAGGTTTCCTGATTCCTGCACTGCAAGGGGTGCTTCACATATGCTGTTTTATGGATGTATAGGAAGAGTAGCAGTGATATCAACAGTTGTGTTCATGTCTGTAAATCAAGTAGCTTCGCTTGGCCTTGGTTTCATTTTCTGTAGCAATGCCCCCTACACTGCCTCTTTCATGGGGTTATTGTGACAATACTGTCTCATAACACTGCCAGGGAAAGAGAATTTTGGCCTAAGAGAGTGGTTCTCTGAGTGTGGTTCCTGGTAGAAAAGCATCAACCTCACTTCCTTATTATCAGCTGTTCAGGGAGCCTCACTTTGAGAATCACTGACTCAAAATAACATTTCTCAAGCTTCTCCTGATGAACTTGTTAAACACACCTGTTATCAGGGCTTTCTCCAGGAAATTGTGATTTAGTAGACCTGGGATAAAACCTCGGAATTAATATTTTTATTTCATCTCATTTTTTAAATGAGTGCTCCAAGTGAAACAATTTCTAGGAAGTTTATTTTCTGCAATATCAATTTAATAAGTATTTGCAGGTTGCTTGCTGAGTTAGATAACCAGTAGCTGAAGTTCATAGAAGCCTAAGTATCTGATTTCCAGGTGAAAAAGAAAAAGTTGCTTGAATCAATTCAGCTAATGGAGGTTAGGTTGGCTGTTGAAGGACCAGGAGTAGTCCTCTATGTATGTTAGGTGGATAAGGATAACTTGCACACAGAGAAGTGAAGTGTGTAATCAAAAAAAAAAAAAAAAAAAACAACAACAACAATAACAAACCAATCCTGAATATCACAAGCTTGAGAAATAGCTATTGGTTTGAAAAGGCTCTGAATTGTCCATCTTCGTCCTTACTACATAGGGCCATGACTACTTGCTTGAGACTTTCTCCACAAGATTTTCAACTTCTTCATGAGGGCAGGGACTGAGTCTCTGCTTCTAACTCCATAGGTGATGCTCTCTTGCAGGTCCATAGATGAATGAACAGAGGACAAATGTGTCAGAGGACAGGCTGGAAAGATTTAGTTTGGTGCCAGATTATAGGAAATTATAGAAGAATCTATAGGCCAGGATAAATAGTGTGTATCTGAGAGCATGTGTACCTAAACACCATAAAATTAGTTTAATGAAGGGAACACACTAATCCGTGAAATTTTACTTTGGTGAAGATTAGCAGGCAAATAGAGAGCAGAGGCCAAAGACAGAGGATTCCGTATGAGGCTAATCCAGTGGACTAGAAGAGAGAGACTCTAGACTGGAGTGAGGGCTTCTCAAAGACAACCAGGTGTGAAGAGTGGAGAGATGGCTGAAGTAGGCTTGTCAAGACTCAGTCTCTAATCAGAGGTAGGGGTGGAGGCGGTCTTTGATGGTGACCTGAGCTTCAGGTTCAGATTCCTTGGCGAGAGGCGGCCATACAGATAATTAAACACTATAATACAAAAGTGTGTGTCATAAGACAATGAATTTTGTTTTTGATTGAAGAATCCATGAAACATCCAGGTCCACTGGAAATATAGGTTACCTCTCAGGAGAGAAATATGGAGAGCAACAGCATTTACATGGCAATGCTTTAGGAGTAGATGGTTCATCTGGGTTTTTTTGGTTGTTTTTTTGCTTGCTTGCATTTATCCACCCTCTCACTGTGTGTATGCTAAGTCACTTCGGTCGGGTCAGACTCTTTGCGACCCTATGGACTGTAGCCCACCAGGCTCTTCTGTCCATGGGATTCTCAGGTAAGAATACTGGAGTTGGTTGCCATGTATCTATATCAATGTTATTAGTATAATAGATGGGATGGATAAAAGCTGATAAAGGGAACAAAGAAAATATTGGAAGCAAACGATTGTAATGTTTTCTTTGGATAAATTGTCTATTCTTGTATTCAAATTCATTGCCTTCTTATGAACTGATTTTCTATTGGATTCTATATAAATAGAATTTGCCTTTACTGTGGTGTCATAAACTCAGAAAACTCTGAAAAGAAGGACTTCACAAAATGATATCTAGATTGACATCTCTCTGGGCAATTTTAGTTGCTCTCTCCTTCCACAAGCACATGCTAGATGTTTGGGTATCACATGCCAGGCACTGATTTTGACCCTGGGTCCTGCGATAAACAAGACAGGCCCTGATCTTGTACAGTTTATATTCTTGGGGGAGAAGATTTGGTCAACATACTACACATGTCTAGGACTTCTTTGTGATATAACAAGTATATTTCCCACTGCCAGTCACAACTCCATTTAATACAAAGAGGAGTATGATGTGTGATGGAAAGTATTTTATTAGATGTAATCACTTTTTTCCCTCCGATAGTGATGAAGGTATTTCTTTTTTCACTTCAGTCAAGATGAATCTCATCCATCTATCATAGGATTCAAGGAAAGACTGGTAAACAATTTTTATGACAGCTTCAGAAGGAGATATTCACTCTTTCCTTTGGTCTCCTAAAGTAACAGTGTTAATGACTTATTGGGCCAGGACTGGAAATAGAAGCAGTCATGCTCTTTTACAAATCTTGTGTTTAACTCTGAGAAATGCATTTTTATCCTTCTAGTGATAAAATGATGATGGGTAATATGATCACTGATGGGTAATATGATTACCCATCAGTAGAAAGGCATACATTTCAGATTCCAAAAGTCTGATGAATCAACTAGAACATAATTAAACTTAACCAGATCTCTTTTTTTCCCTTTTGGGGTGCTCAGCATCTTGCATAAGAAGGCCATGGCTGGGAAAGTACATTTTGAATAGCTGTGAGTGTAAACTGAATCCATCTGAATTTGAAAGTACTCTAGACCACTGTGGATTTAACTCATGGCTCCACCACCTACTAAGTGTGTGCCCTTGGAGGCTGATTAACTTCTCTTGGTTTAGTGACCTTCTCTATAGGATGGCTATAAAAAGATTAATCTCAGAGAGTTCTTGCAAAGGTTAAATAAAATTACATAGATACAGATATAGCTTTGTATATATACACATACAAGAGATATTTGGGGTGTCTCCCTCTTTTCCAACTCACAATCTTTCCTGAGAAGTGTGGCCAAATTGCATGGGTGAAGCTGGAGTAGCCCTATTTTTTTTTAAATTGAAGTATAGTTGACTTACAATGTTGTGTTCACTTCTGCTATACAGTAAAGTGATACAGTTATATGTATATAACATTCTTTTTTATATTCTTTTTCATTATGGCTTCTGGAGAAGGAAATGGTAACCCACTTCCATATTCTTGCCTGGAGAATCCCCATGGACAGAGGAGCCTAGCGGGCTACAGTCCATGGGGTCACAAGAGTCAGACACGACTTAGCAACTAAACCACCATCACATTAAAGCTTATTTCAAGATATTGAAGATAGTTCTGTGTGCTATACAGCAGAACCTGGCTATTTATCCATCTTATGTGTAATAGTCTGCATCTACTAAGTCCAAACCATCAGTCCATCTGTCCCCAATTCTCTCCTTGATAACCACAAATCTGTTCTCTATGTCTGGGAGTCTGTTTCTATTTCATGAAGGGGTTCTGTGAGCTTGTCTCTCTTTTGTAAACAGATTCATTTGTGTCATGTTTTAAATTCTACATATTAATCATATCATATGGTATTTGTTTTTCTCTTTCTGACTTACTTCACTTAGTATGATGATCTCTAATTGCATCTGTGTTGCTGCAAATGGCATTATTTCATTCTTTTTATGGCTGAGTAGTATTCCATTGGGGGAAGGCAATGGCACCCCACCCCAGTACTTTTGCCTGGAAAATCCCATGGATGGAGGAGCCTGGTAGGCTCCAGTCCGTGGGGTCACTAAGAGTCGGACACGACTGAGCAATTTCACTTTCACTTTTCACTTTCATGCATTGGAGAAGGAAATGGCAACCCACTCCAGTGTTCTCGCCTGGAGAATCCCAGGGACGGGTGAGCCTGGTGGGCTGCCGTCTATGGGGTTGCACAGAGTCGGACACGACTAAAGCGACTTAGCAGCAGCAGCAGCAGCAGCAGTATTCCATTGTGTGTATATATGTACCACATTTTGTCCTTTCATCTGTTGATGGACATTTAGGTTGTTTCCATGCCTTGCCTATTGTGAATAGTGCTGCAGTAAACACAGGGATGCATGTATCTTTTTGAATTGTAGTTTTGTCTGGATATATGCCCAAGAGTGAGATTGCTGGATCATATGTTGATTTATCTTCAGTGTTTTGAGGAACCTCCATACTGTTTTCCATAGTGGCTACACCAACTTATATTCCCATCAACAGTGTAGGAGGGTCCTCTCTACATCCTCTCCAGAATTTATTACTTGTAGACTTTTTAATCATAGCATTCTGACTGATGTGAATAAAGTGGCCATATTTGTGATATAATGTCTCATTTTATCTCGTTGACTAGAAAAGAACAGGAATGGGTCCCTGCCTTAAACTGGATCAATTAGGCCTTCACTTCCCATATTTGATACTTGCAACCAAGAGACATAGAGACTAGGGGCTGCTGAACAGAGTTATACCGATGCCAGAGCTTAGAAGGTCAATGAATTCCTGCTGCCGGAATCTTGGGGCTGCCCTGGCATTCCCTTTTCCTAGAGATCACTTCTCCTTTGAATTCTGTGATCGATCTCAATTCTCTTTCAATAGATGTATCTTTAGTTGGAGCTGGGTTCTGATGACTCACATTCAAAATAAACTCTTAAAATATCTAAAATTGAACATGACATGCTTTCAAATCTGCTCCTTCTAGTGTTTCCTGTCTTAACAGTTGCACGTCTCCCCACTAGCTGGTCAGTTGGACCTCTTGGGATCTTCCAGAGACTGTCTCCTTCTTCAGCATCATTTCTAGACTCTTCTGAAGTCACTTGAGCATCTTCTGCTTTTCTAAGTATCTTTTCTCCAAACCCTGAGTTTAGTTACTATTCTCTCTCACTTGGACCCATGTCTCTAAAAATGGTTTCCTCAACTTGTCCTCCAACTTTCCTTCAATTCATTCTCCATACAAAAGAGAGTCAAAGGAATTCTTCCCAAAGTGGATCATGTAACTTCCCTTCTGAAACCCTTTCAGTGGCCTCCCACCGTCCTTGGAATACACGCCCCCCTGTCTATCATCACTTCCAGAGTCCCCTTGCTTTAGCCCTGTTCACCATTCCAGCTCCACTGCCCATTTCCCTTGCCTGTGTCTTCTGCTCTTCAGGGCAGGTTTTACCTTGGTTTCTCAACGGTTACTGATCCTTCCTGCCCTGGGGCCTTTTCTTGTGTGATTTTCTCTCTTATAAGTTTCCTTCAGATGACTTTTATTCAGTCCTTCATCAGTCAATTTCTGCATGATGTTCTCTGTCCCTCATAGCCAAAGTTGATCCTCTGATAATGCATATGAAAAAGGCATCTATATTTATATATGTGTTTTGCATGGTTATTTATTTAATCCTCTTCTCTCTTACAAGATTTGATGCTCCGTGAAGAGGAGACTCTAGTCCATGAAGATGAGGCCATATGCTCCATGAAGACAGAGCACATAGGCTTCACTTACCCTATCCTTAGTGCACAGGGTGATGGTGTATTTCTTGGTGTATTTCTTCCCAGGTCAGCAAGATAGAGGCTCAACTTCTGATACAACATGGATACCAACCCCTGACCCCACTGATGACTTCCTCATACCATTTTGTCTTGAATGGGCATAGGAAACCCTTACTGGCCCCTCTCTTTGACAGCTAGCAAGTGACGGGCACCCAAAGCCCCTCTTTGTCCCAGGACAGCAAGAAGTAGCCAGAATGAGCAGTGCCCTTTCCTAATGATTTGGGGTCCATATGCTTGAGGGGGAAATGTGAAGTAGGAACTTAGGCATGGGCAAGGAGGGGTGGTCTAGCTGAAAAGGATGCACCTGATCTCCGAAGAGTTGACTCATTGGAGAAGACTCTGATGCTGGGAGGGATTGGGGGCAGGAGGCGAAGGGGACGACAGAGGATGAGATGGCTGGATGGCATCACTGACTCGATGGATGTGAGTCTGAGTGACCTCCGAGAGCTGGTGATGGATAGGGAGGCCTGGTGTGCTGCAGTTCATGGGGTTGCAAAGAGTCGGACATGACTGAGCGACTGATCTGATCTGATCTGATCTCTAAAGCCCATCCCAGACACACCCCAGTGAGTCCCAGGATAACTCACAGATAGCTACAAAATAACCACAGAGACTTTTCCAACTCCTGAGCATGGGCCCTAGGCACACAGTGGATACCAACTGACCACAGAGGCTTTTCCAACTCCAGCACATGCACCCTAGATGCACAGCTGTGTCCTCAAGTGACCTTAGGCAGCCAGGAACCTATTAAGCATTCATAAATATTCTATACATACATGCATCTGATTATAACAGTCTGAATTGTGGAAAAGGCATGAGCAATAAAGCCTGTTGTTATGTAACTTGCATAAATTATCTAGGTGTGGAGAAGGAATTGGGTTTTCCAGGTGGCCCAGTGATAAAGAATCTGCCTGCCACTGCAGGAGATACAGGAAACACGAGTTCAATCCCTGGGTTGGAAAGGTCCACTGGAGAAGGAAATGGCAAGCCACTCCAGTATTCTTGCCAACATAATTCCATGGACAGAGGCGCCTGGCAGGCTACAGTTCAGGGGGGTCACAAAGAGTCAGACACAACTGAATCGGCTGAGCATGCGTGCACACATAGGGTGATGGATACAGGATACCTGGGTGTTGCCATGGCATCATGAAGGTGAACAAAAAGATGATGTATGTTACCTAAACCAAGGCAAGGTGAGTTGGCATCATTCAACCCATCAATTGACCTGGAATCAAAGACTCAAGGCCATAAAGCACCTTGGCACTTTCAGATGAAAATGCTGGGTGAATATTTTCTTCCACTTCTCTCTGTAAGTGCAGAGTTGTCCTAGGCAAGCAGCGCGAAAGCACAGAAATAAACCAAGGTCGATGAAATCACTATTACGTTCAGAGGGGATATTTTCCATTCGTTTTAAAATTAAAGTCTCATGCAAGTAGCAGAAAAACACACCACAGATTCTTTAGCTTGATTGTTTCAACTTTTAATAGTAAAGTCAATATGCGCCTCCAACTAACTGCCGGGGATTGTTCTGTGATTGCCAGGTTGTTTTATGTATGTGAGGCAACAAAACAATATAAGGTGACAAACAAAAGATGGAAAAATATATAAAAGGGGGAAAAAAAAAGTTGGCTGTGTGCTACCTCAGGCTTTAAAACTCTTCTTATACACTTCACCACAAAGTCTATTAAAGCAAAATATAGTGGAAATACAATATACTGCAATGAATGTCTTCAAACCAGCAATTTAGCGCAAAAGCTGAGGGCAGTTCTTATGCACCGACTTTTAATACCAAGACGATTTGTGGTCTCACAAAGTTCCTGCCTTAGGCAAAAGTTGTGCTGAGTTCTAATAGGTCTAGTTTGTTGGCTGTCAGAATAATGGAGAATTCGGTAGCGGAGGGGCTGGGTGCTGTAAACAGCGGAGATAATTAGAAGGTTTGCTGGGAGGAGAGTGAAGCTGGTTTATATTCAGTTGCAGGGGAAAGCGTTTGTTCAGGAAACTCCTGGTTGACACAGATGTAGCCTGGTTTCCATAATGTTAATTTGAGGAAATCTTGGGTCACTGGATAGGCAAGTTTTCTTATTGATTGTAATGCTACTACTATTATTAACAATACTAAGTGGGAATTCATTGAACACCTACTATGTGCTTGACCTTGCTCACCTAGGTCTTCTGTATTCCTATTTTGCTGCTGCTGCTAAGTCGCTTCAGTCGTGTCCGACTCTGTGCAACCCCATAGATGGCAGCCCACCAGGCTCCCCCGTCCCTGGGATTCTCCAGGCAAGAACACTGGGGTGGGTTGCCATTTCCTTCTCCAATGTATGAAGGAATTCAAGGTTCAGAGGGGTTATTGATGGATGTGTCAGGCACATGCATGCAATAGAGTTTACAATCATTTAGAAAGTATGTTCTTCACACTATATCGTGCTGTCATCCTGTGGGGCAAGGATAATACTGCCAATCAGAGTGTTTAAATGGGGATCCTAAGCACTAATGTCCGGTTTAAATTTGCAATAATGATAGAGAAAGTTGGCTTCAGAGATACAAGTCAGGATCCAAGGTGAGGTCTCTCATGACTAATTATTAATGGCAGTTCAGAGATGAGGTTTTCTAATGATTTACTTTCATTTTATGTAGATTAGTATAGAATCTAGACTGCTGTTTATAATAAGGCTATTTTTGGAGGACCAGGTGGCCATGTCACCGCAGTCTTTTGTTGTGATCTTTCATGCTGCCTCCAGGCCACCTTTCCAGGTGAGTTGTGGCCAAGGAGAATCAGAAAATCCAAAGGTGATTTCTCAGGAAGCGTGGGAACAAAGGGGATGTTTCTGTGGTCACTACCATTTTGACTTTGGCTCTATTTGTAAACTTAAGCACGCACGGGAAGACACCTCACTTGATGAGGGGAAAAGGCCCCGGGGTAGCTGCTGTCTTGGGAGGCTTCTTCACAAATTTGGACTAATCCTGTTTTTCTTAAATAATAAATAGTTACTAGCATTTCTAAGTACACTGAGGGTGTCCGCGTCCTAGCCACCCTCCTCCCCCCGGCCGATGAAAGGTGTAACAAAGCTGAGGAATCGGCAGAGAATGAGAAACTGATTTTATTATAGGCAGAGACCACAGAGCCTGGGATTACTCAGGCTGGAAAGGGGGTAGCTGAGTGACAGCATTATTCACAGTATCGACAGTACTGAAAGTTGTGATCAAGGGCTCCTTTACCAAACATCTGCTCCTTGGAACAAGATGGCTTCCTCAAGAGTCTCCTCCATTGCTCACCTCCTGGCAAAAATTAGCCTTTGTCCTCCTTATTCCACATTCATACTCATAAGGGTTTGATCCTCTGTTTCACTGGACTTTTGTTCAGTTATTTGGGGGAAGTGGCTGGTGTACAGCAAAAAATACCAGCTGAGGATGAGATGTAGATTCTATTCCCGCTTCTGTTGTTTCCATGGTAACTCTGAGGCTCAGTTTGCTCATCTATAAAATGGGGATGTAAAGTTTTGCTAAGGAATTGTGTAAAAACCTATGAAGGTCAAATGGGAGAGGGTATACACAAGTGCTTCACAGTCCATAAGGGTTTTTATAGGACACAGTTGTGCCTCTCATCACACGATTTAGACTCACTTTTTATTTGAGTTATTGATGGAGCAGAGAGACTGACAGCTTGACAAGCTTTTGGTGATAGCCTGCCATCCCTCCCCTTAGCATCTCTGAATCAATTCTAAGGGTTCCTTGGAGGGCCCTAGATGAATTGAGCCACAGCAGTGATCAAGTCAAACTTGTCCCCTTGCGTGGTCTTCTCATTTAGCTTCTGTTTGTGATGTCCATAAGCCCTGTCTCAGATTCTACTTTCTTGGGGATCCCAACATAAGACAGAACTGTAGCACGATGTGTTGCCATGCCTCTCTAGCCCTCTATATTTTAGGCTCTCAGATAATCACAATGATGTTTCCATCCAGACAAATTATCAAACAGTGTAGCTCATCTTTGGACAATAAAATTCAAGGAGACTCAGGATCAGACTGGCTCTAGGTGTTTCTTTCAAGCAGCAGGAAAAAAGGCAAGCTGAATGTTCTTACCAATCTTAAACCCACACTCATGCTGCTGGAGACACTAACAGTATAGAAACCTTTTGCTTCAATATGCTTCCCTGTAACCAAGTTCCCAAAACCCTCTGCCACTCTACTGGTCAAGCCTCTATTACCCCTTACTTGGATGACAGGTATAGTACCCTAATGTTCTCAGCATTTAGCTTCTACCTTTCTGACTACAATGGCAACCTAAGCAATCTTCAAAATTCCCAAAGAAATCACATTACTCTCTTATATAATATCTGTCCAAGTTGTCCATTGCTTTCAGGATGCATGCCAACCGTCTCATCACAAGCCTTAATGCCTTTTGAATCAGGTACCTGCTTCCCTCTTTAACCTGGCCTCTTCTACCATCCTTTTCCTCTCTCATCACTCAAGCTACCCACATCTCCTTTCAGCTCCTGGGCCTCTTGGCTGCCTAGGGTCTTTTGCTCCTATAATTTCCTCTGACAGGAAGGCTCTTTCTCCATTGATTTCTGTGACTAGTTCTTTCTCTTTCTGGCCTCTGGTTAAATGTCATATCTGCAAAGAAATATTCCCTGACTCCTCAGTTTATGCAGGATTTCCCCTCTCTCCTCATCTGTCATCAGCTATTATTCTCTATCGCAAGGTCAGCAAACTTTTTCACTAAAGGACCTGAGAGTGAACATTCCAAGTTTCATGGGCCGTATGGTCTCTGTTGCCACTATTCAGCTCTGCAGTTTTATGGTTAAGGAAACCATAGACAGAACATAAGTGATGGGAAGTTGCCTGGTTACAATAAAACTTTATTTATAGAAACAGGCAGCAAGTGGGCTAGGTTTGACTTTGGAGGGGGGCATAGTCTGCCAACCCCTGCACTATTGCCTTATGGGGTTTAAAGTCTTTGATGGCATTTTTTTGCAATCTAAAATAACCTGTGCTCAGTTATGTATTTGTTGTCTGTCTGTGTTGGTCGTCTGTCCTCCCCAGCTGACTGTACATCCTATGAGGCAGGAATCATGTCCCTTTTTTTTTTTTTAAACCACTGAAATCTCAGTGCCTAGAAAAGTTGCTGGCTCAGAGTAGCCACTTGATACACATTTGTAGAATAAACAAACAACAAAATATCCTTCTTGTTATTTCTCACCTCGGCATCTTATATCCTTACAATTTGCTTTATAGTACTGATCTCAGTTTTTGCAGACCTTATCCATCTGTATTTGCAAGCCCTATGGGCATGGACATGATGTCTATCTGATTTAACTGATAACTCTTAGTAGCTAGCACAGTATTTGGCATGTCAACAATCAGACAATTGGGGTGAGTAAATGAATGAATGAATTTAGATGATTTCCATGAGTAAAAGGAAGCATTGATCTCCAATTATGATAGATATTTGTTTAAAAATATGTCAGTATGAAAGTGAATGAATGAATAGAATATGCCTGCTGGATCTGCATAGCCATGATGAAAATTTTCTAAAAATTCATTAAGTCTTGAGCCACTTTATAGATTTAGTAATCAGATTCTCGGGCTTTTTTCATGTAGTTTTGCAATAAATGCAAATTCTCCTGAAGAGTTGGTCCAGAGGCCCCGTGATACCAGATGCACCTGAAGACATTTCCTCTTTGCCTCGTGGTCTATTGGTGCCTGCTGCTGAGAAATGGTTTTGTTGACATGTGGCCATGGCCATATCTCTGTCTCCATGAAAAAGCTTAAAACCGAAGTTAAGGAATGCCAAACTGGAAAAAGACATAATGCATCATAATAGAGGTGAAAAAATAAACCACGGACAGTGTGATGATGGTATGTCCCAGTGTGCATGGGGCAATCTCTGCTTTTGTCTTTATTTTCCCTGCAGTCATTATTAATAGTTTCCCTTCTCCTTCTCAAAAGTGCCTGATTTGGACAATAAATTATCTTGTCATGGGAAACCTAAGGAATGAGTTACTTTTCTTTCCTAAGGACAAGCTGAACAAGCTTTGGATGCCTAGTGAGTCATTGGAGTTGGGCTTAGGGATGACAGGCTGTCTTCTCTGGCTTGTTGTGGACAATATTTCTGTCCATGGCCATTTATGGAAGCCTCGGCAGGAATGACAGGGGCAGTACCAGCAAAGCAAATTTAAATATTTGATTTATCCTAAAGTGAACTCTCTGTGCCTCACATACATGGTAAAGCCAGTCTCTCCAGGTTTGAAATGCCTGACCCAGATATTTGGAAGTTGCTGGTGCCACTGACTAGCATATGTCTTCACAGAGGTATTCAAATGCTCCGAATAATTGTGCTAGACTGGGTGGGGGGACACCCTTCCTCCCCACTGACTACTCAAACCCTGATTTTCTAGCAGCCATTAGGAGACTCAGGCATGAATTTCCCATTGACCAGTGAATTACTGAGATTGATGCCAAGGGCAGTGCTTACAACATTGACTCTGGAAGCAGGCTGCTGGGCTTTACATCCTGACTCAGATATTTGTGACCTATATTGTCCTGAGCCTTCCTATACCTTGTCTCCTTACTAAAATGGGAGTGTAGTCTCAATTTCTTAAGGTTGTTGTGATGACTTAAAGAGTTCATCTCTGTAAGACACCTAGAAGAGTATCAGTTTGGGATTAGCAGATATGGACTATTGAATGGATAAACAACAAGGTCCTATTATATAGTACAGGCAACTGTATTCAAAGCTTGTGATAAATCATAAGGGAAAAGAATATGTAAAAGAATATATATATACACACACATATATGTATAAATCAATATTGAATATGAAACTAAATTAGCAATAATTGCTGCTGTTTCTGCTTAGTCACTTCAGTCGTGTCCAGCTCTGAGCAACTCTTTGGACTGTAGCCCACCAGGCTCCTCTGTCCATGGGGATTCTGCAGGTAAGAGTACTGGAGTGGGTTGCCATGCCTTCCTCCAGGAGATCTCCTCAACCCAGGGATCAAACCTGGGTCTCCTGCATTGCAGGAAGATTCTTTACCACTGAGCCAGTAGGGAAGCTCTAGCAATAATTGCTACCCTGATATAAAAGAATGTATATACATATAACTGCCACTTTGCTGTATAGCAGAAATTAACACAATATTGTAAATCAACTACACTTCAGCCAAAAAAAAAAAAAAAAAAGGACTATGGGACATACTGTGCTGTTGTTCAGCCACTAAGTCATATTTGACTTTTTGCAATACTATATGTAACCGTAAAATTAAAATTCACTGCTTTAAAAAGAGTGTCGGGCACAGAGTGCTGATTATAAGTTATTTTACTATGTGCTTGTACTTAATGCTCTTGAAAGGATTTTTAGTGTTTAGGTAAAAATTATTTTTTTCAAAGGATTTGAAAACTGTTCACTAGCATGTGGAGTTCTGTATAACAGCTATTATTTCATAAATCTTCTTATTGACATGTTTGCTTTGAAGTTCATGAAAGGGTCTCAATTTCCTTAACATTTGCCTCATTGCATAATATCCCCAAATATTTTGCCATTTATGTACCTCTGTGAACAGGAGACAGGGATCAAGACCATCCCCATGGAAAAGAAATGCAAAAAAGCAAAATGGCTGTCTGGGGAGGCCTTACAAATAGCTGTGAAAAGAAGAGAAGTGAAAAGCAAAGGAGAAAAGGAAAGATATAAACATCTAAATGCAGAGTTCCAAAGAATAGCAAGAAGAGATAAGAAAGCCTTCTTCAGTGATCAATGCAAAGAAATAGAGGAAAACAACAGAATGGGAAAGACTAGGGATCTCTTCAAGAAAATCAGAGATACCAAAGGAACATTTCATGCAAAGATGGGCACGATAAAGGACAGAGATGGTGTGGACCTAACAGAAGCAGAAGATATTAAGAAGAGGTGGCAAGAATACACAGAAGAACTGTACAAAAAAGAGCTTCAAGACCCAGATAATCATGATGATGTGATCACTGACCTAGAGCCAGACATCTGGGAATGTGAAGTCAAATGGGCCTTAGAAAGCATCACTACGAACAAAGCTAGTGGAGGTGATGGAATTCCAGTGGAGCTATTCCAAGTCCTGAAAGATGATGCTGTGAAAGTGCTGCACTCAATATGCCAGCAAATTTGGAAAACTCAGCAGTGGCCACAAGATTGGAAAAGGTCAGTTTTCACCCCAATCCCAAAGAAAGGCAATGCCAAGGAGTGCTCAAACTACCGCACAATTGCACTCATCTCACACGCTAGTAAAGTAATGCTCAAAATTCTCCAAGCCAGGCTTCAGCAATATGTGAACTGTGAACTTCCTGATGTTCAAGCTGGTTTTAGAAAAGGCAGAGGAGCCAGAGATCAAATTGCCAACATCCGCTGGATCATGGAAAAAGCAAGAGAGTTCCAGAAAAACATCTATTTCTGCTTTATTGGCTATGCCAAAGCCTTTGACTGTGTAGATCACAAGAAACTATGGAAAATTCTGAAAGAGATGGGAATACCAGACCACCTGATCTGCCTCTTAAGAAATCTGTATGCAGGTCAGGAAGCAACAGTTAGAACTGGTCATGGATCAACAGACTGGTTCCAAATAGGAAAAGGAGTACGTCAAGGCTGCATATTGTCACCATGTTTATTTAACTTATATGCAGAGTACATCATGAGAAACGCTGGGCTGGAAGAAACACAAGCTGGAATCAAGATTGCTGGGAGAAATATCAATAACCTCAGATATGCAGATGACACCACTCTTATGGCAGAAAGTGAAGAGGGGCTAAAAAGCCTCTTGATGAAAGTGAAAGTGGAGAGTGAAAAGGTTGGCTTAAAGCTCAACATTCAGAAAACGAAGATCATGGCATCTGGTCCCATCACTACATGGGAAATAGATGGGGAAACAGTGGAAACAGTGTCAGACTTTATTTTTCTGGGCTCCAAAATCACTGCAGATGGTGACTGCAGCCATGAAATTAAAAGACGCTTACTCCTTGGAAGGAAAGTTATGACCAACCTAGATAGCATATTCAAAAGCAGAGACATTACTTTACCAACAAAGGTTCGCCTAGTCAAGGCTATGGTCTTTCCTGTGGTCATGTATGGATGTGAGAGCTGGACTGTGAAGAAGGCTGAGCGCCGAAGAATTGATGCTTTTGAAGTGTGGTGTTGGAGAAGACTCTTGAGAGTCCCTTGGACTGCAAGGAGATCCAACCAGTCCATTCTGAAGAAGTTCAGCCTTGGGATTTCTTTGAAAGGAATGATGCTAAAGCTGAAACTCCAGTATTTTGGCCACCTCATGCGAAGAGTTGACTCATTGGAGAAGACTCTGATGCTGGGAGGGATTGAGGGCAAGAGGAGAAGGGGACGACAGAGGATGAGATGGCTGGATGGCATCACTGACTTGATGAGTGTGAGTCTGGGTGACCTCCGGGAGCTGGTGATGGACAGGGAGGCCTGGCGTGCTGCAGTTCATGGGGTCGCAAAGAGTCGGACACGACTGAGCGACTGATCTGACCTGTGAACCTAGGACACAATAAATTAAATTAATTAGCACATATACTTAGTGTCCACATTATGTATCATCCACATAACATATTAATTCAACATTGCTTCTTTGTTCTGAAACATCCAATTTGGCTGACACATAAGAGTAAAGTAATATAAGGTTCAATTCTATTTACTAACATCTGGTTGTATTCTCTTGATAAGTGAGATAATTAAATAATTCCTCGGTAATTTTTAGTATTAATTTCATATATCCTTTCTGGTTACCAGAATTATTATTCCTTAAAAGTAGCAATTATTGCTAATTTGGTTCCATGTTCAATATTGATTCCTGCTAAATGATTCTGAATCATAAAACTACTGTGTGATTTTTAGGTCTTAAAAACATGTACTCGTGTAACTTTTCCATTTCTTAGCTCATTTAATTTGTGATTTAGTTAGGCAGTTTTGCAAAGTTAATTTGGTCATATCTGAAATCTAGACACGGTTGTTATTTGCTCTGTAATACACAATTCATGAGCAACAGCTATTTTTTTCACTTTTCTAGAATCACTGGTTTGTCAGTTTAGCGAGGGTTGTCAGAAATCTTAGAGTGTATTTTGTAGTCCTTTCATTTTCCAAACAGGAGGCCTGAAGAAGTTCCATGATAGACCCAGGTTCAAAACCTAGCCCACACTCATGGCTATCTTCTGCTTCTTCATCCTTTTCATCATCTCTTCCGTTCCCTTAAAAAATGCCTCTCTGTTTTCCCAACTCTCATTGTCTCAAGCCAAGCAAACGTGGCTGGTCCTCAGTTGTAGAAGGGTAAGTGGCAGGTCTTTGAAGGTAAGGCCAAACATGCTGATAGTGTGATGGGGAGAGGGAATTTGAACTAGGGCAGCTCCTGAGGGTTTTGAGTAGGTGAATGAGAAAGGAGGGGGAAGAAACAGCCTGGGATAGACCACAGAGTCACAGAGGGAGAGCCATGATGAACAGGCTACTTAGTCATCTTCCATATCAGACCCCATTCCCTTGTTGACACGTTCTGTCCACCTCTGCTAAGTAGGGTTTCTCAGAGTTGCCTCTTCCCCTCCAGTCTCACTGTTTCATCCTATCCAGCCCTTCACTTTCACCATTTTAGCTAAGGTGATACATTTACCTAGATTCCCTGTTTTGACTTTTCTCCACCCAGGTCCAACCTGCATGTCCCTCTTTGAACAAATCTGGCCTCATCAGGTACTTCGTTTCAGCCTCAGCAAACTTCTTATTGTCTTGCAGGGGGAAGTCAAATAAGCATCATCACATGCTGGTCCTCATTTGTCTTTCTGGCTCACCTCCAACTCTATTCATTTTTTTTTAATTGAAGGATAATTGCTTTACAGGATTTTGCTGTTTTCTGTCAAACCTCAACATGAATCAGCCATAGGTATACATATATCCCCTCCCTTTCGAACCTCCCTCCCATCTCCCTCCCCATCCCACCCCTCGAGGTTGATACAGAGCCCCTGTTTGAGTTTCTTGAGCTGTACAGCAAATTCCCATTGGCTATCTACTTTACATACGGTAATGTAAGTTTCCATGTTTTTCCACTCTTTCCGTACATCTCAGCCCCTCCTCCCCTCTCACCATGTCCATAAGTCTTTTCTCTATGTCTGTTTCTCCATTGCTGCCCTGTAGATAAGTTCTTCAGTACCATTCTTCTAGATTCCATATGTGTTAGAATATGATATTTATCTTTCTATTTCTCTTTCTGACTCACTTCACTCTGTATAATAGGTTCTAGGTTCATCCACTTCATCAGAAGTGACTCAAATGCATTCCTTTTTATGTCTGAGTAATACTTCATTGAATGATGTGGTCCACTGGAAAAGGGAATGGCAAACCACTTCAGTATTCTAGCCTTGAGAACCCCATGAACAGTATGAAAAGGCAAAATGATAGGATACTGAAAGAGGAACTCCCCAGGTCATTAGGGGCCCAATATGCTACTGGAGATCAGTGGAGAAATAACTCCAGAAAGAATGAAGGGATGGAGCCAAAGCGAAAACAATAACCAGCTGTGGATGTGACTGGTGATAGAAGCAAGGTCTGATGCTGTAAAGAGCAATATTGCACAGGAACTTGGAATGTCAGGTCCATGAATCAAGGCAAATTGAAAGTGGTCAAACAAGAGATGGCAAGAGTGAATGTTGACATTCTAGGAATCAGCAAACTAAAATGGACTGGAATGGGTGAATTTAACTCAGATGACCATTATATCTACTACCACGGGCAGGAATCCCTCAGAAGAAATGGAGTAGCCATCATGGTCAACAAAAGAGTCCAAAATGCAGTACTTGGATGCAATCTCAAAAATGACAGAATGATCTCTGTTGGTTTCCAAGGCAAACCATTCAATATCACAATAATCCAAGTCTATGCCCCAACCAGTAATGCTTAAGAAGCTGAAGTTGAAAGGTTCTATGAAGACCTACAAGACCTTTTAGAATTAACACCCAAAAAAGATGTCCTTTTCATTATAGGGGACTGGAATGCAAAAGTAGGAAGTCAAGAAACACCTGGAGTAACAGGTAAATTTGGCCTTGGAATACGGAATGAAGCAGGGCAAAGACTCATAGAGTTTTGCCAAGAAAATGCATTGGTCATAGCAAGCACCCTCTTCCAACAACACAAGAGAAGATTCTACACATGGACATCACCAGATGGTCAACAATGAAATCAGACTGATTATATTCTTTGCAGCCAAAGATGGATAAGATCTATACAGTCAACAAAAACAAGACTGGGAGCTGATTGTGGCTCAGATCATGAACTCCTTATTGCCAAATTCAGACTTAAATTGAAGAAAGTATGGAAAACCACTAGACCAACAGGTTTGACCTAAATCAAATCCCTTATGATTATACAGTGGAAGTGAGAAATAGATTTAAGGGCCTAGATCTGATCGATAGAGTGCCTGATGAACTATGGACAGAGGTTCGTGACATTATACAGGAGACAGGGATCAAGACCATCCCCATGGAAAAGAAATGCAAAATAGCAAAATGGCTGTCTGGGGAGGCCTTACAAATAGCTGTGAAAAGAAGAGAAGTGAAAAGCAAAGGCGAAAAGGAAAGATATAAACATCTGAATGCAGAGTTCCAAAGAGTAGCAAGAAGTGATAAGAAAGCCTTCCTCAGCGATCAATGCAAAGAAATAGAGGAAAACAACAGAATGGGAAAGACTAGAGATCTCTTCAAGAAAATTAGAGATACCAAGGGAACATTTCATGCAAAGATGGGCTCAATAAAGGAAAGAAATAGTATGGGTCTAACAGAAGCAGAAGATATTAAGAAGAGGTGGCAAGAACACAGAAGAACCGTACAAAAAAGATCTTCATGACCCAGATAATCATGACGGTGTGATCACTCACCTAGATTCAGATATCCTGGAATGTGAAGTCAAATGGGCCTTAGAAAGCATCACTATGAACAAAGCTAGTGGAGGTGATGGAATTCCAGTGGAGCTCTTTCAAATCCTGAAAGATGATGCTGTGAAAGTGTTGCACTCAATATGCCAGCAAATTTGAAACACTCAGCAGTGACCACAGGACTGGAAAAGGTCAGTCTTCATTGTAATCCCAAAGAAAGGCAATGCCAAAGAATGCTCAAACTACCGCACAATTGCATTCATCTCACATGCTAGTAAAGTAATGCTCAAAATTCTCCAAGCCAGGCTTCAGCAATACTTGAACTGTGAACTTCCAGATGTTCAAGCTGGTTTTAGAAAAGGCAGAGGAATCAGAGACCAAATTACCAACATCCGGTGGATCATGGAAAAAGTAAGAGAGTTCCAGAAAAACATCTATTTCTGCTTTATTGACTATGCCTAAGCCTTTGACTGTGTGGATAAAAATAAACTATGGAAAATTCTGAAAAAGATGGGAATACCAGACCATCTGACCTGCGTCTTGATAAACCTGTATGCAGGTCAGGAAGCAACAGTTAGAATTGGACATGGAACAACAGACTGGTTCCAAATAGGAAAAGGAGTACCTCAAGGCTGTATATTGTCACTCTGTTTATTTAGCTAATAGGCAGAGTACATCATGAGAAATGCTGGGCTGGAAGAAACACAAGCTGGAATCAAGATTGCCGGGAGAAATATCAATAATCTCAGGTATGCAGATGACACCACCCTTATGGCAGAAAGTGAAGAGGAACTAAAAAGCCTCTTGGTGAAGGTGAAAGAGGAGAGCGAAAAAGTTGGCTTAAAGCTCAACATTCAGAAAACGAAGATCATGGCATCTGGTCCCGTTACTTCATGGGAAATAGATGGGGAAACAGTGGAAACATTGTCAAGACTTTATATTTTTGGGATCCAAAATCACTGCAGATGGTGACTACAGCCACAAAATTAAGACTCTTACTCCTTGGAAGGAAAGTTATGACCAACCTAGATAGCATATTGAAAAGCAGAGACATTACCTTGCCAACAAAGGTCCATTTAGTCAAGGCTATGGTTTTTCCACTGGTCATGTATGGATGTGAGAATTGGATTGTGAAGAAAGCTGAGTGCTGAAGAATTGATGCTTTTGAACTATGGTGTTGGAGAAGACTCTTGAAAGTCCTTTGGACTGCAAGGAGATCCAACCAGTCCATTCTGAAGGAGATCAGCCCTGGGATTTCTTTGGAGGGAATGATGCTGAAGCTGAAACTCCAGTACTTTGGCCACCTCATGCAAAGAGCTGACTCATTGGAAAAGACTCTGATGCTGGGAGGGATTGGGGGCAGGAGGAGAAGGGGATGACAGAGAATGAGATGGCTGGATGGCATCACCGACTCAATGGACGTGAGTCTGAGTGAACTCCGGGAGTTGATGATGGACAGGGAGACCTGGCATGCTGTGATTAATGGGGTCGCAAAGAGTTGGACATGACTGAGTGACTGAAATGAACTGAACTGAACTGAGTCATAAATGGGTGCTGAATTTTGTCAAAGGCTTTTTGTGCATCTATTGAGATTATTATATGATTTTTATCTTTCAGTTTGTTAATATGGTGTGCCACATTGATTGATTTGCATATACTGAAGAATCCTTGTAATCCTGGAATACCTAACTTGATCATGGTGTATGAGCTTTTTGATGTGTTTCTGAATTCTGTTTACTAAAATTTTGTTGAGAATTTCTGTATCTATGTTCATCAATGATATTGGCATGTAGTTTTCATTTTTGGGTTGTCTTTGTCTGGTGTTGGTATCAGGGTGATTGTGGCCTCATAGAATGAATTTGAAAGTGTTCCTTCCTCTGCAATTTTTTGAAAGTATTTTGGAAAAAATATAATAGGTTTAAAAAAAGTAAAATTATAAAGAGAAAAGAGGAAGAAAAAAACAAAAGAAGAAAGAAAAAAAGAAAAAAAAAAAAAAAGAAAGGAAAACTCCACAGAACTGTAAAAGCCCAGTGTAGAGGCAGAAGTTTATATCAACAATAAACAATGTGACTGAATATACACATATGCATATACACCCATAAGCAAAATTAAAACAGTCCAACAAAAAATAACGTACAGTAGATTGACCCAGCAAACAAACGAAACCAAAAATTATATCTTCCAGAACAAAACTATCTAAAACACCAACTGGAAAACAAAACTAAATCAAGGTGTCAATTTGGGAATAAAGCAATGAAGATAAAACTAACAGATACGTTGAGAGGAAAGAAAAGAACGAATAGATATGCAAAGTCAAATAGAGGTAGAGGAAGAAGATTTATACGCATTAAAGATTAATGGCAAGGAGAAAAGATCAGTAGGAAGGACAAACAAAGGAATTAGGGTAGAAAAAATATTACAGGCTTAAAAAATTAAAATTATAAAAGGGGAAAAACAGGGAAGAATAAAGAAAAAAGGGGAAAAAGAAAAAAGAAAACTCCACAGACTGCAAAAGCCCAACATAGAAGCAGAGGTTTATAGCAACAATAAAAAGTGTGACTGATATAAACTCTACATATACATCCATAAGCAAAATCAAAACAGTCCAACAAAAATAAAGTACAATAGATTGACCCAGCGAGCAAAGGATACCTAAAATTATATCCACCAGAATAAAACTAACTAAAGCACAAACTGGGAAACAAAGCTAAAGCAAGGTGCCAATTGGGGAATAAATCAATGAAAATAAAACTAACGAATATGATAAGACGAAAGGCAAGAAAGAATAGATATGCAAAGTTAAATAGAGATAGATAAAGAAGACTTATATACATTAAAAATTAGCTGCCAGGGGAAAAGAACAGTAGGGAAAGCAAACAAAGAAATAAATGTAAAAAAAATGATAGGTTTAAAAAATTAAAATTAAAAAAAGAGAGAGAGGGGGGAAAAAAAAAAAGGAAAAATCCACAGAACTACAAAAGACCAATGTAGAGGCAGAGGTTTATAACAACTATAAAAAATGTGACTGAGAAAAAAAAAAACAAAACAACTCAAAAGCTTAGTTAGATGTGATAGTACCCATAACATTGACAACTACAACAGAGGGGGTAAAAACGACAAAAAAGAAAAAAATCCAGAAGAATCTACAGAACAAGTCAAAACATAAAAATAATAAATGTTTCTCCTGAGTCCCTGCTGTCAGCATCCTTTCCCTCGCTGGGAGTCACAGTCCACCTCACCTCCCTAGGATGCCCTCCATCACTGCGCTGATCTCTGGACCTGCTGTGGGGGCAGCTCAGATTCTGATCTGGCCCTACTCCTGTGTGCTCTTGCTTCCAATGCCCACAGCTATCAGAACTAGTGTGTTTTCTTTTGTGGGAGCTCTCAACGGCCTTTTATACATTCCATAGACACAGAGTCTGTCTAGCTGATCACGTGGATTTAATCTGCCGATGGTTCAGCTGATGTGGAGGTTTTGGGTCTTCTTCCTTAGCCACACTGCCCCTGGGTTTCAACTGTGGCTTTATTTCCATCTCTCCATGTGGGTCATCCACTGGAGTTTGTTCCTGAGGCTGCCCTGGAAGACGTGGGTTTGCCCCTGTGAGGGCCAGGTGTGGAAATGATGCAGCACATTGAATTGCAGGGGTTCTGGCAGCACCAGGTACTCAGGGGGGTTGGCGGCTAGGGCAGCAGGAAATATAGTGCTTTAGAAGGGTATGGCGACCAGTGTTGGCCAATACGCTCCAGTATTCTTGCCTGGAGAAGTCCTGTCCCTGACAGAGAAGCCTGGCAGGCCACAGTCTACAAGGTCACAAAAAGTTGGACACTACAGAAGCAACACTGTGCGCATAGACATAAGATATTTTTTGTCTGTGGCAGCTCTGCCCCAATGAGGGTTGAGCGTGAAGGAGTGCAGCTGCTTGGCTTGCCAACCTGGTGGCACCAAGCAGGAACATGGACTGCCTCCACTAAAGGAGTTACGGCCCTACCAGAGTCTTTGTTAGAGCTTCTTGTAGCTGGCGTCAGAAGACCTCTTTGGCCTGTCTTTCTCCATAGCTCTGCCTGTTCGGGCACTTTGAGGGCTCTGTGGCCCAGGGTCCTTCACTGTTGTTCCTCACATCAGGCACATAGAGGGCCCCCCTCCGTGGCTGGGGTCCTACTCTAGATCACTGCATCAGGCACTTAAAGGGGCACCCTGGATGGGGTCCTACTCTGTAGTTCAGTGCCTCTGGCATTTGATGGGCCAGCATCTTTATTGTTCAGCTGCCATTGCTAGCGTGTGGGGAGAGAGAGAGGCCATGGTGATGGTTCTATGCCCTATGTGTGACCCCCTATTACCTTGCTTCCATGGCTGCCTGGCTTTCCTCCACAGGCATGTCCCACCACGATCTCCCTCACATCCCCTAGATCTGTTTCTCTGAAGTCAATGGCAGCCCTTGCCCTGGGATTGCTCCACAATCCCTAAACTCCAGCTCCCGGCTGCTGCACCTCCCAGGGTACCTGCGTCCCTCTCTGGGATGGCTGCAGCAAGGAATGTCTGATTCTCACACCATTTAGGCTGCCACAGATCAGCTGTTTCACTCTCAGCCTTAAATGTTTCTCCTCTGACTCAGAAAATTCCCCCGATGTGGGGATCAGACCCCTGCTTCAGTTCCCGCACCTGCTGAGGGCAGGTCCAGTCCTACTAACACTCCTGTTTTTACCCCACGCTGGACTGGAAGAAACACAAGTTGGAATCAAGATTGCTGGGAGAAATATCAATAACCTCAGATATGCAGATGACACCACCCTTATGGCAGAAAGTGAAGAGGAACTAAAAAGCCTCTTAATGATGGTGAAAGTGGAGAGTGAAAAAGTTGGCTTAAAGCTCAACATTCAGAAAACGAGATCATGGCATCCAGTCCCATCACTTCATGGGAAATAGATGGGGAAACAGTGGAAACAGTGTCAGACTTTATTTTTTTGGACTCCAAAATCACTGCAGATGGTGACTGCAGCCATGAAATTAAAAGACGCTTACTCCTTGGAAGGAAAGTTAGGACCAACCTAGATCACATATTCAAAAGCAGAGACATTACTTTGCCAACAAAGGTCCGTCTAGTCAAGGCTATGGTTTTTCCTGTGGTCATGTATGGATGTGAGAGTTGGACTGTGAAGAAAGCTGAGTGCTGAAGAATTGATCCTTTTGAACTGTGGTGCTGGAGAGGACTCTTGAGAGTCCCTTGGACTGCAAGGAGATCCAACCAGTCCATTCTGAAGGAGATCAGCCCCGGAATTTCTTTGGAAGGAATGATGCTAAAGCTGAAACTCCAGTACTTTGGCCACCTCATGCAAAGAGTTGACTCATTGGAGAAGACTCTGATGCTGGGAGGGATTGAGGGCAGGAGGAGAAGGGGACGACAGAGGATGAGATGGCTGGATGGCATCACTGACTCGATGGATGTGAGTCTGAGTGACCTCCGGGAGTTGGTGATGGACAGGGAGGCCTGGCGTTTTGCGATTCATGGGGTCTCAAAGAGTTGGACACGACTGAGCGACTGATCTAATCTGATCTGATCCTTCATCCTACCGAGTTTTGCGTGGTTCTATATATTCTTTTCCGCTGGTCAGGTCCTCCTGTCTGCTCTCAGCTGGTGTTCTCCATGCACTTCTGTGTCTGTAGGTGTATTGCTGATGTTTCCATGAGAGAGATATACTCCACGTCCATCTACTCCTCCGCCATCTTGTTCTCCCCCACCTCCGACTCTTGCATCCACTCACCATGCTGGCTGGCTATGCTTGCCCTCTCTGTTCACACCATGGAAACTCCTCCCCCTTGTTTCCTTCCCAGCTTCTCCAGCCAGAGAAGTGCATGGATCTTTTCAAGTTATGTTTTTTTCTTGGATCTATGCCCAGAAGTGGGATTGCCAGAACATATGGCAGTTCTACTTAGTTTTTTAAGGAACTGTTCTTCATAGTGGTTGTACCAACTTAAGATTCCTGCTAACAGTGTAGAATTCCTTTTTCTCCACACCATCTCCACCATTTACTGTTTGTAGATTTTTTACTTAATTTTTATTGGAACCATATCACTGACCTCATTCTATGACCCTTCCAATCATCATGGCCCTATGACCTCATGTTTTGCACTAAGAAATATCAGTCTATGTGCAAGTATCAACCATCTGAAATCATCCAATCTTCTGTCTTCTCTTTTTCTTTTTTTTTTCCTTTAAAAGTTACCATAAACTTTCCTACTTAAACTGTCAGGCTTTATTTTCTGTCTATATGAAGAAAAGTTCCTGTACATTAATTTTGTCTTATTTCTTTGTTTAATTAAACAATCTCTCTTTGGCATAGCCCAGGCCTGATTTAAATTTCTTTTTTTCATTGTCTATTGTCTTTCTTATGACATTTTTCAAGAACTGTACTAATTTAGGGGATCTTTTATCTCGATCATACTCATCAAGCAAAGAGGTAATTTTTTTCTGAAAATGTTTGTGAAAATTCTTTTGTATAGCTACTTCCACTTATGGATTGTTCTTTTATATTTCTTACTTAATGTCTTGCTCTTTACTCTAAAAATGAGCTCTGAGCAGCAATGCTGGTTGAAGAGACACAGTACCTATTCCTTTGAAACAGCTGAATTTTCTTTTTAATTTTACTTTTTTTTAATTGGAGGGATAATTACTTTACAATGTTCTTTTGGTTTCTGCCCTACAACTTATGGTTGATTCTATAAGTATATATATTCTTATGGAGTATATATATATATCCCATATAAACATATGTATACACATATACACATACATGTAAGTATATATACATAAATCAGATACATATATATATATACACACACACACACACACACACACATATCCTCTCCTTCCTGTGCCTCCGTCCCACCTGTCCTGTCCCTCTAGGTCATCACAAAGCACTGAGCTGAGCCCTTTGTGTTGTACGGCAGCTTCCCACTAGCCATCTATTTTACACATATAGATACTGTGTATATGTCAGTGCTAGTCTTTTGATTCATCCAACAGGCTCCTTCCCCCATTGTGTCCAGAAGATGTTCTCGACATCTACATATCTATTTCTGCCATGCAAATTGGTTCATTAGTACCATTTTTCTAGATTCCATATATATGCATGAAACAGCTGAATTTTAAACACCCATGGGCAGCACCTGAATGTGCCTCTTGTGACAGTCCTAGGTCCACTTTTGTATTTAGGTTGATACATCTATCAACAGAGAAGGCAATAGCACCCCATTCCAGTACTCTTGCCTGGAAAATCCCATGGGCGGAGGAGCCTGGTGGGCTGCAGTCCATGGGGTCGCTAAGAGTCGGGCACGACTGAGCGACTTCACTTTCACTTTTCACTTTCATGCATTGGAGAAGGAAATGGGAACCCATTCCAGTGTTCTTGCCTGGAGAATCCCAGGGATGGGGGAGCCTGGTGAGCTGCCGTCTATGGGGTCGCACAGAGTTGGACATGACTGAAGCAACTTATCAGCAGCATCTATCAACAGTCTCAAAGTTTAGGGACAACAGATTTAGTTTTGTTAATAATAATTCCATACAAACACTTTATCTATTTTTTATTTTACTATTCCTTAATCTTATGTCTATACTTTCTTAGAAAAATTTAAGATTGGTTTTAAGTGTCTGTTTGCAAGACAGTGGGATCAACAGTTGCTATTCTCTGTATCATGAATAGATCTCTTATAAGGAGCTTGAATCTTTGAGCCAGGAGAGAAGTGAAGTTACCTGTTGATCTCCCCTCTGGCTCCTGTGCTGCTGGCCCTAAGGCTCCGAACCCAGCTGATGCACGAGCCCAAAGTACAGCTTTTAGTTCTCTGTCCTGTCTTCACCTTGCTGCCTGTGTGAACCACAGTAGGGCTGTGCTTGGACAATTTGTCCTCTTGTTCTTCTTCCATGTTTTTTTTTTACACTAGTCAGAATAAAATGCTGAATCTCCCATAGATCAGAGTGATGGGAAAAAAAAAAGAGGTTTCTTATGCTTATCCATATCCATCCCATGCGCAGGCACACACACACACATACATATACACAAATTTGCACCATAAAAATAATGTAGTAATGTTTAGTTTTGAACACCTGTTGTTCACCAAACGCTTTGTAAACACTATCCACAAATCTCTCCAAAGCCCTGTAAACCAGGCAGGAATGATCATGGGTTATTGTGTTCAGTGGATCACTGAGCTTTGAGGCTCAGTTGACTTCGTGGAATGTCATGTAGAGGGCAGCCTTGAGGGTCCTTAAGTCATCCCTCAGCAGTCTTCACCTCTTATGGCACATTCCCCCCTCTCTAGGATATTAGACTGTTCTGTGTTCCCTTCGCATCAAAAAATATGCTTCCTGGAATTTCCTTGGCAAAGTCCTGAGCAACCTTATTCACCCTCAAGCTTTCCAAATCTAGACCTACAAACCCCGAGGTCTCACCCAAGATCATGACTGGAATACCCAAAGACCTCTAAATCCACCTGCCTATTGATGGAGACTTAACATAGTATGTGCCATTCTTCTTTATATGCTTCTTTTCTCTGGTACTCAAGGCAGAAACCAGGAGCCACCACCCTCAGTTCATCGCTCCCTGCAAGTATCACACCAAGCTGATCAATGTGTCTCATAAGACTGATGGGGGCCAGACTTATGGGCTCCAGAGTTCCCAGTGTTCAGGCCCCAGGTGCCTTGTGCTGGAACAAGTATTTGAACTCCATTCATTGACCTCGCTGCCCAGGGTTTCATAGGCTCAGAGTCTGCCTCAGTATGGCAACCAGAGGGATATTTCTAAGATGGAGAACTAACCATGCCACTCTCAGCAGAGAAAATTAAGAAGCTCCCCCTGGAGAACATAACCAGATTCAGTCATACAGCACTGGGGACCAGTATTCTCTTGATGACTTTTCCTTTCAGACTTAGCTCCCAGCTCCACTCTCCAGGATGTATACAAGGATCCCATGGCTGAAACTCCAGGATCATGAGTCAAGCTCTCAGAGCCTGCAGTCCCTCCATCAATATAATGCCACACTACCTTCACCCCCACAGGGGCCAGAGACATGCACACACACCCACAACTGCTCCAGTGTACGTCTCTGGGCTACCTGGTACATAATGCTCCCTGCATTTTTCACCCATGATTGTAATGATTCATTCATCTGTCCCTTCTTTTTCTCTCTTTGAGAAAATAAGCTCCTTGAGGACAAACATTATGTCCTTCTCTCCAGTGTCTCTGGCCCTTTCCCAGCATCTTTTTTGCTAGATGGTTGGTTTGTAAAACCCCAGGGGTTTGGAGAGCACATGTGTCTCTTTGCAGGACCTTTGGTCTGCCAGAGCCCAGTGTCATGCCAAGTGACTGCTTCCTGAGATGGTGGAGAGACAGAGGTGGCCCCGGCTCCCCTCCCTCCTGCTTCACAGAACAGTGGTGGCTCTCCAAGACCTACTCCACTGGCATGAAAACATTCCTCCTTAATCACACACCCTCAGATAGGCGTTTCTCAGCACCTGAATGGCTCTGGCTATCACCAGTCAATTGTCATTCTGGAAACACTGGAGGATTTTTGCAAATACACTCAGAACTTGGGAGCAGGGGAAGGCAGACCTTGTGTGATTGCATTGGGACTCAAGGGCAAACCTCAGCTCCCTGGCTGTGGCCATGTGCCAGGCCTCTGTGCTTGCAAAGACAGAACAGCCTTTTGAAGTGCTGCAGATTTAAAACAGGGACTCAGTTAACATCTCCCTAAGCAGTCAGTAGTGGGAACAAGGAGGGTGTTTGATCATAGGGAGAATGGCCTGGCCCGCGCCTCCCGGGTGATAAAGCTTGCTGCAAAGCAGAAATTAAAATGAGAGGAACTGGGGAGTGGCAAAAGCACTCTCATTAAAGAAGTGGCAGGCATGGGGGTGTTTTGTATCAGGAAATCAGATGTGAGATTGGAGGGCTTTAGAAGGCTTGTTTTGGCATTTCCTGGTTGGTACTTATGATGGAAATCAGATTGCTATCAGAGCCCTAATGCCAAGTGCCTCTCTCTATTCTTCCTGATGGAAGGTAACTGAACAGGAAAGCAGGTTGTTTTGGCCCTGGGATACGTGTCTCTTTGCTTGGGCACTTCACTTCTTTTCATGCTTTCTATTCACAGATGTCAGTATTATTCATGATGCAGGCAGCAGTGGAAAGTGACAAGAGCAAAGATTTCAGATTTAAATTTAAACCTGAGTTCTGTCTCTTATTTGAGTCCATAAACGAATCACTTAGCCACTTTGACTCTTCAATTCCTGATATGTTCAGTGGGAAAAAGTCAGTGCTGAATTTACGGCATCATGAGGAGGCTGGAAAAATTCTACCATCACTGCACTCAATCCTGGTCAAGTCTATTCATTGTGAATATGAGTTCCTCATATGATATCTGTATTCAGTGCTTGGGGATTCTTAACTATCTTTCCAGCTTTCTTTTAAAAAATCTAACTAATTTTACAGTAGGTCCTTGTTGGTGATCTTTTTTTGGCTGCGCTGGGTCTTCACTGCTTGCAAGCTTCCTCTCTAGTTGTGGCATGTGGGTTTCTGGTTGTGGTGAACAGTCTTCTCTAGTTGCAAAGCACGGGCTCTAGAGCTCATGAGCTCAGGAGTTGCAGCCTGTGGGCTTAGTTGCCTCGCTTGCATGTGGGATCTTAGTTCCAAGGCTAAGGATTCAACCTGTGTCCCCTGCATTGGAAGGTGAATTCTTAACCACTGGACCACCAGGCAGGTCTCCTAGCCTCTTTTTATCTGAAATATAGATCCATTAAAAAAAAAAAACAAACTGCTGCCACATGCCTATAATACAAAATCACCATTAAGCATTTTCCCATAAGATCAAGAAATAAAATCTGATGCTACCACACTGAAAAAAGTAATAGACTTGTAGTGTGGCCCCATAAGCTATTAGAGTAATGGGAACGCTCCTTGGATCTATTCCTTGTTGACTATTAGAATTATTAATGAACAGATTAATGCATTAGTGTATAATTAGAAACCACTTTCTGCACTTTGGAGGGAGAATTTCACAAAACCTACAAGGAGGTGTTCCATTATCATTTTTTAAAATTGAAGTATAGATGATATCCAATGTTGTGTTAATTTCAGGTGAATGGCAAAGTGATTCATATAAATACACATCAATATTTTATATATATATATATATATATATATATATATATATATATATATATATATATCAGATCAGTCGCTCAGTCGCTTTGCGACCCCATGAATCGCAGCACGCCAGGCCTCCCTGTCCATCATCAACTCCCGGAGGTCACTGAGACTCACGTCCATCGAGTCAGTGATGCCATCCAGCCATCTCATCCTCTGTCGTCCCCTTCTCCTCCTGCCCTCAATCCCTCCCAGCATCAGAGTCTTCTCCAATGAGTCAACTCTTCGCATGAGGTGGCCAAATATCATATGTATATGTACATATTCTTTTTCAGGTCCTTTTCCATCTACTACCATTACATCTATTACCGGCCCAGCTGAAATGCTACAGCGTATATCAGCCGATTAAATGAAAGCTGAGCTGGAAGTAGTCAGTTTTCTACAAATAACAAAGTAATCCACCAATGAATTCAGGTATCACTGCCCAGCCTGAAATTAAAGATCAAGGGACTAATTGCAGTGGGTATTGGAAGGCCAGCCTCAAAGCCTAGAAATGTCACGCTACCATGACTCACAGGACCTTAAGGCAAAGCCCCAAGACTGTCACCAAAGAGACTCAGCCTCCTACAGAGGAGGGGAAATACCATTTTCCAGCCTAATTAATTTCCCGTTTCCATAATACAGTTGTACTTAGGGTACTGCGTGCTCTTTGTAATCTAATTTCAGTTGAATTACTTTTTTACAACCTGCTCAAAATGTGTTTATGACAGAGAATCATTATAGAAAAAATTTCTTTTCCATTTCAGCTTGCTTCCCCCTCCTCCCCTTCTTTCTGTGTCTCTACTTTGACATGTGTTTCCCTCTGTTAAACAGATCAACTGAGTTGAGCAATCCAAGTTTCTTCCTTCTTCATTTTATCGTCTCCTCAATCTCTTTCCTCTGTCCATTCCTTTATCAAGAAAAACAACGTGTTTTCTTCAACAGTTTTCCAAGTGTCTGATACACATAAGTTAAAATCTTATGGGCTCCTTTTTAAATTACTTGGTCTGTAAATATTTCCTGAACATTTTCTCTAAAGAAATATAATTTGTGAGGGTTGTTACTCCCAAGAAAATCAAATACACAGGATTAAAAATTAAAAAGAAGTCTACATTTAAGTATGTATTAATTGATTCAATACTTGCTCAACTATTAATGTTTGGTGACGTTGTTGTTGTTTAGTCACCAATCCATGTCTGACTCTTTTGTGACTTCATGGTCTATAGCCCGCCGGGCTCCTATGTCCATGGGATTTCCCAAGCAAGAACCCGGGAGTGGGTTGCCATTTCCTCCTCCAGAGGATCTTCCTGACATAGGGACTGAACTATTGTCTCCTGCATTGGCAGGCAGCTTCTTTACCATTGAGCCATGAGGGAAACTTTTTCTTAATGTTTAAATAATATGAAGGTAGTTAAAGACATAAGAAATCACCAAATAGCACAAAAAGTACTCATGTACTAGTTTCCCCCAATAAAACATCATACATAGTCATAGTAAGTCTTAAAAACCAGGAAATCAACAATGGTGCGTATTATTTCCTCCAGAACAGATCCTATTTGTTTGACTATTTTAAAATGCCTTGAGCCTCAAGTGTGTTGCAAAGACAAAGTTCTCAACTAGGGATGATTTTGCTTCCTGGGGGATATTTAGCAATATGTAGAGACACTTTTGGTCCTTGCAACTGGGAAATGAGATAGTGTTACTAGCATCTACTGGGTAACGGCCAAGGATGCTTCTAAATGTACTGGAGTACATAGAGCATCCCAACAAGAACGAGCTTTTTAGTTCAAAATATCAAGAATGCCAAGGTGAGGAAACCCCCTGGAGAATAATAATAGGTTTCACAGTGAAATCACTTTTCTCTTTCTCACATCAACACCATTTAAACCTGGGGGTTCAAACACAGATATCTACTGTGGGCAGCCAAGTAATAACCAAGAGGAGGGCAGGCTGGGCAAGAGAGGGAATAACTAGGGCTTCCCTGGGGACTCAGTGGTAAAGAATCAGCCTGCCAATGCAGGAGACTCAGGTTCGATTCCTGGGTCAGGAAGATCCCCTGGAGAAGGAAATGGCAACCCAGCCCATTATTCTTGCCTGGGAAATCTCATGGACAGTGGGGCCTGGCAGGCTACAGTTCATGGCGTCACAAAGGGTCAGATATGACTTAGCGATCAAACAACAATAACAGCAGGAAGCACACATCCAGTCCAAAGGAGACAGCTACTGGGGAGCTCAAGGGAGGAACTGGCATGTGGAAGCAGTGACCTACTTTCCTGGGTCACCAGATATTCCCTTAGAGACCAAACACTTGGATTTTGAAATATGGGCTCGTAAGTTGAATTTTCGAAAAGTAAATGCAGAGAACCACTATATTTGGGAAGACACTGAGGCCAACTAACTATGCCAAGGTACACACGTGGATCGCTGGATTAAGCCTTGAGCTCACTGGTTAACTGTGCAATTTTGCAAAGTAGCCCATCCTTCAGCCTCAGTTTCTCCAGGAGTAAAATAGAAATAATATGGACTTCTCAAAATGGTTTTGAGAATTAAATAAAATAAAGACAAGCTTAGTGCCCTGCTTTATGCAAGATAAGTACTTACTGTTGTGCCATAATAGGAGAAAATATAGATTATAAAGATGTTGGGCTTTTATTTTTTAGCATCTTCTTCCCTGCTTGTTGCTAACGAGTCGCCATCACCTTGCAACGGGCTGAGCCTTTCTCAGATAGAAGAAGCTGATAGCTTCTAACTGCAGTAGGAACTGCCACTCCTGTGGTATTTTTCACTGTACCACGAGTTTTGTCACCTACCTTTGGAAAAGAATCTCCTGATTCTCATTCAGACCAACATCCATACTTCTTACACTGATCTGACTCAGTGTAAGCATCACTAATTTGACCATTTTGATTGAATTGTACGTGACTAGCCTGTGTCAAAACTCCACTGAATTCATAGGTGCATTTGCTCAAAATGGACAGGCAGGTCTATTTCACTAGTGGGTCTCGCGGGACACTTGCTATGTGTCTAAGTATTGCATCTATTTTTGCTTTACTCTAGGGGTGAGCTGCCTGTGCTTCCACGAGTACTCCCACTAAACTCGATATTCCCTGGGCTTATCTTTTGTTGACTCAAGTGTGACATAGCTGCTATCATTAGCCACATCCACTCTGCTCTATTTTCCACAGGTAAGACTTAGAAACATAGGATTATTGCCTATCACCCAGACCCATAGGGAATCTCTGACCCACATTGTCTTGGAATAACCAGGCTCTGGGAATTGGGGGCAGTTTTAGAGCCAACATTATAATCTGTGCCAAACGCTGTCAGTGATTTTGGGCAACGCACGTATACTCTTCCTTTTTAAATTTCTTCCAGTGTCAGATTGGACTTTTTTGATAAGGCACTAGACTTCTATAAGAAAGTAAGTTGACTACAAGCTCTTGGATGGGGAGACTGATGATTCATGCTAAATTGTTCACAAATCATAGACATGTATTATTCACAATGGGTATACTGTTTAAGGCTCTTGGATGACAAAAGTAGCTCCCCACAGTTCTTTGTTTTTAATCAATTTTTGGAATATAATTGATTTGAAGTGTTGTGTTAGTTTCTGCTATAAAGCAAATCGAGTCAACTATGTATATCCCGTCCTTTTTGGATTTCCTTCCCTTTCAGGTCACCAGAGAGCCCTGAGTAGTCGTGTGTGCTACAGAGTCAGTCTCACTGGTTACCTATTTTATGCAGAACATCAATAGTGTATATATGTCAACCCCAATCTCCTAATTCATCCCACCATCCCTTCCCCGCCCCCCCCACCCCCCGCCCTTGCCTTGGTATCCATACATTTGTTCTCTGTGTCTGTGTCTCTATTTCTGCTTGGTAAATAAAATCATTTAACCAGTCCATTCTGCAGGAGATCAGCCCTGGGATTTCTTTGGAAGGAATGATGCTAAAGCTGAAACTCCAGTACTTTGGCCACCTCATGTGAAGAGTTGACTCATTGGAAAAGACTCTGATGCTGGGAAGGATTGGGGGCAAGAGGAGAAGGGGATGGCAGGGGATGAGATGGCTGGATGGCATCACTGACTCGATGGATGTGAGTCTGAGTGAACTCTGGGAGTTGGTGATGGACAGGGAAGCCTGGCGTGCTGTGATTCATGGGGTCGCAAAGAGTTGGACACGACTGAGGGACTAATCTGATCTGATACCCTTTTTCTGAATTCCACCTGTATGCGTTAATATGCAGTATTTGTCTTTCTCTTTCTGATGTGCTTGACTCTATGTGGCAGTTTCTAGGTCCATCCATGTCTCTACAAATTGCATAATTTTGTTCCTCTCTATGGCTGAGTAATATTCCATTGTGCCACTTCTTTATCCATTTCTCTGTTGGTGCATATTTAGGCCACTTCCACATCCTGGGTATTGTAAACAGGGCTGCAATGAACACTGGGGTACATGAGTCTTTTTGAATTATGCTTTTCTCTGGGTATGTGACCATGAGGGGGATTGCTGGGTCACATGCTGGTTCTATTTTTAGTTTTTTAGGAACCTCCATACTGTTCTCCATAGTGGCTGTATCAATTTATATTCCCATCAACAGTGTAAGAGGGTCTTTTCTCCACGCTCTCTCTGCATTATTATTCGTAGGTTTTTTGATAATGGTCATTCTGACCTGTGTGAGATGACACCTCATTGTAGTTCTGATTTGCAGTTCTCTAGATGTTGAGCCTCTTTTCGTGTATTTATTGGCCATCTGTATGTTTTCTTTGGAAAAATGTCTATTTAGGTCTTCTGCCCATTTTTTGATTGAGTTTGTTTTTTCACTATTGTAACTCTCCATATTTCTTAATGTCTCTTAATAGCATCTGTATCAGTTTGGTGAACTTGGATGATGGACTGGTAAGGACAGGTTAGGGTATGCTATGATAACAAAGACTCTAATAATCTCAGTGATTTAACAATCAGGATTTATTTCTGTTTCATCCTTCATGCCCAAGGAATACTGGAAAGGAGGAAAGGTGTTTTCTTCTCATTTTCTCAGAAGCTTTAGTAAATTGATGGTCCACCATTGATACAACATTCCAATACCAGATTTCAGGGGAAGAAAACTTAGAGAGTCATACACTGCCTTTTAAAGGACTCAAAAGTAGCACACTTCAGCTTACTTTTTGTTGACCAAGAGTGTCACGTGTAACAACCTAGAAAAGGAGAACAGCTAGAAACCTCGACGAACCCTAGCACCGTCACTATAGAAATGTGCTCAGGAACTTCAGGAACACAAACTAACCTGTGTATCACAAATGGAAGAGAAAATTAACACAAAAATTTTCAAAAGCTACATATATATGTGTGTGTGTATAATATTATATATACATCTAGTTATTATCATATGTTATAACTGTTATTTACATTTCATATAATTCATATGTATAACACACTACGTATATGATACATTTGATGTATTGATATATGTATAGCGTTCCATGAGTCAGATAAGTATGGGAAATGATCTGTAGTCGATCCCTCTTTTAGATATTTACAGGACTCATTGTTTATTTACTCTGTAAAGTAAAGCAGCAAACAAATTTAACCTCCCTAGTTTATTTTTTTAAGGCTGTTTTATGCAGGTACATAGAATTCACCAATTTCAAGTGCAGTGATCATCACAACCTACATCTAGAGCATTTTTATCATCCCAAATGATTCCTAACTATTTGCAGTTAGTCAATCTCTACTCCCACCCACAGACGGTGGTGGTTTAGTCGCTAAGTTGTATCTGACTCTTGCGACCCCATGGTCAGAGGAGCCTGACAGGCTACAGTCTAATGGGATTATCCAGGCGAGAATACTGGAGTGGGTTGCCATTCCTTTTCCAGGGGATCTTCCCAACCCAGGAATCAAACCCAGGTCTCCTGCATTGTAGGCAGATTCTTTACCAACTGAGCTACAAGGGAAGCCCCCACCCACAGAGGCAGACAACAAATAATCTGCTTTCTGTTGCTATAGATTTGCCTTTTCTAGACTCTTAATATAAATGGAGGGAGAAGGCAATGGCACCCCACTCCAGTACTCTTGTCTGGAAACTCCCATGGACGGAGGAGTCCGGCAGGCTGCAGTCCATGATGTCGCTAAGAGTCAGACACAACTGAGTGACTTCACTTACACTTTAGAGTTTCAAGCATTGGAGAAGGAAATGGCAACTCACTCCAATGTTCTTGCCTGGAGAATCCCAGGGATGGGGAAGCGACTTAGCAGCAGCAGCAATATAAATGGAATTGTACAATATGTAGTCTTTTTTGTTGTTTGGTGTCTTTCATTTAGCATAATGAATTTCATACATGTTTCATGTAGCAATAGTTCCTTCCTTGTGTTGTTGAATAGTATTCAGTTGTACAAATCATTGTCATTATCCATTCATCAATGAATGAGGCTTCCAGTTTCTCCAAATCCTTGCTAACAATTATTGCTGTCTTTTAATTATAGCCATCCTAATGGATATGACTGGTATTGCCCAAAGAAAGGCAATACCAAAGAATGTTCAAACTACTGCACAATTGCACTCATCTCACACGCCAGTAAAGTAATGCTCAAATTCTCCAAGCCAGGCCTTAGCAATACTTGAACCGTGAACTTCCAGATGTTCAAGCTGGTTTTAGAAAAGGCAGAGGAACCAGAGATCAAATTGCCAACATCCACTGGATCATGGAAAAAGCAAGAGTTCCAGAAAAACATCTATTTCTGCTTTATTGACTATGCCAAAGCCTTTGACTGTGTGGATCACAATAAACTGTGGAAAATTCTGAAAGAGATGGGAATACCAGACCACCCGACCTGCCTCTTGAGAAACCTGTATGCAGGTCAGGAAACAACAGAACTGAACATGGAACAACAGACTGGTTCCAAATAGGAAAAGGAGTACATCAAGGCTGGATATTGTCACCCTGTTTATTTAACTTCTATGCAGAGTACATCATGAGAAATGCTGGTCTGGAGGAAGCACAAGCTGGGATCAAGATTGCCAGGGGAAATATCAATAACCTCAGATATACAGATGACACCACCCTTATGGCAGAAAGTGAAGAGGAACTAAAAAGCCTCTTGATGAAAGTAAAAGAGGAGAGTGAAAAAGTTGGCTTAAAGCTCAACATTCAGAAAACGAAGATCATGGCATCTAGTCCCATTACTTCACGGCAAATAGATGGGGAAACAGTGGAAACAGTGTCAGACTGTTTTTTGAGCTCCAAAATCACTGCAGATGGTGACTGCAGCCATGAAATTAAAAGACGCTTACTCCTTGGAAGGAAAGTTATGACCAACCTAGACAGCATATTGAAAAGCAGAGACATTACTTTGCCAACAAGGGTCCGTCTAGTCAAGGCTATGGTTTTCCAGTGGTCGTGTATAGATGTGAGAGTTGGACTGTGAAGAAAGCTGAGTGCTGAAGAATTGATGCTTTTGATCTGTGGTGTTGGAGAAGACTCTTGAAGAGTCCCTTGGACTGCAAGGAGATCCAACCAGTCCATCCTAAAGTAGATCAATCCTGGGTGTTCATTGGAAGGACTGATGCTAAAGCTGAAACTCCAATACTTTGGCCACCTCATGTGAAGAGTTGACTCATTGGAAAAGACTCTGATGCTGGGAGGATTGGGGGCAAGAGGAGAAGGGGATGACAGAGGATGAGATGGCTGGATGGCATCACTGACTCGATGGACATGAGTCTGAGTGAACTCTGGGAGTTGGTGATGGACAGGGAGGCCTGGGGCACTGAGATTCATGGGGTCGCAAAGAGTCGGACACAACTGAGCGACTGGACTGAACGACTGAACTGAACTGAATCGGTATGAGGTATAGCATGGTACCTTACTGACTTTAATTTTCATTTTCCAGACAACTAATGAGATGGATCAACTTTTTGTTCCTACTAACAACTCATATTTTTTAGTGAAATGTTTTTTTCCTAAGAATTTATATTATTTCTTCAGATATTTGATAGAATTCACCAGCAAAGCCTTCTACATCAGATATTTTTGTGCAAAAAAATCTTAATTACTAGAATGATTTATTTATAGGCCTATTTAGAATTTCTTTCTTTTTTCTTCTTCTGGAAACTGTTTTGAGAAGTTATGTTTGCCCATTTCAAACTGGGAATTTGCCCATTTCATTTATATTGTCTTTGTTTTTAGCATAAAGTCTTAATAGTATATTCTTCATCTTTCTAACTTTCATAGAATTGATAGTGATGTCTCCTTTGATATTTGATAGCTTGTGTTTGATATGTAAAACTTGTTCTTTCCTTTTTTTCTCTGTTTAGTCAGGCTATAAATTTATCAATTTTGTTGATCTTGTCAAAGAACTATTTTATTTTTCTATTTGTGCTTTTGTTTTCTACCTATCTGCTTTTCGAAAGGTTTTTTTTTTTCTATTTAATTGAGTTCTAACTTAATCTTTATTATTTCCTTCCTTCTGCTGATTTTGACTTTCGTATATAGTCTTTTCCTAGATTTTTATAATATAAGCTTAGGTACTGATTTGCAATTTTTATTTTTTTTATAATATAGTCATATATAACATATATTTGATATATCATGTTTTCATTTTAATTCACTCAAAATATTTTCTAATTTCCTTTGTGATTTGTTCTTTGATCCATGAATTATTTAAAAATATGCGTTTAATTTCCAAATATTTGGGGACTCTTCAAATCTTTCTGTTGTTGACTTTTATTTGAACTACATTGTAGTCAGAAAATATATTTTGTGTGATTCCAATCCATTTATTGAAACTTATTTTCTGCTCATGGTCTACCTTGTGACTTAATGCAATTATTGATATGAATGGATTTACTTCCATCTTTTTCTATTTGTCTTTTCTGTGTCATATGTGATAAGATATTTTTCTTGGCTACTTTCAAGATTTTCTTTGACTTTAAACCATTTGACTATGATATGAATGGATGTGGATCTTGGTGCTTATTCTGAGAGTTTGTTGGTGTTTAAACTGAGAGTTTGTTGAGCTTCTTGGATGTGTTTTCATTAAAGTTATTCATCAAATTTTGGATTTTTTTAAAAAGAGGCTTTATTTTCTAGAGTAGTTTTAGGTTCAGGACAAAGCTGAACAGAAAAGACAGAGCGTTCCCACATACCTTTTTTTCCTTCACACAGTCAACATCCCACCTCATAATGGTACAGTTTTACAGCTGATGAACCTACACTGATACATTATTATTATCCAAATTTCATAGTTTATGCTAGAGTTAACTCTTGTGGTTACACATTTTAAGGCCTTTGAGAAATACATAACAATAACATAGATTTACTGTTACAGCACCATATAGAATAATTTCACTGACCCCCCAAAATTTTATGTGCTCTGTCAATTCAGCAAACTTGGGAAGTTTTTACCCATAATTTCATTAATTTTTTTTCCTGCTATTTCTCACTCTCACTCTTTTCTCATTTTGAGAATTTCATTAAATATATGTTGATATGCTTGATGGTGTACTGATATGCTTGATGGTCTCTGAGGTTTTATTAATTTTTTTTGAATTCTTTGTTCTTTGAATTAAATAACTTCTCTTGATCTATTTTTTCACATATTTTCCAGATAAATTTGCTCTTGAATTTCTCTAGTACATTTCTTATTTCAGATATTGCATTTTTTAGAAATTGAAAGTTCTTTTTATTGAAGTAAAATTTCTTTACGTTGTTGTGTTGGTTTCTGCTGCACAACAAAGTGAGTCTGGTATACGCATAGTATATCTTCTCTGTCTTTAACCGCCTTCCCAGCTACCCTTATCCCACCCTTCTAGGTCACCACAGAGCACCGAGCTGAGCTTCTTTGCTTTATAGCAGGTTCCTAGTAGCTATCTATTTTACACTTTTACACTATTGCACTTTTCAACTCTAGAATCTCCATTTGGTCTCTCTCATTTTTTAATTTATATATGTATGTGTGTGTATATATATATGCTTCACAATGTACATTATAGATATATTAAAATATGCATAATGTGCATAATATATGCATTTTAGTAGTATATTTTTCTATTTATTAATACTTTCTCCTTGATAAGTTTTTGCTATCATACCTTAATTCTTCGAGCATTATTTCCTTTAATTAGTTGAACATATTTTAAGTAACTAATTTGAAGTCTTTGTGTGCTATGGTTAACATCTGGATCTCCTCAGAGACAGTTTATATTGACCATTCTTCACACAAATGGATCACAGTTTAATGTTTTATTGCATGTCCTATATATTTTTGTAGAAAACTAGACTTGCTGGATAATGTATTTGAGCAGCTCTGGATTCTGACCCTCCCTCTCCCTCTCTCTCTCTCTCTCTCTCTCTCTCTCTCTCTCTCTCTCTCACACACACACACACACACACTGTTGTTGCTATTTGTTTGTTCAGTGATTTCCAGGAAGAATTCTTTGCATTCCAGGTTCCTCTCAGTGTACAGCTATTGGTCATTCTAAGATTGTTGGTTTTTTTTTTTGGTATGTGCAATTTTGGTTTTATTTTTAATTCTGGATTTCTAGAGTTTGTCCGAATCTGTAAGTCTATCCTGATTCTAATGGGCAACTCAGCCAGTGATTGGTCCTAAGTTGTTCTCAAATACTTCAGCCAGTAAGGCTTTCCCTCTTTGCTGATGGACTTGTAGTCTGGGGTCAGGAAATTCACTCTAAGTACAGCTAATTTAAAAGTCTTCTTTGGCTTTTGTTTTCCATGTCATCTCTACATATGCGCAAGGCTTCATATTCAGCCGAAGATACAATGTTAGTTAGGGACCTCTCTGATATTTTTCTTTTTTTTTTTTTTTTTTGAGTGTGTGCAGCCTTGAGCAGGTATGTAGGCTTTCCAACTGCCAGGGTTATGTGGGATGTGGGTGCTTCTTAAGGTGCATGGTGTCTGTCTTATTTCTCAGACATTACTAGTAGGTTTCTGACATCTTTTTGCTTGCCTTAACCAGAATGCAATCTCAGCTTGCTGTATCACTGGTCTTCTTCCTTTGTTTGCCAGTGAAATCTCTACATATGGGGCTTTTCTGTATTCCAATCCAAGTCAGTTCCCTTTGTCAATGAAGCCACTGGTTTTCATGACCTTCTGGGTCACTGAAACTTCATAGCATTATGAAATCTACAGAGCTAAGATGGGGAGAGAGGGGAAATCTAAACAATCTCAGGAGAAAATCTACTCTTGGGTTTTAATACTTGTTCTTTAATTAACAGTTTTTAGTTTGTTGGATGCCCTTGATTGATTTTCAGAATACTGAAATGATTGCTTTAGATCATTTTGCCCAGTTTTATCACTGATTTTTAGAAAAAGAGTATCGTGATCTTCTCATACTGTCTTTCAGAACTCCTATCTCCTTTCCACTATTTTAATCAACATTTTCAAGACTTACATGACAGTGGAATTTTTTCAAGAAATATCTATTAGCAGTTGGTAGAAGCAGTAGTTCTTGAAGACACTTTGGGAAACTAACATAGATAAAATGGGAAGAGATTGTTTATTAATCTCATATGCTATTGTAAAGCAATAAATCTAAATTGCTTTACGTGTGGTCTACCAATGGTAGACCATGTTCATTCCATGCTTGTCAACACTTTGAGTGATAGGAAGGAGCAGGAAGTAAAAAGATCTACATCAAACTGCAAACTATAGATCAGATCTAGACTGCAGATTATGAATTATTTAAGCTATATCAAATCTCTAATATTTAGCTGAAAGATTACACATAAAAATCCAGATGTAGATTTTTCTTTTCAGAAAATATCATAATGCTAGACTATTCCTATGTAGAACAAAAAAGTTACTACTAACCATTTAAAACTATACAGTTCTCCACTGACTCTGCACACTTAATTTGTTAACTACCTACACTCAGAAGTCACTTGAATTTAAGGCATCACCTCTCAATGACATGCTCAGATTAATGAAGATTGTTTATTCATATTCTTTTTTAAAAATTTTATTTTGCTTAATTTTACAATATTGTATTGTTTTTGCCATACATCAAAATGAATCTGCCACAAGTATACATGTGTTCCCCATCCTGAACCCTCCTCCCTCCTCCCTCTCCATACAGATGCCTGGGGCTGGTGCACTGTTTACTCATATTCTGATACCTCTGGTTATACCTTAGACTCAGAAGTGGCAGAATACTAGCTCCTAGCTTCTTGTTTGGAATCAGAACTCTGGTGGCCACCTTCTCAAGTTTGAGTTTCATCAAGATCAATGGCATGAGTTTAGATAGTGACTGGTTACTGTTATGTTTTTGTTGGTGAAGCAAAGTAAAGCTTTCTGGCTCTTCCAGGGACAACCCTCCTTACCTGTTTTAGGTCTGCTCTCTGAATCCATGCCCTCCTCAGGGGATCTTCCTAACCCAGGGATCAAACCCAGGTCTCCCGCATTGCAGGCTGATTCTTTACCATCTGAGCCATGAGGGAAGCCCAAGAATACTGGGAGAGGGTAGCCTGTCCCTTCTCCTAAGAATCAAACTGGGGTCTCCCCCACTGCAGGTGGATTCTTTACCAGCTGAATGACCAGGGAATCCGTGGATATGTGTATTTATTTTGCATATATGAGTGCAAATGAGTGAAATTAATTTACTAATATGAGTTCATTCATATGAGTGAATTTAAGTTACAGTCAAGCAAGTTGACAAATGATGGCCAAGGGCTGGAGAAGTAGCCAGGAGTTTATGTAGGAAGCAATACTCTGGTAAATGTTGAAGTAGTCAGGAAGCCCTTCTGAAGGGTTGAGATTTCAGGAGTTATTTTTAGAACTTGGAGGGAAATCTTGGAGGTATAAAGTAGGTAGGGGTTAAAAGGCATGTGGTACAACTTCAGAGAAGGCAGGCAGAGAGTTATGGAGAAGATAATGATAACAAAAAGTGAAAAGAATGAACAGTAAGGACAGTAAAGACATATTGTGTGTGTGTGTGTGCGCGCGCGCGTGTGTGTGTGTGTACGTGCCTGCTTAGTCATGTCCAACCAACTCTTTGCAACCCCATGGACTGTAGCCCACCAGGCTCCTCTACCCATGGAATTTTCCAGTCAAAAATACTAGGGTGGGTTGCCATTTCCTTCTCTAGGGGATCTTCCTGACCCAGGGATTGAACTGATGTCTCTTGCATCTCCAGCATTGGCAGGAGTGTTCTTTATCAGCTGAGCCACCAGGGAAACCATTTATATATATTTATATATAATATACCATTATATATACCATTTAAATATATGGCTTTGGGAAACAATTGTAAAGTATATATATATATACACACTAGGTATTCTTCTTCAATTTTCCCTAATTCTTTGTGATGATGAGTCCTCGAAGCCTTCCAATCTGCATGCACTTTTAAAGAGACTTGTTCCCACTTTCCATTGCCACTCAACTTCACCTTACCTCGGGGCTTCCACAGAGCCCCTACCCCTAATCTTGCCTTGAAGAATCCCAAAGCTTTGGAACTGTTAGTAAAGACAGCTGGCTCTCAGTGGGTCTATTAACTTTTTTTCCATGAGTTACAAACTCACTCACCTTTATTTATTTAGCAGAAAATGAATTTATGTCTTTTCCCAGGTTCTTTGCAGAGTGGACTGGAAAACTCTCATGCCTTCCAAAGTCACTGTTGCCATACTGAAATCAGTATTAATCATATATCGCTTGATACTATAATTGAATAGTTTTTTACACAGATGATATTAACTGATAAAATATGGCATCCTCATGAGAAAACATTACCTTGAAATATTAGCGTTATGATATGTTAATTTCTTTGGAGGATATGACTACAGATATATGAGCAGAGGTAAATTTTCCAGCACTTCGGCTGACAAATTCCACGTCAACATAACTCTCAAGAATTTGTATTACTACTTGGCGATGACTTATATGATGATGTATAACAACTTAAGGGGTTTTAAAACGCAGTATTTTGACTAATGTGGTTTGGTAAATAGCATTTGTGATTAGTCCCTTTTCTTTTTCTCTCCCCAATTTCTGTAATACTGACAAAAGCCTGTAATAATAATAAAAATCACCACTCCAAATGGAAAATGCCCCACTCCATCACCAGCAGTTCCTGGGAAGGCTCCAAGTTCTGTGCAGAACAGAGGTCTGAAAGCCTAGCGAAGTCAGATGCACACTGTATTCACTGTCACTTTAATGCCTCCTGCTTCTACCATGACATTTGGCCTCAGGTTCTTATTTCAAAGAACTTTTGTCCTGGTGATTCATTCTACACGGACCATGTGATATGGAGGCTCTGGGCCCTCTGTGCTGTTTCCTAAGGACTGAGGAGTGAATCTATCTTTCTGATGCTCTTAAATATAGGAATGGTGAAACTGTCCCTAGAGAGCTTGGTTCAGGAATGGCAACCCTGCTCCTTAAGGTTCAGCATAATTTCATAGATATGGTTATATTCTGTCACTTTGGGATGCAACTAAAGCCAAAATGGTGATCATTTATAACCATTTCATTAGCTCCAAGGACAAAAGACCCAGAATTCCCTTCCCCTGGTCATTGAGAACAGGAGTGGCCTCTTGTGATATTCTTGGATAGCTGTTACCTGTTCTCAACAGAGGCAGGTGGCCATTGCCTAGTCATCTGCTGGCCCATGTCATTTGGAAGGACTTAGAATTCTCTCTTCTTCTGTTTATATGCCTCAGCCTGTCTCCCGGATGGACTCATCAGAAAAGTAGAGTCTTCTCAAGAACGCTGCAGCCCAGGTAGAATGGGTAATCTTTTGTAGTCAGGACAAGGTTGTCTATAGACAATAAACACACGTTTACCTTCAAGAGGAAGAGTCTCCTGGCTTCTGTCTGACCTCCACGTTGAAAGCGATTGACACAAAGCACAACAGGGCTTGGCCATAAACTCTTTCCAGAGGAGATTTCCTACTGGTGTCCCTGGACACCCCCACATGTTTCATTCTAACACGGCCTTTCCTCCATCTCAAGTGGAACAATGACATTGATACGAAGCTGTCTTAAGGAGAAGCATGTGGTAGCCGGCTAATAAAAGAATAATTCGATGGAAGACAAATGCTCTCAATCAAGCTCTGCTTACATAAGCCTTCTAGAGCTACTCCTTGCTGCTTACCTTTGTCCCAGGGTCCCCAAACTTCCACCACTATGCTAGGCATGATAAGCAGAACTTCGTGAGCACTGAAGACTGGGATGCAGTACTTCTGATCACTGGTACTTAGTAAAACTCCAAACCTCAGAAAACTCTTCTCCTCTCCTCCCCTATCTTCTCTCATCCTCTTGGACATTTCCTCTCCTTTACCTCACTTCTGGCTCTCTACTGCGCTCTGACCAGATGTTTGGCCATTTGTTGTTATCATTGCTGTTTGTTCAGTCACCAAGTTGTGTCCAACTCTTGGCGAACCCATGGACTACAGCACACCAGGCTTCCCTGTCCCTCAGCATCTCCCAGAGTTTGCCAAGTTCATGTCCATTGAGTCCGTGATGTCATCCAACCATCTCATCCTCTGTGGCCCCCTTCTCCTTCTGCCTTCAATCTTTCCCAGCATCAGGATTTTTCCGATGAGGCAGCTGTTGGCATCAGAGGCCAAAGTATGGAGTTTCAGCTTCAGCATCAGTCCTTCCAAATAGGATTCAGGGTTGATTTCTTTTAAGATTGGCTGGTTTGATCTCCTTGCAGTCCAAGGGACTCACAGGAGCCTTCTCCAACACCACAGTTTGAAAGCATCAATTCTTTCATGCTCTGCCTTTTTTATTGGCCCCGTAATATGAAGTTAAATGGCCAGCACACTTGATCTGGGCAGCCAGATGTTCCAGAAGCAGCTTCTGGAAAGAACTCCCTGTCACTAGACTTCTGACATAGACCAGTTGAAGAAGCCTGGCAATGTCAGAGAGCATGACAGCCAACCTGCATATACCCCGACTTGGGCCAAAGAAGAATACTGCAGGCTTATAAACCACTCCCTGTCCAGGGATGAGGTCATGAAATAAGTGTATATTAGGCAATAGGAGAGTTCCTCATTACCAAAGTTGTCTCCTTTCACTTTTAAATAATTACTTCACTTTTATTTTTAGTTATAGACTGGCAACTGAAATGAGGGAATGAAAACCTGAATTTTTAATTCATCAATTTTATTTTTTAGAGCAGGTTCACTGCGAAATTGGGAGACAAGTTCCTAGAGTTCCCATAAATCTGTTCCCCCAAAGGTACAATCTTTCCCATTCTCAGCATCCGCCACCAGAGGGGTACATTTATGATAATTGATGAGCACACAGTGACACGTCGTAATCACCCAAAGTCCATCATTTACGTTATGGTTCACTCTAAATATTGTACATTCTTTTGGTTTTGACAAGTGTATGATGACACGCATCCACCGTTATAGTAACATGTAGACTCGTTTCATTGCCCTAAAACCCTCTGTGCTTCTCCTAGCCATCCCTCCCTCCCCATAACTCCCGGCAATCCCTGATCTTTTTACTCTCTCCATAGTTTTGTCTTTTCCAGGATGTCATATGCCTGGAATCATAGAGGATGTAGATTTTTCAAATTCGCTTCTTTCACTTAGTGACGTGCATTTAAGATCTTTCCATGTCTCCTCATGGTTGATAGTTCTTTTTAGTCCTGAATAATATTCTCTTTTCCGGATGCACCACAATTTACTTACCCATTCACCTGCTGAAAGGTAACTGAATAAAGCTGCTATTCAGTCCAGTATTCCTGCCTGGAGAGTCACATGGAGAGAGGAGCCTAGCATTCCACAGGATTGCAAAGAGTCCGATACAACTGAAGTGACTTAGCATGCATGCATGCGACATTGTATGCAGATTTTGTGTAGACATGATTCTCCAATTCATATGGGTAAATATCATGTAGTACTATCACTGGATCACGTGGTAAGAGTATGTAATAGCCCCTGACATCCTCATGCATCCTGTCATCTCTTTAGTTCATGTTCTTATGTTATAGCCTGGCTTATTTTTCACTTGTTGTGCCATGTTATTAAAACATTTAGAATTAGAATTAGAATCTACTTCTTTCCAGCAAAAATTACGGCTCTCATTGGTGGTTATTTTATTAGGCAAGAAACACAAGTTGGAATCAAGATTGCTGGGAGAAATATCAATAACCTCAGATATGCAGATGACACCACCCTTATGGCAAAAAGTGAAGAGGAACTAAAAAGCCTCTTGATGAAAGTGAAAGTGGAGAGTGAAAAGGTTGGCTTAAAGCTCAACATTCAGAAAACGAAGATCATGGCATCTGGTCCCATCACTACATGGGAAATAGATGGGGAAACAGTGGAGACAGTGTCAGACTTTATTTTTCTGGGCTCCAAAATCACGGCAGATGGTGACTGCAGCCATGAAATGAAAAGACGCTTACTCCTTGGAAGGAAAGTTATGACCAATCTAGATAGCATATTCAAAAGCAGAGACATTACTTTGCCAACAAAGGTTCACCTAGTCAAGGCTATGGTCTTTCCTGTGGTCATGTATGGATGTGAGAGCTGGACTGTGAAGGCTGAGCGCGAAGAATTGATGCTTTTGAACTGTGGTGTTGGAGAAGACTCTTGAGAGTCCCTTGGACTGCAAGGAGATCCAACCAGTCCATTCTGAAGAAGTTCAGCCTTGGGATTTCTTTGAAAGGAATGATGCTAAAGCTGAAACTCCAGTATTTTGGCCACCTCATGCGAAGAGTTGACTCATTAGAGAAGACTCTGATGCTGGGAGGGATTGGGGGCAAGAGGAGAAGGGGACGACAGAGGATGAGATGGCTGGATGGCATCACTGACTCAATGGTTGTGAGTCTGAGTGACCTCCGGGAGTTGGTGATAGACAGGGAGGCCTGGCGTGCTGCAGTTCATGGGGTCGCAAAGAGTCGGACACGACTGAGCTACTGATCTGATCTGATCTGATGCAAAATTTTTAAAAAATGAGTGAATTTGAGATATTTTTATCCAAGTTAACTATCTTAGTCTTCTTGTGAAATTGATGTGATATGTGCTCACCTCTAATTAGCTTTTTACATGGTTTGTATAGGCGGGTCTTGGCTAAGTTGGGAATATGGCCAACAAGGGGTTGTTATCAAGCTGTGATGGGCAAGTGAGCTTATTGTTTTGGTAACTTATCAGCGTGTCATTTCTGAAGCATATCTAACTGCTGGAATGAAGGCAGAGGCAAACCAATCATTTCTCTCTGGAGTCAGTCCATGGATATGGTTGAAGTTCTCTAGCTTCCTTTTAAAAGTGAATCTTGAGGGACTAGGAGGAGGAGTGAGACTCATGCACGCCTCCAGAGGTCAAGAGATGATCGGGAGCAATGAGGTTTGGTGATGGGAAGAGCACGGGGTTAAAAAACCACTGAGATAACGAGCTTGAAGTTCAGCTTTGCTACAGCCTAATTGTGATTCACTGGAAAAATTACACAACTTTTCTGTATTAAATTTTCTCTTCAACAAATGGGCACAATAATCTCTACTCTCCAACTTCACGGAAAGAATTTATCTGAGATCATTAACACAAAATATCTTATATCTAATAAGAATTTGTTAATTTATGTGAGATATTGAAATTTACAGAGGCCTTCCTGAGCCAAACAGGTCATGCTAAGGTAGAGCAGATGTTAGTATCAGTAAATCCCAGGCTTTGACTTCATACTGTCCTGTAATTTCTGTGCAACTCCATTTTTGTTCAGTCTTCCCAAACTAAAACAAATATAATTAAAACTGATCAGTGAAATGAAATTCTATCCATACCCAAACATTTACTGACAGATTTTTTTAAATACTAAATGTATCAAAGGAAGAGATGAAAGGTGGCAAGAGCTTTGCAATCCGGAAGCACCATGAAAAATCAGGGCATTACTGGAACTATAGCATGCCAGTGTGAAATACATGAATCTAAAAAAATGAGTAAATGAAAAGGTACACACACACACACAATCACACACACATGATTATATACACACACACCAATGTACGTACATAAGCACAAGAAATACACACAACAATAACCACACACACAAATACACACATATGAACACGCTTAGGCCTGAAAGAAAATGGACACTTTGATATTTACATTTTCTAGCTAGAATTTTCTGTGCAACACAAAAAATAAGTGTTGGACCATAAACATTTTAGTTTTAGCACAAAGGCTTCAGGCAAGGCCAGTGTCTCACACCATCATCTCTTCTCAGAGCAATCATATTTTTTAAACTAATTAATAATTTATTTATTTAGCAGAGCCAGGTCTTAGATGTGGCATGAAGAATTTTTTCATTGCAGCACATGGAATCTAGTTCCCTGACCAAGGATCAAACCTGGGCCCCCTGCATTGGAAGCATGGAGTCTTAGCCACTGGACCACCAGAGAAATTCCACGCAATCCATTAAAAATGGCTTTTATATTTCGTTTCTCTAAATCTGTTTGTTGTTGCTGTTCAGTTACTAACTCATGTCCAACTCTGTGCAACCCCATGGCACACCAGGTTCTTCTGGCCTCTGCTGTCTCCCAGACTTTGCTCAAATTCATATCCATTGAGTCGGTGATGCTATCTAACCATCTCATTCTCTGTTGACCCCTTCTCTTTAGGCTTCAATCTCTCCCAGCATCAGGGTCTTTACCAAAGAGTCAACTCTTTGCATCAGATGGCCAAATATTGGAGCTTCAGCAACAGTGCTTCCAATGAATATTCAGGGTTGATTTCCTTTAGGGTTGACTGGCTTGAGCTCCTTGTTGTCCAAGGGACTTTTGAGGGTGTACTCCAGAATCACAATTCAAAAGCATCAATTCTTTGATCCTTAGCCTTCTTTATGGACCACCTCTCACATCAGAACATGCCTACTGGAAAAACTATAGTTTTGACTACATGGACCTTTGTCAGCAGTGATGTCTCTGTTTTTTAATACACTGTTTAGGTTTGTCATAGTTTTCCTTTAAAGGAGCAAGTGTCTTTTAATTTCAAGGCTGCAGTCACCATCCACAGTGATTTGGGAGCCCAAGAAAATAAAATCTATCACTGCTTCCACTTTTTCCCCTCCTATTTGCCATGAATTGATGGGACTGGATGCCATGACCTTAGGTTTTTTTTTTAATGTGAGTTTCAAGCCTCTGGTGGCTCAGACAGTAAAGAATCTACCTGCAATGCAGGAGACCCTGATTTGATCCTTGGTGAGGGGAGGTCTCCAGGAGAAGGGAAGGGCCACCCACTCCAGTACTCTTGCCTGGAGAATTCCATGGACAGAAGCAGGCTACAATTCATGGGATTGCAAAGAGTAGGACATAACTGGGCAACTAACACTTTCACTTTCTTTCAAGCCAGCTTTTTCACTCCCCTCTTTCACCCTCATCAAGTGGCTCTTTAGTTCCTCTTCACTTTCTGCCATTAAAGTAGTATCATCTGCATATCTGAAGTTGTTGATATTTCTCCTGGAAATCTTGATTTCAACTTGTGAGTCATCTAGCCTGGCATTTCACATGATGTACTCTGCATATAAATTAAATAAGCAGAGTGACAATATGCAGCCTTGTCACATTCCTTTCCCAATTTGGAACCAGTCAGTTGTGCCATGTCTGATTCTAACTGTTGCTTTGGGACTTGCCTACAGGTTTCTCAGGAGACAGGTAAGGTGATCTGGCACTCCCACGTCTTTAAGAATATTCCACAGTTTGTTGTGATCTACAAATTCAAAGGCTTTAACACAGTCAATGAAGCAGAAACAGATGTTTTTCTGGAACTCCCTTGTCTAGTCTGTGATCCAAAGAATGTTGGCAATTTGATTCCTGGTTCCTCTGCCTCTTTGAAACCTCACTTGTACATCTGGAAGTTCTCACTTACTAGCATGTGAGATGAGCACAATTGTATGGTAGCATGAACATTCTTTGGCATTGCCTTTCTTTGGGATTGAAATGAAAGCTGACCCTTCCCAGTTCTGTGGCCACTGCTGAGTTTTCCAAATTTGCTGACATATTGAGTGCAGCACTTTTGGAGCATCATCTTTTAGGATTTGAAATAGCTCATTTGGAATTCCATCACCTCCACTAACTTTGTTTGCAGTGATGCTTCTTATGGCCCACTTGACTTCACACTCTAGAGTATCTAGCTCTAGGTAAGTGAACACACCATTGTGGTTATCTCAGTCATTAAGATTTATTTTTGTACAGTTCTTCTGCTCATTCTTGCCATCTCTTCTTAATCTCTTCTGCTTCTGTTAGATTCTTCCATATCTGTTCTTTATTGTGTTCATCCTTGCATGAAATGTTCCCTTGATATCTTCAATTTTCTTGAAGAGACCTCTAGTCTTTCGCATTCTATTGTTTTCCTCTATTTTTTTTTTTTTTTTTGTATTGTTCATTTAAGAAGACCTCACCTCTCCTTGCTATTCTCTGGAACTCTGCGTTCAGTTGGGTGTATCTTTCTCTTTTTCCCTTGCCTTTCACTTCTCTTCTTTCTTCATGGATTTGTAAAGCCTCCTGAGGCAATCACTTTGCCTTCCTGCATTTCTTGGGGATGGTTTTGGTCACTGCCTCCCGTACAATGTTACAAATCTCTGTCCATTGTTTTACAGGTACTCCGTCTACCAGATTTAACTCCTTTACTCTATTCATCATCTCTACTGTATAATCATAAGGAGTTTGATTTAGGTCATACCTGAATAGCCTAGTAGTTTTCCCTATTTTCTTCCACTTAAGCCTGAATTTTGCCATAATGAGCTCATGATTTGAGCCACAGTCAGCTCCATGTCTTGTTTTGGCTGACTGTATTGAGCTTCTCCATCAGCTTCTCAATCTGATTTTGGAACTGGCCATCTGGTTATGTCCATGTGTAGAGTCATCTCTTATGCTGTTGGAAAAGGGTGCTTGCTGTGACCAGAGTGTGCTTTTGACAAAACTCTGTTAGTCTTTGTCCTGCTTTATTTTGTACTCCAAGGCCAAACTTGCCTGTTATTCTGGGTATCTCTTGACTTCCTACTTTTGCATCCCAATCCCCTATGATGAAGACATCTTTTTTTTGGTGGTAGTTCTGGAAGATGCTGTAAATCTTCAGAGAACTGGTCACTTTCTGAGCTGGTGGACTCATCTTCCAGCATGATATGGACCTAACACTCCACGTTCCTATGCAATACTTTTCTTTACAGCATTAGACTTTGCCTTCACCACCAGTAATGTCCACAACTGAGTTTGCTTCTGCTTTAGCCCAGCTGCTTCATTCTTTCTGGAGCTAGTAGTAATTACCCTCCACTCTTCCCCAGTGGGCTTCCCAGGTGGCACTAATATTAAAGAACCTGTCTACAGGAGATGTAAGAAACGTGGGTTTGATCCTTGGGTTACGAAGATCCCTTGAAGGAGAGCTTTGCAACTCAATCCAGTATTCTTGCCTGGAGAATCCTATGGACAGAAGACCCTGGTGGGCTACAGTCCATAGAACATGACTGAAGCAACTGAGCACACACATGCAGACATCCCCAGAGGTCAAAGTGGGTGAAAGCCAAGGCTTGCTGGTATAAGTAATGGAGTTACAGCCTGAAAAGAATCTATGCTTTCCCAGACTCTTTGCTCAGTTCTATTGATATGATGTACAGTTATCTCCATCCACGAAGAATACTTCAAGTTTTGGACAAAACATTTGGTTCCCTGTTTCTAAAATCTGCTGCTGCTGCTGCTAAGTCGCTTCAGTCGTGTCCGACTCTGTGCGACCCCCTAGACGGCAGCCCACCAGGCTCCCCCCGTCCCTGGGATTCTCCAGGCAAGAACACTGGAGTGGGTTGCCATTTCCCTCTCCAATGCATGAAAGTGAAAAGAGAAAGTGAAGTCACTCAATTGTGACCGACTGGTAGCGACCCCATGGAATGCAGCCCACCAGGCTCCTCAGTCCATGGGATTTTCCGGACAAGAATACTGGAGTGGCTTGCCATTGCCTTCTCCGTTCTAAAATCTACATTTGACTTAAGAGAAACTGGGCTCATCTGTTACAGATTCCTTTCATTTTGTTAAAAGCTCATCTGAAAAATCCGATTTTATATACAAAAGGGATTTTTGAGCCTAGACAAAATTTTTTACAACTAACAGAGATATGTGCCAGAGAAAGTAAGTAGGGAACATGAGTTTACAGTTGATTTAAATTCAGAAATGGTAGGGCTTGTGCTTTTAATTGTGTAATGTGGACAGTGAGCAGTCGGCTATGACCATGCCAGGCCATGTCCAAGGGACAGGATAATATTGACTATCCTTTTTCCTAAGTTACAAATTGGCCATGCTCTTCCTAGATAGAGTGAGATACCAGACTTTGATGTACATTAGGCTAAATTAATGCAAAGTTCCCTATTAAGTGGGCTTCCCTGGTGGCTGAGATGGTAAAGAATCTGCCTGCAATGCAGAAGACCCAGATTTGATCCCTGGATCAGAAAGATTCCCTGGAGAAGAGAAAGGCTACCCACTCCAGTATTCTTGCCTGGAGAATCCTATGGACAGAGGAGCCTGGCGGGCGACAGTCCATGGGGTCACAAAGAGTTGGACGTGACTGAGTGACAACATTTTTACATTTTCCCTATTAAGTATCTTTTTCCCTGTTAGTTAACCCATGAATAAAAGTAATGTCCACTTATTTGAGAAAGATATTAGAAAATTGGAGGAAACCCAGAGGATATGTAGGTTTTGAGGGAATATGAAACAGTCAAAGCAACTGAGAGCATTTAACCTGGCAAAAGAGTTCATGCCTGCCAATAGTTATTTGGGTGTTACATGGGAAAAGAAGGCAGCAGTAAAGTCACACATTAGTGTGTATGTGTATATGCGTGTGTGTGTGTGTGTGTATGTGTGTGTGTGTGTAAGAGAGAGGGGAGTGGGATAGAGAGAGACAGATTGTTATTATATACCCATTACATATATACCTCTTTCACTAATATCAATAACCTCAGATATGCAGATGACACCACCCTTATGGCAGAAAGCAAAGAAGAACTAAAGAGCCTCTTGATGAAAGTGAAAGAGGAGAGTGAAAAGGCGGACGTAAAACTCAACATTCAAAAACCTAAGATTATGGCATCCAGTCCCATCACTTCATGGCAAATAGATGAGGAAACAATGGAAACTGTGACAGGCTTTCTTTTCTTGGGCTCCAAAATCGCTGCAGATGGTGACTGCCACCATGAAATTAAAAGACGCTTGCTCCTTGGAAGAAAAGCTATGACCAACCTAGACAGCATATTAAAAAGCAGAGACATCACTTTGCCAACAAAGGCCATCTAGCCAAGGGTATGGTTTTTCCAGTAGTCATGTATGGATGCGAGAGTTGGACTATAAAGAAAGTTGAGTGCTGAAGAATTGATGCTTTTGAACTGTGGTGTTGGAGAAGATTCTTGAGAGTCCCTTGGACTGCAAGAAGATCAAACAAGTCAATCCTAAAGGAAATCCTGAATATTCATTGGAAGGACTGATGCTGAAGCTGAAACTCCAATACTTTGGCCACCTGATGCAAAGAACTGAGTCATTGGAAAAGATCCTGATGCTGGGAAAGATTCAAGGCAGTAGGAGAAGGGGATGACAGAGGACGAGATAGGTTAGATGGCATCACCAACTCAATGGACATGAGTTTGAGCAAGTCCTGGGAGTTGGTGATGGACAGGGAAGCTTGGCGTGCTGCAGTCCATGGGGTCACAAAGAGTCAGACACTACAAAACTGACTGACTGACTGACCCATTACATACACTGCTGCTAAGTCACTTCAGTCGTGTCCGACTCTGCGTGACCCCATAGACGGAAGCTCACCAGGCTCCCCCGTCCCTGGGATTCTCCAGGCAAGAACACTGGAGTGGGTTGCCATTTCCTTCTCCAGTGCATGAAAGTGAAAAGTGAAAGTGAAGTCGCTCAGTCGTGTCCGACTCTCAGCGACCCCATGGACTGGAGCCTACCAGGATCCTCCGTCCATGGAATTTTCCAGGCAAAAGTACTGGGGTGGGGTGCCATTGCCTTCCCCAATTACATACACTACCCATCCATAATTTATGTTATCTCATGTAATCCTTATTGAGAACCTTGCAAGGTTTGTTTTATTATCCACATTTCACAGGTGAGAAAATTGATGATCAGAGAGTTTTAAGTCAACCTGTTCAGGTGGATTTTGGACCCAGAGATATTTTTACTGAAATTTCACACTCATGACACCACACAGCCAGCCTCAGAATCCCAAGAGATGCATTTGGATAATGCATACTTTGTAATACTTTATATGGGCTAAAGACTTTAAATAAAATTTATATGGATAGAAATACATTTTATAATAAATACTTTTTTTAAAAAAATCAGCCATTAAAACCAGAAGGAAAAGTAAAAAAATGTTTTTTAAAATGGTAACAGAAGCAAAGAAAAAGAAATTCAGTGGTTGTCTTGAAAAAAGTCTTTTAGTTCTCTTTCCAATGGAATTATCCATGCTGAATTTGAATGAAGATGATTCAGTGAGTAGACTCAGATGACATTCAAGGGCTGCAGGATTCCATTATTTCATTCATTTGTGGGCGAACTACCTGCAAAGCAGGAAAACACACAGGATATATACATTTTGACCCATGATTGCTGACTTTATGCCTGGTCCTTTAAGTGTGACCATTCGAAGATCTTATTAAATAATTTCAGGACTGATTTACACAAGGTTAAGCCTTTTAATCAATTTTTAAAAATTTATGTTGAAATCTCTTTTCTGGCATCCGTTGCTTTAGACCTTTCAATCCCTCACCCCCTTACACAGATCAAACTCAGATCATAGGGATGATATTGACTGTAGTTCAGGGAACCTTTTCTCCTAAGCTTGATTCAAATTTTCTGCTTTATTTAGTTCATCAGCCATTGAAACAATAAAAATGTCACCTTCACGTAGCCTCTTTTTGCTTTATGTTTCACTGATTCTGGGTTAGTTAAGTGTGGAGTGGAAAGTGATGAAACGCGGTGACTCAGCACACTGGCAGAAGAATTCTTGAACAGAAAAGTTGGTAGTTAACGGGGCTCCATTTAGAAAGCACTCACCATAGTGCCAATTCAGAGTGAAAGCTGAATACAAGGCAGTTGTGGAATATGGTCAGCCAGCCTTTCCACTAACCGATTTTATGGCTTTGGACAATGTATCTCTTGATTAGAACCTATTTCCTCAAGTTTCCTTTATTCCTGCCAAATGAAAGAGGTCAAAACCAAATGGATTCCAAGACCAATTCTTGGTCCAATATTCTATAGGTTTATGAAACAAAACAGAATTTTTAAGTATATTTTCAGATTTCGTTTTTATGTTTCCTATCTTATATATTCTTTGCATTTTCTAGAGGTAAAAATGAGGAAGAGGCAGAAGCATATGTAAGGAAAGGGAATAGACCTTTAGAAATAAGAAAGGAAAGTGGCAGAACCAAGACAAAATGGAAGTGTGTCCAATGTGATGGCAGGCGGTGATTAGGGAACCCAAACCGTTGGTGGAAACAAAGAACTGAGAGTTGTTCTTTGTTTGTTTTTAATGTTTTTGGCGTATAGTTGATTTACAACGTGTCAGTTTCAGGTATACTGCAAAGTGAGTCAGTTATACATAGATATATATATTTTTAAAAATTCTATTCCAATAAGTTGTTGCAAAATATTGAGTAGAGTTCCCTGTGCTATACGCTAGACAGCTGGCCTTTGTTGATTATCTATTTTATGTACAGTAGTGTCTTTATGTGTATTTTAGACTTTTCAATCCCTCACTCCAGATTCTTACCCAGATCAAACTTAGATGATAGGAATGATGGTGACTGTAGTCCAGGGAACCTTTTCTCCTAAGCTTGATCCAAATTTTCTGTTTTATTTCGTTCATCAGCCATTGAAACAATAAAAATGTCTCCTTCACGTAGCTTCTTTTTGCCTTATGTTTAACCGATTCTGGGTTAGTTAAGTGTGGAATGCAAAGTGATGAAATGTGTGGCGGATTTTTTGTTTGTTTCTTGTGGCCCCTTGTTTTTGGAATAGCTTCCTTATCCATCCTAATTTATCCCTCCGTGCTGAAAGTTCTTATTTAAATGCTCCCTTCCCCCAAATAATAATCTTTTTCAATGTGAATCACATTTGTTTTCTAGCCAAGTTCTGTGACTGTTGCCTTCCCAGTAGACAGTGGGCAGTTGGGCGAATGGGAATTGTGTCTTACTGAGGTCTGAGTCACAGCTAGCACAAAGAAATGATGCAGTAAATGTGTGGTGTGAAGCTGAACTTCTCTGGTGAATGAAAATAAACGTGCCTCCTGTTGCTCCCTGCTGGGCTGTTGCTTTCTTGAGTTCAGGGGCCATTGATGACAGGAAGAGACATCAAGTCACAGCTTCTTGGGACCTTGCTCTTCCGGTCCTCTGGGCTTCTCACAGGTTCTGCAATACTCATTCTCTCTTCCTCTCTTGGTCTTTGGAAGATGACAAGCCCATTTGACATTGCAGTTTTGTATCACTATGTTTCCACATGCCTACACGAACAACCGAACAGCTCTCTCCAAACACAAACACCCTCATCTCCAGGGTTGTAGTTGCTGCTGCTGCTGCTGCTAAGTCGCTTCAGTCATGTCCGACTCCGTGCGATCCCATAGACGGCAGCCCACCAGGCTCCCCCCGGCCCTGGGATTCTCCAGGCAAGAACATTGGAGTGGGTTGCCATTTCCTTCTCCAATGCATGAAAGTGAAAAGTGAAAGCGACTGGAGTAGGTTGCCATGTCCTTCTCCAATGCATGAAAGTGAAAAGTGAAAGTGAAGTCCCTCAGTCATGTCTGACTCTTAGCGACCCCATGGACGGTAGCCTACCAGGCTCTTCCATCCATTTGATTTTCTAGGCAAGAGTACTGGAGTGGCAATGGGATGCCATTGCCTTCTCCGAGGGCTGTAGTTAGGACTTTGTAATACATTTTCCACTTTGCATAGAGATGCAGCAGCTAGAGATGCTATGCTATGCTAAGTCACTTCAGTCGTGTCCGACTCTGTGTGACCCCATAGACAGCAGGCCACCAGGCTCCCCTGTCCCTGGGATTCTCCAGGCAAGAACACTGGAGTGGGTTGCCATTTCCTTCTCCAATGCATGAAAGTGAAAAGTGAAAGTGAAGTCGCTCAGTCATGTCTGACTCTTAGCGACCCCATGGACTGCAGCCTACCAGGCTCCTCCATCCGTGGGATTTTCCAGGCAAGAGTACTGGAGTGGGGTGCCATTGCCTTCTCCGAGCTAGAGATGAGGCCACCAGAAGAAATCCAAGACGATCTCTGTGGTGTGGAAATCAGGATATGTAGTGCCTTTCAGAAGACATCCGGGTACTTGGAATCAGGTTTTTGTCTTTGGCAATCCCGGGAATAATGGGGTTGATACCTGTTGTATGACTCCAGAGCATTCTGCCACTTGGCTGGTTAAAAAGGTGGGAGGGGAGGGTGGCGGGAGGGAGGAAGCTGTACTTGATCCTTATGGAAGCCAGTTAAAATTAATTGGAAAAAGCTTTTAAAGACCTAAGACGCTGACCAAATGTATCACCAACCCGCGGCCTCATCCCGCACGGAACATGAAGGTCACCGCGAAGCTGCAGATTTATGCGGAAGGGTTGGGTGATGGAAAATGAGACAAAAGCATTTGGATTTTATTATTCCATTTACTCTGACCCTGGGCCATAAAGGGTTTGGAGAGCCTGTTTTATGTATTCAGCTGGTTGCCACACTGACAGGCATTTGGAGCCACTTAAATAAACCACCTTGGTCCCACAGCTGCAACAACACGGTATCAAATATAGGTTAGGCTGGAAACCTGGAGCCTGCAACACAGCGTCTCCAGCAGGTGCACGGGGAGGATTTTTTGTTTGTTTTTTTGTGGCCTTTTGTTTTTGGAATAGCTTCCTTATCCATCAATTGATTTTGATTTGAAATTGACCCGGATATCGAAACTAATTTGTTTTTTTGCATAAAGGATGTGCACATTTGAGGTCGACCCCACCATTCAAGGAATGCTCTGTCTTTTCAGAGTTTGAGTTGGGTTTCAGAGACATTGACTAGTGGTAGAAAGCTGGTGAGGTTCATTTTATGTTTCTGGAGATTTGTACTGATTCATATCTACTTTTTTAAGTTGCCTTCTTTTTAGTTGGAGTCTCTGAACTTGGTCGGTTGTGAAATGTCTCGGTACAACTGAAAAACAGACAAAGGAAAGGATTCAACATGGAGGACAGTGAAATTGAATCCACAAGTGAGCCTTCATAATAGACAAAACATATGTCCTGGGTTTTTTTGTTTAGCTGTGGGCACATGTGAACTAAACAGAGCAGAGAGAGAGAAACCTGGAATAATAACAGTTCCATCCATGCAGATAATGCCTTACAGGTTTTAATATGTTTCACCTGCGAACCTCATCCTAGAGCAAAATAAAGTTTCCATTTCACAGATGTGAGGACTGAGGCTGCTGCTGCTGCTACGTTGCTTCTGTTGTGTCCAACTCTGTGTGACCCCATAGATGGCAGCCCATCAAGCCCCCCTGTCCCTGGGATTATCCAGGCAAGAACACTGGAGTGGGTTGCCATTTCCTTCTCCAATGCATTAAAGTGAAAAGTGAAAATGAGGTCGCTGGAAGACTGAGGCTAGGAAAGGTTAAATGATTTGACTGGGAGTCATGGGGCTTGAAAGGAATACTCTTTCAGCTATAGAGGATTGCCTTACGTACACCCTTCTTTGGGGGCTTTCCCAGGTAGCTCAGTGATAAAGAATCCACCCTCCAAGCAGGAAGTGCAGGTTCCATTCCTGGGCTGGGAAGATCCTTTGGAGAAGGAAATGGCAACCTACTCCAGTATTCTTGCCTGGGAAATCCTATTGACAGAGGAGCCTGGCCGGCTTCAGTCCATAGGGTTACAGAAGAGTCAGGCTCCACTTAGCGCCTAAACAGCAACAATAACAACCCTTCTTCTTGTAACAATGTCTCTGCTTGCTGCTCAGAGAGAGATGCAATAACTAAACAGAATCCAGAGACATCCAAATGTGAGGAGTGCCTTTGAGAGCTTGGGGCTTGAAATGCCCTTCCACCTTGAGAGCGTACTCTTTCAGAACCCCAGAGAGAGTGTGGACAAGCTAATTGAGGATATCTGTTCTATTTCATCCTGTTCCCCTTGGGTCTGTTCCTCATAGAAAAGCCATCAGGAACTTTGAACTATTAATCACTTGTCACTGATTTTACCACTCTTTTTCCTCACTCCCTTCACCCCTGACACTCACCCCAGAGCACCCCGAGAATTCTACAAATGTATTACCATTCTTTGATGTTTCTTTCCATGTCTGAAAATTGGAGAAATTACCAATAGAAACCTCATGATAATTAAAATTACATTGTTTTTTTTTTAATTTAATATTTTGTGAACTAGTGTTAAAATATAAGTAGATCTCAGTTGGACTTCCAAATGGCTTTCTGTAAAAAGATTCAAATGTTTGCATAAAAATAAGGGAGTCACCTAATATATAGGCATGTCCTTACATTTATTTTCTGTTTTAATTTGAAAACAAGCATATGAATAAATATGTCACATTGTACTCTTCAGTTTATGATATTAAACCAAGAAAATTTTCAGCTGTATTTTTTTGTTGACTTTTTTTTTTTGGTTCACTTTGTAAAGGTGAGAATAAGATTCAACTTTCCAAATGATAATCGTAAAATTGCAAACTTTGCTTCTTCAGAATTTCCTCAGGATTCAGCAGTGACTTACCACATTCATGGTATGGTTGCCAAAGATCACATATGGCCTGATTTTCTGGGGAATCTGTTTGAGACATGTTTGCCCTTCCATCTTTTCCAGAATCACCTCCTAGCCAATTTACATGCAGCCTACTATGTTCCTGATGGTAAAATAATCAAATGACTATCTTTGAGTATTAGGGTTGGAAAACTGTTGAGCTCTTTGATGAAACTGTAGTCCTGTGGTAGAATGAAATGATGACTATTATGTGCTAAATTCCACATGAACAGTTGAAAATTAAATTATTAGCATATTGATCAGGCTTTTGTATTTGTTTGAAACTCAGCAACTAGAAGCATGTATGACTTAACAATATGCTGGATGATTTTTGGTGGAACAAAATCTTAGGCTAATTTTCAGCCTAGAGAAAAGTAGTCCTGAGAATTCTCCTGGCCCCCTTTCTGCCCGTATTTCTCCCCTGCTGTTGCCTCTTTCTTGCCCCTTGGATATTTGAGGCATGCAAAGCCTCCTGTTGCTGCACCTTACCCAGGCCTCCTCTCTCCCGAAATACTCTTGGCTCCAAATTAACATTCACCCTCCACCCCCAATCATGACTGTCTTTCTTCTGTGCTGTTACGCTCATTTGGCTATTCTGTAGAAAATTTAGGCTAATTGCATGAAAGTTGTTTATACCAAAATGTATAAGAAGAAATGATGAACTTGTCTTAGGGCAAAACAGAAAACTTTGGATTCAAAAAATAACCATGATTGTGTTTGTCCACACTGGACTCCAACCAGTAGTGAAGTCATGTTTTTGATGAAGGAAGATTTCTTTTTGTTTCCCCTATATTATTTATTTTTTAAAAAATTGAAGTACTTGTAGTTGATTTACAATGTTATGACAGTTTCAGGTGTACAGCAAAGTGATTCAATTATACATATGTATGGATGTATTACTTTTTCAGATTCTTTTCCCTTACAGGTTATCACAAAATATATAGTATAATTCCTTGTGTTATACAGTAGGCCCTTTTTGGTGACCTATTTTATATATAGTAGTGTGTCTATGTTAATCCCAACCTCCTATTTTATTCCTCCTCAACTCCTCTTCCCCCTCCCGTAATCTAAAATCCTCTTCTGGAGGGCAGCCACTCCCTTCTTTCATTCCTCTCAATTCCAATGCTTTAGACAAATATGGGTCAGTCACTGGGTGCTCCTCTTTTAAATGGTGTCTGACCTTTGACCTAACTTATGCCAAAATTAATGCGTATTTTTTGATAGATTGACTAGGTATCTAGTTAGAACTGGCTGTTTGGGGGGTATTATATAGTGATGTCCTATAATCCTCATTCATAGCATTTTGATAATGTGGTGTTGTTTTTCTTTTTTCTCCTTATGGGACACAATCACTCAGAAGAGAGTGCTAGAGTAGCTGTTGATTTTGTTAGACTATTTGGAAACTCTATTCTCTGAGTCTAGAGACTCTATTCTCTCTTCATCTAAAGATGGCCTGAGATCTGTGATCAGGGTCTCAAAAAACAGGGCAGGAAAAAAATCACTTCATATTCCAATTTCTGAAAATGCGGAGACTTTTCTTTATACTGTTGGCCGTGCTGCGAGGCTGATTAAAAAGCTGTGTGAGCCTGTGTGTATGTTTTCAATGCACATATCGTATAATAAAAGCTAATGGTGATTCTTGATGACTTTTGTTGAAACTGGGGCACCTGCACTTTAATTGACATTTCCCTCCCTGAAGCACAGCTTAGGAAGGTCTGTCCCAGCCCACTTGCAGCAGGGTGGAAAATCGCTGGGCTCGCCCTTAACTTGTCCAGTCATCAGCTGGTATTCATTTGTGGTGGCACAAGGTGGCTTCACTTCAGCCTGGATTCTGAAACTTACAGGGCCGAGCGAGGTGGGGATTGAATCCTGTCTAAAGTTAGAAATGCTCTGAACTTGATACATAGCTTCCTTCACCCCGTATTTTGGCATTTCTAGGAAATGTTACATAAAGAGAGATCAAAAAAATAAAATTTGACTCTACATTACAACTCTGGCAAATATGTGTTATTGTGGTAAAGCTACATGGAAGCTATCAGCAGCACAAATTGCTACCATGTGAACAGAATTCTCGGTAGGGTTAGTACCCTCCTTGCAGACAAAGAGAGACCGACAAATATGCAAATTTCAAGCAAAAACAAATTCACACTTTTCTTAAAGCCAAAAGCCTTCACATAATTTGGAACGAGCAGCCCGCTTGAGTAACGTTCTTATATGTAAGTGGAAATCCTTTTTGATATTTACACTACTGATTTCTTTAATCTCCACTTTGGAATTAATAGACAATAACATCGGATCGCTTCCTCGGCTGCCCCAGCACTTGTGCATATTTACCCAAGTGTCTAGAGTAGGGATTGTACACATATCTCTAATCCACCTGCCTGTGTTAGTTAAAAGCCCAGATAAAATCAGCAGCCCTTAGATCTTAACCTTTTAAGTCTGAAATGTTTTTAAAGTCTGGCCATGGCAACTGAAGTCAGGGTGTGCACAGGAAGGAGGAGGGGACAGAAGAGAGGAAAACGGTGGGAGGATTGGAATACAAAAATGTTCTCAGCTCAGACCATGTTGCTTTCAAATGAACCCAAAGTGTTATAATAATGGAGACAATATCCACAGAAGCTGGGGCAGTGAACTTCAGTAGATAGAATCGATGGTGCAATAACCCAAGACTGTGCCTGGCTACCTGGCTGTTGTTTACCCAAACACCTTGAACTCACTTTCAACTTTCTTTATGGTTGTATGTTGGTGAGTGGGTGGTGGGAACAGAGGGCAAAAGTATTTTTTGGATCTAGATACCTCCTGACAAATGCTGAGTGCAATAAAAATTAAAAGTATAATCTCCTTATTTCAGCATTTAAATCTCAAAGTATTTTCTAGATCCAGATACCCTAATGACAAAAGCTGAATACTTTAAAAATACTAAAAATTTGACCTCATTGTTTTAGCATTTAAGTCTCTAGAGCAATTGATCATAACTACATGCCTTGTTTTCCCAAACTTAACCTGTAGATATAAATAAATGGACCAAAACCAAAACAGAGATATTTTGCAATTTTATTGAGCACAACTCATGTGCTAGTCCGGAGAAGGCAATGGCACCCCACTCCAGTACTTTTGCCTGGAAAATCCCACGGACGGAGGAGCCTGGTAGGCTGCAGTCCATGGGGTCGCTAAGAGTCGGACACAACCAAGCGACTTCACTTTCACTTTTCACTTTCATGCATTGGAGAAGGAAATGGCAACCCACTCCAGTGTTCTTGCCTGGAGAATCCCAGGGACTCGGGAGCCTGGTGAGCTTCTGTCTATGGGGTCGCACAGATTCGGACACAACTGAAGCGACTTAGCAGCAGCAGCAGCAGCAGCATAGCATGTGCTAGTCAATCAACATTTTAATTTTTGGTCAGTTTCATAAACCAAATTTATCCCTCCTCTGCCCTTCTTCTTTGGTAACTGAAAGTTTGTTTTCTATGTCATAAATCAACTCTTTTTAACTCACAGCATTTTGTTGTGCTCCTTGGACAAATTTGTCCCTCTAGATAAATTAGATGGTGATTGATATAATTTCTAAACTGGAAGAATTTACTAGTTTTTAAATTATTTACTTTATATTCCTTAACTAGAAAAAATAAAAGAAATCAGATTCAAAAAAGAAAGTGATTAAAGCATCTTGACACCTCTCTTCTGATAGATTAATAAAGTTAAAATACCACATTTGTTCAAACCACGATCCAAAACAAAACTGGCAACTCTTTGTTAAGAAAATGATCAAAAGATTGTTTCTGCAACTGTTTAACATACTTAGACAGGTTGATATTGCCAACCTAGCATTTTTCTACTTGAAGAGCTCTCTATTAATGATGATTTAAACTCAGCCTCAGAGAAGGTGATGGCAACCCACTCCAGTACTCTTGCCTGGAAAATCCCATGGATGGAGGAGCTTGGCAGGCTGCAGACCATGGGGTCGCAAAGAGTCGGACACGACAGAGTGACTTCACTTTCACTTTTCAGTTTCATGCGTTGGAGATGGAAATGGCAACCCACTCCACTGTTCTTGCCTGGAGAATCCCAGGGATGGTGGAGCCTGGTGGGCTGCTGTCTTTGGGGTTGCACAGAGTCGGACACGACTGAAGCAACTTAGCAGCAGCAGCAGCAAACTCAGCCTGTTGCTGGGCTGATCCCTTTAGGGCGGCAATAGGAAGGCTCATCCTTCCCCATTCATCACTGTATCTCCATGTCTCATTGAGGGCGGGCACTATATTTTCTGTATATCTGTGTCTGTGGCATAGAGTGAATGCTTAATACATATTTATCAACTGACCGCTTGAATTACTTAAGAGTAGAAGCCTATACACTTTGGGCTAAAATGCTCCCCTCAAATCCTTCTTCAGGTTTTTGATTGGTTGGTTGGTTGATTTGTTTTGAGTTGTCTCCTGCTGCCATTCCTTGTGAGTGACAAGGAGTAGTGGGATTGATTCTCCAGGTTTTCCCATGGATAGGTCAGCAAAAGCAGTCATTCTGTCCAGAACGTTTTTGGTCCTGGATAGTTGCCTGGAAAATCCCACGGATGGAGGAGCCTGGTGGGCTGCAGTCCATGGGGTCGCGAAGAGTTGAAAATGACTGAGCGACTTCACTTTCACTTTTCACTTTCATGCATTGGAGAAGGAAATGGCAACCCACTCCAGTGTTCTTGCCTGGAGGATCCCAGGGACAGGGGAGCCTAGTGGGCCACCGTCTATGGGGTCGCACAGAGTCGGACATCACTGAAGCGACTTAGCAGCAGCAGCAGCAGTTGCATATTTAGCACTGAATCCTCAGTTTCCCTTTTCTCCCTAGTGCCATTCACAATGGCAAGTTGAATATCTAAGCCATGTGTCTGCTGTCAAGCAACTGCATTACACCAGGCATGGTACCAGTAGCTTCATGTATACTATCTCATTTAATTTTCATATTAACCCCTGAAGGTCAGTCACAATATTGCCCTTCTACAGACTCTGTGATAGTAAGAACTTGCCTACAGAATGAGGGTTAAATATAGGTTTTATGCCACAGCTCACAGTGAAAACTATCTCGCTTCTTCTCTGTGCTACTTATGACCCACAGTGTTGATCTTCTGAAGTGTTTATTACTGTTCTGTCTAAATGCATTAACTCAACAGCAGAAAGACAAATAACTTACAGTAAAAAAATGAGCAAAGGACTGAAAAAGACACTTCTAAAATAAAAGTATACAAATGGACTGTAAGCACATGAAAAGACAATCAGCATGAATAGTCATTAGGGAAATGCAAATCACGACCACGGGGAGGGTGGGGGTGGGAGGGTGGTTCAAGAGGGAGGGGACATACATATACCTATGATGGATTCATGCTGATGTAAGGCAGAAACCAACACAATATTGTAAAGCAATTATGCTCCAATTAAAAAAATAAATTTAAATAAAAGATAACCACAAGAAAGTATCACTTCACTACTAGGGTGGTTATTAAAAAATGGAAAATAGCTAGTGTTGATGAGAGTGTAGAGAAATTGGAACCCTCATTCCTCTGCTGATAGAAATGTAAAATGGTGCAGCCACCGTGGAGAGCAGTTTGGTGATTCCTCAAAAAGTGAAATGCAGAATTACCATATGACTCAGCAGGTTTATTCCTTGTTATATACATTCACAATTTGAGGATGTGTTCAAACAAAGCTTGTACATACATGTTCTTAGCAGCATTATTCCTAATGGTCAGAAAGTGGAAACCGTCCACATCCCATCAACTGATGGATGGATATGTAAAATATGATATATCCATACAATGGTATATTGTTTGGCCACAAAAAGGAATGGAATACTGATAAATGTTATAATGTAGATAACTCTGAAAACATTATTCTAAATGAAAGAAGCTAGACACAAAAGAAAACATAGTATATAATTTTTTCTATGTCCAAAGTAGGTATCTCCATAGAGACAGAAAGTAGATGAGTGATTGCCAGGGCCTGGAGAAAGGGGGAAATGGGAGTGATCAAGGCTTATTTTAGGAGTCATAAAAATGGGATTTATTTTTGGAGTGACAATAATGTTCTAGAATTGAACAGTGGTCATGGTTGCACAATGTTGTGATCTAAAAGCCACTGAACCATATACTTTGGTTAAAACGGTAAACTTTATGTTATGTGAATTTTGCCACAATAAAGAATGCTTTACAAATGCGATTCATGTCTGCCACTCAGCTTCGAGCACGTTAACTCAATCCCTTCCTGACACCAATACCTTTTGAGGGAATCCCCAGAGATGGGGAGACATGCCAGAATGTCTTCTTGTCCAGGTCTTGGATAAGCAGCTCTTTTGATTATGTGAGGTGAGCTGAGCTGGGTACCTGGGGCGAGGTCGGCTTCAAAAGGTGGGGTTCATAACAAAATGTCCAGCAATTTCTCTCTGCTCTGAGTTCAATGAGGCCTGGAAATCTGGATCTACATTATCAAGCATTTGTGGTAGGCAGCAATGCAAATTAACAATTCTGTTCAGAGCTTTGCTATTGTTGTTCAGTTATTAAGTCATGTCCAGTTCTTTGCAAACCCATGGCTACAGCATGCCAGGCTTTCCTGTCCTTCACTATGTCTCAGAGTTTGCTCAAACTCATGTCCATTCATTTGGTGAAGCCATCAAACCATCTCATCCTCTGTTGTCTCCTTTTCCTCCTGCCCTCAGTCTTTCCCAGCATCAGAGTCTTTTCCAATGAATCTGCTCTTTGCATCAGGTGGACAAAGTATTGGAGCTTCGGCATCAGTCTTTCCAGTGAATATTCTGGGTCCTGAAATAAGCCATGAAGTGGAAAGAGGCTGCTGGGTGAACCAGGCTCGTGATCTCTAGAAAAACAAGGACCTGAAGTGCTTATGCAGACTTATCTTTTTAACCAGGACTCCAGTACAATTTTTTAGAACAGTGGGAGTCGAGACATTGGAGGTGAGGAAAGAAAAATGTGGTCTTGAGTCTTACACTTGGGGTTACCGTTAAAATTACTAGTGAGACACAAAGGATGTCCTCAGCTCTTACAGAAGTGCTTAGGGGTGTTAATACGTCTGCCACATATCCAGATACGTGTTATAGTGCCATTTTGTTGAGGAAAGTAAATCCAATGAATGTGGAAAAAAATATCCTTTTGACTGGGTGAATGCATCTTTCTTACTCCCTTCTTCTGACTTTCTCTCTCAATCCAGGCCCAACAAGGGTCCCCATAGACATAGAAGAAAGCAGTATTGTTTGGCCAGGGATTTAATTTCACTCCATCACAAGCGACCATCGCAGCCCTGTCATCGCAATTTGTCACACTTTTTTGTGCGCTCTATCTTTCTGAAGTTCCATCTCCTCCACAGTCCACTGCATAATCTCCTTCTCTGGGACAAAGCTCCTCGACAGAATGAAAGAGGTGAAATGGGGAATGGAAAGTCAACGGACACAGTTATCAATTTGAGCCCCACACCCCCTGACTCCTAGCATTCCATCCCAGCAGCCAAAGAGGAGCTAGCAGGGCCTGCTGTGTAGGGAAAAAAAAAGGCACCACCGTAAAGTTAGCCGAGGCCAAAGGAAGAGCTGGTGGCTGCTGGCAATGTAATCCAACGCCCTCCTGAAGAGACCACCGCCTCGAGGAACACTGGTGGCCCCTCTATCAGCGGCCAGGACCCAGCTACTCGTGGTTTGTTAGGATACAGTCTGCATTTATTCTGAAAAGACAAACTGGGAAGTGCATCCCAGGAAGCAATGGCTAATATCCCACCCCCTGGCTTTAGTCTCTACATGGGTCTACAGAATCCACCTGCAATGCAGGAGTCGTGAGTTCAATTCCTGGGTCGGGAAGATCCCCTGGAAAAGGGAATGGCATCCCACTCCAGTATTCTTGCTGGGATAACCCCATGGACAGAGGAGCCTGGCAGTCTCTGGGATCACAAATAGTTGGACACGAATGAGTGAGCATGCATGCACTCTGCCAACTGGTAACTTAAACCTGAATATAGATAGAGATGAATTCTAGAATACAAGTATATCTAAGTCAAATCAAACCTTTTTTCACTAGTGGGAAGCTCAAGCTCCAATTCTTGGTTTTTTAAAATTTCCTTTTTAAGGTGGTATGTAATATTTTCATTTTTATTCCATTCAAGAAATTTTTTCTCTCTCTCTTTTTTTTTTTTTTTGCCCTAAGGTCATGCGTACTCTTGCCTGGAAAATCGCATGGATGGAGGGGCCTGGTAGGCTGCAGTCCATGGGGTCGCTAGGAGTCGGATACGACTAAGCGACTTCACTTTCACTTTTCACTTTCATGCATTGGAGAAGGAAATGGCAACCCACTCCAGTGTTCTTGCCTGGAGAATCCCAGGGACGGGGAGCCTGGTGGGCTGCCGTCTATGGGGTCACACAGAGTCTGATACGACTGAAGCGACTTAGCAGCAGCAGCAAGGTCATGCGGGATTTTAGTACCCAGATGGGGGTCCAACCCCCATGGATCTCTAACCACTGGATCTCTAGGTAAGTCCCTCAAGCTCCAATCTTTAACTGAATGTTTTAGGCAAACTCCCTTTAGCAATTCCTTCTTAGTGATGGAACGGGATTTATTTCAAGCATGTATAGCATATCTCATAGGAATTTTTCCTCTTCACTTCTTGCTACCATGATGAGGGTGTGATGTCCCTCCTTTGTCTCTTGTTTTTGTTGCTGTTCTAAACCTTTCCAGAGGGTCAACAGTGAGTGGTTAGTGGGTTCCCAGTTGAGTTTTTTTTTTTTTTTTTTTTGATTTAAAGACAGGAATGCTCCAGTAAATAATAATAATAATAATAATAATAATTTTTAAAAATAGATTCTGATAACTGCTAAAAAAATAATAAAATAAAGACAGGAGTGCTCCCACATTTCAGACATTTTGTACCAAGAAGTTTCCCCTTCACAACCACAGAGAAGAAAATTACTATCAGAGGTAGTAACACATTTTTGTATTACAGTGTGTGACCCAGAGCATAATTGGAGTTACTACAAATGCATGGATCCTGATTCACCTGTGTATTGACTAGGCAATTTGTAGTCAGTTATTCTAATTTATTTATTTATGTTTAATGTAATGAGTGGAACTACTAAAACAATTAGGAAGTTGTTATGTCCTGGAAAGAAAGAAATCATTTTTTTTTTGTTTTTCCCGACAATTTAAAAAATGTTCAGAGTGGGGGCAGATGTGTATTTCATACTTGGCTCTGTCACTCATTAATTGTACGATCTTGGAGAAATCATGGGGTGTCCCAATTGAAAAAAAAGAAGGAAAATAATAATTCTCATCTTTTAGGGGCATCTTAAGATTCAATAATTTGCAAAGCTAGGACTCTATAACCTACAACCTATAATATTAATATTTCCTTGGACCTAAAGATTATGATTTTCACAAATGTATATATACTGGAGTGGGTTGCCATTCCTTTCTCCAGGGGATCTTCCTGGTCCAGGGGTCGAACCTAGGTCTCCTGCATTGCAGGCATATTCTTTACCATCTGAGTCATAATTACATATATATGTGTGTGTGTGTGTGTGTGTGTGTGTGTGTGTGTAGCTTGAGCTCTTAGCTGGTTCTGCTTCTACTACTATTCAAAATTATTTGTAACTAATCTCATTTTTCTACCTTAATTTCCATCACTCATGTATTCTAAAAATATTGACTTTTTTTAAAAAAATCAAGATGAACGAACCATTTACCACTTCATGAACTTCTCAGTTTTCTTCTCCCGAGAATGCTGTCAGCCCAACTCTTAACATGGCTGAATCCTTCTTATCAATTAAGGTTTAGCTCAAAGGTCACCTTCTCAAAGAAGCATCCCTGGACCTCTGTATCTAACCTAGTTCCATCCCTGTCTCTCTTCATCACATCACAAGATTATCAACATTATTATAGCACTTATTACCATCTGGAATTTATATTAAAACACATACTATCTGCCCTTCTTCTCACTTAGACTCCTGAGTGCTAGAATGCCAATGATCAATTTCTGGAACAGTCTCCTATCCACAGGTTTCCCAGGTGGCTCAGTGGTAAAGAATTTGCCTACCAATGCAGGAACTGCAGGAGACGGGGTTTGTTCACGGGGTCTGATCACTGGATCAGGAGATCCCCCTGGATGAGGAAAGATGGCAATCCACTCAAGTATTCTTGCCTAGAGAATCCCATGAACAGAGGAGCCTGGTGGGCTACAGTCCATGGGGTTGTAAAGAGTCAGACATGACTGAAGTGACTGAACACATACATCCTATCCACAGGGGCCAGTATGATGCCAGTGTACAATAGTTGCTTAATAAATACTTGTTAAATGACGTGTTTTTTTTTTTTTTTTTACTTACACAGACTACCAATTTCTTATGAACCATATTTGCCTTGCCTCTTTTTCTTTCAAAGAACATTCATATTAAGCCTATAATTTGCAGAACACGATGTCATCTACTTGAGTTTCAAAGATCAACAGCGGACAGAGAGAGTTTCAGCTCTACAGCTTATCTGGGAGAAGACAGGCTTTAAGGACCCACATAAGGACTGTGGGAGGAAATGCAGGCTTGGGAGTTGTGCAAAGCTTCACCTAGGAATTGCCCTCTGGGCTCAGGCTTGGCCTTAGAGCATGAAAGAGCCCTGAGGCACAGAACTGATTTTTGAACCAAAGGAAGCCTGTGCATAGCTAATTGCAAGGCTGTGTGAAAAACAAGTGTGTTGTTGCAATGATGATTTATTTGGTGTGGCTGGAGTGTGAGCTGTCGAGAGGGGTTGAAGTACAAAATGAGTTTGAATAGATAGGGTGGAGTCCATCTCAGAATACCTTGAATGCCAGCATAAGGCAGTTGTGTTCATGCATAGGCCCTGCGAGGCCTTGGACTCTGGTTTCTCTGATTCTCTTGCCTGGAATGTGCTTTGTTCTCTTTTTTTCTGCCATAGACTTTGTGTTTTCTCTCACTTTGTGTCTTCCTCCATTTCTGTTGATTCTCAATTGAGGATGATCCTGCCTCTCAAGGGACACTGGGAATAATGCCTAGAGACATTTTTTTAGTGTTACAACTAAAGGGCTGCCAGCATCTAAAGCGTAGAACCCAAAGATGCTGCTGAACACATCATGATAACACAGGATGGTACCCACCACAAGGAATTATCCAGTCTAAAATATCAGTAGTGTCAAGACTGAGTGCCTTCCCTTTCACTTTTCACTTTCATGCACTGGAGAAGGAAATGGCAACCCACTCCAGTGTTCTTGCCTGGAGAATCCCAGGGACGGGGGAGCCCGGTGGGCTGCTGTCTATGGAGTCTCACAGACTTGGACGTGACTGAAGCGACTTAGCAGCAGCAGCAGCAGCATAGGGACTCATGCTCTTCATTCAGTCTCTAGCTCTTTGTTCTGTCTTGCCTTTTATAATCATAATCAGGGACCATACGTTATCCCTTTGAGTCCTCTGTTCAGAGAACTGGCTCCAAGACCTTGTGTTGGATGCACACGATGCCCTTACAGACTAAGGGAGACAGAGCACCTGTCTGTCTCAGTGGTGTCCTCTGGGGACAGGGAGCCTTTCTCTATATGCCTACTAATTTGGGGCTTCCCTGGTGGCTCAGATGGTGAAGAATCTGTCTGCATTGCAGGAGACCTGGGTTCGATCCGTGGGTCAGGAAGACCCCTCGGAGAAGGGAATGGCTACCTAGTCCAGTATTCTTGCCTGGAGAATCCCATGGACACAGGAACCTGGTGGGCTACAGTCCATGGGGTTGCAATAAGCCCAGGGTGAGCATTCACTGTGTAACTGAATATTTTGTTAAAGAACTGAACCCAAAGCTGAAAAGTAGCGATTCTGCTACCAAGTTTAGACTACATCCCTGGAGCAGCACTTTTCTAAGAGGTGGAGAGTCTTTTCCTCTCTCCCTTAATGTTCTTCTTACCCTTGACAGCAATAGCATGCCTTGTGTTGTCATGGGTAAGAGATAAACCTCTGGTGAATCCTGTATCACAGTCTCTCTATATTAATAGCTTGATTTGACCAAACAATAGCACAATGATTTTTGGTATCAGAGAGTTGAGAGCTGCTCTGAATGTCACTTAGGAAACCTCCTTGTGGCTGCAAACACCTGAAGAAGGGCTGCAAAGAGAGTAAATCATCCACAAAGTGAGAGTGTGGCCTAGTAGGATGCAGGCTTGGAAAGTCACCGATGTCCTGATCTCCTAGTCGTCCCACTCTCCCCTTCCCACCCTGTGTCCGTACGTCCATTCTGTATGTCTGCGTCTCTATTCCTGCTTTGGAAATAGGTTTATCTGCATCATTTTCCTAAGTTCCACACACATGCATTAACATACGATATTTGTTTTTCTCTTTCTGACTTACTTTACTCTGTTTCACAGACTCTAGTCCATTCATGTCTCTACAAAGAGCCTGTTTCATTCCTTTTAGTGAGTAACATTCCATTGTATATATGTATCATATCTTCTTCTTCACTCATCTGTCACACATACACTACCATGTTTAAAATAGATAGCTGGTGAGAATTTGCTATAAAGTACAGGAAGCTCAGCTTGGGGCTCTGTGATGATTAGACGGTGGGATGAGGGTGGAATGGGAAGGAGGTCTGGGAGAGGGGATAGGTGAATATTTGAAAACATATAGCTGAGTCATTTCATTGTATAGCAGAAACTAACGCAATATTGTAAAGCAATTATTTTCCAAAAAAAAAAGACATTGATGTCCTCCCATAAATTTGGGAACTCTCTGAAATAGCCCCAACACAATATTTTGAAGGTCTTTCCTTTCAATGAAACATGATAGTAGGGAAAAAAAAAAATCACCAGCAAGGAAACTATAGAGACCCAATCCGGCTTACTAAAGGAGCATCTGGATTATGAGTTAGTTACCAGGAATTTCCTTGCAAGTGCAGGTAAAGATTTTGGTGATACAAAGAGGAAAGCTTATGGAGTTGTAAGGCAGGGACATGCAAGAGGTGGATCCATGGGAAAAAGCTCATTGAAACCAGTTCCCACCCTAGTGAAGCTTCAGGATAGAGAGGTAAGTCTCAGCTGTCTTAATGAAATCTCCTTTGGGGCCATAGAAGCAATGGATGTTCATTATATAATGAAAGTCTGGCAGGAACTTACTATGCTGTAGTTGGCATCAAAACTTTGAGGAATTAATGTCACAAGGAACATTTACAAGAGAAATGGCTTATTGCCATAAACTGCTAAAAATCCACCTAGTCATGGAGCTGAATATTGGGGAATACAGGAATGGGTTCAGCATGATATGACATTCTGTTTTATTTGGCAAACTCTGTCCAAGCTAATCTTCTTCACTCTCCTTGCCTGGACTGGTTGTCAGCTTCACTGTGTAACCTGGGCTAGTTTCTAAGCTACAGACCTAAGAGCTGGTGTAGTATTTCTCCAGGCAAATCTCTGGGTGGTCTTGTCCTGCACAGAGGGAAAGGCGGAGAGTAGGAAGCTTTCCAGATCACTCTTCCAAGCACCAGTCTTCAAAGGAAAATGACCCACCTGGGAGGACAAGACATTTCCAAGAGGCAGAGGGAGGCAGGGTCCTGAGGTCAGGCAAGCCCAGAACAGAGGCCTTGCCCTATAACAGCTGTGCTGCTCGGCCGGCGTCCACACTTGGCTAGGGAGATCACTTTTTGTAGGTTAATTCCTTGCCATTTCTTTCACATGAAATACATCCATGGAGGAAGTGAAGAAAAAATTCATTGCTTCTAAAATACAAACCTCTTAAGAGTTTAGATGCCCGAACCATGTGTGATTTTTAGCTTTTAAAGGTTGCTTTTGTTCCTTTTCAAAAGCATTATTGGCCTGATGTCAGAAGAGAGATGCTAATTGTATAAACTGCTTGGTCCAGAAAAAGATTTTCTAATCTTTTTGGGCATTTGAAATACAGAGTCCCACACTGTGACTTCCTTCAGTAATTCATTAAATGTGGAACTACGATGGACTAACTTTTCACAACTGAGAAAAGGTGAATAGAGATAGGAAAAATGGGGGACAGTTGCATTGACAGCAGAGCGGTGCTGGATGCAACGGCAGACTTTAACTGACATTGTTGGGAAAAAGAAGCTGTAACTTGGATGAAACAGCAGCCCTGAACTTCACTGCTGCCTTTTAATCACTGACTCTCACCGATGTCCTGAGACTTTTACACCAATGTCTCACTGGTTATGGTGGTGGATGGTGATGCTGGTACTGGTAGGGTATGCTGGAAGGAATTTGAGGCATGAAATAAAAAAAAAACTTTCAGTAAGCTTATTGGAAGGATTGAATTGAGGTAACCCATATAACATGCTCTGTACATGGCAGGTGAATATACAGTAAATGTCCCCCACAGTCATTATCTATTAGTATTTATTAACACAAATCAAGACAAGAGATTTGAGAATCAAGATTTTCTAATCAAAATACTCCCAAGTGTATTCATTTTAGGTGGCTTGGGGAAAGGAGGTTTCTCAGATCAAACTATAAAGGGTGATGACTCTGGCTTAGGACACCCACTGAGAAAGAGAAAATATAAGTGGATGGAGACCTTCTCTGAGCTGGAGAGAAGGATCATATTTCAGCTGAGGGGGATGGTATCCTGAGCTATAAATTGATCAGTCCAAGAGTCACTCATAATATCATTTAGCTCTTCAGAAGGATTTCATTCTTTAAAGAAAACGAGGGCGGCAAACAGATGCAGCTGGTCTGTGAAGAGTCTAAAAATGATGTGGCTGCAGCTCACGAAAAGTGTCAAAATGATAGTGTGTGCCCTGCTCTCTATCCCCTCGCCAGGTGACTTGTGGAACGATGCTATCAGACAGGTCGGAGAGAGGCAGAAGAGGGGAAAATAGCCACCCACTAAAAGAGATGGCGAGGGCTTGTTTATCAAATGCTCTTTGTGAGAGCAAGCGGGCTGTGCAAAGTTAGTTCCTTGGTGGTGTCCTTTGTTAGAAGCATTGTGCGTCAGAAAACAATCTGGCTTTCATTTGGGGAGTGTGTGACTATACTGATAGATGTTTCAAAGAACATTTAGGCTTAATGTCAGTGAAGGGTTCTAATCAAGAGCATCCATGAATTATCATATCCTCATTTCTAATCACTCATTGGTCACTTCCTTTTCTCCACCCACCCATCCAGACTGAACTGCCCGAGAACGGTAGGTGTTGTTTATTAATGTTCATGGAATTCTTCTAAAGAGCATGGATCATTAGTAGTGAATACTGCTGTTTCATTCATAAGTGATTCTGTTCTTAATTCCATGCATGTTTCTTCCTGTCCACTATTTATGAGGTCCTGTGGTTGGCTTAGTATGGACCACACTAGGACAGTATCCATATTCTGGGTATTCATAGTCTAGGGAAAAAAATAAAACAACATCATAAATATAATGCAGAATAAGCTAAATAATTCAAATTAGGTAAATGCAAAGTTCTTAGAAAGGAAAAAGAAGTCCCAGAATGAATGTTCTTGACCGAACTCATTACGATGAGTATTGCTGGTTCAGAAACCTCAAAGCACCATGTTCAAGGATCTAAATGTAATGAACTAATTCTAGGCATTTGGGAATCATCAGGGAATACAATAGATGTGGATTTTTGCTCTCATGGGTTTTAAATTCCTGTGAGAGGAGGTGAGAGTTGGGTATAGGCAATGACCAACAATTATAATAAACTTTTTCTGATCTTGGTAAGTCTTCTGGAGAAGAAAAAAGACAAACTTTGTCCAGAAGTTACTGAGCTGGAATTATTTGGCTGATCTGCCAGGCAGTAATGATCCTGCCCTTGCCACATGTTGCTATATTATGGCCAAAAAATAAAAGGAACTAGTGAAATAAATTGATAGGTGATTAAATTATTTTATTTGGAAATGCAGCTACATGGATGGATGCTCTGTGACATACCACTTGTGAATTAAAAACAGGAAGACTGCTCATTGGCAGAGATCTTTACATCTATACGCATACATGAATATATGTGTAGACTAGGGAGTTGGTGATGGACAGGGAGGCCTGGCGTGCTGCGATTCATGGGGTCGCAAAGAGTTGGACACGACTGAGCGAGTGATCTGATCTGATCTGATCTGATGATGTCACTGCATCTAGATCCAGAAAAAAATAAGAAAATAAGTATGTTAACAAGATAACATGGAAGAATACCCATAAGTTCATATAGATTCTGGCTTTCTCCGATCATGAAAACCTGTTTGACAATTCTTGATGAAATTGACCAGTGGGTTTAGTCTAACACCTGGCCAATTCAGTCAAAAATGTCAAAAATTCTGTGACTGAATTGACAGCTGTTGGACTGACCGACTGGTCAATTCCATCAAAGCAGTAGAACCATTTGTGCCTGTAGATACATTTCAGACCCAATATAGAAGAAGAGAATTTGGGGAATTAGCACAGGGGTGATCTCCTTCAGTACATTCTGACTCAGAGAATGGAGAAGAAGTCACCAGTTTCTAACATCATTTCGTATCAATGGCAAATTTAAGTCATAGCACTATCTGAAATCCGGTCCATAATAACCTTGACTGGAAATAAATCAATGCTACCTGTCCTTGACCCCCTTGCACAATGGATTATCAGTGTCTTACACTCTCCTAATAAAGCCCGAATATTCAGGGGTCCAGTCTCAATGCTTCTGTTTTATCACAGATGAATTCCCAGGAGGGTACTATTGAGGAGTATGGGAGAAAGAAATGTGCATTTTAATAAAATGATAATAATCATGGCATATCATGCTTGGAGTCTAAGCAGAAAAATGTTCATTTTCAATATTTGCAATTCAGCATTTTCTTCCCTCACCATGGTAATTACTTAATGATAGAAAAAAAAAAAGGCTCTTAGAATAAAACTTTGGGACTTAAAGCGAGCTAAGTATGCTCAAGTTCTTCCCTTATTGCGTGTTTACAGTGAAGACACACAAGCGCGGAGGAATATCTTTCCAATTTCTGGTTCATTGCCCCCGCTTGGTGCTTAGCCTGTGAGGACGAGTATAAATCTTGAGAAACCATCGTGATGGCCCAAGGAATGCTCCTCGAACCCCGGGGCCAGGAGACACGTGCATCTGCATAAAGTCTGCTCCATTAGAGACCAAAAGAGCCGACCAGGCTCTCCCACGGTTTTGAGTTAACACTTGCCTTTGTGTCGCCCACTCTTTTCTGAACTTGAAATCCAATTGGCCAACAATTAAAGCCAATTAGCACGTGAGGAAAATAAACCAAAGATGCTCCCCTTGTGTTTTCCACGGCCGTTGGAAAGCTGGTTAGCTCAAGGCATTAGCATAGCTGTGTATCAGGCCGGGCATATAACAGAGACTCGTTGGCTTAAAGTATTAGAAGAACTGGGCTAGCGGCTGCTGCAGCAGAACCGTGTTATTCTGAGCTAACAGCTGCCAAACATTCTTGACGGGAGGTGGGGCAGATGTCCAAGGACAATCAAAGAGAGAAGAAAGTTTAAGCCAACGTTTGCCTATCTCATATTCTCCGCTTGATCCTCAGCCTCAAAGACGACGCACAGCTGCTGCACCTCAGGGTCTGGAGGGCTGCCCCCAGCCCCCAGCCGCCCCCGACTCCCCCTACCACCGGTAATTCTCTGAGAGCGGGGACCAGCTTTCCAGCCCAAGTGCCCCCTCATGGATCATCTCGCTGGAGAGAATGGGTCTTCCCAAAGACTTTTCAATTTTTTCTACACTCAAAATATTTGGGTCAAAATTTCACAGTGTGTGGTAATCATAGGATTGGGAGCTGGGAAAAAAAACCTCTCCAGGTCAACCCTAAACAAGGCAGCTTATCAGGAGACAGGATGTGTTTGGCCAAAGCAGCATGTTCTTTGAGGTAAGAAATCATCCGTTCAAATACAAAGTGAAGGGAAGAGGAACAATCCACGCGAAATCTAAATGTTGCGGATTTGCCCTCAAAGCTGTAGACAGTTTCTTTCAATGTTTTAATAATATAAGGAATGTGAGGGTGAGAAATTAGAGTACCAAGGTCCTTTATTAATGGATTAACAGACATCGTATGCATCTGGATGAAAGTGCTTACTAAAACATGGGCCTATTGTTTCTCCTGGGGGAGAGGGGGCAGGGGCTTCATTTTTCATCAGTGCATTTCATGTCCCATAGTATGGTAATATGCTTATTTGCTGAAATCCTGTATTGTTCTACTTTATCCAGCATGTCTAAAATACACAACTCTTTCATGTTATTAAACAGCATTTGAGGCCCCAGTACTTTTGCCTGGAAAAATCCTATGGACGGAGGATCCTGGTAGGCTCCAGTCCATGGGGTCGCTAGGAGTCGGACACGACTGAGCGACTTCACTTTCATTTTTCTCTTTAATGCATTGGAGAAGGAAATGGCAACCCACTCCAGTGTTCTTGCCTGGAGAATCCCAGGGACGGGGGAGCCTGGTGAGCTTCCGTCTATGGGGTCGCATGGAGTCGGACACGACTAAAGCGACTTAGCAGCAGCAGCAGCAGCAGAGGTGGATTAAACAGTAGAATGAAGAGCCTGACAAACTCACCTGAAGAGCCTGTTATTGTCAAAACTGTGACACCTCATGTTGTTCCAGAGATGAGGACCAACTCAAATTTTATGTTTAAAATTAAAAAAAAAAAAGTTCCTTGGAGGATCTTGTTGGGAAAGCTAAGTGTTATATGGCATTTTGCATGTACCATCACCTGTAAGTGACATGCACTCATACTGAATTAGAAGTATATGATCAAAACATCAACCCTAGTTCCTTCCTTTGCCATGCATTTCTAGGCAGATATGCTGTTTTATATATTCCTTCATATCCCAGAACCAGGGCATAACACATGCTTAGCATGTTTACTGAACAAATAAATAAAATGACATAAATGAAAAATGAATGAATAACTGAGTAGACCTTCTCACACACCAAACCCATTGAAAACACATGCCAGTAATACTCCTGTAATTGAGTTACATATAGAAACAAAATGTTCTATTTTCCGTGGATTACCTGAAAAGCATGCAATATGAAATTGTTTCTTTTAAAAGCACAGGATTTGGAGTTCTTTTGTTTCAACAAAAATATCTATTTAAACATAACTATTGGAATTAGAGAGGGTTTTAAAAATTACATCTATTTCAACCCCAACAACTAATTACAGGGAGAGTTTTCACACATACTGCCACTGCAGGTGCAAATATTTAATTGTGTGTGCAAGCCAGGTGGTGGGGGTGGCTCCTTTACTACATGTTCAATTGTGTCTGTTCTAGTGGCCCCTTCAATTAGCCGTGGGTGCAAAAGCAGAGACCGAGCTGAGGCCCTATTAAAATGAGGCCTATATATCCCACAGCCTTTTATCTATGTTGTGCCTTTTGCGTTTTATTTTAGTTGCTCCTAGCTGGGGCCCGGGGGAGTCACTTTGGCGAGCTAGTTAGCCAACAGCAGCTGGACTTTGCCTGATAAGAATTGCACACAGTTGCCTAGAAAATGGTCAGCTCCCCTCCACGAGTTTGGGCGTTAAACTGGTATCTCTATTAAGAGCAACATGACTGACTTCTTCTGAAGGTTCTTGAAAATCATGTGAAGTTTTTCCCCGTGAGATCAGAAAAGTTTGAACAAAATGCTTGAAAGTCGCCATCACCTTTTGAGACTTTAAGTAACCGAAAGTCTATCTGAATGGCTATTTGAAGGAAAGGGATGGTATTTGAGCTCTTGATTCTTTTTTTTTTTCAATATAAAGAATTCAAAAGCCTATTTGGGGAGATAGAACCGTTCTGTATAATCATGTCTGAGAATCTACAGGGTCAATATTTGACCAAAGCTGAAATTATGAAATAATCAACTTGATGTTGAGTTCTGTCGGTTTGGAAAGGGTTTGGAGTGAAGAAAACTGCAGAAATTTGTAGTCAGTGACTCGAGTTCCAGTTTTCTTTCCCTCATGGTGTGACTTCAGACACTTAACTTCTCTAATCACCCGTTTCTTCACTTGTAAATAGGGCCACTGATGCTTACTTCACAGGGCTTTGTTTGAGGGCTGAAGAAGACGGACTTAAAGGAACTTGTGTAGTTCTAAGTCCAGGTTGCATGTTCCACAGAGAGATCTCTCAGGAAAAAAATAATGTAGGGGAAATTTCTGTTCAGCTCTAAGTGGGAGAACTTAGGGGAGGGAACAGCCAGACATCCTGGACGAACATCTTATTTTTACCCTTCAAGAGCTGATGCCCATGCTCACATCCTCAGTTGATGTATTATTGGATTTTTAGCTAGAGCAATAAATCACAGCCTTCTAAATCTTAATGTTTATATTTTTAGGGACCTTAAATATGTCTCAATAATCTGGCATCATTCCATTTAAACACTTTTCTTCTGTTACCCCTGGCTGCTCATTCTTTGGGGAATGTAGATTTTAAAATATTGAGCTTAAATTTTTCTTCATCATTTTTCTAGTTTTTCCTAGTCTTTTTTTTTTTCCTTTCTATTTTTGCCTTGTTTATTTACAGTTGTTGACTTCTTCTGATGTTTATAGGGTGCCATGTATCGAAGGTGATTTTAAGTTTTGTCTTCAAGTCCAAAGTCCCTAGTCATAGTAACACACATGCGCACACACACACTATACCACACACCACCAAGGCTTTCCTGGAATTTTCAGAAATCCATCGTGACATCTTGTATACATGAACGTCTTTTGGAGACAAGATGCTTGCCCTGGGCACAGAGACTATGGGAATGCTAACACTTGGTTGCCAAAGGAATACGACATCATTAATAATGTTGGGCTCTCTGTGATATGCTGGGATGATCAAAGAAGTGATTCCAGCATCTAGGAAATTAACAATGACTCCTCCATTTGCAACCTGGGTAGTTATTTCCCTTGCTTGACTTGGATATCCTGGAGAGGGCTGTATATATCCTTTGTTTTAGCCCTTTGCTTTTCTCTGGCTAAAGATGATCTCAATGGGAGACTCAAATTCAAAAGAAAAATTAATTTGCTCACAGGAAAATTTCCAACTGGTGGTAAAATGTGGGATAGAGGTCATTCATTCTCTTTGGGATAAATTCCAGTTCCTCTTAAGCCTCTTTCTCTTTTCTGGGGTGGGAGAGGGTGGGTGTAAGTCCTGCTGTAACAAAGGCGCAGATGCCAGGCCCTGAGGGAAGGCACCACCCGGAACCTCCCACTCACTGTGCAGATCCTTACCCAACAACAGCAACCATTCCCACCCATTCTCCTAACTGTTGTCCTTCAGAGTTTGAGAACCACTTCCTTGTGGTGCTCAGGGGCGACAGGAGTTAAGCCCTGTCAGAAAAGCTCTGGGAGTTTGTAACACGGCTTACAGGAAGAGGAAAATTCAATTGGCATCCAACACTTTTTCTGTGATAATTGTGTAACATGGCCAAAACTTCTTAATGATAAAGACAGAAAATAGAAAACCTCTGTCACTTTTAATGTAAAGCATAAAAATTAATAATAATAATATTGTTACTATTAACCATTTATTATGAATTACCATGGGCCAGACACTAGGCGACTCGTTTGCATATATATTTTAATTTATATCTGAATATATGTATGACTCACACATACATTTGGATATTCACACATAACTGGACTTTTTTTGGATATTGGAAGTCAGGTGGGTCCAAACCTCCATCTTACTTATGGTGGGAAATCTGATGTCTCCCGCTACCTCCCAAATCTCAGCTATGCGTCTGATCACTTCTGCTCTGGCCTGCTTCCAGCTTTTCTTGAACTCTCGCTCCCACTAGCATCTCATCTCCCATGCTTCTTCCCTCTGCTCCACCGTGACTCAAATACGAACTTTCTTTTTGCACTACTTTTCCAGAACCCACTTGCATGAAGCACTGGTGTACACAGCAAACTGTGCACTTTGTTGGAAGCAAAGGACAGCTTCACAGCAGAGCAAACAACTTGCAACTTAACGCTGGGCGTTCCTGACCTCTGAGGGATCTCTGGCCACCCCAGCTGACTAATTCCTCCCTTCACACCTCAGCTTTGAGACAGAGCAGCTCTCCCATCAAAGTGACACGGGGTGCCAGTGTAAGCAGAGCCGTCCCTCTGACAGAGTAGGAAGGGTGCGAGGTGGGTTCTGAAGGGCTCACCTAGAAGCTGGAGGCTGTGGAAAGGGAAGAACCGGCAGAGACAAGCAGAGCTGTCCTCAAATAGACTATACAAAATAAAGGGAAAAGGAAAAACCAGGCTTTCTTCACACTGTTTAGGGGGAACAGTATTATATTGTATACTTAGATATCTGTTAAAAGGGCAGTCTCATGCTATGTGTTCTTACCACAATCAAATCAAAACAGGGCAAAACAAAATGACCTGGTTTTCTCTAGACTGTTCAACTAAAAGAAACAAGAGGACTATTGTACTGACTTAAAAACAAAACCACAAACCAAACAACCTATCTATTGGAACACTGGCTTATCCAAAGCATTCAGTGCTAGGCATATGACTATTTTTTTAGTTTGTGTAATGTGGGTTTTAAAAAAATCAAAATAGGCATAGACAAATGAGTATCGGAATCATAACCTTTTTCCCATATAGTCGGTTAAGTTGCATGATAAATCAGGAAATGATTCCAAATTCTGTTTATTGATATATGACATTTTCCCTTTTCCTGTACCGGTTCTTTGCAATGTACCATTGTGTTTGCCATAGGAATAACTCTTCATGATCTAGGTAGACAGAAATGCCTTTGTATGACAGATCTGAAAACAGGTGTCAATCTTTTGTAAGACTGGACTCATTTCACTCATCAGAAGTCTTCATGTCCACATATTTTTGCAAATTGCTTTCTTAGATATTTCTCTATTTTATAGACATGAGAATCAACTTTATTAAGAAGAAGAAAGCAGGTCTGCTTCCTATGTGACTGTTCCTAAGTTCCTGGCCTAAGGTTGCTACAGCCCAGGATATAACCAGGATGTAATCAGCAATCGTAGTAAATCAGTGGGTTCCCACAAGGAAGTGAAGAGAGGCAAAAAACAAAAAAAGGAAATTGGAAAGAATCAAATTTCAAACATGAGTTTCCAGAGGATTATTAATACAAAGTCATAAGAAAAAATGATGGTTAAAATGATAAAAAAATATTTGTTCAACATCCCTTAAAATTAAATGCAATAAATCCTTAAAATGACTACGTATCCATGCACACACACACCACACACACACACACACACACACACAAAATTACTTTAAAATGCTTTACCTCAGTCTTCAGGATGTGATTCATCCTTTTGGAGTGAGGAATGTCTTGGAGTGGTTTTGATTATTATTATTATCCTACAGTTTGACTCCAACCCTAATAATCAATGATTGAATGGCATCACCGACTCAATGGACATGAGTTTGAGCAAGCTCTGGAACGATGGTGAAGGTCAGGGAAACCTGGCCTGCTATAGTCCATGGGGTCGCAAAGAATCCGACATGACTGAGCAAATAACCATCAGTACTAGGAATAAAAAGGAATTGAGGAAGGCTGAGATGCTGCCTTTCTGAGCATCCTTCCTTCTCTATTCCCTGCAGGTCAAGATCAGAACCGAGTCCTGCCCACAGAGAGCTGGAGGCAGGTACCACACCTTCCCTAGGACTGCGGTTGGGCCCTTGTTTGGAGACATGTGGGTTTTCAGTAGCTCATGGGCTGCAAGAACATTGTGAGATGTCAGACTTTCGTTCATGATAAGTCTAAGTAGCTCTCTCCAGGCTCTTGAGAGCCTAACAGATGAACTACCAAGAATAAGGCTAGGGGGTAGTTTGAACTGTTAGGGGCGGTGACTTCCAGGTCACAGCTTTTTTTGTTTCTACAGGAGGTGGCAGAGAGATCATTCAGGGTGTGCATGTGTGTGTGATGTAAAATAGAATCGAATGGCTAATCAATTCCCAAGGTGAATGTGTAGAAATACAGCCAAACACCCTGGCTCTCACAGTAACCATTCTCCACCTCAGTGAGGAGGAGGGTCCAAAGTCATTTGTCATTAATACAAAAAAATACTATGGTCTGAAGATTTCATACTGATATTACCAATGAGATTGTCTTTTCCTGTAATAACAGCATTCACACCTACTTGCTTTCTGATATTCTTTTTAGAAATGCGCTTTAGCTCATTCCAATAAGCAAGTCTATCCCATATGAAGTTCATGTACCACATGTAGAAACTGACTTTAATAACTATAGATGGATACTTAGGCAACAATGTCCCCTTCACTACCAGACATTTCCTCAAACTTTCAGATGATTGAGACTTTCCTTACTGTGACTATATGAATCTTGTGATATTTCATGCTGCTTTTGTATTTGCATGGCTAATCATCGACAAAACACACTTTTGTGCTTAGAAGAGACTGAGAGTAAATGGATTTGAAGGTCTTTGGGGGGGAGGGTTGTTTTATTTTCTCAGGATATAGAGCATCTGACACCGAATTTACCACATCATAAGTAGTCAAAATATATTTATAAAAATAATGTTTTACTTTTTCAAACTCTGGAAGATCTACTTCAGTTTGTATAGCAGATATGCTCATAAAGTATGAGCAAACTAAGGTTTTGTTTTCCTTAAGGAGCCAAAATTTGAGGAGAGGTGACTATTTAGCCAAAGGCAGTGGAGCTGGGGTACCTTTGCAGTCCAAAGCAAAGGCTTTCAAATATATCTGTTTTGTAAATCCATGCTTTTATGTAAAGTATTATCTCCTATAGTATTTGCCTTGCTCAAAAGCACCTTCCAGAATAATTATTAGTTAAAAGAGGCAACTTCATCTTTTTCCATTTTATTGAACTCACTCTATTTAAATCACTTGAAAGTGAGTAGGCTGATCAGGGAACCCCGATGGCTCAGTGGTAAAGAATTTGCTTGCAATGCAGATGTAGGAAACATGGATTCGATCCCTGGATCAGGAAGATCCCCTGGAGAAGGAAATGGAAACCTCAGTCCAGTATTCTTGCCTAGAGAATCCCGTGGACAGAGGAGCCTGGTGGGCTACAGTCCACAGGTCTCAAAGAGTCAGACACGATGACTGAATGACTGAACACACACACACACACACACACGGCTAAAGATCAGAACTTGAATAAGCAGTTGCACATCTAGAACTTCAAGTTGGAGCCTGACTTTCCTCATTTGTCAAAGCTGTTCTGATGATTTTTTTAAAAAACGAGGTAATAGTATGTAACGTAATAGGAAGTGCACGATGAACCCTTAAGGGCTAGACAAACACAAACAATAGCTGAGGTTCTCAGGTCAGACACCTGATGTGCACAGATGTATAGACAATCTTGTGCCCAAGTTTAGAATTACAGGAAGGTCTCAGGATCATATGTCACCTTGGACCTCTTCTGCAGCCTAGAGTGACAGACTGTCAAACTATAGACAAGGGAAGGCCTTGTCTGTCAAGAACTCTGATGATTGGAACATTCCTGCCCCATATATGTGGTCTTGATTGGCTTCTGTAGTTGGTCTCATCTGAAAATTCAAGCTTCATTACAGATCCAAACTGAAATACTAACTTTTAAGGTGCCGCCTGCCCTGCCCAGAGAGGCCCCAGCAGTATCCTCTGCCCCTGTCACAATCCTTGTGTGCTAGCTGACATGGAGAAAGATCTGGTTGTAAGCCACTGCTCTGGGTGTGGGTTCCAACCTTATCATCTCTTCTGTCTTGATTTTGGCTTCTCCATCTATAAAATAGGGCTCCCATCTATAAAACAAAGTTAGGTGAATTCTACGGATTCACTGACTCACAGTAGCATCAGTCCAGATGAAATTAGCAGACTCAGGATGATCACATGTATCCCAAAAGTGAAGTGAAAGTTGCTTAGTCGTGTGTCTGACTCTGCAATTTGTGGGCTATAGCCCACCAGGCATCTCTGTCCAAGCAAGAATATTGGAGTGGGTTGCCACTTTCTTCTTCAGGAGATCTTCCCTATCTAGGGGTTGAACCCAGGTCTCCTGCATTGAAGGCAGATTCTTTACCATCTGAGCCACCAGAGAAACCATGTATCCCACACTTACATCAAAAAAAATTTTTTTCTATTCAGAATCACACACATCATCTTCTGTTTGCCACTGCAAAAATCTAGAGTAAATGATCCACGCACAGAAGGATTGTTTTCTTCTTCTGTCTCCCACTCTCCTTTATTTAAATTCCTCTTCTCCAAATGTAGCACTTTTAAACATGAAACCACTTTTACTTTTAAACGTGAAACCACTTTTACTTAAATTTAAACAAAGATGGTGTCTTCTAACTAAATTTACAAAGTCAAGTCAAGGACTGGTATAAACAATTTCAGTGGAAAATACTTGCCATTTCATTGCCTTGGCTGAGATGGAGTTAGTGAAGTCTGCTGTTTTAACACAAGGAAACAGTACACAAATGCAAGTTGATGTTTCCCAGAAAGAGGAATTAGGGAAAGAGAAAGTGAACGGCTTCTTTCTGCTGGGATGCTTTCCAACCCCAGTGAGGTTCTGTCTCTACCTATCTTCTTATCCAGAAATGTCATGGGGAGGAGAGAGGCATACAGATGTTTGACCTCCAGAGCAAGACCTTATCTTGGAGAAGGAGTGTGTGTGTGTGTGCTGAGGGGGAAGGTGGATCCTAAAAAGCTCTCTGTGTTCTTCTTTCAACATATCTGCCTCCCCAAATGATTGCTCATAGTAAAAAATAAAAGCAAGAGAAAGAGGAAAAAGAGAGAGAGAGAAAGAGAGAGCACATTGAAACCTATTTTAAATGTGTAACAGACCAGGAAGAAATAATCTAATCACTTCTTTATCCAAAATTTGGATTAGAAACCTGGTTTGAAAAACCAAAATTACTGTGGCTGGAACCTCCCCTCCCAGCAAGTCATTGGCAGCATTAACCCTGGTATTTATTGCTCATTTTAACTACAGTGCCTCGCAAGCACTTTCTCAGTCTACATGGCAAAAAATGTAATTCATATGCCTAATATTTTGCCCCAGCTCACCTTGCCTATTTTACAGTGTTTGAGACTGTTTGTGTGTTTGCTATATATCAGCTGACACCTCTGTAAAATCTTTATATCGAATGCCTTTGGCAACTATGTGCCAAATAATAGCATTACCATTTGTAATTTTTGTAGCTTGGTTTTCCTGTAAGATTTGCTCTGTGCATTACAAGTAGGAAGGATTTAAAAAGCCTTATTGATGCTTCTTCCTAAATGACCTTCCTCAATGGGATGAGTTGCAATAACTATTCCACCCTGAGCTTCTTGTTCTTCTCTTCCATTAAAGATGCTCATCAATTAAAGAAATGAGGGGTTTTAATTTTTATTTATTTTTAATTTTTTAAGATGCCATGGCCTTTTTTCTTCTTTATCCTCATCATAATTTATACTGAGGTTTCAGGCTTTTAGACATATGCATTGCTCTTTATAGTAGTCAAAATTATTATTTTTTTAATGTAAGCACCTTCCTGCTTTCCTAAAAAAAATGTGATGTTGGCAATGAAGATAATTAAATGATGAAATAGATGAAATTACAGAGTTCCAAAGCCATGTGGGAGGGAGATGGATCCTCACTTTATTCCTAAGATGTAGATAAAGATATTTCAATGAATTCTCTAGAACACTAGCTCTGTAGCAGTGGGGACTTTGATCATCACCAAATCTCTACCATGGAGTTAAGTGTCTAGACACTGACTTGTGCTCATATAAAATTATTTATTGAATCAACATTAAATTCAGTGTGTGTTTTCACAGAAGCTAATGTGTCAAGGAAATTGTAGTGGGATATATAAATCATTATAGAGAATTGTACATTTAAAGGAATTGAGAACTCTGCTGGTAGTTACAGCCCTGTGTATTATACACCAGAAATGGATGGAGAGATGGGAGGACTTGCCAAAGGACAGTTCTAAAGCTAATAGCTTCTGTCTCCCAAGACAGAGGCGTTCTACTGTATCAGTGTAGAAGCACCTAAACAGCATTCACTGTATGAATAATAAGCCATTTGATATGGCTCCCATGAGGGGCCACAGCGTGGATTTGGGTGTTCACAGAGAAAACCCTTTGGTTCTGATTCATACCTTTGCTTTGAATTTCCTTGCCTCTCATGGGCATGTATCATGCCCCACACCTGCTGCTGAGGTCTGAAGAATGAGTGAGAGGGGAAAAGTGGCCAGCAAAAGGGGAAGCAAAATAATGCAGAGTACACTGGCTTCAATCAAGAGGACCTAAGAAAGTAGGATGGAGTTACATTATTTTAGACATTGTAATCGTTACTTTAGAAAACAGCCAATGGCCCATGAGAAGAATTCCACAATGTGGCCAGTGGCCTTGTGGCAGATGACAAAATGCCTATGTAGACCTGATTGCAGATGGCAATTGCATGCTCACACATATGAGTGAGGCCTGGAGGAGGGGGGCTGTATATGAGATTATGCATCATCATGTAATCACTTCAGCATTCAAACTCCAGATTAGGAATTTGACATTTAAAAAATTCCACTGAAATTGGACTACAAAATATAATAGGTTTAGGCACCTGCTCTAATAAGATTGCATAAAAATATCCCAACAGCCTTACCATAAACATATTTTACAATATCAGAGTCAAATTTTATTACATCATTATGAGAATGTTCCATTGGGCGACATGATTGGCTGTTGAAACAGTGCTGGATGCTGATCCTGTAGCACAAACATGCCATCACACTTCCCTAATAAAAGTTTTATTGTATCCCCATGCACATTAAAAACAACACTAACTGCATTAATACATTGTAATTTACTTTTTTGTTATAGAACAAATAACAAACCTGGTGCTAATGAGATCATATTTTCCATTATCCCAAAGCAACCTGTTAGTATATCCAATCCTCCAAGATTTTGCTTTAAAAAAAAATGAAACTCCTTCTTATTATAGTGTGTACTAGTCTAGAATGTTTTTATTTCCTATCCCGCTCACAGACATCACATCATGTTCTAAACATCTGCGTTTGTTTGAAAGACAGAATTATAAAATATATTATTTGATTTTCATGGTATTATACTTTTCTTCAAAAGGCACTACACAAGATTCTTTTGTTAAATTGTCTTTTTCTTTGATAGCTTTTTCATGTTCCGATAAACATAGGTGTATTTGCAGCTAAAATACAGATTCAACCGCTCATTGTCATCGCTTTTCCCTTTGGCTGTCTTTCTGAGCAGTTGTAAGTTTTTTAGTACAGAGTTTCAATTTGCCTTGTGTGCAGTACCAGAAAGAAACCAATTTCTTATAAGACCTGGATGATTGTTTTTATAACATCGTCTGGTGGTGTTTCAATGAAGCTATTAAATGATTAAGCTTTTTACTTTGATAAATTAAATCACTAAGGGGTGTCGTGACTTTCTTGGTTTTTATTCAGTTCAGCATAAAGTGACTTATCACCTAGCCTCTCACCAGTACAAACATTCTCCTACTATCAACGTTCCTGGGCGTTTGTTTGGAATAGTGGCGATGGGGAGGTAGGTGGAAGGAGTAAAACGTAGATTACATTTGAGGGGAAGAGATTTCAGAAATCGGAGAAGAAAAATAAGTCTCCAGAAACTCTCCTTATCCAGAGATAGGATGGGTCTCTATTGTAAACTTCAAACTGTGGTTATCTCAGGCCACTTTTGTTTGTGTGGGTGTCTCTTCTGCCCTCTGACTGTGCGGGCTGCGCTCTGTGCGTGCTGGGCAGCTGAGCTTCCACGGGATAAGATAGGCAAGAGCGTTTCTGGATGAATGATCGCAGGAATTCTCTCCATAAAGTCTCCTCGTGCTTAAACGAGTGACTAGAATATTGCCTCTGCTGCCACTGTAGCTTTTGCAACATTAGGTAATTTAAGGCTGTGTCCACGCTGCACATGTGCACACACATGCATGCTAACTTGTCAGAGAATTAGGTTTAGAGGCTCATAATGATGTTGAATCAATGGTCCCTTAAGTTTTACTTCCGAATAAGATGTAGATACTACTGAGCCCATCACGTGTGTTTATTGTAAAACTGTTCTGAATTAAATATGTGATCCTCTTTATGATACACTCTTGACAAGTACAGAAATCATGACCTTTTATGTATGAACTAAGCTGTGATTAGCAATTTTAGGAAACTTAAATGTAACTCACTTAACCTCAGATAATCATGTGTGTCCCAAAAGACTGAATTCTTAAAATTAATTATAGTCCATTTAGGTAATTCTCTGTTCTTACATTTCTGCCCCCTTCCCTCTCTCCTACCCCCTAACTGGGAATAAGAAGGGCCATGTTACTGAACCAGGAAGATCTCTTTGCAATTTTCTTACTGCTTGTGAAACAGTCATCCTTACAAATCACATGTGACTATATTAAGGAAGAAAATAAAGATAATAAGCATAACATTTATTGTTTGACTGTGTGGATCACAATAAACTGTGGAAAATTCTGAAAGAGATGGGAATACCAGACCACCTGACCACCTCTTGAGAAACCTATATGCAGGTCAGGAAACAACAGTTAGAACTGGACATGGAACAACAGACTGGTTCCAAATAGGAAAAGGAGTACATCAAGGCTGTATATTGTCACCCTGTTTATTTAACTTATATGCAGAGTACGTCATGAGAAACACTGGGCTGGAGGAAACACAAGCTGGAATCAAGATTGCTGGGAGAAATATCAATAACCTCAGATATGCAGATGACACCACCCTTATGGCATAAAGTGAAGAAGAACTAAAAGCCTCTTGATGAAAGTGAAAGAGGAGAGTGAAAAAGTTGGCTTAAAGCTCAACATTCAGCAAAACTAAGATCATGGCATCTGGTCCCATCACTTCATGGCAAATAGATGGGGAATCAGTGGAAACTGTCAGACTTTATTTTTGGGGGCTCCAAAATCACTGCAGATGGTGATTGCAGCCATGAAATTAAAAGACACTTACTCCTTGGAAGAAAAGTTATGACCAACCAGCATGTTAAAAAGCAGAGACATTACTTTGTCAACAAAGGTCCGTCTAGTCAAGGCTATGGTTTTTCCAGTGGTCTCGTGTGGATGCAAGAGTTGGACTATAAAGAAAGCTGAGCGCCGAAGAATTGATGCTTTTGAACTGTGGTGTAGGAGAAGACTCTTGAGAGTCCCTTGGACAGCAAGGAGATCCAACCAGTCTATCCTAAAGGAAATCAGTCCTGAATATTCATTGGAAGGACTGATGCTGAAGGTGAAACTCCAATACTTTGGCCATCTGATGCCAAGAGGTGACTCATTTGAAAAGACCCTGATGCTGGGAAAGATTGAGAGCAGGAGGAGAAGGGGACTACAGAGGATGAGATGGTTGGATGGCATCACTGACTCAATGGCCATGGGTTTGGGTGAACTCCGGGGGTTGATGATAGACAAGGAAGCCTGGCATGCTGCAATTCATGGAGTCGCAGAGTCAGACGTGACTGAGCGACTGAACTGAACTGAACTGAATGCCAAATCCTATTTAGTGTTAGTTTCAGCCATTCAGTCATGTCTGATTCTTTGCAACCCCATGGACTGTAGCCTGCCAGGCTCCTTTATCCATGGAATTCTCTAGGTAGGAATTCTGGAGTGGTTAGCCATCCCCTTCTCCAGGGGATCTTCCCAACCCAGGGAATGAACCCATTTCCTGTGTTAAAGGCAGATTCTATACCATCTGAGCCAGTGGGGTAGCCCTTGTGTTCGCATTATTATTGTTAGAGAGGTTTGTGTTTATTAATTCATTGATCTGGGGGAAAGAAAAAAAAAGTGGTCTGTGACAGAGACTGTTTTTATCTCTAATTTACAGGTGATGAAACTGAGGCAGAGAGGTTTAGTAACTTACTTGCCTGATGTCACAGAGCTAGGAAGCTGAGACTCACACTTGGACAACCAGCCTCATGATCATTTGGTCTTGACCACTACAAAACATCCAGGGAAAATATTCATTTGCAGACTGGCTTTGGCAAAAAAGGATTAATTGTTGGTCTCAGGAAGCATGTAATCTCTCATCCACACCAGTCACTTTGACTCTACGACACTATTATGAGTCTCATCATAATGTTACGACCTCATCTGAAGGCTTAAGCTTGTGAAATGACTATAGGCTAAATAAGACCAGTGGTCTACCAAATAGAGAAAACCATTTTTGTCAGGCTGATAAACTGCCCTTTTAGACTATTAATTCATCCATCCACTCTCTTAGCTTTTCTTGAGTCATGTACCCCCTCCAACTCCCATCACTTCCTTATGATAAAGACCTGAATTTGAATCATAACAGCCAACTGATGTTTCTTAGACTCAGAGCATGTTCAGTTTCTCATCTGTGAAAAGGATATATTAACAGCCGCCTTACAATTTTTTTTTTAAGAATTTAATGAGATAATGTATATACATCCTCAAAAGTGTATTATTAGATACACTTTTGAGGATGTATATACATTAAGTATATAAATCCTATGTCAACATTTTCCTTAAAAGGGAAACAAAACTTAAGTACCAGTAACCATTGACATAAAGTCATAAAATAATTGGGAGACAGTATAGTCATGGGGTCGCGAAGAGTCGGACACGACTGAGCGACTGATCTGATCTGATCTGATAGATGACTATATGCTATCTCTTTTATGTACAAATACGAAGTGAGAGAAAGTACAAAAGTAGACATTTAGCTTCATTAATGTTGAAATTACATATGATATAAATATATATAATTAAAAGACAATTAAAAGTACATCCTCAAAAGTGTATTATTAGATACACTTTTGAGGATGTATATACATTAAATATATAAGTCCTATGTCAACATTTTCCTTAAAAGGGAAACAAAACTTAAGTACCAGTAACCATTGACATAAAGTCATAAAATAATTGGGAGACAGTATAGATGACTATATGCTATCTCTTTTATGTACAAATACGAAGTGAGAGAAAGTACAAAAGGAGACATTTAGCTTCATTAATGTTGAAATTACATATGATATAAATATATATAATTAAAAGACAATTAAAAATGAAAAAAGTCTATTAACAAGTCATTAAAAATCAAGTATATAAACCAATGGAAAGTTGGGAAAATGACATATATTGAAAATACAAATTTTAGGCAATGAGACAATGGAAATATAAAAAATTTTCACTAACACTGGTAACCAAAGAAATAAAAATCATGCTTATTTGGAAAAGAAAATTAAAGTATAAAAGATACTTGGATACATATAGATTTGCAATTTTTTATTGACCAAAACAAAGTGTTCTTATTAGAGTGTAAATTTACATTCACTTTTTTCAGAACAGCACTTTGCTGTATTTATGGAAAGCCTTGAAAATGTGCATATTTTTTTTAAGTCAATGAGTTTTAGTCTAAGGAAAAAAAAATACAGAAGATATTCAGTGATTCATGTATGATAGTTACATTGGAATACTCAAAATGGCAAAAAAACCCCACAACAATTGAAATGAATTAAATGAACAACAATAAGAGAGTCATTAAATTAAATTATGGTGAAACTGCAAGAAATAAATATTTCTGTCAAAAGAATATTAACTGAAATGGAAAATGTTCAAGATATAATGTTAAATTTTAAAAAGACATGTCAGAGAATGAATGCTATATAGGGTGTCATTCTGATTTTGTAATATATGCGTGTACATAGTATGTGTGTGTAATGAGTTCTCCCATGTTTTAGTTATCATATTATCGTGTTAGGTGCTTTTTGTACATTTTTTTTTTCATTGAATCCTCATACCAACTGTGAGTTGAATCTCATATTACACATGATGAAAGGGAGAGCAAGAACAGTAAGTAATTTAATATTATGGTCTGGACATTTGTGTCCCCCCAAAATGTATATGTTGAAATCCTAACCCCCAAAGGTGATGGTATTAGGAAGTGGTGCCTCTGGGAGATAAGAGGTCATGAGGGTGGAGCCCTCATGAATGAAATTAGTGCCCTTATAAAAGAGATCCCACAGAGTTTCTGAGCCCCTTCTACCATATAAGATACAGAAATAAGTCAGTCTCTCGAAAGAGGATCCTTACATGATCTGATGGCACCCAGATCTTGGGCTTGGAGCCTCCAGAATTGTGAGCAATACATTTCTGCCTTTTATAAGCCACCCAATCTGTTATATTGTGTTATAACAGTCTGAATGAACTGAGGTACTCAAAGTCCTAGCTCTTAATGAGTGGTAAGAACAGAATTGCAATATTTACATGTTTGACATAAAATTTATGCTCCCAACCAGCATGACCCAAACACATCCTTCAATAAGTTGCACTTTGCATGTGTGCTCAGTTGGTCTGACTCTTTGTGACCTGATAGACTTTGGTCCATGGGATTCTCCAGGCAAGAATACTGGAGTGAGTTGCCATTTCCTCCTCCAGGGGATTTTCCTGACCCAGAAATCGAACCCGAGTGTAAACATATCCTTCAGTAAGTCACACTTTAGAAAGAAAGATTCCCTCACCTAGTTGATAACAGATTTGTTGCTTTTATTTTTCCCTTTTATATAACTGCATGACTCTTGCCTGTCTGCCTACTTATCACAGATAATATCACATGTAGGGATTAAAAACTATTCTTTTTTAAAAAAGACAGATCCATGTTCTTGACTCTTCCACCTCTTAATTCTGTGGACTTGAGTCGGTTACTTAATTCACAGAATTGTTATGAAGATTAAGTGGGTAAGCCTGCAAGGCTTAAGCTTTACAAGGGTTTTGCAAATAATAAGTGCTCAATAAAAGGTAGAATTGCATGTATAAGATTTTTCTTTGCCAAACTTTCTTTAACGAACATATTACTCTTATACTCAGAAAAAGTGCAATAAATATTATTGTCAAAAATGAAGTAAACCAATGACCTGATGTAAGCCTCCAAGAGTTGTTAAAAAAAGAAAGAAAGAAAGAGAAGCAAAGCCACCTTTGTCTGAATGCTATATGCCAATGATGGCTGCTAACCACAGGTGGGTATCGAAGCCCGGAGGGAAACCAATTATGTGCAAATCCTTTGACTTAATGAAAAATAAAATTAAGCAGACTAATACCCAGCAGGTACTTAAACATCACCTAATATTATAAAAGCCAGTGTTTCTTAAAGAGGAAAAACGTCTCTGGAGAAACTAGAGAAAAAAGAAAAACCCCTGACCCACGAAAAAAATTTCCTCCATGCAGGACTATTTTTCACAGCATGCCTGAAAATCGCCAAGCAGTTCCTCCTATAAACTACCCATTTGTCTGCGGGGGCAAAGGTGTTTGCCCAGACCTCAAAGCAAATGCTTTTATTCATTCTATGAGTAAATTAAATTCAGGTTCTGGTGTGCTCTGAGGGATGGGGTGGTGAGGGGTTAAAAATTAACATGCTGTGAAAAGTTTCATTTTATTTATTTTTAATACGCAAGGCAATCTTTCATATTTTATTGACATTAACTCACCTTATTTTTGCAATAGTTTGGAAGGAAGATGTTGCTATTTCCCTGTTTTACAGATCCTCAGAGGTTACACAGCTGAACCAGTCTGTGACTTTACCATTCAAAAAGACAAGGAAATGCATCTATTTTCCAAACATCTTCTTTAGGAATCAGGCAAACTGAGAGCTTACCCTCTCTATGTTGAAGCACTCCTTTTGGTGATCAGAAGTGTCAGCCACCCAGTCATGCCCAACTCTTTGGGACCCCATGGACTGTAGCCCACGTCTCCTCTGTTCATGAAATTCTCCAGGCAAGAATACTGGAGTGGGTAGCCACTTCCTTCTCCAAGGGACCTTCTCGACCCAGGGATCGAACCCAGGTCTCCTACATTGAGGGGGATTCTTTATGATCTAAGCCATCAGGGAAGCCCTTTTCAGTGATCAAAATTCCCTACTAATTGAAGAGAAAATCACCCATGAAACCTCATTGTCCTATTTTTAAACCTAATTAGCCAAGAAATTTTGGGGAGTCAGAGGACATGGGGAAGATAGATTGGTAAGACCTAAAGACGGAGGAGCCTGGAGGGCTGCAGTCCATGGGGTCGCTGAGGGTTGGACACGACTGAGCGACTTCACTTTCACTTTTCACTTTCATGCATTGGAGAAGGAAATGGCACCCCACTCCAGTGTTCTTGCCTGGAGAATCCCAGGGACGGGGGAGCCTAGTGGGCTGCTGTCTATGGGGTCGCACAGAGTTGGACATGACTGAAGTGACTTAGCAGCAGCAGCAGTAAAGAGGGAAGGAGTGTGGTTTCTGAAGATGTCTGTGGGGTGGGCTCTGCTGGAGTCTGGGGAAAGTCCTCCACAGGGACTCTTCAATCTTGCCAGGCCCAACAGGCCTGAGGGGCTGCAACGCCCTTGGTCTGTCTCTTCCCTAACTTCAAAACAAACGAGTCAAACCGTTCATCTGCGGGACTCAGAGCTGCGGTTCACTAAGCGTCTCCTTAGTGACGGCCCCTGCTCAGCAGCGTCTGGGGACATTCACAGAACGCTTACAGGCTGTCCCTCTCAGGGCATACAAGAAGTTCTTGAAGGTAAAGTCATACACTGATATTTTCAAATGTCTGGGAAGGTAATCTGATTCGCTTTCTCTGTTTTTGCTCACTAGCCAAAAATGTGAAAAGACAGCAAAGGCGTCTTTCGGTTGCATTAAGTTGCTGGGTCATTTTCCCCAGCTTCCTCACTTTGTTATTTATTTATTTATTTTTTATTATTTTTTCACATCCACTGAGTCTCTTTACCTCCCTTTTCTTCTTTCCCTTTCTGGAGCTGGCTCTCCCTGTCTCTCTGAGGGTCTTCTCTGCAATCTTCTCGCTGGCGGCCCCGCCCCACCGTGCTCCTGGGAATGGAGCGCTCAGGACCGGCAAGTGGCAGAGCCCTCCTGGAAGCCACGGCGTTTTTCACCCGGACCTCTGGCTTGCATTTTCGAGACTCTAACTACACGGCACATACTGCTTTCAAAGGTTTCCGCAGCGCTTTTCATGTAGGATGTAGTTATTAACTCTCCTTCACCGTTTAAAGACCGAGTCAGTGGGAGTGAGCCGCGTCCTGTCGGCCCACGCTGAAGAGCTGATGAAATCTCGGCCTGATCTGTTATCTCCCAACGCTTTAAAGGTCTTGGACTGGGAGATTAGAACAAGGTTACAGCGACAATTTGTTTACACGCAGGGAGAGATTAAGATCTCGTTGAAAAGGAATAAAAATAACATCATCTTGAACTGTCACAGCGTGAGCCCCATTGTAATCAACACTGGCCTGATTTCAGGGATAATTTAAGACCAATTTATTATCTTAATTAAAAAAAAAAAAAAAAAAAAAAGCAGAATTCAATGTTTCGGATGCCAGTTAGATTGTTGGGCAAGGATGCCCCTGGAGGATCCACATACAAAATAGAACCCTCTCCAGATTCCCAAAGGGGATCTGCTGGTGGATAAAAATATAAAACTTTTTCTTTCCTTTGTATTTTTCAAGTGCGAGCGTCAGTCACAGATTAAAAGGCGAGACAGTAACTCTTCGTTTGTATTGACTTTTTAAAAAGACAAATGGATAGAAGGTTAAAGAGAGTCATTCCCAGGCACTCTGGCATTTCAAGTCTTTGGTATTTAAGGTGAAATCTCCCAAAGGTTTTTCTCCCCCCACCCTCTCCATCTAATGAAACCTGCTAACAACAACCACAACAACAAAATTGCTATCAGCAGGCCTAATTTTCTAATGCCCCTTGTAAGAATTCTTTGACTTTTTAAGCCAGAGAAACTAGGAGAAACCCAGCCCCCCAAACGGGAGGAAGGGTGGGAAACCTGGGGGCAGGGTGATTTGTAATCACACCACCCACTGGCCAGCCCCTTTCAAAGCTCTCCTGCCCAGTGTAAACCTCACTTCGGGCTTTCTCTACAAAGCGACCACGATGAGCGCCCAACGCACAGAATGAATCAGGCCACAAAGAGCCCTTTGAGAGCGCTAAAGGAAATGCCCCACTGAGAAGCCAGGTGGACAGCAAACGTTCCCTATCCATTACAAATGAGTTCAGGGACAGGGCCACCCCCGGTGGGACCCCCTGGCCCTACCAAAAGCCAAACCCAACCAGCCTACTCATTTGAAAACCAAACATGTTGCCTTCTGCCTCCCACCCCCCTCCCTGTTTACAAACACGTTTACAAGTGCTTGATAGGTGACCTTATTTACTTAGGGACCTGTGGATTCATTTATCTTGAAATTAGTAGGTAATGAAGTGGAAAACCTCAACAGCCCTCCCACTAATTAACATGATAATAAGATTGTTTTGCTACAGAGGTAAATTAGCATGTATGAGGCAAAGGGGAAGAATGATCAATAAAATGTCTGAAGGGTACTACTCCCAGGTCTCCGGGACAGAACAAAGGAAACAGACTCCAGATTTTAAGATGCATCCATTTAAATGGATCTGACACCGAGAAGCGACTCTCCCGAAATGATTCGATACCTCCTGGAGAAAGAGGTGTGGCCGGACTGAAAGGAATTAATTACAAAGCACACTTTTTGGTGCAGAAGAAGTTGTTTTGAAAAGAAAAGGGGAAAATTGTGGAAAGTTTCAGACGCCAGTCTCAAATCAGCTTTGATGGGTGTTGGTTGGGAGGTGGGGGGCAGGGGGTGTCAAGAATGTGGCCAGGTAATTACATCCATAAAAAACGGTTCCATTTGCTTCTTTTTTTCCTATTTCCCCCAAAGTCAAACAGCTCAGATATAAAACTTAGAAGAGAGATTCTTTTTGCACATGCAGTGTCAACATACATTTTCATGAGGTGCTTTAACACACAGAGTGCACAGCTCAAATATTTATTTATTCCACAGAGTGAGGTGTGTAGAGTAAATAAATATGAATTTAAAAATTGCCTCAATATGTATTTACCCAGTAGACTCATTTCTTGGGTAAATTACATGGATTTGGTAACCTTCCATGACATTTTCCCTTGATTTTAAACATACACAAACAAAGAATTTAAATGTCCGAAGTGTCTAAATAACCTAATTGAACTTGTGACACAAACCAGGAGGAGCCAGGAGACCTGGTCATGGAGGAAAAATTTTGAGAGTTTTTGGACGGATAAAAATGAGAACTTTCAAACAATCAGCAGCAACCCACAGAGACTGAGCATCCCCAGGACTTGGTGGGAGACTCTTTCTATCTATGGCATTCGTCATAAATATAAAAATGTTATTTATCGCACTTCACCATCGACAGTCTCCTGTCTTCTTTCAGAAATGGATTTTCTTAGGAAACTCCACAATCAATTGCCCCTTCCCCCCAAAACCAGTGTTGTTGTGCCAACCATTGGTTTTGCATTTAATTTCTACAGTAATCATTTTCTAAAAACCCCTTCCTTGCTCATTCCATTTAAAGCTGGAGGGTGTGTCAGAAAAGACGTTGTATCACTGACAATGAGGCATTCTCACCACCTTTTCAAAGGGGGGATCTACTCAGCTCTTACCAGTCAGAAAAACAAAGACTCTAGGTGGACTTTTCAAGCCAAGTTAGTAATGCTTTCATTTTGGAAGTCATTTAAAATGATAGAAGTCCTTGTTTTGCATATGCCATTAGAAGAAAGCTGTGGAGGAAAGTAGTTTTTTGTTTCTTTGCTGTGCTTTTCCTCCCTTCTTCCTTCTCTCTCTCCCTCCCTCCTTCTCTCTCTCTCTCCTTTGTTTCTTTCTTTCTTTCCCTCTTTCTTCCTCTCTCCTTCACTCCCTCCATCTCCCCCTTTCTCTCTCTTCCCCCAACATCTATAGGTTCTGAAAAACTTGCCAACATCGCTATGCTGTGCAATGATTTTACTTTTAGTCAGAGTATCATTGCTTAAGCTAACATCTTTGGAGTGAGAAGGAGAACCCAGGCTAATTCCTAAGAGGCATTTACATGATTTTCTTAATTGTCCTGGATATAATCAGGAAAATCGATATCTCTAATATGTGGGGGCCATGAATGTCAGGAGGCCCAGGAGAAGCTTGGGGTTGCTGCCCCAGCAGTTATTCCATTTTTGAGAAGTTAGGGAGCCATTGATAAGTGGGGCTGGGGCTACCTGTGTTGGTAGACGGACTCCCAAGCTGAGAACAGAGGCTCCAGGAGGAAGGAACTGTGCCTCTACCAGCTCCCACCACGTACCCTGGCTTATGACAGAGTCACGCAGGAATCACCCTGGTGGAGATCCACTGCCCAAGGGAGAAAAATGAACACTTCTAGCTTTCAAATATACATTCAGATACCAGCACAGGATCATGTGTTTTTTTTGTTGTTGTTGTTTTTTTTTTTTCCGTGATGTTTTTAGCCCCATAATACATCCTGCTTTTGTTTTGCCAGGTTGAGAAATATGGAAAACCTTACAATGTGAAATTAAGAAAATTGGGAAAGCTATATGTTCAAAGGATTCTCAATCTTTTTGCCACTTTGATAACCAAGCTTTTTTCTGCATTCCGTAGCACTTTCACCCAACCAAATAGGTTCATATAAGGCACAGGCTAATTCTAAACTTGAAGCAAACATATGAAAAAGAAACGATTCTTATTTGAGAACAACTTGAGAATTTTCTAATATCTCTGGAGATCATTTGAGACACCCTGGGGTGTCATGAAACCTTGTCTGGGGATAGCTGTTCTAGGGGAGAAAAAAAGTATTTTTAATAACTGGAGCTGATTCCTCCAAGGGAGAATTCCCTCTGGGTTCTGTAGCGTAGCTTCAAATCCAAATTCCTCATCTGTGAACAGTTAGAATATGATGTAGCCCAGGAGAGTCAGAACTTGAATTCAATTCAAAGAAACGTACAATTGGAGAAATGACAACTATCCTGCCTTTGTACTGGGTAAATCTTCACAGAATATAATACTTTCCACTTCATAGGTGCAACACACACCCTCTTATCTTTCATAAGCTCATAAAGAAAGGATTAATGTCTCCATTTTACAGATGGTGAAATGAAGGCTTAGAGAGTCATATAACTATTTTAAGGTCAAACAGCTAGTTGGAGGAGAGCTGGGGTCTGAACTCAAATTCTTCTGATTCCAGCAAATCTCTTACCAATGTCTTATCTCCTCTTTGGGGACGATATATTACCTCATTGGAGGTTCCCCAAAAGGCAGTGTTGAAATCAGTCTGAAGCACCCCGCGCCCCCCACCCCTGACCTCTGTGTGCAGAAAGCACTTAGTTTTGGGAGTACATACTATAGCATCCTCAATTTTTTTGTGAATAATGTTTAAAACCATGACTCATCATGAAGTGCTAAACATTTTTTCTCTGGGCTGAGTTTTACAGCGTATGCAAAGTTCTCACAATTTAACAGCAAGTCTCCTTCGTTTGGTTTTAATGATTTTATAAAATAAATACCTAAGATTGTTCCTTAAAAAAATTGCTTCAGTGGGAGAATATGGAAAATATAAATTGAACTGACTATGATTCCCTCTTTCCTTGTTAAGTGTGAACATGTAACTAGACATTTTTAGAAGGGTTCTGATGAGTTCCTTGTAATGAGTTAACTCTGAGAATAGTAGTAATTTCAGTTTCTTCCCAGATCTTTTTTTCTTCTTCTCAGATCAACAGTAAAATCAGGATCTTGTTTCAAGGTGTGAAGCTCTTGCAAATTTATAAATTCATGTCTTCTGCCTCGTATCCTTGGAAAATTTCTGACATGAAGCAGAGGGAAGGCACAGGCAACCCCCAAGGTCCCAACGGTCTTTTGTATCCATGGACAAGGGAAGCTTGTACCATCCTGGCCTGCCTTCTCATTTGCACTGCGCTGGGGAGCTGCCGGCCACCCAGCACTGTATTTCATCCACACATTTTCCCAGCCATGTTGCTTTGCAGTTTGACCAGCAAGCAGAGAGATCCAGGTCCCTGGATTCCCAGCAGAGGGTCCATGTCTCCCAGGAGCAACAGAACTGGAGGTGGGGGTGATGGGGGTGGTCCTTGGTGGGGTCCAGAGGCTCGTGAAGATGCAAACCAGGCACCGTAGCAGGGAGGGCCTGAGGGTCCGGAGCAGCTGTAACCTGTGACCTCCTCTCAAGAAGGAGCACAGGGAGCGTTTGCCTCAATTTGGATTCAGGGATGTTTTCAAGGAACAGCTCACAGGGACCTCTATGAGAGCCCTCATGTGTTCCTGTTCCTGCTCTGGGCCCTGGTTGGGGGCTCTCAGGCCCTCTGCATGTCTTCCCCTCCTGCATATCCACAGTGGAAGGGCCCAGGGCATGTGTAAGCAGGAGTGCCCTGATGGCAGGCCCATTAACATCCTAAGACTGGTCCCCGTGGGATGGGGAGGACGTGTATTTTGGCCATCAGGCAGCCCTTTGGGAAGGGGAAATCTACTTTTGTATTCATTAACTGGGTGAATGACAGTAAGATATTATCGAAAACGAATCACTGGTGAGTCTGACTGGGTTATGTTCAAACGATGGCACTTGTGAGCCGGGCTTTTTGTGTAGGCCTAGCGTTTCTGGGCTTGTTGGTGTTGCCTGTGTTCTGTTCTGAATGGTGGCTGGATGGATGGCGTGTGGGCGGGGCATGCGATTTGCAGTTAGGCTACTTCACAGCTTTTGCTGATCCTTTGCTGCTGTTTTAGTCACGCAGTCGTGTCCAACTCGTTGCGACGCCATGGGCTGTAGCCCACCAGGCTCCCTTGTCCATGACATTCTCCAGGCAAGAATACTGGAGTGGGTGGCCATTCCCTCCTCCAGGGGATCTTCCCGACCCAGGCACTGAACGTGACAGGCGGATTCCCTACTGCTGAGCCACCAGGCAAGGGCTGTTGCTGATCCTTGCTGAGGTGCTATTCCTTCAACTGCAGGCTGAGGGCAGGGGCTTTCTTGTTAGGAGATCCTGAAAAATGTGTCACAATCCTGACATGGGGAGGGGGCTCTCAGACAAAAGCTAGCTTCTGTGTTCTTAGTTCTAAGTACTGGTGAAGCAGGATTGTTCATTCCAGCAGTGAAAGAAAGCGTGAAAGTATAAAGTAAAAAGTGAAACAAAGCACAAAAATGGGCAACTGCATCCTTGGAGCTGCCTTTGCAGAAAAGCCAGCACAACTTCCTAACATTCATGCTGAGCAGAAGTCCAAAGTCCAGGGTTGACATGCATCAGAGCTTTGCCAAACAAGGAGAGTCTGTCTCCTTGCTTTCAGTTGCCAAGTCAGAGAATTTTGTAGAGCCATTGGCACTCTTTTCTCGATACCCCTGTGAGCCAGTGAATAAAGAATGAGCTTCCCCAAACTCCATTTTAGAGCGTGACTTTGCCAAAAGTCACTCATTCATTCACTCATTCATGCAGGCGTGGTGCTGGGAGGTGGCAATGGGAGGGTCAGCAAGACAGATGCTGTGCTGCCTTTGGAGGGGAAGGGCAGGATGAGAGCTCAAGCAAGCACAATAAGCAATGGATGCTGAATCGGATTCATGGCAGTGGACAAAACCTAACTGGAAGATAATATGATGGCCAAATGAGAGAGGAAAGAGTGGACTCGGATACGAGTGCCAAACAAGGCGTTTCTGGGGAGGGGATGTTTAAAGTGAAATCAGAAGGGTGTAAATGCACCAGCAGAGCCATGTGAAAGGAAGAACATTCCAGGTAGAGGGGACAGCAAGGGATAAGCCCTGAGGAGGAGACAGGCTTGATACGTCTTAAGAATAGAAAGAGGGCCAGCAGGGCTTGACCCTGTGAGAGCGAAGTGGGTTTTAAAGGTTGCTGTTCGAGCTGAAAAAATAAACTAGGTGGGACATGGAGGAGTGCTATTCCCCTCTTTCTTGTTCTGGGTGGTGAGTTATACTTAGAAAAATGGAGGGGATGTTCTGGCTTGTTCTTTTTATGCTTCATCTCTACACAAACTTTTCTTTTTTGGCCACTTGTTATTTTTATAATTTTTAAAAATGTAAAAAAGGATAGATGCCACAGATGCTGCATATTATAAAAGGAGCTGGACATGTTAGGAATGGGTTAGTTTGAAGACAAACTGGCCTAGATCTGAATACCTCTTCAGCCACGTGCTAATCTGAGTTTTTAGTTAACGTATTTAATCTCCCTGGGCCTCCCTCTCCTCTTCTTGAAAACAGATTCAAGACTTAGATGGCAAGGTGAGTAGTATAGTGTCTCCGAGTATCTCTTGGTTTGGAAGAAGCACATGCATTGTCCAGCTTGCCCTGCACACAGGTCTAGATGACGATGTTTACCATATTGAAGACCTTTCTAGCAAATGTCTGGGGCCCACTGGAATGATCAAATTCACTAAAATGTATGATTGACATGACAGTGTGGAAAGTACTTGTTTCAATAATAGGAAACTAAAATAAAACAGAAATGGATGAAAAGCTGTTTATAATGGATTGAACCTTCTGTCCAGGATTGAGGTACACGATTACAAAAGACACTGCCTTCCTACTGGGATGTTTCCCAGGCGACCCTGGGTAGAATTCTATCAATGCTTGGACAGACATTAATTCTGAAATTGATTATGTCACTTTCCTTTGAAATATGTGACCAGGGATACTGATCTATTTTTCTCTTTTTAAAGCATAGATGGTGACTCAATGTGTCGTGTCTTTTGTTGATTTTTAGTGTTTTGAAACTCTGAAATGATGATAAGATAGAAATACATTTCTAAGCACATGAAAGACCTCAACTCCAGTGGAAGATACTTGGAAGCCATTGGAAAAAACCATTGGAGCTTGACATGTGGCTCAGTTGGTAAAGGATCCGCCTGCAAAGCAGGAGACCTGGCTTCCATCCCTGGGTTGGGAAGATTCCCCTGGAGGAGGACATGGCAACCCATTCCAGTATACTTGACTGGAGAATCCCCATGGACAGAAAAGCCTGGCTGGCTACAGTCCACAGGGTTGCAAGAGTTGATAGCGATAGCAAGCAAAAAAGGAAACACCTTCAGTCTCTGAAGATGTCAGAAGTCACTGGTGAGAGTCATACAGTCCAAAGGACCATAGTTCATGCTTCCCTGTTTTCTGCCAATGAACACCTATGCGTATCCCATCAGGGTGCTTGCGTTACTACATTTATACACGTGTAAAACTACAAAAAAAAAAAAAAAAATCTCTGAATGACAGCTAAAGAGTTTTAATTCTTCTGGCTGCTTTTCCTCCTCTCTGACTGCAAATGTGAATATGAAATTCCAAACACCTGGCAGGCTTCATCGTCTAAGTACTAGATATTTAGCAAAAAGGTCAACAGGCATATAACCAGTTCAGGCACATAACACACATCTCATTTACTACTCTTCTTATGAGGGGGAAACAGACTCCTCCACAAATCTCTCTCCTTCCTCTTCAATTTGATAAACCCATGGCTCTTTTGTCAGGTCAGACCAACTCCAGCCAACTTGGGACTGAAAAAGCCTGGCAGATGGATTTTCGGTCACCACTCCATGAAGCTGGTTGACAGAGCTCCACAGAATCCTTCTGGAGGGAGGCAGGCTTTTAACTTGATTGATGAAATTATATCTAAATCTCATAGATTTGGAACTTCAAAGGCATTTTTCCCTACTTAGGGCATCCTGGATGAAGGGCGTATGCTATTTGTACCAAACTCCCAGGCTCAAGTGGTTTGCAAATTGACCCCTTTGTAATAGGTTAAAGGTTTCTTGCTAGATAACGGTGGTTCATTTTGATTAATTATGTCAGGGAATTAATGTATGATTACTAACTTTTAGCAGACCCTGCTCCTTCTGACCCCGAGCTGCTTGTTTGTGTGGCTGGTTGTAATTTTCGACCGATGGGTTAGGAGGGGTCACTGCGTGGTCAGCATATTTTAAACAAAGGGAGAAAAAGAGAAGCAGAAGCTTCCAAATGGAGTGGACACTGCAGTTCAAGGCCTTGACAGAGGAGATCTGTTAAGTGTTTTAACAGTAGACTTTTCTATATTTACTCTTGCTAATAAAAGAGGGTTCGCTGGACTGGAGAGTAACCTGGGAAGAGTCAGAGAACAATTTAACAGTTAAATGTTCACCCATAAATTTCACTTTGTACTGGTTTCAATGGCCTAGGACCTTGTTAAAGATTAAATGGCAAAGTGTGGAGTTTCAGCTTTTGATAGATCCAGAGCATCCGAATGAAGGGATCTTATTAATAATGAGGTTTTCCAATAGATGGTGTGTAGTTTCAAGTTTTTCTCAGATGAAGAATTGCATATTTAGAATAAAGGTAACAGAGAGTAAGCTGATGATGCCTCACATCAAGTTAATTTTACACCAGTTATTTTTGTCATTTATGGGATGACATTCCTCCTATATGGAAGGATTCTATGCTTTGGCATGAACTACGAACATCATGGCTCATGTTTCACTCCACACGGTCTGTTCAAAATTCCCAATGACCACAAAACGAGACTGGTTTTCTTGATATTTTTGACTCCTGGAAAGTTAAATGCATTTACCACAAGAATTAGGTCTACAGGGTTTTGAGAAAGACACTACGGATCTATTCTAAAAATGAGGACTCTCTTCCTGAAACCTTGAGGTGTACTCCCTACAAATTCTTATAGATGTCATGTTGTCAGTTGTCTTCAAACTGTGATCTTGGTGAAATAGAGTTATGAGGCCAAGAAGAGGAAGAAGGGCAGGCCAAGGAAGAAGAGGAGAGCTTTATGGGGAAAGCAGAAGTGCCCACGGAGAAACGATGAAGGAAATGCAAGGAAGCGTAATTACAAAGAGGGTTGAACACAGCATTAGGGTGAAGGAGGGCCAGATTGTCTGGTTTTGGAGCAAATCTGTGTGTTAAAGAACTTGAAAGCAGAGATTCAAAATAAAATTCAGGAAGAAAGAGAAATTGTTATACATGGAAGGTGTTACTTAGAGACTGTATTAAACATTTAAACATTATAAAACACCCTCTCTATAAGGCAATTCATGAATAAATTGTGCTTTAGCTTTAGGACTGACTTAGCTCTGTTCCAAAGGATATTGGAAAGGCACCGGGAATGCTGACAACTGCTGATCACCCGTAGCCTTTATGGGCAACATAATCACAATTACTGTATTTCCAACAAGCTCCTTTCAAAAATTAGAGGTGTTGATGACTTTAATGGGGACATAGACCATTTGTCTGTTCCATTATTGCAATTACTGTCTGGCTTTGTATCTTCTCCTGACAGTGGCTAATGCTGTATACTTCAGAGGAATGTGTAAACCCCCAATAACACACTTACGGTCCAGTTCACATCAGATCTTCATCTCCCCACTGCGTGGCCCCATCCTCTAGGTACACACAAACATGCACTGTCCTGAGTACGGGGTTCCAGCAAGAAAGTGTGTGTGTGTGTGTGTGTGTGTGTGTGTGCATTTGCATTCCAGATACAGAAACAGATGACAGCAGGGGAGAAGAAGGGCCATGGGTGTGTAAGTGGTGAGGCTGGAGGGTCCTAGAGAGATGATGTCACCCAGTTCCCCTGCTAAGGCATAATTTCCTCCATATTATGCAAAGACTCAGAAAAAATAATACACTTTGAAGTATTTTTTTAAAGATTTCAAATCACAAATCAACTTTAATAATTATCTTCTCTCCATTCAGTCTCTCACTTTCCTATTTTCATTGTTACTAATAGATAAAAAAGTATTTATCATATATATGATATATCTCCAAATTTTACATATATGCATAAAATTTTATATATATATGCATGTATCTTTAAAATATCTTAAATAGGTATGTTATAAATATATAAATATTTATCTCCTAAATATTTTTAAATCTCCAAATAATTTTTTCCTTAATTCCCAGATCACATGCTTTTGGACTAATTTGACTATTATTTGTACTGTAGAAGTGATAATTGGTTTAATCCTATCAAATCAGATCAGATCAGTCGCTCAGTCATGTCCGACTCTTTGCGACCCCATGAATCGCAGCAAGCCAGGCCTCCCTGTCCATCCCCAACTCCCGGAGGTCACTCAGACTCACGTCCATCAAGTCAGTGATGCCATCCAACCATCTCATCCTCTGTCGTCCCCTTCTCCTTCTGCCCCCAATCCCTCCCAGCATCCAAGTCTTTTCCAATGAGTCAACTCTTCGCATGAGGTGGCCAAAATACTGGAGTTTCAGCTTTAGCATCATTCCTTCCAAAGAAATCCCAGGGCTGATCTCCTTCAGAATGGACTGGTTAACCTTTAAATAATAAGACATAACACAGCATCATCTATCCATGCACAACCAGAAAAGATTGCGTTATCTAAGATAAGAACTCTATCAGAACAAGTGTCTGGAAAGCTGGATGCCAGTTTTCAACTCCGGTTTTTTGGAGAAAATAAATATTTTTCCAAAAGGGCACATCCCTTCCTCATCCAGACAAGTTGACTGCCACTCTCTACTGCCTAATTTTAACAGAAGGATAATGATACTTGTTTCATGGTTTGGTGTCCTCATGAAGGATCCAGGATATCCAAATCAGAATCAAAAGTAGGACAGAAAGACCTTAAGCAAGAAAACCAACAAGCAGGAAGTATTCATGATGCTTTTTATCCAGGTTAACTGATTTTATGATTGTGAAATGAACCAAAATGAACAACTGACTGTCGATGTCAGCTTCAACAGGTTAAGGTGAAGCTCCATTCTTTTTCATTCTGAGGAACAGAGTGATGAATTTATTTAGATTTTGATTAGTGTCTCTGTCCATTAGCCTTCAAGAAACTATTCTTATTCATCAGATACCTGGATCAACCTAAAGAAAAAGGATCCAGAAACTTCTCCAGTTGGACATGGGCGAGTAGGATAACTCATCATTTCAGTTTGCCTGGACCCAAGGGGGTTCCTGGAAGTTGGAGCTTTCTATTTTAAAACTAGGAAAGTCCCTGGCAAACCAGATCAAGTCAGGTCACCCTAGATATGGGAGTCCTCTCCAGTAGCCAATTTCTGACACTATGCTAGTTGGATTCTGACTCTGATAGACTGAAATAATTGCCACAGATTAGATATATTGTCTTCAAAGTAGCTTCCAAAAATGAATAATGACATGGAACTAGGCACATTAAAGATAACCCTCTCTTGTTCTGCTGTTTTATATCTTATTGTTGGGTGAACAAAATAGTTACTTGCATATTAATTGAACTATGTTTCAATTTTTCTAAACCAGGGATTGCTAAATGAACTTCAATAATTCTCACAACCAAAATTAAACTATTTTTCAAATGTTATTAACCATTTGGAAACCTCTTGTTTAGCTTGGCTGTAAGCGATCATGTGCATCTTCTAGAACAGCCACAAATAACGCGACATTCTAAAACAAAGTACAATAAAGGTCTGCCATAAAATTTAAAAGAGAATATTCTAAATATCCAATATTTTCCTTTTTTTTTTTTTTTTTTTTTTAAGTTCAGAGGTGATTTTCAACAGAACTTCAAAACCAAATTGGGGAACAATGAACATAGAACTGTTCTTTTTAATCATGAGCAAAATCTATCACACATGTTCTTTCAAGTAAAGTTTATTAGAAAGAAACTGCTACCAGAGAACCACATGTTAACTCTGACTTGGCAAGGTCAGGCCAGGGCAATAAACCCTTGAACCTTACAAATATGCAAAGCTGACATAAATAACAAATTAAACCCAGCCAGGTATAACACTTTGGTCACTTGGATGTGAGGCAGATACCAATTCCAGGGAACAAGAGCCTGTTGATTTGTAAGAAAAACCCGGTCTTACCCTCTTTGTTTGCTGCCCATTAGTTTTGCATCTGGGGGTCACTCTGCTCCTTCCTGCTGAGACAAAACCTAATAAAAATGATTCTGCTGTGTTCTCTATCCGTGCCTCCATGCTACAGCTCATGTGTTGTTGGTACGGTCTGGACTAATAATGTAGTGTGTTTTTATGAAGGAATGAAGAGCCTTCAGTGGGACTGACTTAGGTGTTTTGGGATTTTAAAGCCATTTCTAAATAAAGAAGACTGGGGTGTTCTCTGGGAAGGCCTGGGCTCTGGGGTAACTGTGTAATCAACACTTGGGAGAGTGGGATGATTTTCAATTCAACCCAATATAGGAAAGGGGATCAGCAACTGTGAAGAAGAAAGCCAAACAAAAACCATATATTTTGTGTTTATCTTCACCTGTTTTTATATATGAAGAGTATTGAGGGAACTCAGAAGCTAGGGACTTGAAAGAGGAAAAGAGAAAACAATTTTGAATACTGTCCATAATTTATGCTGCTGCTGCTACTGCTGCTAAGTCACTTCAGTCGTGTCCGACTCTACGTGACCCCATAGACGTGAGCCCACCAGGCTCTCCTGCCCCTGGGATTCTCCAGGCAAGAACCAGTGTGCCAACCATTAGTGTGAAAGACCAGGATTTTTGTTTGCTGATTACATCCGTTTGCTTAATGAGTAATGAATGTAGGAGTTTCCAGGACCAATAGCTTAAGAGCTCCAACGTTGTCATCCTGCATTGTTCTCATTAAGGATTATACATTTTGACAGATTTAATCTGTAATGTATTTAATTATGCAAACACAGTCTATCAAACTCAATAAGTTGGAGGATGGATTCAAGACTTTTTTTTTTGAGGCTTTTGTTGTGGGGTGCTGACTCTTTCTATAACCACAGTTGGTGTGATACCAAGGCCTGTTAATATAAAATAGCCCTTTTGAAAAATACTGTTGAAAAAAGTGCTCTTTGGTCTTCCATACTAGAAATGGCTCAAGACAATGATTTTCTTTTGAAGTCAACTTTGTTCTTTGCCAGCAGGGAACAGCATAAGGATGACACTGGATTCTTTCTTCAGGCAGAAACCGTTTGACTACATGATGGGAGGAAGGAAGAGTGGGATCAGCAGACAGGTCACCATCATATCAGATTTTTGAATTTTGGGAATTACCTATAGTATGGGAAGTGCGTTTGTAGATCAATAGTGAACTTCTCAACATTTGTTGAAATGAATTTACAATTTAGATTTGATACACTTTTTTCCCCCTAATTTACAATTTGTTGAATCTGGATAATAATCTCTTGGCTTTCTTGAATGCAAATTTACTTAACATCATGACTACAGAAATGAAATCTTACCTGATATCTCAGATACATTCTGAAAAACATTTTCCCTGAAATTCAGAGGACTGCAGAAATCATTGTGGAAACTCAGGCAATAGATGGAGTGAGTAATATTTCTGCTGTGCCAACTGAACTCTTATGAGGTGCAGCCTTCACTCTTTTAAATTTAGGAGAGAGAAGAAAGAGGTTTTTTTTTTTTTTTTTTGCAAATGGCCCAAAATAAGGACAAGAAGTTTGGCTAAGGCCTTTAGGGGAGTAAAAAAAACTAAAAAAAAAAAAAAAAAAAGCAAACCAAAAAAAACACTGTAACACTATGAAATTGGGATGCTAATAATGGACACTATGCAATGAAACTATAGAGATTATTTAGACATCTGGATGACAACAGATGATATTCCATTTTCATGCTCTCTGATTCATGTATTTTCCTTTTATTTTCAAAAGTGCTTTATGTGTCCTCTGGTGATGTCATTGGCATATTTTTTTTTAAATTACAAAAACAACTATATTAGGCAGCTCAAATTTTGAACTAGACAAAAATCTAAAATCTAAGTCTCTTCTCTACTTCTTGAATTCTTTTAAGGGATTCCTTAATAGCACAGAAAAACAATGAATCCATTGTATGGAATGATGGCCCATGTCATTCTCTATGCAACTCATCTGTAATACCTATTCTGTTTCTTGGTTGGACAGGGAGGTTGCATTTTGTCGTCCTTGCCCTACCTCACATTTGTCCTCATTACCAGGGTTTCACACTGGTGTCTTCCATTCTTTTTGCTTGGTTGACACCGTTCTTTCAAAATTGGAAATTTAAATGCATTAAGTGGTAGAGGTGTGAGTGTCCCAATATGCCGTTAGTCCTTCCTCTTCTATAGGTTCACATCTCTGCCCAGTTTACACGTGAATGTTGCCACCCCTGACTCAGTCATTTGAAATTTTATGACTTGATATAGACTATCAAGCTGGCCCCCTGTCCGCAGGGCTCGTGTGGACTCATTAGCTCATCCACCACCCCAACCTTGACCCAAGTGGGATTCTTGCTTTATGGGAAAACTGGATACCTGACAAGTTTTTAAGTTTCAAAATCAAATTAATCTCAAGTTATTTTGGCAAAAAAAATTGAATAACCTTGCTCCTGCTTCTCTGTTGATTCTGTGGGTGGGAGCTAACTAGAGAGAGTGGGGAGAGGCAATTAAGAGGATCTTGTACAGGAAGTGGAATCACGTATATCACTACCTTATTTATTTTTGGATTCTTGTGGATCTAAGGCTGTTGCCTGTAAGTCTCAAGGACTAAAGGATTAGGATGTGTAAGAATATATATATATATATATATATATATATATATATATATATAAAGAGGAAGGCTTGTTACTTTTGTCTATTCATCTTTGACTTCAGGGCATGTACTCTTGAATTGTATTAAATATTACATGAAAATGTTTACTTAAAGCCCTTTCAACTGATAAGTTATTAAATGCTAGCTCAAATGACAAGAAAGTTCAACATCCAACTTGTTAATGGGTGAGTAAGGATGGAATATGTTGATGCCTGTATCAACAAGCAGACATGGAAATGTCTTCAATTTCATTTAACCTGTTGAAGAGTGGAGTTCCAAAGAAGGAAAAATGAGGCACACAATTTTTTTTTTTTTTTCAGATTCCATTCAAGGGCAATCACAGCTGGCAAAAGCTAACAGGATTATGAATATACTGAGAAAGTGAAAATTATAAGCTTAATTTTTACAACAGTTGTTTGGCAACTAATTAGGAGTAGATGATTTAGTGTATAACCCAAATCATTCAACTCAGACCCCAGAAAAATTTGATTGTTACCCTGGGTATTCAAAACAAAATGGCATTAAAAATATAAACGGCAAATAATGACAGAAAATGATCTTTTCCATTCCTTCTTCCCATAGAGCGGCTAGTAGACGGTCCACATTTGAGTTACTATTCTTTACCTGTTTATCATTAAATAATTTTTTTTTAAGTCCCTCCCTTTAGTTCAATACTAGGTCAGCAGCAGTGACGTTAATGCTAACAAGCAGTCTCCTAGCAGAAGGTCAGTAGAGAAGTGTAATCAGTTTAGAACTGGATGTTGTAACTTACTTGAATCAAAGACTTTTCTTAAGGTGACATTAAGATGAAATATTTAAGATAAACTGGAAGATTTGACTGGAAATTCACAATGGCTCTCTGAAATAGTCTGCCCTGATTTACAGATCCTCAATTTTCAATTTATGAGCTGAGAGCAGAGTATACCACTAGAGGATGAGAATAGAGTAGTCATATTAGAGGCAGCTCATATATCCTAAAGACAGACTTTGGAAGAATTAGAAAGTATAATAAAGTGCCTGTCCCTTTAAGACAGGACCTGGCTCACTGCCAATTTCAAACCTAAAGCATTAGATATTTTTAAAGCCTTTAAAACTGTCACTTCTTCCCCAGACTTTTGTCATCTCTAAATGAAAAAACAGTACCAGAGAGATTTGCCCATATTGTTTCAAGTCTCCTCAGGATATTTTTGAAAAGTAAATATTTATTGCTGACAATAATTTCTTTGCTAAGGTTAACTAGCATTTCAAGTACAAAGCAGGGCATCTGAAAGACAGCGAATTCACTTAGTCACTCTCAGGTTACATATATTTACAGGATATTTGCAAACAAGACCAGTCAAAGTGCATATTATTAACATTTCTTTACACTAGTATTATTTTGAAGACATCAGCTAGATGTTGGGACTCAAAACACGTTAAACTTAGGCTAGAGGCCACAGGAACATGGAATAAAGAAACAGCACTACCCACAGGCTTTTCCTTGTCCTTGAGCTCCTGGAGGTAGATTTTGACCAATACAAACACCACTGGCATCTGTGAGGACATGTTCAGAACACGATTGCTTAGTAATCACTCGCTGTGTGTTTTTCTGTCAAATATTCAAAGAGGTCTAAGCACCTCCCCCAGTTTACTGCCAGCTTGTGCTAAGGGATGTTTTGGGCTTATTGGAAAAAGAAGTATTTATACTGAGATAACTTCAGAAAAGGCAAAGTTAAGCAAGTTCCTCTGGTACACATTTCCTTAAAGATTTTTAATATATACCATGACTCTCAACATCTAGAGAACCCATTTAAGTTTTGAGGAACATTTAGCAAGACAAAACTAGTAATCAATAGCTCATATTTTGTTAAATGCTGCCTAGAAGCATCAAGAAAATAAAACTGCTATGGCCTGGAGAATGCCATGGACTGTATAGCCCATGGGGTGGCAAAGAGTCGGACACAACTAAATAACTTGCACTTTCACTTTCCAAGGTCCCTTTGGGTTATATTGTTTCTATTAATTGATTGGGTTTCCTAGGTGGTGCTGCTGGTAAAGAACCGACTTGCCAGTGCAGGAGACATAAGAGACATGAGTCCCATCCCTGGCTCAGGAAGTTCCACTGGAAGAAGGTTTGGCGATCCACTTCAGTATTCTTGCCTGGAAAATCCCATGGACAGAGGAGCCTGATGCGCTACAGTCCATAGGGTCACAAAGAGTCAGACACAACGGAAGTGACAGAACACAAACACACATAAATTGATTAGTTCTTCCCTGCATCAAAAGCATCTGGGAATATATACACTTTTGTCCTGTCCCAATATCTTGACCTTAGAGCTTTTTTTTTTTTTTTTTTTTGGTATTTGGAAATCTGGAAATATGTTTCTTGACAATCTCTGTTGATAGTCAATGGCTCCAGTTGCTTTCTCAGACATTAAGTTGTTAACTGGATGTTCATCCAAATATCTTTATCTGAGACAGCCTTCAAGACCTGTGGCAAACTAAAGAACATGTTACAGCAACAACTCTGGTTGTCTACCTCGTATTCACTCTCTCTTTTTATCTTACTAACAGAACCCAGGTTCGCCAGTAAAGAAATTGTATTTCACAGCCTTCCCTGCAAATAGAGATAGCCATGGGACCAAGTTCTTGATGCAGGGAAGAACAATAATAAGACTTTCATGGCTGAAAGTATACTAGAACTTTTCTTAAAAGGTAGTAAATATTGAAAATAGCGCTAAAATATTCAATCTGGGATAAGCCTTCCTTTGATTTATTCTTATATTAGACTAATACTCTAGTTACCTCAGGATTTTTACAGTCTATACATTTTATCAATATTTAGGCTAATATTTCAATAAATTAATTTTGCTTATAAAAGCACTCTTGGCTCTTAAAAGATTGTTGAAGGAATCCTCATTAATGAGTACCAAAAATACCTCCTGCATGAGGCTTCTAATACCCGAAATGCTCTCACAGTGGTGATTATCTTGACCTGTAGATGCAAGATCCCTGGAGTCTGAAAATAGGATCAGGTGATACAATCTATATTAATATCAGAGAATGTTGCAGTTGCCATGACTCCAAGCTATCTTAGTTTTCTATTTCTTTTTTCTTCTCCTGGTTTCTTTTCTTCCATATGCTCTCAAATTATGGATTTTTGTTAAAAGCACAGTCCTTTGCTCTTCCTTTTTTCTGAATGATGTATTTTCCCTTCACATTGGCCTCACATTAAGATATCATCTAGAACATAAAGGAGCTGGATAGCTATTTTCTAAGACCAGTTTTAAAATTAAAATCCCATGATTCTTACTATCATGACTTCATAATCTACATAATTAGACCTGTAGCTGATCATCTATGATCATTTTTGAGCTCTGATCACAAATGTCTATATTCCTATTAGATACGTCTGCTTGTGACGTCTTCTGTCATAGATATCAGTTCTACAAATGAGTTTTTGTTGTCGTTCAGTCACTCAGTTGTGTCTGACTCTTTGCAACCTCATGGACTGCAGCACGCCAGGCCTCCCTGTCCATCACCAACTCCTGGAATTTGCTCAAACTCATGTCCATTGTGTCGGTGATGCCATCCAGCCATCTCATCCTCTACCGTCCCCTTCTCCTCCTGCCTTCAATCTTTTCCAGCATCAAGGTCTCTTCCAATGAGTCAGCTCTTATAAAGAGTCTTTAAAAGCCATAAAAAGTCTTCCTTATTTCTGCTGATAGTATTCATTTCTCTCTGTCTTCCATTTAAAATCAGTCTTCTAAATTTTGATAATTCTTCTTTCATATTTTCTCCTAATGATAAGTAGAAAGAGCAGGGGGTTTGCAACCAGGCTGATGAATATTTGCATACTAGCTTGGCCAGTTACTAAATGTATCATCTTGGGTTGTATGAGATCAGAAAACATAAAAAGGTGAAAATATAAGAAAACAGTTGACTTAGCATCCTATGGACAAAACAAAAAATCTTGTGAGAATACCGAAGACAGGTCAGTCACTTACATACTTAGGTGATCGGCTTTGCAATTTCAGCCTGAAAATCTGGCAAGTCTAAAAGAATGGCATAGAGAAGGAAGCTGGTGAGGGAACTATTGTTATGGAGGTGGGATCCTACACAATATATTCAGGAGAAAATAAGGGACGTATGGCTGAACAGAAAGAAATTATTGAGAAATATGATTGGAAATTGAGTTGCCTTAGATTATGAAGAGTCTTGAACTCCAGGCTGCAATATTTGCACCTTGATTTAAAGTGGTTCTGAGTAACAGAACAATATGATAAGTGCAATGTATTATTACATATATTAATAGCTGACAAAAAATCCTTTATTAGAAAAATTTAAAGAAAAATGAAAGAAATAGCAAAAAAGAATGAATGCGAAAAAAAAACCAAAACAACTGAGAGCAATGGGAAATAAAGCAACTGAATAGAGCACTAAAAATCTGATCTTTATTGAATTTGTTACAATATTGCTTCTACTTTTTTTTTTAATATTTTGGTCTTTTGGCTGCAAGGCATGTGGGATCCTAGCTGCTCAACCAAGGGTTGAACCCACATCCCTTTCAGTGGAGGGTGAAGTCTTAACCACTGGACCCCCAGAAAAGTCCCAGGTCAAGCTAGTTTAGACTCAACTAACATGTATCTATTTTATGCCCTAAGAAGTTTAATAAAGCTAATTGACCGTCTGATGTGTAGGTTGTGGTGACAGGATGGTAAGATTTCAATACACCCTTCTTGAATAAAGGAATGGGCCTTTCAGACCACAACCAAATCCAATCAATCTGAACTTAGCAATGTGCGAAATACACATCTTAGTGCGTCTCAAATGGGGTTAATATAACACCTTAAAAACAGTAATGATGGAAGAGTGAATTGCTGACAAAATATAATGATTATACCCACAGAGAAATGGTTCACAAATGGAAAACTGAGAAATAACAACAGAAAGATTATATTAGGGTAGGAAAATCATCGAAATTGGGTTGGTTTAGAAGATACAACTTGCTTCTTCTGTGAGCTTCGGGATGGGTTGGTTTAGAAGATACAACTTGCTTCTTCTGTGAGCTTCGGGAAGATTTGACTGCTCTAGGAATAACCAAGGGGCTATCTGCTTTGGAGAACCTTTAAAAATTTATCATGGAACATTTAGTATCTCATGGTTCCATCTTGCTTTACTCTTAAAGTCAGGATAGAACTGAGCTATATGCAGGTTCGCATCTTATGCAGTGTGATTGCTCAATAAATACTTAAAATTGTGTTTTATAAGAACTGGAAGGGTACTTGGAGATCAGCTAGTCCCACCTTCTGTCTCCTCATTATTTTAAAGATGAGAACATTGAAATTGGAGAAACTGCGAGACACATTGGCAGATTGGTATAAAGATCCATCCACTAGACAGACAATGCTTTCTTAGAAGATATCCACTGACCATTTCTCTTAGACTTAAATAACTCAGAACATTTATCAAAAGTTAATTGTTTCCATAAAACATGTCAATAAAGTTACAATCCACACCATTACAAGAACCATGGGTATAGGAACCATGAATTGAAAATGCTGACTTTTGATAAGTTCTCATTAAATGAATGAACACTCATTTTTCCTTTATAAATGAAAAGTCTGCAGTGAAGCCATGGTAAAAATTATTCAGAAAGTAGATCACTGAATCTTGGCTGTCTGAAAACTATTTGCATACATATTACATTCTATTTTAAATGGAAAATCATTTTCATAATCGATTACTGCATTTATTTTCTTAAATACCTGATTATTCCAATGATTAAACTAAACTAATTAGATTTAATTATTACATGTACGTTCCCCCAGCTCTTGTCAGAAGCCCTACTCTTTGGGGTTATCAAACCAAAAACATTCCCTTGTCTTTGGAATTTAAAATTGTTTATCATTTTCCTTCTGTACAATGAATTCCATTTTTAGTAATTCCAGAATGGATCATATTTAGGGATGACTATCCATCTTTGCTTTGCAGCGTTTAAAGAATTTGAGAGGAATTCTGCTTCTTGCCCTGACATGGGAGGTAGGTGAACATTTTCCTTCCCAGGCAGAGTGGGGATTAGACATGGCTATTCCTGTTCTATCAGGGACCGTCTCTCCATGCCCCTTCACACTGAATGGGCCTCTTCCTGAAGATTAGGAGATAATACATCTGGAATAACATGAGCTCATCCAGGTTTGCGGTTTATCTGATCAAATCCCAATAATCTCATAGTCCATCTGGCTGCACATACATTTGGGTAAAGTTTAAATATCACAGGGCCAACAACTTGAAAATAGGAGAAGAAAAGAAAGTTCCATCTTTGAGTTCAGGCTAAACATTCCTCTGCCTTCGGTGATGTGTTTTTCTTTCAGCAGCTCAGAGAGCGTTGTTGGCAGAAGCCTCTTCAGCGTGTTTGTTGTTCCTATAGTAGGATGTGCTCAGCAGGCCCTCCAAAGGAAGTGCGAACAGAGCCCAGATGCAGCTCGTCCCCCTGGCTGCAGCAAAAGTTTAAAAGGTGTGAAAACATGAATCTAGAGATGGAGTCGATTTGACATTCATTTCTGGGGAGAACATCCCTATCCTGGGCTACCAACCAGTCAGTGGCAAAGCCACAGAGTGTGACAGACAGAAATATTTGGCCTTTGGTTAATAGCTAGTTTTCAGTACAAGACATAAGCAAGCAGTTTAGTACTAGTTCAGGGCCTGGAGTGTGAAATAAAACAGATCACAGTTGGAGGCCAGGCTTTGATACCTGCTAGACCTGTGACTGGGCTTCCCAGATGGCTCAATGGTAAACAATCTGCCTGCCAAGCAGGAGACTCGGTTTCTCTCCCTGGTTGGGAAAGATCCCCTGGAGAAGGAAATGGCTACCCACGCCAGTATTCTTGTCTGGGACATCCCATGGACAAAGGCCTACAGTCCATGGGGTTGCAAAAGAGTCAGACATGACTTAGAGACTAAATGACAACAACAGACCTGTGACCAGCAGGCTGTTCCCCTTCTCACATCTGAACACAGGAGGATGAGGACCTAGCCTACGTCTCAGGATTCTTGTAAGCATCACATTGGATGAGGGATGTAAAGTAAATGGACAACACACAGTCTCTCAAAGGGATTTACTACTATTTACATGCAATAGATAGCAACTGATAAAGCAGAACAGATAATCTACCCTGTTGAGAACGTATTTCTGAAGCTTTCATAGATTTCTTACTAAACATACAGATTAAACAAACAAACAAACAAAACCCTCTGTGGGCCAAAATACTCTCCCCAACACTGCTGATGAGTGTGAAAATTGGTGTAGTAGAACATTTCTGGAGGACAATTTGTTAATATAAATCAAAAGCCCTAGGCAAGTGCATATGCTTTACCTAAAAATTCAAGCTTTTATATGTGAAATTTCCCCAAGGAAATAATCAGAATTATAAGCTAAGAGTAAACATAAAATATCCACCACAATGCATTTTTCATTTATGTGGTATTATTTATAATAGTGAATCTCCAAAACCCAAACAGTGGGGTAGAACTTATACATATAATGGAATACCTTTATAGTTATCAGAAATCTTGGTTCAGAAAAGTCTTCCATGATAAGGTGTCTTTAGTATACTATTCATTAAAAAAAAAAAACAAGATAGTTATGAAGCAGCACTAATGTAATGAGAGCAATAGTTCTAAAATCTGAAAGATATAGGGCAAAATGGCAGTTCTCTGGGTTGTGGGATTACAAATTATTTTTATCTTCTTCTTAGAGTTTCTGTCTTTTTTTTTAAGTTAAATTCTGTATAAAGTCACTTTAAAAAGGAACATAAAAGAGAAATACTGTTATTTTTTTCCTTTCAAGGGTTCTTCACTGTCCTGATTTCCCACTCCTGCTGCCCTTCATACCCCTACTTCCAAAAACCTGAGAGTACTTGGACAACTATTGGCATAGTTATGTTCAAATGTAAAAATACAAATTTCCTAACAGCTGAGTCACCTAATTAAAAGCACACTTGTTGAAATGACAAATAGAAAAATACAAATAATTGCTATAGAGCTCTTCATTTTTTTTTGTAATGAACAATTTGGGTTTAAATTGCAGCTAAATAAAGTATCAGGAAAAGTAATCAAGCGCAGCATGAATAAAGCCTAGGCAAATATTTTAAAGATATTTCCAAAAATATGAATAATCAAAAGTATTCCACAGAATATTCTGGGACATCTTTTGGTGCCTAAAAGGGACTTCCAGTGGCCAGACCATTCAATAAGCAGGAAGTGAAGTGGATATCTGATGATTTTTCTTAAGATAATGGTATTCTTCATGTCATGTAGTATGTAATGATAACCTCAAAATTCACTATTAGAATTCTTCTCACTAAAAGTCCTGAACAATTTAACAGGCAAGTATGAAAATCACAAGGGCCTGATTGTTTGACAAGTTAGAAGTCAAATTTTCACAAACGTGTCAAAGATTAATTTTCTGTGATTGGAAACAAATACTTCGTTTTTAGCATAGAATTGGAGAAAGCAAATAATGAAAAACTATTAACTTTCTTTCCCCCCAATATAATATGAAATAAAACAAATAATTCTCAGTCATGAATTTATAAAAAGTGATTCTGTACCTTCAATGGCCTATCTACTTACTAAATATTTATTTCTTTAATACCAGCTCTTGAAATCCAAATTTCAGAAAATGAGGCTCTGAGGTTTTGTGACCCCAGAAGAGGCTCTCAACTGGTTGTTTAACACTGATTGGTTTTGACCAATTACCACAGAAGTACTTGACTAGTGTGCAGAACAATTTTTAATTTTCAACCACAGTATAGAATCACATGTAGCTAAAATATAAACAAACGCAAGCATTAAGATTCTCTAGATCATGGAGGTTTCATCAACCTCCACCAGCAGAAGCAAACAGATAAAAGGGAAAGATCAAATAGAGCTAATCAGGACACACTTGGATATTTGCAGGACATTGAAAGACTGATAGATGCATTCCTGAGTTATTTTATTTTTTCTATTCTTTTTCAAATTTTTTCTCACTTAGGTTATTATAGAATATTGAGCAAAGTTTCCTGTACCATACAGTAGGTCCTTGTTGGTTACCTATTTTAAATATAGCAGTGCATACTTGTCAATCCCAAACTTCCAGTCTATCCCTCTTCCCTGCCCCTTAACCATATCATTTTCTGTCTGTGAATCTGCTTCTGTTCTATAGATAAGCTCATTTGTATCATTATTTTCTTGTTTGTTTTTTTTTTTTAAGATTCCACATGTAAGTAACATCATATGATATTTGTCTTCGTCTGACTCACTTCACTTAGTGTGGTAATCTCTAGGTGCATCCATCTTGCTGCAAATGGAATTATTTCATTCTTTTTTATGTCTGAGTAGTACTCCATTGTATATATGTATTGTATATATTCCATTGTATATATATATATGTCCATCCTATTGTCGATGGACAATTAGGCTACTTCCTTGTCCTCGATATTGTATACCATGATGTAATGAATATTAGGGTGCATGTATACTTTTGAGCCAAGTTTTTCTCTGGATATGTGCCCAAGAGTGGGATTGTTGGATTGTATAGTAGCTCCATTTTTAGTTCCTTAAAAAGGAACTTTTTTTTAAATGGTAAAACATGGAAAATATAACCTGACAAATGAATTGCCAACTATTCCTAATATTATGGCCAAATCTAACCAGTGCTCAGTGAGTGAATTACAACCCTGCAAACTTCAGGCTACTTTCAATAGCTGTAGTGATTCTGTGACTGTAGGATTAAGTGGCTTGATCCTGACCAGCTCTTCCAATTAGCACTGTGTTAATTTCTGCAAGTTTTACTTCTAAGGCTTTAAGGACACCAAGCTTTGATCCCAAGATATTCAGGACCTCAACTGCTCTAGGCCTGCTCTGTCTGTCTTTTGGATTATATAAAAAAGCTCTTCAGGCTTTGCCAAGACACACTGCTGCCTCCTCTTTCAGAGATGAGCTTGATTTGGGATGATTTCATACAATTTCTCACCTTGTTGAGGTTAGAGCAGGTATGAGATGATGAGCAGAACATGAACTCCTGACCTTGCCACATTGCTTTCCAGCCCTGACAAATCGCAATAAAAATACACAAACTGACTAGATGCAACACATGTCAGTGAGGCCACAGAAATCCTGACTCCATGCCATGGAACATTAGAAAATTGTTTATCCTGCACGGCCAGCAATACCGATTGTCGAAGGGAAAAGGGTAGGACATCATTTTCTAGTTGCAAATTAGAAGGGAACCTATCACTTGTTTGCGCAAACAAACAACATTCCTGGAGTAGCACAAGGACGTCTTCTGACACACCACGGCGGCCAGCACACCACTGAGGGCCCACATGTTCCCCAACTGTAGCTGAACTGCACGTCCGGAGTCGGTTCCCTGCTATGGTCTCCTTCTGGGAGACCACGACGAGATGTGATCATCCCCAGGTCACAGAGACTGAGCTCCATTCCCTCGTCGTGCTGGCCTTTAAAAGCCTTGCAGTTCGGCATCTCTGCTATAAAGTGGGAGAGCTGGCATTCTTTAGGACCTGGGGGAGTTGTTGGGTTCCACTGGAATGTGTTGAATGGCTTGTAAATTAGAGTCCCTAATGAAAACTCGCTGGTGTCCAACTGCAGCAATCATCTGGTTAAAATCAGGCAGTAATTCCACTAATTTTACTGCCCTTCTCCCAGCCCTCAACGCCTCATTTAGGAAAAAATGTTTATGTTCCCCTCAAAACACCTGCGTTTTAACTTCGGTCCCCAAAGCAATTATAGTATTATTTTATTTCATTTTTTTTCTTCCTTTTTTTTGGTCTTTCTGTTGTGGATGAAGCATTTCTTCCTTTTGTAAAATAAAATGTAAAACATAAAAAACCTGTAAAACGTAAGCAGAAAAACCAACCCTGAAATCTTTAACTGTGGACAGTCTAAGTAGTCTGTTTTTTTTTTTTTTTTTTGTACCAAGAGCCTAGTTTCCCAGCTGTTGCCCAGAGTCCTTTAGATATTTTTCAGGAAACAATACAGAAGTTTACATTGTGACTAAATGAGCTCAGGCTTGAAGAGAAGAATGATGTGGCTGCCACTTATCCAATTAAAAACCTTCCTTACTGTGGCTTTTCAAACTTTAGTTCCACTGAGGCCCTTTACTTCTATCAACTTAACATCACTTAAAAAGAAGTGTTTTGATGCCCAAGAAAGAAGAAAGTTCTTTGGAAAATGTTTGAAATAAAGTATGGAAGTATTTTATTACTCTATCTTTTATCTGCATAAATAGAGAATTACCTGGTGGTTAATTTTTCTGGTCTCCATTTGCTTAAATTTCCTGAAAGTCAGGTGAAAATTTTTCTCTCAGGTAAAATTTCATAAATTTGTATTACATTTTCTTTCTTAATAGAAAACAGAGGGAAATGAATTGAGTAACATACACACACATCTCTGTTTCCAAAGCATCACCTTTCCCCCACCCTCTCTTCACTCCGGGTCTGGGAAACATTTGTGAGCTGGGTAGGCATTCTGGGTAATGATATGCAAATGAGCCCACCAGTTAACAGAATTTCCTTGTCCAATAATGAAATTGGACCAACATGTAGGTTTTTAAATTGGAGCCAGGCTTGCCCAGGCCAGATGTGCAAACAGGAGCATGTGGTCCTGGTTTTAGAGATTGGAGCGGCGATGCCGCGTGGGGCGGGTTAGAAGGGAAAATCACGTGACAGGCTACTGAATGAAGAACCAGACATGGCTGAAGAGCCTCTCCTGTGTTGCATATTAGCCGTGCGCAGGTACCCGTACACTTCCGTTCACTGGGGGAGTCACCACGATTCCCCCCAAGCCTGCCCCTGAGGCCGACCTAAAGTGGCCGCCTTGGTCTGGCTGTGGGAAGGCTCACTTTTAAGCTTGCCGTTCTCAGGGTCCTGATCGATGCCCTCATCTCAGTCTGAGTGATAGCCTGAGGCACTCAGGTTACCCCACACCTAGAGAGGTTCTGTTTTCCTTCCTTTATCCCGAGTATTAATCTTCCTGAAGTGCAGAGTAAGGAACAAAAACTGATGTTCCTTGTCCTATACTATCCATTGAGCATCCTTAGAAAATGTGGTTGTCACTACTGACAGCGAGGAGCTGAATTCACAACTTAAATCCCTACCACCTGAGAGGCAAGTCAGTGCCTGGTGCTTCCCACTTAGAAATCCAAAGTGATACTGTTAACTCTGTAACAGTAAAAGGGAAGTGGCTATTGAGAAAATCTCAAGGAACTGGAGAGAAGCCCAATGAGCTTAAATCAAAATTTGGAAAATAGCTTAAAGTAGGGCTTCAAAGCTTTCTTTTTTGAAGTGAAGCAATACCTTACCAATTCTTTTTTAAAACTGAAAGCCAAAAAAGTATAACATTATAGATGTCACGATTAGTGATCATTATGTGACCCGGGCTCACTGAGGATGAGAAAATGAACAAACATTTGGATACACTTCCCCAGGATGATGGATATATTTAACTGATGGCTATTGAATTTATCAGGGTCAGTTAGCATAATGAAAACATATTTTATTAGGCTGTTAAAGGGATAAATTGTTTTCATATTTATTCATCTGTTCCCAAGGCTAATTTGGGGAGTTTTAAACATGCTTTTCATGTTTCCAAAATGAACAGCTAAATAAATAAAGCATTAGTTTGAGAACAGAAGTATCCACCATAGATGTAACACAGTATTTCTCCCTAGTATAGACCTAAGTAATGATTTTCTGATTGTTCATCCATCACAATAAATAGTCCCCAGAATTCCCAAGCTAATAACAAATAAAAGTGAAAATATACATCAGTAAGGAAAAAACACACACACAAAAAGGCAAACCAACTTAGGTCGGCTTGATACTTGTTAAATGAAACACAAAAATGAATACTATCCAATTCGTTAGTTAAGCTGAGAACACTTTTGCTTTAATTCACTGCTGCGTGCATTCTTAAGGACTGAATAACATGAATAATCTGGAAAATCCCCATTCCATTTTGCTTGTTTCCAAACCAACATTCCCAACTCAAATGAAACTTTTAGATACTGACTCCCAAAGCCTGTTTGGGGTTGTAACATTTTTCAGGGAGGAAAACCTTTCAGATGAGGTGATGCCCACTTTGACCCCTAGCAGTGGAGTCTACACACTCCACTGTAGCCTGCACTCCAGCCCCTCAGCTGGCAAGCTCACTCTTTGAATGTTATAGCAAGAACCCTGACCTGACTTTTCTTTGATAATGGATATTATTTTATTTTTTAATATATTTTTAAAATTGAAGTATATTTGATTCACAACATTGTGATAATTTCTGCTGTGCAACAAAGTGACTCAGTTACACGTCCAAATACATATATATATATATATGTGCGTGTATATATATATATATTCTTTTTCATACTCCTTTCCATTATGGTTTATCCCAGGAAATTGAATGTAGTTCCCTGTACAGCACAGGAGGACCTTGTTATTTATCCATTCTATTGATATATGTAAGTTTGCATGTACTGACTCCAAACTCCTATGCTGATTTTTTCTTCAATTAATTTCTTTTCAGATTCAATCACTGGCTTTCCCCCCACTGCCTCCTCCTTAAATGCTTGTAGTTTTGACGGTTCTGTTTTCAGTTCTGCTCACCTTCCACTCTCATTGCAGGCAATTCTAAGAACTCTTGTGGCTTTGATGATCATCTATATCTTTCTTCAGCTCTGACCCTTCCAAACCAGGCTGTGTTTTCAAGTATCTGAAGCAGGGATCCCCAACCCCCGGGGCCACAGACCAATACAGGGTCATGTAGCAGGAGGTGAGTCCATGGTGGAGCCGCTTATTCATACTCACAGCCACTCCCTATTGTTCTCATTTCCAGCGAAGCTTACCCTCCTGTCAGATGAGAAGCATCATTAGATTCCCTTGGGAGCTAGAACCCTACCATGAATTGCATGTGCGAAGGATCTAGGTTGCTCCGTTCCTAAAGAGAATCCAATGCCTGCGGATCTGAGGTGGAACTGAGGCTGTGAGGCTGGCTCTGGGGAGGGACTGCAAGTCCAGATTATCATTAGCAGAGAGGATTGATCAATTGCTTGCAGGCTAATATCAAAAGCCTATCAGTGAGGCGCAAGTGACAATGGTATAGTTATTTCATTGTATATTACAATGTAATAATAATAGAAATAAAGTGCTCCATAAATGTAATGAGTTAGAATCATCCTGAAACCATACCCCCATCCCTAGCGTGAAAAAATTTTTCCATGAAACGGATTCCTGGTGGCAGAACGGTTGGGCAAGGCTGATCTACAGGCATCGTGTCTTGGGGGCTCCTAAGTGCTTCAGATTCTTTGTAACTGAAGATTTGGATACTACTGAGCAACATCTGTTCTTTCTGCCAGCCTCTTTTAGTTAAGGAAGTCATTATCTATCCACTATAAACCCTTCTATCCACTATAAACCCTTCTCTCTCACCCATCACATCAGTAGGACACTAAGTACCATTGCATCACTTTGTCTCAGAAATGCTCCCAGGCACACCCTTCTCTCCATTCACCACTCTCACTACCTCAAACTAGGTCATGGCGTCTCTCGTCCTAATGGTGGCAATAGCTTTTCTCTCACTCGTTTTTCCTGTCCCCAGTTAATTCTCTTTAGCCACCATCAGAACTTTTTTTTTTCCCTTCTGAAAAATGAAGTGAGTACTGTCTCTGGAGAAAAATGTCCACTGATCTCCTGCTGCTTACTGGATGAAATCCAAATTCTTAATGCTTAAGCACCATCATGATTGGAACATCATCTTTCTTTTCAGCTCCTCTCCTGCTAGACCTTGTGTGTTCAGTCGTATCAGACTTTTTTGTGACCCTATGGACTGTAGCCCGCTAGTCTCCTCTGTTCGTGGGGTTTCCCAGGCAAGAATACCAGAGTGGGTTGTCATTTCCTCCTCCAGGGGATCCCTACAGACCCAGGGACTGAATTTGCGTCTCCTACCTTGGCAGGTGGATTCTTTACCACTGTGCTACCTGGGAAGTCCCCATCCTACACTTGATCTTAGCCAAAAGCCAAGAAGTGACACCTTATTCTGCCTCATCACTCACCAGCATGACCTGCTCACCATCCTCCAGGGACACTGGGCTGGCATGCCTGTGCCTTGGCCTGAGGTGTTCTCGTTTTTAACTTGACGGTAGCCTTAGAGTTCAGAATTTCTAAACCACTTCTTTGATAATAAGCTCTTAGAGGACAGGGATGGGAGTTAGGTTAGTATATTATCATGATCATTCACACTTCAACAATAGGGGGATGACATGGTTAGATAGATAATTATTGCTGGAGGGAAGTGCTGGCTAAATCACACTTCAGGCTTTATAAGGAAGAAAAAGCAAAGAAGGGAATTTCAATGCAAAGTAAAGTAAGTTGGCTTGGAAGCCTCAAGTGTAGATGTGTTCTCTTCTGTGTCAAGGAAAACACAGATAAATCAGTGTGTGAAATGAGCGTTTGGCCAAAGAGCGAACTTGGATAGGAAACCAAAGAGGAACGAGATGAATCAGAAAAGAGGTTGTCAGTCAGTGAGGAGGTAGAAGCTGATCCCAGGCACAAGCTAGGCTGTTACAGAAGCTGGCATCTCTCTCCACACCCAAGTAACAGCAATCTAGGCCACAATTTACATTTTACATTTGTGTTAGCGCTTAGCATTGGGTAGTGGAAGTGGTCGGTAGATTAGAGAGAAACAGACCGAGCAGCAGCAGTGGAAGAACAGGCAGGCATGCAAAATGGGCAACAAAGGGCAGATAGAAGTATTTGCTTCGGCTTTAAACCAACATGTGTGTAATTAACAGCTCCAATTCATGATTTAATTTCCCCAACATATTACTCTTTATTGCAAACCCTTCATGGAACATTGTCATTTGGCTGTGAATCAGAAAGATGCTTCAAGACGGGCCTGACACAGTTTCCTTCAGTTGCTTGGGACTAAATTTGGTGCTTTTGACAGACAGCACCTGGATTGCAACGGCTGAATGCCCTCCTCACCTTAGGAGTAGGTGTATCGAGGAATTTAGCTGAACAACATGGTATGTTCTTGTTACTGTGACACTGCCTAGGGATTAGCAAGTCCACTTTGGGAATTGTGACTTCTGTCCCCTTCAATTATTTGTCTCTCTACCAAGACCACCTACAATTGCTAATTAACACACATTGTAAAGAGATTCATGCTAAATGGATACCTTGATTTGGCTTCATTGTCCCCTTCCTGGTTCAGAATTTCATGTGGTAACAGCTTCCAGAATCTTCTAAGGAAACTAGATGTGAAACAGAAACAAAAGCTAAATTCTCCGTTTCTCAAATGGAAAACAAAACACACACATACACGGCAACCCCCCTGCCAAAAAAAAAAAAACAAACAACAACAAAAAAAACCCAAAACACTGAATTTTTTAACTCTATCAATTTGATGGTATAGAATGTGATACAGACTGAGAGAGAACATACCTTGTAGACAGAGGGAAGAATGAAAATACTGGGATATTGTGGAATTCATTGAATATTCTTAAATTTTCATGGTAAGGTATGGCAGGTTCAGCTTCAATAATCATCTCTAAAGTACATATGAGCAAAAGAAGAAAAATTGGTCACAAGGAAATATGAATTATTTAAAAGATGACTCCACTCACACTAAAAGGAAATTAACAGCATACGGTTCTCTTAATAATTCAAACAAAATTCTCTGCTTTCCCTTAATCAATTGCATGTTTTAAATAAAGTATTTTTCTGCTGGAAATATTCCAGTAATTTCTTCAACTGTCCACTCTGTGTACACACAGGCAGAAAGTACACATTCGAGAATGTTCTATAATTAATTTTAAGTGAAAGAACAATGTGCTGACAAGTAAAGTAGGGAGTCCATTATCTGAACAATTGGAACCTCACTTACAAATGTGGGTAAACTCTTTTTTCCCTTTTCTTAAACACACATATATCGTGCAAACAGAAAAAGATATTTCCATTTGCAAAAGGGCTTTTTCGTTTTGTACATCTGCAGACACAAAAAAAGCCATACTCAACCACAAATTAGATCAGGGAGCTAAAACAAGCTCATATTATAACAGGCCACAGGTCTGTGAAAAATATACTGTCTTTTGGGGTTGGAATTTTTTTACAGTAAAGCAAAGGAAAAGTCATTTTATGATAAAATATCATACCATCTGTTCTTGCATGTAAGAAAATTTGGCTGAACTGATCCAATTTACAGCAAGTTAAAATGGGTAGGTCTAAAAATCCTTTCACCCTCAACCTTTGGTGGTTCAGCATGTGTAAGAAAAATACAGTTGAGAGAATAGAAAATACAGTAATTCTATTTTAAATTCTTGGCCGAGTTCCTACACTTTGTGGCATGTACCTGGTATGTTTGGGAAAAAACCTCATATACTTTCATGCTTCTAGAAAGAATCACCTTTCATCTCCAGTTAAGTAGGTACCCCAGCCAAATGGTACATGAATGCCTTAATTTTAATCCAGGAAAGAGGTTTGAACTGGAAATACTCAAAACCACAACTTTGAAATGGCATAGGGTTGTCTAAAATCCTACATTTCTGTGGTTATAAAATTGAGTAATGCTTTTAAGATTGTATGAAATTAACAGTTTTATTTTGCATAAGACATATGTTGATTCTTGAATCTCCCCAGCTTTAATTTTAGTTCTATTTAGTTATTGAAAGGTACCATATATATGAAATCTACACTGTATTTATCAATGTATTTTGATGTTCTGTTGAATGTTCTCCAGTTCAAAAAAGTAGCAATATCCATGAATATATTGCTTTTATATTAAATCCAGTATATATGAAGAGTGGAAAAAATATCTAAAAAGATAATTAAAACATTTGGTGGAGGAGAATAAAATAATGATGATGAGTATATAGAGATTAAAAAAATTATAACTTTAGCTCTATGGTTTTTTTTCCCCTCTTAGAGGATTGTATTATGATATTTAGTTTTGAAAGAAATCTCAACTTTGAAAAGTCATCTAAAATGGAAGACTTGGCTTATATTTTAAGTAGATACTCCTTCATTCTCACAGAACCACATATCTACTATAACTTTTCAGTATAACTGCCTGCCAAATTTCACTAAAGTTTTTAGTTTCTTAGGATCTTGGAATAATCCTATTTTGAAGCCTACAGCAAATGCTTTGGCTCAAGGCATTAAAATAGCTGATAATGCAGATCACCCTCTCAAGGTCAAGGATCTAATTTTTAAAGCTTGAAAACTTAGTTTTACCTTCCTCCTAACTCAAGATGGGACGAACCAGACAGAATACATCCTCATAATTTTACAGTAGGTGGGTTGTCATGTTGTAGATGAAACTTCATGCAAGAAAGCAAAAGGAAGTAGGAATATCCTTTTAGTGTTGGGATAATATGAAAGACAATGTGAATAATTTAGATTTGAATTATCTGATTGGGCCTTAGTGCCAATTAAGTTAACGGGATAAATTATCATATGGCAGAACATTTACAGTGAACAAAGAGAAGCAGAGAGTTAAGATAAATACCTGAAGGCTTCATTTACAAACTCAGTTAATAATGCCTTCAGTCCTAATTATTGAGTTTGGCTATCTAAATAGTTGATCTATTTGATGTATAATTATACAACTGCTTCATTCTCCATGCTGAGTTGTTGAGAAGATTCAATGAAATAGTATATTTAAAGAATTTAATAGTATCTTCTCCACATGTTTACCTCTTTCCCACTTCACTCATCCTTACTGCAACCCAACAGTGTGTGGACAGGTCACCTGTTGGAAAAACAAAACAGAACTGTGTCACAACATTTTTCAGATCAGTGCCATTTTATTTTATGCAAATTACACCATCTAGTTTGATCACAAGACAATTCAACTGTTAGAGCTACAAGCCAGGACTACATCTAGAAGACCAAAGCAGAAGAAAGAGTTCCTTCCAGGAGTATCGGTGAGTTAAAATATTTGAAACAGAATTCAACAAAGGGGATAACATTGTGAAGATGCATTGTATGTGCTGTCTTATTTAATCCTCACAAGAATCCTGTAAGATTAAATGAATGGTGTTATAGAAGACATTAAGTTTCAGTGAGACACAATAATTTGCCTGAGTTCCATAACAGTTAAATGGGAGAAATAAGACACTAACCCAGGTTTTTCTTGCCCCAAGCCTTTCTTCTTTTCAGTCCACCATTCCTCCTTTGGACACACTGCCATTCACCTAGTGAGCATAGCTCGTGTTTCACCTGCTACAATGTATAACTCAGAGGAAGTCACCTCTTTAGCTAAAATTTTACAGATTGACCAATTTGGGCTTTTAATGACAGCAGCAGAAGATGCCATTAAGCCTGAAGTTTTCACATGGGTCTTCAAATGAGATGATTTGTTTTACTGATTTAAACAAATATTGATCAGTGAGTTGAGAACTATAATTTCTATGGAATGGTCGGTCAGCCTCAAGTGAATGGTTTGCTGGGGTATACCCACTGGAATTTCACATTCTTCCAGGGGTACTCTTGGGGAGTTACACAGAGCCCTGTGATTCTGGGATGGGTCAGTGAGGAAAGAGGGTAACAAAGAGGATTTGCGGTAGTTATTCCACATTTGAATCTCAAAGGAAAATTATTTGTTCTAAGGGTCAGATATAGGGAAAGGAGTATGTCAAGGCTGTAAATTGTCACCCTGCTTATTTAACTTATTTAATGTATTTAGCTTATATGCAGAGTACATCATGAGAAACTCTGGGCTGAATGAAGCACAAACTGGAATCCAGATTGCTGGGAATATCAATAACTTCAGATATGCAGATGATACCACCCTTATGGCAGAAAGTGAAGAAGAATTAAAGAGCCTCTTGATGAAAGTGAGAAGGAGAGTGAAAAAGTTGGGTTAAAGCTCAAGATTCAGAAAACTAAGATCATGGCATCTGGTCCCATCACTTCATGGCAAATAGATGGGGAACAGTGGCTGACTTTATTTGTTTGGGCTCGAAAATCACTGTAGATGGTGAGTGCAGCCATGAAATTAAAAGATGCTTACTCCTTGGAAGGAAAGTTATGACCAACCTAGACAGCATATTAAAAAGCAGAGATATCACTTTGCCAACAAAGATCCATCTAGTCAAGACTATGGTTTTCCGTAGTCATGTATGAATGTGAGGGGTGGACTATAAAAGAAAGCTGAGCACCAAAGAATTGATGCTTTTGAACTGTGGTGCTAGAGAAGACTCTTGAGAGTCCTTTGGACTGCAAGGAGATCCAACCAGTCCATCCTAAAGGAAATCATTCCCAAATATTCATTGGAAGGATTGATGCTAAAGGTAAAACTCCAATACTTTGGTTACCTGATGTGAAGAACTGATTCATTTGAAAAGACTCTGATGCTGGGAAAGACTGAAGGCAGGAGGAGAGGGGACGACAGAGGATGAGATGGTTGGATGGCATCACCGACTCAATGGACATGAGTTTGAGTAAACTCCGGGAGTCGGTGATGGACAGGGAGGCCTGGCATGCTGCAGTCCATGGGGTTGCAAAGAGTCGGACATGACTGAGCAACGGAACTGAACTTACTGAAGGGTCAAAAAAGTGTATTAAATGTCTACAGCCATTCTTACCAACTACATCAGTTTGACCAAGTCCCCCATCTTTGCTAATCCTGGTTTCATCATCAGCAAAATAAAACCAGCTTGGTCTACCAGGCTTGTGATGAGAACCAAATGAGAGGATCTATATGAAGTTCCTTGAAACATCAAATAAGAAAGCACTGTACAAATACATGAGGATTATTAGCACTTGTCTGTTCCATTCCTGTTGCCAGGCAAAATCCTTGGCCACTTGCCCTGACCACAACATCCTCAGCACAGGCATGGTGCAGGGTAGAAACCGGAAACAGGCCACTTTCACATTATTTTAAAATTTGCTATGAAATTCTGCCAAAACTTTATAAATACCAGCCAGGGCAATGGGGGTGTTGTAGCACATTCTTTCCACCTCATGAGCCATTGTTTTCTGTTCTGAACTAATAAGTTAAAATGCACTGAGTTGCAGTTGCTTAGCTGGGTCAGCTTGTGAAATGCCTGCTATGTAATGCTTGATTCTAGCCAATTATCTTTAGTTCCTCTCTTTTATTAGTGTTAAATTTGAATTACAAGGGGAAGGGTGGGAGTGGAGTGTGGACCAGGCTCCTAAACCTTTAAGACAGTGAATTCACTTGTATTATTTTATGATTCCTCTTTATAAATATCGTTGGTTTTAGATGACTGCTGACATTTTCGACTACTCCAAACCCATCCTTCCCTTTCTTTTTGCTTTAAATTTGTTTCCTAAAATATGAAGATGAACTTTTCTGTTGCAAAGTTTGAAGAAGAAAAAAGAAACTCACAACAATCTAAAGCTTGTAGTTAACAAAATAAACTGCAGATAAAACCCCTGAAGGTCTTGGCAGCAAATGTTTCCCACTAAAATGGGACTCTGCACTCCTAGTCTGAAACAAATTAGGAAGGAGGGGGAAAAAATCAACAGCTCTGGGGTGAAACTGGGGTTGGTGCTGCCTCATCATTTTTTAACCAAAAATAAAACAAGCAAATTTTGTTTAACGGCAGGTCAAAAAAAAAAAAAAAAGAATTAAAAAGTCCCTCATCTGTTCAGTGTAATTACTAACAGAGTGCAGTCTTACCAGCTGCAGGGTTCATGGATAAATGGAGAGAACCATAATTTTCTCTCCCTGGGGTTAAACCTCCAAACTTTGAGACTGTGCCTCTATATTATGCTTTTAATATACTATGAGAAGCCAAGTTAGAATGTTTTTAGAATATATCTCTATTCTTTTCTTACTAGAATGAAATAATCATGTGTAGATACAAAACTTCAAGTTCTGTAAGAAAACAAAAAAACAGTATTATTTCTCCAACATCTTCTATCCTGATCCTTCATGCTTTCTCTAATGATGGTTCTGGTTTTGTCAACAAGAGATGGGTGAAACTGGCTATACCTTAGACTTGTCAGTTGTTGGTGGCTTTCCCCAAATGCCCTTATTTTAGAACAACCAGGGAAAGTTTTTCCCTAGTTGTTGTTCAATCACTAAGTTGAGTCTGACTCTTTGCGACCCCATGGACTGCAGCATGACAGGCTCCTCTGTCCTTCATTATCTCCTGGAGTTTGCTCAAATTCATGTCCATGAATGTCCATGAACTCATGCTCATATTCATGTTTGCTCAAATTCATGAGTTGCTGATGCTATCTAACCATCTCATCCTCTGCTGTCCTCTTTTCCTTTTGTCTTCAATCTTTCCCAGCATCAGGTTCTTTTCCAATGAGTCTTTGCATTAAGAGGCCAAGTATTGGTGCTTCAACTTCAGCATCAGTCCCTCCAATGAATATTCAGGGTTGACTTTCCCTAGTACTTTTCCCTTAATTTTCCAACCCAAGTGTATATTAAGGACAATTTGACCCATGTTTTCTGATTCATTTAAGCTTAGTTCGTTGAACTTTTTTTTTTTTTAATAAAACATTTTTAGCATCCAAAACCCAGGAGAAGGTTTTTTAAAAACATCTTTAAGTCCTTATTTTATTTGCATAAGGACGTCAGATTTGGGCTGAAAGGAAATGGAATTTGAGCTTAAAATTCCCAATTTGGGATTGGGATTGAACTCATCAAGTTCTTGTGAGGTCTAAAAGAGAAGTAGAAAACTGTTTTTTTCACCTCTGGCTAGGTTTTTCTTAATGGGTAATTTCACCTTGTCATCAGGGTGGAAACATAGATTAACGTAAGGGGGTAAGTATTCATTTCATAGTAATGTGAATGATAGGCTGGAAATGTGGAATAACAGAAGCTGTCATAAGTTCTTATGAGTATATACAAGATTTGCTTAACCATCTCACTATCTTTACATTTCACCAGATAGAAGGATGTATATTCAGGAAAAAGACAGCTCACTAGGAGCTGGACAGAGGTGAATCAAATAGGGACTCCTCCCGGCTACTCTGAGCAGGAGAAATTCATGGAAGATCCACCCCGGGCACACCATGTTCACCCCCCTTTGAAGATGCAAGAGGGTATTTTAGGAGCTTAAATCAAAGTCATCTTCTCCATAGCAATGAGAAGAATATGTCTAGTTCTCCATTTTTCCATCATCGTTGCAACAAACCCTACTGAGAAAAAAAAAACAAACATGTTTTACCTGTTCAACTTCTCCATTTAGGAAAGGATTAAAATCCAGGCCTGGAATGTTGGTGGCAATTATGTATAAACAGAGATTTGGATTACACCAGTTGGGCTTCCCAGGTGAGCTAGTGGTAATGAACCCGTCTGCCAACGCAGGAGGCATAAGAGATCTACATTTGATCCCTGGATTGAGAAGATCCCCTGCAGGAGGGCATGGCAACCCACTCCAGTGTTCTTGCCTGGAGAATCCCATGGACAGAGGAACCTGGTGCGCTACAGTCCATAGGGTCACACAGAGTTGGATATGACTGAAGCAACTTAGCATGCATGCAGACCAATTAAAAAATATTGAACAGTGTGCTCAGTTTCACCTATTAGAGTAAGGAAAATCATTCAATAGCCTTGAGGGTTTTTAAAATTAATTATTAAAAAATTAAATTTAGACTTCCGGTTAAGATGGCGAAGGATTAGGACGGGGAATACGCTTTCTCCTCCACAAATTCATCAATGGGACATCTGGGCGCCGAGTAAATACCACAAACAGCTTCGGAGTGCTGGCGGAGGACGTCGGACACCCAGAAAAGCAACTCACTGCCTTCTAAAGGAGGTAGGAAAGAATATAGAAGCCAGAGAGAGACAAAGAGGGAGGGGCGGACCTCTGTCCGGGGAAGGGAGTCTTAAAAAGAGAAGTTTCCAAACACCAGGAAACACTCTCCCTGCGGAATCTGCGCCGAACCTGGGAAACACGGAGACTATCATAACAGGGAGGAGAACAGTTGAGCAATTAGAACCCACAGACTGCGGGCCCTGCGGTAACTTCCGCAGCGGAAAAGCACCGCTGCAAACGCCCCCATCTGCCATTGGGGAGCCGGGGCTGGGCAGGGAGACGCCTTGGCCGTTCCCACGCGGGACGCTCCGCTGCCGGCGCTCCCCAGAGGGACGCTCCCCCGCGGGACTCTCCCCCACTGGACGCTCCCCCGCCGGCCACTCCCGTGCAGGCGTGCCCCCGCCCGCTGTGCCGGCGGCTCCCACGAGGGCCACCCCATCCCCTCCCCCACCCGCCCGCCCGCCATTCCCGTCGCCGACCCCTCCCCCTCTGCGGGCCTCAGCGCAGACTTCGTTCGCCTGATTGTCTGGAGTGCTGCCTAACTGGAGTAGTTTGGGCCGGCAATCCAGATTGTGCAGCGCCGACCACACGAGTGGCGGGCCTTGGCCCAGAACACCGCCGAACCGTGCACAGAACAAAGAACTATACAGAACAACCACAGAGAAAGGGGCCTATAGATCTTGAGAAATTTAAGCCGGAACAAGGAACTAGCTGAAAATGAACTGAACCCACAACAATAATAGAGAAACTCTTATATATATTGTTACTATTTTTCCCATCATTATTTCCTTTTTTTTTTCTTTTCTTTTTTTTTAATATATATATATTTTTTAAATTTTTATTATTTTTTAATTGGAAAAAGAAAAACAAAAAATTTTTTTTTCCCTTTTAATTTTTTTTTGTTGTTGTTTGTTTTGTTTCTTTTATTTTTTTTTTTATTATTATTTTTTTTATCCTCTAGTACTTCTTTAATCTCCACGTTTAGATATAACTTTTGCGACCCTGTTTTGTTTTTTTTTTCCTTTTTCCTTTTTGTCCTTTGCTTTTTTCCTTTCCTTTTTTCTTTTCTTTACTGATTACTGACTAGATCTGTCTCTCTCCTTCACACTCCCTCCTTTTATCCTCCTGACCACCTCTGTCTCCTTCCTCCCTTTTTCCTTCTATGTATAATTCCGTGAACATCTCTGAGCAGTCCAGTTGTGGAATGCATTATAGAAGAAGAAGTTTTTGAGACTACTGTAAAAATAAGACCAATAACTGGAACCAGGAGGCTTAAGTCCATACCCTGATCCCACAAAACACTAATTGACAGGAGCTCATTAAAAGCCTCCATACCTACTCTGAAACCAAGCATCACACAAAGACCAGCAAGTTCCACAACAAGACATACCAAGCAAATTCTCCAGAAAAACAAGAACACAGCCTGAGCTCCAATACACAGGCTACACAAAGCGACCCCAGAAGCATAGACATCTCGTAACTCACTACTAGACACTCCACTGCACCCCAGAGAAAAGAAATCCAGCTCCACCCACCAGAACACCGATACAAGCTTCCATAAACAAGAAACCTCGACAAGCCACCGGTACAAACCCACATATAGTGCAGAAACGGCACAATAAAGAGAACTCCACAGACTACCAGAATACAGTAAAGACGCCCCAAACTTAGCAATTTAAACAAGATGAAAAGACAGAAGAATTCCCAGCAGGTAAAGGAACAGGATAAAAGCCCACCAAACCAAACAAAAGAGGAAGAAATAGCGAACCTACCTGATAAAGAATTCCGAATAATGATCGTGAAATTAATCCAAAATCTGGAAAGCAAAATGGAATCATGGATAAATAGTCTGGAGAAAAGTATTGAGAAGATGCAAGAAAGATTTAACAAGGACCTAGAAGAAATAAAAAAGAGTCAACATATAATGAATAATGCAATAAATGAGATCCAAAACACTCTGGAGGCAACAAATAGTAGAATAACAGAGGCAGAAGATAGAATTAGCGAATTAGAAGATAGAATGGCAGAATTAAAGGAATCAGAGGAGAAAAAGGAAAAACGAATTAAAAGAAATGAGGACAATCTCAGAGACCTCCAGGACAATATTAAACGTTACAATATTCGAATCATAGGAGTCCCAGAAGAAGAAGACAAAAAGAAAGACCATGAGAAGATACTAGAGGAGATAATAGTTGAAAACTTCCCTAAAATGGGGAAGGAAATAATCACTCAAGTCCAAGAAACCCAGAGAGTCCCAAATAGGATAAACCCAAGACGAAACACCCCAAGACACATATTAATCAAATTAACAAAGATCAAACACAAAGAACAAATATTAAAAGCAGCAAGGGAAAAACAACAAATAACACACAAGGGAATTCCCATAAGGATAACAGCTGATCTTTCAATAGAAACTCTCCAAGCCAGGAGGGAATGGCAAGACATACTTAAAGTGATGAAAGAAAAGAACCTACAGCCCAGATTATTGTACCCAGCAAGGATCTCATTCAAATATGAAGGAGAAATCAAAACCTTTACAGACAAGCAAAAGCTGAGAGAATTCAGCACCACCAAACCAGCTCTCCAACAAATACTAAAGGACATTCTCTAGACAGGAAACACAAAAAGGATATATAAATTCAAACCCAAAACAACAAAGTAAATGGCAACGGGATCATATTTATCATTAATTACCTTAAATGTAAATGGGTTGAATGCCCCAACCAAAAGACAGAGACTGGCTGAATGGATACAAAAACAAGACCCCTCCATATGAATGAAACTAGAACACTTTCTAATACCATACACAAAAATAAACTCAAAATGGATTAAAGAGCTAAATGTAAGACCAGAAACCATAAAACTCCTAGAGGAAAACATAGGCAAAACACTCTCTGACTTACATCACAGCAGGATCCTCTATGACCCACCTCCCAGAATATTGGAAATAAAATCAAAAATGAACAAATGGGACCTAATCAAACTTAAAAAGCTTTTGCACAACAAAGGAAACTATAAGCAAGGTGAAAAGACAGCCTTCAGAATGGGAGAAAATAATAGCAAATGAAGCAACTGACAAACAACTAATCTCAAAAATATACAAGCAACTTCTACAGCTCAATTCCAGAAAAATAAATGACCCAATCAAAAAATGGGCCAAAGAACTCAATAGACATTTCTCCAAAGAAGACATACAGATGGCTAACAAACACATGAAAAGATGCTCAATATCACTCATTATCAGAGAAATGCAAATCAAAACCACTATGAGATACCATTTCACGCCAATCAGTATGGCTGCTATCCAAAAGTCCACAAGCAATAAATGCTGGAGAGGGTGCGGAGAGAAGGGAACCCTCTTGCACTGTTGGTGGGAATGCAAACTAGTACAGCCACTTTGGAGAACAGTATGGAGATTCCTCAAAAAACTGCGAATAGAACTGCCTTATGATCCAGCAATCCCACTGCTGGGCATATACACTGAGAAAACCAGAATTGAAAGAGACACCTGTACCCCAATGTTCATAGCAGCACTGTTTGCAATAGCCAGAACGTGGAAGCAACCTAGATGTCCATCCACAGATGAATGGATAAGCAAGCTGTGGTACATATACACAATGGAATATTACTCAGCCATTAAAAAGAATACATTTGAATCAGTTCTAAGGAGGTGGATGGAACTGGAGCCTATTATACAGAGTGAAGTAAGCCAGAAACAAAAACACAAATACAGTATACTAACGCATATATATGGAATTTAGAAAGATGGTAAAAAATAACCCTATTTACGAGACAACAAAAGAGACACTGATGTATAGACCAGACTTTTGGACTCTGGGACCAGGAGAGGGTGAGATGATTGGGGAGAATAGCATTGAAATATGTATAATATTATATCTGAAATGTAAAATTGTTCAAACTAAACACTATCATGTTACAATTTGTTCATACTAGATGTTTGTAATGTTTCTGATAATCAATAAAAGAGATTCTTGATTAAAAAAAAAAAAAATTAAATTTATTTTTTAATTGGAATAAAATTTCTTTACAATGTTGTGTTGGTTTCTGCAATTCAGCCTTGAGTTTTCATTGGCCACCAGCAGATGGCTTGTAGTAATTTCTCCCTCCAGCCATGCATTGCAATGTTGAGAGCTCAATGTATCAGGGTGAAAGTTCTTAGTTCTCAACCAGGATCCATGATTTGGAGACCGTGTTATAAGAATTTCCCATTTTTTGCCAAGTTTTGTGTTATCTATCAAATAACACCTACATGGGCTGTTGCAAAATTAAATGAATTAATAGATGGTTAATTAATTCAATATATGGCATTAATTCAATATATGGTATAAGTAAAGAGACAGTAAACACTAGTACCATATTTTATTCAATTTCAAGATCTTCTTACATTTTAATATTCTTGAAATTGGACCATGTCTTACAATAGACAATATCTTATAATTGCTACTGTCCAGGTGGCAGTTGTGATATAATTGTCATTGCCTGTCACATGTGTAAACATCAAAGACTGTAGCATCAAAACTAGCAGACTGATTGTTAATGACTTTCAAAAATTCCAGAAGCAATAGTGAGTAGTCCTTGTAATCATTAGGATCCAAATAGATATGGAGTGGGGAGGAGAGATAAAAAGTCAGGCATGTTTAGTTACATTCCTGAATTGGGAGTCAAGAATAGGCTAATTCTTCATAATTGGAGAGCTGGCCTAGTAGTCTAGCACCAATGGCATTTAGTTATTTTGTTAGAAGATAACTTCACCATCTGTCTTGATAGCACTGTGGACAATACTGGAATTGAAAACTCACATAGGGACTTCAGTGATTTGGAGTAAAAAAGTGCTTCAGTAGAGTCATGTTCTGAAAATAAGAAGTAGCAGTAGTCCTCAATTCATTTATTTGGCATAAACACACACACAACTAGAATAATAGATGATAAAAACTGATCTATGTAGACTAAAAGTATCTTCTCAGTAAGTATAAAGTAAATATTCTAAGTGATAAGAAAGCTTATGCCATAGTTTTCTTGGTAGTGGCTTTTCCTTTTTTATCTTTTTGTAACAGTACACAAACTAAAGGTTTGACTTACAGTTGATGGTTGATGGTGTCTTGGATATAATAAAATGTGGCATTAGTTTGGCGAGGATCCAGTGCAGAATATGTGACTGGAATGAGACCTGGCACACTTGGACCTTTTGAATACTTGCTAAACGTGGTAAGCATAGTAGGATGGACTCTGAATGGTCTAACTTGTGTCTGCCATGCCCAACTAACCTTCCACATGCTTTATAATATCCAAGCTCCACCCCTACAGGAGGGTCTTTGTACACAATGACATTTATGCCAGGACAATCTTTCCATTTCTGGGCACAGGCCCAGAGAAAACCATAATTTGAAAAGAGAAATGCACCCAAATGTTCATAGCAGCAGTATTTACAATACCCAAGACATGGAAGAAACCTAAATGTCTGCTGACAGACAAATAGATAAAAGAAGATGTGGTGTGTAAACATACACACACACAGGAATATATTCAGACCATAAAAGAGAATAATATAATACCATTTGCAGCAATGGACCTAGAGATGATCATACTAAGTGAAGTCGGACAGAAAAAGATAAATATCATATGATATTACTTATTCATGGAATCTAAAAAAAACTGATAGAGATGGATATAATTACAAAACAGAAATAGACTCATAGACATAGAAAAAAAGTATGGTTTTCAAAGGGGAAGGGGAAGATGGGAGGAGGGATAAATTAGAAGTTGGGATTAACATACACATACTACTATATAACAAAATGTTGGTAAGCAACAAGGACCTACTGTATAGCACAGGAAACTAGGCTCAGCATTTTGTAATACTCTTTAAAAGAAAAGAGTTCGGAGTCCCTTTACTGTACACGCGAAACAAAGAAGAATGCAAATCAACTATACTTCAATTAAATAGAAGAAAGTTGCCCTTCTTTCCTGTACTTGGCTTATAGAGCTAGATGGTGCTGATACTCGTTCATGTTTCTGCTTCCCTTCTCCTTGGCCACACAAAAGGATCTCACTCGAAATTAGTCATGGCCATGTGATTGAAATACACAGATAAGCAACATATTTCCCTCCCTGGTGAAAGCATTTAGGAACGAGCATTGTTTTCACTATTTTTTCTCCCTCTGCTGCAGCAAAGCAGGGTACATCATGTGGAGATAAGGATTTTGAGATAGATGGAAGTATCCTGGAATGCCAAACCATCAGGTAGAGATTAGCCGTTCTAGAGAAGGATCTGGAACTTGCCTGCCACGAATCATTCCTGTTCAAAGTGAAAGTGTTAGTCACTCAGTTATGTCTGACTTTTTGCGACCCCATGGACTATAGCCTCCGGGCTCCTCTGTCCATGGGATTCTCCAGGCAAGAATACTGGAGTGGGTTGCCATTCTCTTCTACAGGGAATCTTCCCGACCCAGCGATCAAACCTGGGTCTCAACTATAGTGTATAAAAAGTTTCAACAAATATTAGCTCTTGGAATTTAGACTTCTCTGGTGGCTCAGGGGGTAAAGAATCCACTTGCAATGCAGAAGACCTGGGTTTGATCCCTGGGTTAGGAAGATCCCCTGAAGGAGGGCATAGAAACCCATTCCGGTATTCTTGCTTGGACAATCTCATGGACAGAGGAGCCTGGGGGGCTATACCCCACGGGGTCGCAGAGAGTGGGACACAACTGAGCGACTTTTTCTTTTCACTTTCACTTGTGATTTTTAAGCAAGCTTTCTTTATTTAAGTCATATATCCTATTTTAGACACACACAGCCCCCTGGACCACTTCACAGCATCAGTTAGAACTTTATGCTTTTCTGTGTGCTCACATGATGAATGTGTGTCTCCCTGGTTTACTGAACTCCACGAGGGCAGGCACCATGCTCACATTTATTCAGTATTTTATGCCCAGAAGCCAGTCCAATGATTACAGCTAAAAGATGTTCAGTAATGCGTTGAGGAAATGTTATTGAACACTCAAACACATCTTTCAATTCCCAGAGGGTTTTGAATCTGAATTGTCCAGGAAGATGGATCTGGACAAGTCATATAGATATTTGAAAAGATGTGATAAAAGAGGCATCATTTCCACAGACTGAATCAAAGAAAGAATTAAGGACCAGAATTAGGAACAAGATAATTGCTCTGTTGGTTAATAAATACATCTTTCTTTCTTGGATTATTCTGAGGATGATGTATATTTTTATGCTTTTTAGTTCAGTTCAAGCTACAACCTCCCTGGAACAAACAAAAACAGATGTGAAGTCCCTATTTCTAGCACCATGATTAGCTATATCCTGCAAAACTGTTGATGGAAAGACTTAAAAATTAAAACAACGAAACTAATGATAACAGAAACCCTTTTGGATTCTCCTACTCTTCAGCCCCTGTGCTTTTGCAGTCAGTTGAATCTTTGCTATGAAATAGCTTTGCTGTGTCCTTTTAACAATAATATCTTAAACTTTTATAGTGCCTTGTAGCTAAGCATCTTTAGACATTTTACAATAGTATTAAAACGAAAGCCAGTTCTCAGAATCGCCACAGGAGCCACACTAAAAGCCAGCAGTTTGTGACTTCATCCTGAAAACCAGTGGAGGCTGGTGGGCTGATGGAATACAGGACGACCCTTGTCTTCCATCCCAAGGTGGAACTTGCCCTTCACCTCATGGTAGTGGGAGGCAGGCGAGGAATGAGGATTCATAGCCTCGGAAGACTTGTGACCCACAGATGTGTGCAACACTTGGTGAAGGCATAAAATCAGGTCTTTCCATTCTCAGAGTCAACATCCTTCAGCCTTAGCTTTTTTTAATTTTAAATGAATTTATGGTGGAAAATTGGATTATTTGTAAGCACAATCAAATATTTACATGACAGAAAACTAATTCCTTATTTAAGCCATCTCAAAATTTGTGCTTGGACGTATGGGAGTATTTCTGCCTTGGAAATCTGTTCTTTCCTTATGCATAGGTTTGAATATATATACATACATATATTATGTATTTAATATGCATTTAATGTAACTTTATATGTAGTCTATCTACACATATTCTCTCTCCCCTGTATGTCTATCTATCTATCCATCATTTTCCTACTCTTCACATATTGTCAAAAAAGGCTAGGTTAGGATTCATTGAGTCATAATCCAGTTTTTTCAATTACAGTGATCTAATGGATAAAGGATAAGATTCAAAGCCAGAACTACATTAGCAAAGTGAAGAGAAAATTAAGGCAATTATCTCAGTAATTAAGGGCACTGGACAAATCTTTTATTTGGCTGAGATGTCTAAGGAAGTTGAGGCAAATGTGGGCTTGGGAGGCAGACACAATTGCATCTTCTGAATAAAAACCTCCTGTGGCTAATTCACTTTGGTCATTGAACCAGAGTTACCCATTTTGACTTTTCCCTCTTAGCCTAAGTGAGGTGGAGGCTTTTGGTCATTAATAATTGATTATTTAGGCAAAGCTCTCTCTGAGCAGCTGCAGAAGAGAGCAGGGAATAAAGCTGTTTAACATCTCCGGGTTTTCTCGAACACACCAGCACATTCCTTGAAGGTTGGCCATCTGGAATAATAAAGCGTACCATTCTAGTGGGGCTACAGCCAATCCCCACAGAGTGAGTGTAAGCAGCTCTCTCTTTGTGTAATAGTGATGCAAGCTGTACGAGGACTTTTTACCCATGTCCCTTTGCATAAACCCCAGACTCTTGTTGGCTGACAGTTCTCCTCCCTGGCTGATGCCACACTCCAAGAGGGCAGACCTGGGGCGCAACTGTTTTCTTTGCCTCCGTTTTTACTGCTGAGCTTGAGTTCAGTTGTAGCTGCCTTTAAAAACGACAAATGTGTTCTAATTTTAGAGCGTCATAGCAATAATTGTTTTTATTTCAGTGGTGAGGAAAAGTGAAGGAAAAACAGCTTGGGACTTAATAACCGCCTAGCCTGCAGCCATCGACTTTATTCATGAGATTTTTTATCTTCCCTCTCTCTCTCAGTTCACTTTTAGCATCTTCTTTAAGGCTTTAAGGCACAGCCTTAAATTACCTTGCAAAGGTTATATGTTTATTTACAAAGAGCTGGCTATGAATGGGCCAGAGGGTAGCTTTTGGCAGTAAACATCTTCTGCTCTCTTAACCACAAGGCCAACTGAATAAAGTGATGTTTAGAACTTCAGACATAGTGTAGTTTATGGCTTCATTAACAACCTGACCTGTATTGTGTGCAAATTTCAAGAACATATGATGCAAATTTATTCCCCAAGGTGTACTGCTTGGTGGTATTTTATTCTTACAGGGAAACTGTAATAATCATCCTTCAAGGTAGGAGTTTTCATTTAGATATAACAAATTAGGAAGGGCTTCCCAGATGATGCAGTGGTAAAGAATCTACTTACCAATGCAAGAGGTGCAGGAGACATGGGTTTGATCCCTGAATCAGGAAGATGCCCTTAGGGGACGAAATGGCAACCCACTCCAGTATTCTTGCCTGGGAAATCCCATGGACAGAGGAGCCTGGTGGGCTATAGTCTGTGGGGTAGCAGAATCAGACACAATTAGCAACTGAGCACGCATGTAACAAATTAGAAATTCAGTAACATTTGTACAGCGTCTATAGTAGAACATATTTGTGCCCTAATTACATGCATAGTAAGATGGGTAGTCTTAACCCCACTCTAGCTCACAGAAATTAAAAAAAAAACTGACATGACAAGCTGATTCACGAAATAAACATTTTATTAGGACCTCAATTATCTGTTCATTTAAAAAACCTGGAAATATATTTTTAAATCTAAGATTTTAAGACAAATACTTGAGTTCATTTTGCTAAAAAATAAAGGGAAAGTGCACAGAGTCGGACACGACTGATGCGACTTAGCAGCAGCAGCAGCAGCAGCCAATGATATGCTTAATTTTCTCTTTATAAATAGCCAAATATGGACAACAGAAAAATCACATTTTTTTGTCAAAATTAGTCAACATATGACTGACAAGTAATATTTTTAATATGATGAATTTTATGTGCATTTATTTGTGTGTGTGTATGTGTGTGTGTGTGTGTGAACAGAAAAACATGAAAAGTTGAAAGTTAGGTCTGGGTTTTATTTATGTAAATAAGTATATATGAAAATGATCATCATAGTGATAAGCACTAGCCTTTCTTCTTCATTCTGACATGCCATAATGATTTCAGTCCATTGGGGGAAGCACAAGTTCCCACTGAACACTCGACATGTGTTCCCTCTTAAGTTCTCAACTATGGAAATTTCTCTAGACTGGCCAGCCCATCCTTCCAGATCACCACCTTGTCTCCTGTCAATCTTTATCACTCAACACCATATTAATTTGTACTTTCAATGTATGTGCCTGTACATTTATTTCCCCAATTATGCCAACAAGCTTTGGGAAAGCTGAAAAATTATCTTTATTGTATTCCCTTGCAGCATTTGGCTTTAACTACTTCCCCCCAAGAAGGTTCTCAGTAAATATTGTTCTTCTGATTGACTGATATTAAATAGTGATGTTAGATAATGATGATCATGTGCTCAGAGCACTGTCTGGCACTTAGCATATATTCAATAAATGCTACAAATTTAGTCAGCTAGTTAAAGAAGCTGAAGAAAATGAAATATTTCAGTATCTTACTTGCTTGTGCTTAGTCACTCAGTCTTGTCCGACTCTTTGCGACCCCATGGACTGTAGCCCACCAGGCTCCTCTGTCCATGGGGATCCTCTAGGCAAGAATACTGGAGTCGATTGCCTTGCCCTCCTCCAGGGGATCATCCCGACCTAGAAATGGAGCCCAGTCTCCCACATTGCAGGCGGATTCTTTACTGTCTGAGCCACCAGGGAAGTCCATCTTCACTTGCTTAACCCCCATAAAGGAGAATGTGATGGAAAGCCTTGTTTGTCCTCTAAATAAAACGATCACTTCGTCTTCCTCAGGGATTTACTTTTTCCTTTGTTATGATCACTGCGTACTTCTTTACCTAGAGAAAACCCCCGCGATCCATCCAGTCCTCGCTGGTGATCTCCGAGGACTGGTCGTACATTTTCCAGATTGCTGTAGAAGCCTGTCGTTTCTGCAGTCTCCCACAGCTGTTTGTCGTGCTGGGGCTGCTCAGTGCGAGCCGCTGTTCCCTGATGCTTGCCAGCTGCAGGAGGCTCTGTCTGATGACTCCTTTTGAGATTTTTATGGTTCATACCCTCACTTAGCAGGGTTCTGTTTAACTACACCATCCTAATCGTTGCAATTTAAAAAAAATCATTAGAACCTTTTAACTTATGTTGGAATATGTAAAATTCTTGCTTATGTAATACTAAAATAAAATGCTAAGCTGACAGATTTTACTTTTTCTTTGTGAGTAGATTTTTTTTCCCCCACTTAATTTTCAGCTCATGTAGGAGAAACCTGCAAAGGGGCATGGCCATAATGTCCTGAGGATAATTATGACCAATGAGAAGTTTTCCAGGAATTTTGTAATGGGCCAGGTCTGCACAAGACAACTGAAAAGTCAGCTGTCTGAGAACTTAAGGTGAGGTTACAAAGATAAATCGTGCCTCAGCTTGTTTTTTTCATTTTTTGATAATTTAATGGAGACAAGTTTTCTTCTAAAAAATTCTTTGGGATTAAAATATATAGACTACACTATATAAAATATATAACTGACAAAGATCCACTCTATAGCACAGAAATTTAACTCAATATTTTGTAATAACTTGTAATGAAAAAGAAGCTAAGAAAGAATTTATATATATTTTTATAGTTATATATATGTATGTATACATAATATATACACACGTATATATATCTATAACTGAATCACTTTGCTGTATACTTGAAACTAACACTAAACTGCGTATCAACTATATTCCAATAAAAATTAAAAAAATAAATAGCTTGAAATTTCACTCAAAAAAATAAATTAAAAAAAAATAAAAACAAATTTTGTACTTTCTTCCTGCTTGTTCTACAGTTCATTTTTTAAATCTGACTGATCATCATAGGTTATATCTGTTATTAACACTCCTAATGAAATCTTTGCTTTTGAGAAACAGAAAATAGCTTTTATGGCTGGAAGTTTCCCATTTCCCAGTGAATTACATACTTTTTTAGTGGCAAGGAAGAACTGACCTAGCAATCCAGGGGTAAATAGTCTCCATTGCAGAAAGAGGACTGTGCCCTAAAGCTCAATAAAGGGATTAAGCCTTCCCAAGGAGAGAAAAATTTCAGGAAAGATAAAGCAGAGAAATAGTGCCAGGAACTGAAGACTGAAAAAATATCATGAGGAAAGAATATTCTTTCTCTTGATGCAACCTATTATATTTGATTTGTGCGAGTTGTACACAGCGAATTTAGAGGGCATTAGGCATCCCCTGGAGAAGGGCATGGCAACCACTCCAGTATTCTTGTCTGGAGAATCCCATGAACAGAGGAGCCTGGTGGGCTGCAGTCCGTGGGGTCACAGAGAGTCGGACGACTGAGTGACTAAGCATGCATGCATCCATGAACGCATGTGAATCGTGTTGCCCAGAGATTTAGTTGCTCAGTGGTGTCTGACACTGCGACCCCACGGACTGTGGCCCATCAGGCCCCTCTGTCCATGGGACTCTCCAGGCAAGAATATTGGAAAAAGTAGCCATTCCCATCTCCAGGGGATCTTCTCGACTCAGGGATTGAACCTGGGTCTCCTGTATTACAGGTAGATCCTTTACCGTCTGAACCACACAGTGCTTAACCCTTAACCTTTCTTCATCGTATCTCACTGACCTGAAAATGATAATCACGAGGATAGTAGGAGGACTAGGAAAGTGCCTAGAACAGAGTAACAGAGTAGAGAATTTAAGACGTTATTTCCCTTCATGCAATACCTATGTGACAGGTATCAGACATCAAAGTGAGTACCCGGAAGTGCTGATGGCATGGGTGAGGCTGCTCAGAGTTCTTTAGATCCAGATGTTCCTGGACTCAAACCCTCAGATGGCACAAAAGTGGGAAAGGGTAAGGAAATGGTGGAATAAATCTCTTGGTCAAGTTGACGATGGCTGCTGCAAACAATGATTCTCCCCCATATCAGTAGCTTAATTCAATATAATTTATTTTTAGATCACATAAATTCCAAGGTGGTGTCCACCAAGAAGAAAGTCAGCAGCCTAGGTGTTTTCCATCTCGTGACTCTTCATCAAACCTGCAGCTACCACGATTGCTCCAGAAGGGTGGAATGAGGAGAAAAACAGAAGGACTTTTGCTGGTAGCTTCCCCTTGGCCAACCTGACATGGTTTGCATCCCTGCGCTGACTGACATTCCTCTGGTGTCATCCCAGCCTTATGTCCAAGAGGCACTTTCAAGGGAGGTAGTGAAACATCGATGACCTATGTGTCCAGAAGGAAGAAACAAAATCAGTCTCCTTCATAGTTTCCCCATAAGCACCCGGATTTCATCTTTATATATTAGTCAACGTGTCCTCCACAGATTGGGTCTTCTGGATTCAGAAACCAAACTGCATTCCCACAGGAATCTTAGCTTCTTAAACAGCTGGAAAAGAAGTATTAAAGGAGGGATGAGCTCCAATACACAGGCCTATACACACACAGTTTAAATGTAAAGGGGAACTGCTTTCTTAAAACAAACTGTTTAAAATCATGGTATTTGTATCTATGTTTGAGTTAAGCTTAACTAAGTTAAAAGCTAGATGTCTTTCTATATAATTTGTTTAGATTTTGTGATTCTTTAATGGAAAAATAGATTATCTATTTCAAAGAATTTTGACAAACACCAACTTGTTTTTCTATCAGACTGTAAGAAAGAATCCTATTTTCCTGGGTTTTCTGATTCCTGATCCTCTTAAAGTGTATGGAAAATATACACTGGCTTCTCTGTCACTCTTGTAACACCACACTGAGGATAAAGGAACATGTGAGATACCTCTCAATTGTCTTCTCCATATTTGCAAAGAATTTCTTTTACTTTTTGAATTAGTTTGATTGACAAGTAACTAAGTCTTTTCTGTCTCATCCTTCCCACCACATTGAATCTAATACTCTGAAAATATAGTATTACAGAAACTTACCTGCAATCTCTGTTCTGCCCACACTTCATTTACATCTTCCTTTTGAAATATTAGCAAAGGAATCTTTGCTAAGAAATAGTAAATCTTGTATCTTTAGCCAGAGGGCCTTTAATCAATCAGTCTTCCCTTCTTCCCTCCCTCCATTCTTTTTCCTTCGTTCTTCTTTCTTTCCTTTCTTTCTATTTCTTCCTTCCTGTGTTTCTTTCTCATTTCCTTTTTCCTTCTGTTTCTCCCTCTCTCCTTCCTTCCTTCTCTCACTCACTTTTGCAATTGAACTTGCAACCTTAGCAAGCTAGGTGTCTTGCTCATGGGCTGTCTTATTTTTTATTTATGTCTTATTTAAGCTCAAGATGGAGATTTTCCTGTGCAGTGCTCCATGTCCAATCACATCATGTTGCCACTTGTGGTTCATTTTGCAGGCTTGTGCCCATCATGGTGTTGGGTTTTTCTGCATGACAATATATTTTCCTCTTCGTCTTGTGTATCATTTCTCTCAGTGTCAGCTTTGAACCTTTTAATTTCCACATTGTCTGTTACCCTCTTCAGAAATTGCCTTAAAGAAATACAATTTTATAAAAGTAAATGAACTTGTCATCATGCTTCCAGTTTAAATGCTTTTCCCACACCTTGAAAAGCTTTACACCTTACAGCACTTAAATATGTTGTGCATTTAATTAAAGGTGGTGTTTGCTATCATTTCTGTAAGTCATCAAGCAACAGGCTCTTAGACACAGAGTCCCCTGTTACAACATCACTTCAATGGGAAAATCAGATTCTCCTTATATCACTGTGAATTACAATGCCTTTTCCAGGAACATAACTCATGGTAAATACAGGGACTGCTTGTAAACTTAGTGAGCTGCTCCTTCCTTTTCAGCAGTGAGGGTTAAAGCAGTGGGCATGGTTTTCAGAGAATAACTGCTAAATGCCTCCTGTTGGAAGGAGGGACTGTTAGAAGTTCCTGCTGGGCAGGTCTCTGGCCACTCTGAAGAGATATTGCTGGAAAAACTGCATTCTTCTTGTTCTGCTTCTTTGTGGTCTGATTCTGGATTGGCCCATCTGAAAAGTGTTTTACCGACACCATGTACACGTGTCTTGGCTGAAGTAATAGCCTGCAAGTGTCAGCAGAGCACAAGTTGAGCATGAACCTTCTGGGGACTGATACATTCTAAAATTACTTTGTGAATGTTGACTTTTGGCTTGATTCGGTTTGAAAGGCACGGACCATGCTCCGTTTCTCTTCTAAAAATACTCAAAAGACCAACTCCAGTCTGAAGTTATCATAAATGGCCATGTCAGTTATAAAATCATGGTCCACTTCCTCCGGGGCATATTCAGGTAAAAATATTGAACTGTTCACACTAGCATGTGCTAAGATTCAAGAATCTAAAAGTCAGTGATACCATTTCCACTTTCAACCAGCTCATATACCTAAATGGGACTTATTAAAGGGGTGGAAGATACAAGCAAACATTTATGATAAGATAATGAAATAAGAAAAGTGTAAAGTGTAACCTAGAAAGTTCTTTAAAGGTCCAGGCACACTAGAGATATATCCAGGATGGACAAAACAGACTTCACCCTCCTTATCCTGCATCTGTAGGTTACTCAAGGGGAAATTCAACCTGTAGGGTAGAAATAAACTTTCCCCACTATTAGGGGCTTCCCAGGTGGCTCTAGCGGTAAAGAACCCGCCTTATAATGCAGGAGATGTACGAGATGCAGGTTCAATCCCTGGGTCGGGAAGGTCCCCTGGAGGATGGCATGGCAACCCTCCCCAGTATTCTTGCCTGGATAAGCCATGGGCAGAGGAGCCTGGTGGGCTATGGCCCATAGGGTCACAAAGAGTTGGACACGATGGAAGCAACTTAGCACACAGAGCACTGTTACACTGAATTATGAAAATATATTGAGTCGGTGCAAATGACCTAAATGTGTAATTTAGCTTTAATTCCATGAATTACTATGAGGCTATGGAGTCACCATGGGCTAGTCTTTGTTTAGCCACAAGTAGAAGTTAACGCAGCTGATGAACACATGGTGTTCAAACCCATATATGAACATACCTAGGCCACAGCTGAACCTGGGAAATCTCTTTCTACATCTTTCTTATCTGAAACAGTGTAATACTTCTTACAGTTCAATTTTGGCCAACTTAAAAAGGGAAACATTCTTTGAACTTGAGTGTCTATTTCCATTGAACCATCTGAAATAAATTCTCTCATTTTGTTCATTCAGTCTCCAAGGACTCTTCTATGAGTGGATGTCATGTTTTGTACCTGGCCCTGTGTCTTACATGTTTGGGGACCTCACTTAGCACAGGATAAAGGAAAGGTGAGTGAAAGGGTGAACGGATTCACCAACACTGAATTTCCGTGTTATCATCTCTGCAAGAACCCTTCAGCTTCCTCTTATCCCCGTTAGTCTGTGGCTCTCTATGAGGAGTTAGCATTATTACTAGTTATCTTCCATTCAGAGTCATGGGTAAGCCAACTAGTCCTTGCAAACAATTTTTACAAAATTTTATTTCTCTTCCTTGCCGAAATCTCAAAGAGGGAAATAAGAGGAAAGAAAGAATCTAAATATGATAGTAAAACTTTTGTATATGCCCTTGGTCTCCCTGGGATAGGCTTGGTTGCCTCCTTTCCCCTTCTGAGTGGATAGACACAGAAAGAATTACATTTGAGGTTTTTACATGGATGAGTAACATCTGTTTTAACCTGAATGGTTCAATGTGTTCCTGAAGAACCATGTTTACAGAATTAATTTGGTTATAAATATGAGAACAAATTTAGGCTACAAATTTAACTTGGTTTTTCCCTAAGGCAAGCTAATTCATAAAATCTGAAATATTGTTTTGGCCATGAAGTAATCTTTCCTCTAACTTAATAAGTAAATGGAAGGAGAAAACGTAATAAAGCTCAAATCACAGCAGCTAAAAAGTTAACACCTTAGTGGTGAATAGCCAAAATAAGAAAGAATGGGCTGTTGCCAGCAGGCAAAAGGTCCCAAACCTGCTAAACCTCTTTCTTAGAGCTGTAACACTTTTCTTTCAAGTTATTCAACCTTTCACCCAATAGGTTTCTTTCTGTGACCTTTGAACCACAGTTATTTGTTTAGCATTGTGGTAATAGAGTTTGGAAATCTGAAAAACATTAAGTTAAATGCAAGGGTGTTGAGAAGGTGGAATTCTTTAAGTGAGCTGCAGAAATTCTATCTGGTAGATTTAAACTTTTTTTTGTTTTCTGTCCTCCTTGGAGTAAAGGAAAAGAAAAATATTGTGGGTCTTTGGAAACATTATCAAAGTTTTCTTTTCTTTTTTAGTAAAAGGAAAGAATGTTATTGATGATATGTATGTGAAGAGTGAAGAAAAGTAATGATCTCTTTTAGCATCTAATTTTTTAAAAATTATAAAAGTAAAAATTTAACAGGCCAGTCAAAATTTTAATTGAAGTTAGATATACTGCCAATAATCCTCAGCCTGGAAAATATACTTTAATATTCATGTGATCATAATTTCCGATCTGTAAGATTACTAAATGCACAAGATTCTTACAGAAGTTTCTCTTTCTTTGCTGTGCTTAGTTTGAAGAATTTGTTTCGTTCTTCCTTCAAATGTATATGTAGATAAAATTTAGACCCTTATATTATGATTCTTTTGAAATAATATTAGCTGTATGTGAGACTTTGTGTTCAATTTAATAATGTTGTAATATAATGATATTAAATGTACATATTTATTACCCCAAAATATCATGATTAAAAAGTGCAAAACTTGAGAGTCAATGTCAGTGACTTTTTCTTTACAATAATTATGACCATTTAGAATACTACCCTTTCATTCACATTTTTAGCTTCATGTATCTGTGGCCTTTCTGCTGCCAGAGTTTTAGTGCTAAGACTTTTCTGGATTATTCTTAATAATTTGCAATTTAATATCTAATTGACAAGAGAGGAGCTTCTAATATTTTTGGTCAGGCAATGAGGGTTGACAATGGTCAAAACTGTTATGTTACGATCTTGTGTAAAAGTAACAAAATAAAATATTTTGCAATACCTCTAGTGGTGTCTGCTTTAGAACTGTTTTTGTCTCGAATAATTTGAGGGATGCAAAAGTGTTTCTGATCTCTATTATCTGTGTATCTATCTGTCTGTCTATCATCTACCTATATTCTCTTTTTAAATAATTTTATGTATTCATTTTTGGCCGTGCCTGGTCACCGTTACTGCTCAGGCTTTCTCTGGTTGCGGTGAGGGGGTGCCCAGTCTTCTCCCTGCAGTGGTTTCTCGGGTGGCAGAACAAGGCTCTAGGGTGCCCGGGCTCAGTAGTCGAGGCGTGTGGGCTCAGTGGTTGCAGCTCTCAAACCCTGGAGCACACACTCTGCAGCTGCGGCGCATGTGCTTAGCTGCTCTGATCAAGGATCAAACCTGTGTCTCCTGCATTGGCAGGTGGGCTATTCACCACTGAGCCACCAGAGAAGCTTATACCCTTGTTTGTATCTACAGTACTCAGTCCCTTCATTTAACTTACTTATTCAGAAAAACGTATGGAGCGTGTATTTTATGACTAGTACTATGCAAAGCACCAGACAAAAGACAGAAAGACAAATCTCAAAGAGCCCCGGAGTAAAGCACTAAGTGTTAGTCACTCAGCCTCTGTGACTCCATGGACTGTAGCCCGCTAAGCTCCTCTGTCTAGGCAAGAATACCAGAATGGTTGGCCATTCCCTTCTCCAGGGGATCTTCCTGACCCAGAAATTAAACCCAGGTCTGCATTGCAGGCGGGTTCTTTACCATCTGAGCCACCAGGGAAGCCCTAAAGCACTGAAGACCATGGTGAAATATGAAGTCAGATAGATTAAAAAATTAGGCCCTCTAGGAGTTGTGAATCTATGTAGTGTAGTGGCAATGACGTTAGAGCTAAAGTAATGATACCTGGGCTTTAGGCCTGTGGCTCGTCCCAGTTTGTACTAACTATTCTATGAAATACCTAGGATGGGTCTCTTTACTTCTCACCCTCCTCTTCAGTCATTAACTCTGTGTCCTGGAAAAGCAAAGGCATCCAGGCACTCCCTGGCATGACCATGCTCTCCTTGCATTCCCATTGTCTTTTCTGAAGCTGCAGCAGAGAAGGCAATGGCTCCCCACTCCAGTACTCTTGCCTGGAAAATCCCATGGACAGAGGAGCCTGGTGGGCTGCAGTCCATGGGGTCGTGAAGAGTCAGACACGATTGAGCGACTTCACTTTCACTTTTCACTTTCATGCATTGGAGAAGGAAATGGCAACACACTCCGGTGTTCTTGCCTGGAGAATCCCAGGGACAGGGGAGCCTGGTGGGCTGCTGTCTATGGGGTCGCACAGAGTCGTACACAACTGAAGCGACTTAACAGCAGCAGCAGCATCACGTGGAACACACTGGTTACATATTTGTTGGGTGTCATTTTCTCCCCTCTTCTTCTTACCTCTGTATCCCTAGCTCCTAGTGCGATGCCAAGAATGTAGTATGAGTCTATAAATATTTAAATAAATAGCTGAAAGGAACAACTAGAAGGGAAAGGAACAGTGAAAAGAGAAACAGTGTGAGTCTGGCAGTGATTATAATCTTACCTAAAAAGATGTTTTATGTGTTCTCCGTATTTTATTCTATAATAGAAATCTTGTGCTTTGGCGGCATTCTGTTCTGAAGGCAGCTGTCACTGGCCACATGGCCGTGTAACTCTCTTAGAGTATGCTGTATGAATGGTTGAAAGACATATCAAAACAGAGAACTAATGTATGCGCACGCAGTACCCCACGGCACACAGAAGAGCAAATGCTTCCCTTCCAAGTCCTCATGCTACTGGTGATTTATTGACACATGGCATCAGTCGTCTTCAGGACAACAAATAATCTAATAATCGGAAACTTGTTCGATCACCTGGATAAAACTCCCTGATCGTTATGCCTACTGACATTAAACATCCAGGTCTTTTCAGATATTGATTACATTGCTGTTTCTACACACATAATTAGTTTCACCATTTTTACAAATCTCTCCAGTGAGTTTGGTCAAACAACCAGATAAGAGATTAATTTGTCTGATGTGCTTTATGTAATGTGTGCCTAATAAATATTTGTTGAGTCAGTGTTTTTACTGAGTTAATGAATTTGAGTAAACTAGTAAGTCTCTGAATATCAGAAATTCCATGAGGAAGAGTGACTATGTTGTCAACTGGATATTTTCAAATGAGTTGTCTTCAGAGAACAATATCCATGCTTAAGCTTGGGATAAATGGTCATATGCTGAACAAATGCACATATCAATTTCACAATCCATGAATGCAGGTATCAATAAAATATAGAAATAAAATCCACCAACATTTTTGAGGTATATGCAGTGCTCCTAAGATCTTTGTCTAAGGATTAGGCATCCCCAAGGATTAGGAAGATATGGTTTCAAGTTTTCATTTGTTTTAGAACTTCTTTTTGAGTTGAATTCCTATGAACTCAACAGCAACCTCAGAAGTTAATGCTCTTGAAAGGGAGGCAATGCTATATATTCCAATTCTATCAGTCACCATAATCTATACAAGGATACTTCTCAATATATCATATTGACAGACTGCAATGTTTGTATGTATTTCTTCTTAAGAAAAATATGTACACAGGCACATAGAATTGTTGGGTGAACATACTTCATTGTTACGGAAAAAAAAATTTGCAATCCAAGTTATTTCTTATACTTTTTGTTCAAATCAATTAGCAAAATCAAAGAGATTGGTGTATTTGCTGTACTAGAATGATATTCAAAATTTAAACATTACTCTGTTATTTTAGTAAAAGGATGAGTCTATTTATGGATTTATTGAGGGCAAATTAAGGGCAATTGTGGATTTTCTTTCTTGGATGAAAAAAAAATTATCCTAGCTTTAAAGAACCATCTGTCTATCCTCTTTCCTCATGGGGTTTAAAAAATGTAGTACCAAGGAATTTCATTGATCCTAATTTACATCCCCAAGGATTTCTCAATGTCCTTTCCCAAGTATTTGCCATTTCCCATGAAGCTATATCCAACTTTTTAGTACACAGTGTCCCATTCTTGCTTAATCCCACCATGTGTCTAGAACTATTCTTAGCCATAGTCAGACTTTCTTTTAATGACTGGCTTTGTACCCCCTCCATTAATCAGCATCATTATAGAATATGACTAAGATTATATCAAAGGAATCTACAACTCACTGATCTTTAGAAGGTCACTTCTTAGCTGTAATTTTTTAAAGCATTCAATTCCAGCTTCAAACAGAATTATGACTTCTTCACTGAAAAATTATAGTTTTCTTGTCTCCTAGTATTTTCATCCTAACTTTAACTTACTGTGTTTGTGGTCTCAGAGATCCTTTTTGTTCTCTACATACATTCTACTCTACTGATATTTACTTTGTCATTGATTCCTATCAATAACATGTTGGTACCTTGTTGTCATTTGTCATGTACTTTCCCTTTTCAACTAGATGTCATGGGTTTGGACCTTCAAGAATGCTCTACTGTTTAGACTAATCTCTTAATTGAGTCTGCAAATCTCTACCTTCTCTAAGCAATTTTCCACACAGCTACCTAAAATACAGCTCAGAAACTCACAGCTCAGAAACTCTCATTGTTCCGCACATGATTTGATAAACCTTTTGGATTCTACAACATACATGAAAGCAACATCTTACCTCTTGACTTCCCAAGGCAGTTTGATTTTATGGATATCTCCTCTGTACCACTTACCTCTCCTGTCTTTCACCCAGCCCCCAAGTTGTGTTTCTTCTCCTCCCGTGTGGATAGAGCCTGCTAAAGGGTTGAGAACTGGAAATGATCATCCATTACTGTCCTTGCTACACAGAAGATGGGTTCAATAAGAAGCTCAAGTACATAGGAAAGATGAAAGGCTTTGGGGTCAGACAAACCTGGGGATGAATCCCACTTCCCATCATTTCCAAGTTATGTCAATTCAAACATTTTAACTGGAAAATGGAGATAATCCAGCTCTTGAGAGATGAAATGACTGTCCATGTGAAAGTATATTCTGGAAGAATGGAAGCATTTATTAATGAGTATCTTTTGTGTAATGATCAAGTTGAAGAAAAGAAAAAGAAACATTATGAGTTCTGTTATTGACTCTGCTGTGACTGTCTGGCCAACAATGTTCAGTGGGCTGGGTCTGGCAGCTGTTAAGGCCAGTGGTTCAGAGAGGTCTAAGCTCCAGTCTGCTGCCCTAAGGGCTCCTGATTAGCAAGAGTCTTGACTTTTGGGTGAGATTTCCAGGCCCTGGAAATTGTTTTCACTGCCAAATAGCTTCTCATTAGTTTTTTTTCTTCTAAATAACATCTCACTTCAGATTTGCTCAGAACAGCAGATCAAAGAAAGTGTGTGAACTTTGGCCAGGGCAGGAGGCAAAAGAAGGAAGGGTGGTGACAAAGTGAAATGCATTTTCCAAACCGATTTTGTCAGGGCTGAAGACTTGTGAAGAAAGACTATGCCCATCCTTTCATTTCCCTTCCATTCATTAAAGTCTGCTGCCACCTGAAAAAAAAAAAAAAAAAAAAAAAACTCTAGTCAAAAATAGAAACAGGATAACTTTTATTTTACTCCTTCCTATAAATGCAGATTGCCAAAGTAGACTCTTCCTATGAAACTTTTAGTAAGCAGAAATTGTGTAAAGCCGAGGAGCAATTACCTTAGGACAAACTTGCTAATGGATGCATAAAATAAATCAAGACAAAGCACAGATGCTCACAGATGCCGTTCAGAGCTATGGCATCTTGACACGGAGCTGCTCAGTGCTGCTCCTAGGGAAGGAGCTTGGCAATGCTCCTCTCATGCTTGGGATGTGTGAAGTCTGCAATGGTTCACCGAGAAATACATATTGAACTCTACTTTTGCTTTTTGTCTTTGTTGGGGTTGGGGGTGGGTAGCGTAAAAGGTAAATTCCACTTTGAGTTCTTTCAATTATCGAAAATAGGAACTAAGAAAGTCTTTTTTTAAAAACAGGTGTATGGTAAAGCAAACTTTCAAAAAGTCAGGGATATCTACTGGAATCAAAGTGAGTTGAGTACATTAACTAAAATGTATAATAAATATGTAAGTCTGATTGGTTAAAAATACATGGAGAAATGAATTGGAATCTCCACTTATAGAGCGTATATAATAATAGTGACATGTACTGTTTTGCTTTTCCAAAGTAAATGTACTTTGTTCATTACATTTTGCCCTCATGATCCACCCTACCCATGAAATGGAATAGGGATCACTAAAAAAGAAAATGGTATTTCCCCCAAACATTGATCTCTTTATTGCGATTTGGCTAAACAATTCTTTCCAATAACAAGTACATAGGAAAATCACATTTTCTTTTGAGTAAATGTGATCTTTCAAAGCACAAAAAATATATTTTTTTTAGGTATACGTAAGTTCTTATTATGGGTGAAATTTAAGACTGTTTCTGTTCAAGTGAAAATGTTCAGAAAATATAAGATCACTATGAAAATATGAACTAAAATTTTCTCATTTCATTTTGTTTAATTATTGTTGCATTCCTTCTGCTATATAGTGTGGATGTATGTGTGTGTGTGTGTGTGTGTGTGTGTGTGTGTGTGTGTGTATAAAATCAAAGTATCCATGGTTCCTCTGTTTCCATTTAACAACATGTCTTGAAATGTCATTGTATCTTAAGTAGTCTTTGAAAACAAAATGCTTGATGATTTCATAATTTAACATAATAATAAAATAGTTCATCTCTTCATGTTGCAAATTCAGTTTAAAAAATTTTTTTTACTATTATCATGTCTTTTAGTCATTTTAAATGTTTATGTTCAACTCCAGAGGCTAATGTTTTATAGTTAAACTTTTGTATCAGAGGGTATAAATTTTTTTTTAATGTATGTGTTGCATCTAAGAATATTTTTATATAATAAGTTCACAATTGGCCAACAATCTCATCAGATAGTGTTTTGAACAGGTTAACATTTTTTATTCACAAGATAAACACGTAGAAAAAAATATAACACATTAAAAATATATATAATATATATATATATATTTGATCATCAAATGGCAACCCACTCCAGTGTTCTTGCCTGGAGAATCCCATGGACAGAGAAGCCTGGTAGGCTGCAGTTCATGGGGTCCCACAGAGTCGGACAAGACTCAAGCGACTTAGCAGCAGCAGCAGCAGCTGTGTGAGAACCAGGAACTTCTTCAGGGAACTCTGCACATGATCGTTATAAACTAAAGGAAAAGGCCAGGAGACGAAAAGCCAGAAAACTTCCCCAGGGGACTAGTGGGCACACAAGCACATGAGTTGTCAGGAGTAACTGAGCACCAGGTGAATTAGGAGTGATGTAATATAATTTAAGGCCTCTCTTCTATTCTCACCCCTTTCTTGGCTCCCAGACGACCGAAGAGTCTCTATCACTCAAGCTCTTTGCTTCCTTTGGACCCTTGTCTGGTCTTCTTTATTGTTACACATTGTAGCATTATCAGTACATTACACTCAGGAACTCATTGAGATCAATATGTTTGTTGGGCCAAATTCTTTAATAACAAGATTAAACTGTATATCTGCATTATCATGCATATTCAGAAAACTGTGTTGACTGAATGAATTCATTTTCTGAGTTATTAGCCACTGAAGAATTTTCAATGACCAGGTCAAGTTGATGAAAATTTCTCACCTCTTCTAGAGTTACTGATTCTACTTCAAGTTATCCCTGAAAAGGGATTGTTCAGTCGCTAAGTTGTGACCATCTCTCTGTGACCCCATGAACCCCGTTCTAGGATCCCCCATCTTTCACTGTTTCCCAGAGTTTGCTCAAACTCATGTGCATTGAGTTGGTGATGTTATCCAACCATCTCACCCTCTGATGCCTCCTTCTCCTCCTACCCTCAATCTTTCCCAGTATCAGGATGTTCTCCAATGAGTTAGCTTTTTGTATCAGGTGGCCAAAGTATTGGAGCTTTAGCTTCAGGATCAGTCCTTCCAGTGAATATTCAGGCTTAATTTCCTCTAGGATTGACTGGTTGGATCTCCTTGTTCTCCAAGGGACTCTCAAGAGTCTTCTCTAGCACCATAATTTGAAAGCATCAGTTCTTTGGCACTTAGCCATCTTATGTTTCAACTCTCCCATTGGTACATGACTACTGGAAAAACCATAGCTTTGACTCTACAGAGCTTTGTCAGAGAAGTAATGTCTCTGCTTTTTAATACGCTGTCAAGTTTTGTCATAGCTTTCCTTCCAAGGAACAAGCATCTTTTAATTTTATGGTCACAGTCACCATCTGCAGTGATTTTGGAGCCCAAGATAATAGTCTGTTTCCATTGTTTCCTATCTATTTTCCATGAAGTAACGGGACTAGATGCCATGATCTTAGTTTTTTTGAATGTTGTTTTAAGCCTGCTTTTTCACTTTTCTATTCACCTCCGTCAAGAGGCTCTTAGTTCCTCTTTGCTTTCTGCCATTAAGGTGGTATTGTCTGCATATCTAGGCTATTGATATTCCTCCCAGCAATCTGAAAAGAGACAGTGGCACGAAAAAGACTAGCTCCTTTGCAATTATGCTTTCTTATTTGTTTATAGAATTTATCTTTTTATATTCTTAATATAGTAATTTTTTTGTTAAAAAGATAGTGCATTTGGCAACAATTTTTTATTATAATAGAAAATAGAATCTATTAAAAAGGTTTTATGCCAGATTTTCTGGGTGGAAATAAGAAGCTACAACTTACTTTTTTCATTTGTATGTTACAAATATCATTTAGAGACTATCTGACTGTTCAGAAAATCTCCCTTGTGAACAATATCTTGATTGATCACCATGATAAAGGTTAAAATCATCAGTTAAGTTTTTCAAAATTCAAATTTTCTTTTAAAGTATTTACTCATTCAACTATTCACTTTTTCATTCATTCAGCACAGAAAACATACAGTGCGTCATACGATTGGTGAAAGGAAAAGCAACTATAATTTAATTATTGGCTTGAAGGAAATGAGTCATCAAAATTTTATTTTGATATTAGAATAGAAATTTGAAAATTTATAGAAAACAAAAAATGAGGCAGAGTTCCTATGATTCTTATACCCAGTTCTCCCTATGATTCACATCTGACCTTAGTATGATAAACTTATCACAATTAATGAATCAATATTTATACATAGTAATTAACTAAAATTATGCTTTATCATAAAGAGGCGCGCCATTTAAGAGCGACCTCGCCTGCCCGCGACCGGCGCGCCATTTAAGAGCAACCTCGCCTGCCCGCGACCGGCGCGCCATTTAAGAGCGACCTCGCCTGCCCGCGGCCGGCTGCGTCGCGCACTAAGAGCGCCCCGCCGGCTGCGTCGCGCACTAAGAGCGCCCCGCCGGCTGCGTCGCGCACTAAGAGCGCCCCGCCGGCTGCGTCGCGCACTAAGAGCGCCCCGCCGGCTCGCGCGCGCACTAAGAGCGCCCCGCCGGCTGCGTCGCGCACTAAGAGCGCCCCGCCGCGCTCCAAGAGCGCCCCGCCGGCTGCGCGCGCACTAAGAGCGCCCCGCCGGCTGCGTCGCGCACTAAGAGCGCCCCGCCGGCTGCGTCGCGCACTAAGAGCGCCCCGCCGGCTGCGTCGCGCACCAAGAGCGCCCCGCCGGCGCCCCGCCGGCTGCGTCGCGCACTAAGAGCACGGCCGAGAGGAGCTACCCCACTACCGAGGAAGGACGGCGGTGAGGGCCAGCGCACTAACCACGGCCGAGAAGAGCTACCCCACGACCGAGGTCAGGAAGGGCGGCGGTGAGGAGAGACCCTCGTCCAAGGTAAGGTGCGATGGCTGTGCTTCGCTGGCCGGGAGCAGCCAGGAGCAGCCCGGATGAGATACCCCACGCCCAAGGTAAGAGAAACCCGAGTAAGACAGTAGATCTTGAAAGAGGGCATCAGAGGGCAAATACACTAAAACCATTCGCACAGATAACTAGTCAATCTAATCACACAAGGACCACACCCTTGTCTAACTCAATGAGATTAAGCCATGCCCGAGGGGCAACCTGGGATGGGCGGGTCATGGTGGAGAGATATGACAGGGTGTGGTCCGCTGGAGAAGGGAATGGCAAACCACTTCAGTATTCTTGCCTTGAGAACCCCATGAACAGTATGAAAAGACAAAATGATAGGATACTGAAAGAGAAACTCCCCAGGTCAATAGGGGCCCAATATGCTACTGGAGATCAGTGGAGAAATAACTCCAGAAAGAATGAAAGGATGGAGCCAAAACAAAAAGAATACCCAGCTGTGGATGTGTCTGGTGATAGAAGCAAAGTCCGATGCTGTAAAGAGCAATATTGCATAGGAACCTGGAATGTCAGGTCCATGAATCAAGGCAAATTGGAAGTGGTCAAACAAGAGATGGCAAGAGTGAATGTCGACATTCTAGGAATTAGCGAACTAAAATGGACTGGAATGGGTGAATTTAACTCGGATGACCATTATATCTACTACTGTGGGCAGGAATCCCTCAGAAGAAATGGAGTGGCCATCATGGTCAACAAAAGAGTCCGAAATGCAGTACTTGGATGCAATCTCAAAAATGACAGAATGATTTCTGTTCGTTTCCAAGGCAAACCATTCAATGTCACAGTAATCCAAATCTATGCCCCAACCAGTAATGCTGAAGAAGCTGAAGTTGAAAGGTTCTATGAAGACCTACAAGACCTTTTAGAACTAACACCCAAAAAAGATGTCCTTTTCATTATAGGGGACTGGAATGCAAAAGTAGGAAGTCAAGAAACACCTGGAGTAACAGGCAAATTTGGCCTTGGAATACGGAATGAAGCAGGGCAAAGACTAACAGAGTTTTGCCAAGAAAATGCACTGGTCATAGCAAATACCCTCTTCCAACAACACAAGAGAAGACTCTATACATGGACATCATCAGATGGTCAACACCGAAATCAGATCGATTATATTCTTTGCAGCCAAAGATGGAGAAGCTCTATACAATCAGCAAAAACAAGACCAGGAGCTGACTGTGGCTCGAACCATGAACTCCTTATTGCCAAATTCAGACTGAAATTGAAGAAAGTAGAGAAAACTACTAGACCATTCAGGTATGACCTAAATCAAATCCCTTATGATTATACAGTGGAAGTGAGAAATAGATTTAAGGGCCTAGATCTGATAGATAGAGTGCCTGATGAACTATGGAATGAGGTTCGTGACATTGTACAGGAGACAGGGATCAAGACCATCCCCATGGAAAAGAAATGCAAAAAAGCAAAATGGCTGTCTGGGGAGGCCTTACAAATAGCTGTGAAAAGAAGAGAAGCAAAAAGCAAAGGAGAAAAGGAAAGATATAAATATCTAAATGCAGAGTTCCAAAGAATAGCAAGAAGAGATAAGAAAGCCTTCTTCAGTGATCAATGCAAAGAAATAGAGGAAAACAACAGAATGGGAAAGACTAGGGATCTCTTCAAGAAAATCAGAGATACCAAAGGAACATTTCATGCAAAGATGGGCACGATAAGGGACAGAGATGGTGTGGACCTAACAGAAGCAAAAGATATTAAGAAGAGGTGGCAAGAATACACAGAAGAACTGTACAAAAAAGAGTTTCAAGACCTAGATAATCATGATGATGTGATCACTGACCTAGAGCCAGACATCTTGGAATGTGAAGTCAAATGGGCCTTAGAAAGCATCACTATGAACAAAGCTAGTGGAGGTGATGGAATTCCAGTGGAGCTATTCCAAGTCCTGAATGATGATGCTGTGAAAGTGCTGCACTCAATATGCCAGCAAATTTGGAAAACTCAGCAGTGGCCACAAGATTGGAAAAGGTCAGTTTTCATCCCAATCCCAAAGAAAGGCAATGCCAAGGAGTGCTCAAACTACCGAACAATTGCACTCATCTCACACGCTAGTAAAGTAATGCTCAAAATTCTCCAAGCCAGACTTCAGCAATATGTAAACCGTGAACTTCCTGATGTTCAAGCTGGATTTAGAAAAGGCAGAGGAACCAGAGATCAAATTGCCAACATCCACTGGATCATGGAAAAAGCAAGAGAGTTCCAGAAAAACATCTATTTCTGCTTTATTGACTATGCCAAAGCCTTTGACTGTGTGGATCACAATAAACTATGGAAAATTCTGAAAGAGATGGGAATACCAGACCACCTGATCTGCCTCTTAAGAAATCTGTATGCAGGTCAGGAAGCAACAGTTAGAACTGGTCATGGAACAACAGACTGGTTCCAAATAGGAAAAGGAGTACGTCAAGGCTGCATATTGTCACCATGTTTATTTAACTTATATGCAGAGTACATCATGAGGCATGCTGGACTGGAAGAAACAGAAGTTGGAATCAAGATTGCCGGGAGAAATATCAATAACCTCAGATATGCAGATGACACCACTCTTATGGCAGAAAGTGAAGAGGGGCTAAAAAGCCTCTTGATGAAGGTGAAAGTGGAGAGTGAAAAGGTTGGCTTAAAGCTCAACATTCAGAAAACGAAGATCATGGCATCTGGTCCCATCACTGCATGGGAAATAGATGGGGAAACAGTGGAAACAGTGTCAGACTTTGTTTTTCTGGGCTCCAAAATCACTGCAGATGGTGACTGCAGCCATGAAATTAAAAGACGCTTGCTCCTTGGAAGGAAAGTTATGACCAACCTAGATAGCATATTCAAAAGCAGAGACATTACTTTACCAACAAAGGTTCGCCTAGTCAAGGCTATGGTCTTTCCTGTGGTCATGTATGGATGTGAGAGCTGGACTGTGAAGAAGGCTGAGCGCCGAAGAATTGATGCTTTTGAACTGTGGTGTTGGAGAAGACTCTTGAGAGTCCCTTGGACTGCAGGAAGATCCAACCAGTCCATTCTGAAGGAGATCAATCCTGGAATTTCTTTAGAAGGAATGATGCTAAAGCTGAAACTCCAGTATTTTGGCCACCTCATGCGAAGAGTTGACTCATTGGAGAAGACTCTGATGCTGGGAGGGATTGAGGGCAGGAGGAGAAGGGGACGACAGAGGATGAGATGGCTGGATGGCATCACTGACTCGATGGATGCGAGTCTGAGTGACCTCCGGGAGCTGGTGATGGACAGGGAGGCCTGGCGTGCTGCGGTTCATGGGGTCGCAAAGAGTTGGACACGACTGAGCGACTGATCTGATCTGATCTGATCTGATGCTTTATCAGATTTTTTAAAGTCTTTGCCCAATGTCCTTTTTATACCAGGCTGTGACATTTTTATCTCATAAAGCAGATTTTCCCCTGTTCAATGACCTTTCAAGTTTGAGGAGTACTGACTATGTATTTTGGGTGGCTTCTCAGGTGGCTCAGTGGTATAGAATCTATCTGCTTATATAGGAGATGGAGACACAAGTTTGATCCCTGGGTCAAAAAGTTCCCCTGGAGCAGGAAATGGCAACCCAATTCCATATTTTTGTCTGAAAAAACCCATGGGCAGAGGAGCCTGGCGGGCTGCAGTCCATGGGGCTGCAAAGTGTCCAACAGGACTGAGTGAGCACACCTTCTCTTCTGGTCTTATATTTTATGGAATGCTGCTCAACTGGGATTTGTCTGATGTTTTTCTTGTGGTTAAACTGGAATTACAGGTTTTGGGTAAGAAGATAATCCAGAAAAGTGCCCTTCTCATCACATCTTATCAAAGGTATCTGCTGTCAACGTGACTCATCAGATTTCTCTACTGTAAAGTTATTATTTTTCCCCTCTTTTCATATTACTCTCTTAGACAGAAAATCACTATGTATGGTACACGCTAGAGGAATGGAGAGTTATGATCCACCTCACTGAGAGTGGAATATCACATGAATTATTTGGAATTCTACTTGGGAGACTTGTCTGTTCTTTTGTATTTACTTATTGACTTATTTACTTTTTGCATATTGATAGCCAATTATTCTTACATCACCAGTTGAAATCACTATCTTTTAACCATTGGATTTCTTTTGCATTTTTGTAAAAACAAAAAGAAATCAGTTGTCTATATTTGTATGGGCTTATCTCTGGTCTCTGTAATTCACAAAATATCATCCTTTCAGGAATATTACAGCATTATATTAAACATCAAATCAGATAATGTGAGTCCTATAACTTTGCTTTTCTTCTTCAGAATTATATAGACTACTGTAAATCTTTTGCCTTTCCTAATAAACTTTAGACACAGTTAGTCAATTTGCACAAAATAGTTTGCTAGGATTTTGATTCTTGATTGAGGTTGTCCAGCATCTCTAGATCAAATTGGGTATATCTGACATGTTAACATCACTGAATCTTTCAATTCACAAATTCAAAATATCTTTCCACCTGTTTAGATCTTCTTCATTTTTTTCCACTGTATTTTGTCATTCTCTATGTGTAGCTTTTAGATATTTCTCCTCTTCAAATATACCTATTAATATTATAAATCTTCCTTTTTGCTCTGCTTTCACTATATTCTACAAGTTTTGATAAGAAGTATTTATTTTCATACAGTTCAAAACATTTTTTCAGTTTTTCTGATGACTTCTTTTTGACCCATTATGGGTTTCTAAACATCCATGGATTTCATTTAACTTTTATTGTTTAATTTCTAAATATGGATTTCTGTTAATTTTACTTTAATTCCATGGTTGTCTGAGCATGTATTTTGTATAATTTCTATTTTTCTAAATTTGTTAATACAGGTCATCAGTTTTTTTAAGCCAGAATTTCTACTTTATTGATATATTCAGTTTCACCTTCTCAGATTTGAATAACCTACCATATTTTTTAAAATGGTATGTTAAACATGATGCCCATGAATTATGTTAATAAGAGCCATAATAGACAAGCAGATCGTTACGCTAACATTTGCCGTTGGAAGCATTATAGGAAGTCAAAGTCACTGGCCTGGTGTAGGAGTCAGAGCCCTGAGGTATGACAAGGCACACTGTCTGAGCTGATGCTTTGACATTAAGAGGAGGAAAGCCATGATTGGATCTTCATTTTTCTTTTCATTTACCAATGGGAAATCTCATAGGTTTAGCTAATCAAAAATTCTGTTAAAGGACTTGAATTAAGTTTTTGATCTATAAAGATAGAATTGCTTCTTAGCCTATGAGTCTGGAATGTTCTTCACCTTCAGGAAAAACATCTCAGTAATACTAAGATGCTAGTAGAAACTGGAGAACACCCAACCCCTGACAGGTCCAAAGACATGCAACCCATTGAGATATTTCGGCTTCATATTTCCTTAATTCCAGGTGACCATCACATTTTTTTTTTTTTTTGTCTTTCCCCTCTGGCCATTCTCTTATGTGTCCCTTATTGTAATTGTCAGATCAAACATGGTAGCATTCCTTGGACGTATTTTGTTCCTTCATGCTTTTGTTTTCTATGTTCTATGGGAACATTATACAGATATCTTTTTGGGTTCCATTCAAATGATATTGCTGTCCTAGACGTTGGTAAGCACCTCGGTTATGACACACTGCCTTGCTATCTTTTTCTATGTTTATCTGTTTCCTGCCTGATCTACTCCAGTAGGAGGCAAACTCTCGTCAGGTAAGTTGATGTTTTATATATCTCTGTGCTCCCTATAGCAACTAAAACACATCAAGTGCCTTTTCTATTGAATGAAAAAATAAATGAACAACCATATAATGAAGTGGAGTTTAAAGTGTGATAGTTCTCTCTCTTCCATATGGAGTCAGTAATAGTGGAGTCAGTGTTTTGTCTAAATTAGGAGATTTTAGAGAAAACATAGGACAGAAAAGACAAGAGAAAAAACTGATAAAATCAAGTTCTAGTCCAAGCAGTGCTGTTCCTGTTGAGCTCCTCTTAGGAGCATTTTTTTTTTTTTTCAAATTGAAGTATAATTGCTTTACAATGTTGTGTTTTTTCTGTTGCACACCAAAGTTAATAAACTGTATATATACATACATCCCCTCCCTCTTTTTTAATTAATTTTTTGAGTTTACCTTTGATTTTTTAAAAATTTTTAACTGGAGGATAATTGCTTTACAATGTTGTGTTGGTTTCTGCCTTACAACAAGGAGAATCAGCTATAAGCATACACAGATTCCCTCTCTTTTAAGTCTCCCTCCAAGCCACCCCCCATCCCACCCCTTTGGGTCAAAACAGAGTACTGAGGTGAGCTCCCCATGCGGTACAGAAGCTTCCCACTAGCTGTCTGTTTTATACATAGTAGCAGATAAATGTGAATTCTAATCTTATAATTCATCCCACCCCCTTCCCTCTTTGTGTCTGAATATCCATTCTCTACATCTGCATCTCCATTCTCTACATCTGCATCTTCATTCTTGGCCTGCACCTTATACTTCCTTTCATTTTGGGGGCCTTGAACAGACAACTGGGTCTGTATTAACTCCTTTCTAAGCTCCCCGCAAGTATTTCCAAACCTTAGCCTTACTGTAAGGCTACCGAAGATACCTGAATGACTTCAAGGTAACGATTTACTTCTCACAGATTCAAAGTATAAACTAGAACTAGAGCATTGTAGGATGAATAAAACAGTGAAAAACAAAACACTTTCCAGGTGTTTTAGCCATCAATCCTAGCTTCCAACCCCATCCCTCCCTCCTGATTCTACTCATGGGGGGTTGTCTTAAAGGAGGCATATATAGAGTTTCTTTTTTCAAAATTAGATGATTGCTACTTTTCTAAATAATAGGCAAGAGAATTCTGAGTCATTCAACAAAGTGCTGGTGACCAAACTCTCTTGGAAGAGGGGAAAAGCACGTTCATGCTCTCTTTTTCTCTCACTTTGTAAAAAGTGACTCTGATCCAGCTGAAATCTGGGCAAAGATTGTGTGTGTGTGTGTGTGTGTGTGTGTGAGCGTGCACGTGTGCATGCCTACATTTCTCTCTTTTTCTGGACAGCCTCCAGTTACACAGTCTTGAAGGCTGGTATCATGTTCCCCTTCTTTCCTTCTTATTTCTTCCATCCTGATAGCGAGACCTCTCAGTCCCCCCTTCTTTCTGTGGTTCCCAGAGAAGGACGTGAGTTTTGAAAGTGTCAAGGCAGTGTAAATGCTGATGTATAGGCCACAGTTGTTTCTCTGAAAAGGCCTTCAGAGTCCTCCCCTCTCCTCTGTTCCCTTCAAGTTGGAATGATTCATCAGCTGGCCTTTAGCAAGAAAAGAGGCTGGCCTGAGGTCTTGGGCCTTTGACCTCCGTGAAGAGAAAGGTTACACCGAGCGCAACTGTGCAAGGGCCAGGGTGGCAGCCACGGGCATAGAAACCCGAGGTGGGGGCGCCAGGCCTGGGGAGGGGGCTGGTGGGAAAGAGGGGGGATTCAGCAAAGTGAAGAGTCTATTTCTAAGAGACTCAGTGGATCAGCTGACAGCCGGGGTCAGGGGTCATATTTATGCTTGATTCCCTGAGCATGTTACAGTAACATCTGCTTGTTATCGGTCTTGAGGGAGCAGGCGTGGGGACCAGGCGCTCTGACCTCCTTCTATCAAAGGAGGCGGGAGACGAGATTAGGGGTCCCTATTAATGTTTGTGTTAGACTTAATGCCTCCCCCTTCTCCTGAGCCTGACTTGTCAGCTCTCCCCTTTTTCTTTTTGTCATCTTGCGAAATGTTTAAATGAGCCTCTTTGTTGTTAGTGGTAGAGCTTTGGAAATTGCAGAAAAGAAAGTTAGGTTTCAATCAGAAGGAAATCTTGGTGAAAAATATACGGTGAGAAAGAGAAAAAGAAAAATCAACAACCCAGGAAATTCCTCACATGCTGGAATCGAATTGTTTCATAGAAACTTCTCTGTTTTGGACATCATACACAGAATTGAAAAATCGGTTGTAATTGTTTTCTGTCACCTTCTGCAAAAAACTTCCTAACAGGAAAGGTGGTTTGGTCATTCAGTTACCAGGGAATTCAACTTTAATGTAGGATTTGCCTCAAGGTTGGTGTCATCAATTTAAAACAAGGACAGAAGCCACCATTGGAGTGGGGGGTGAGGGTGGAAGAGTAATTCTTCTCTTTGATTAACCTTTTTGAGTCAGTTTTGTGACTTTTCCACAAATTTCCCTAAAAAAAATTTAGCTTCTGTCACCAGTGAATTTCAGCTTTTACGTGCAAATATTTACCTATCTCCAATTTCTCTGGCCAAACTAATAATCCATGGAAACATAAAGCGATTTCTGAAAATCAGGCTGAAGAAATAAGAAAATGCTAAGAAAATGCACCGAGCTGCTAAGTGCTTTTTTCTTCATTTTCTGAAACAAACAAAAAAATACTTGCTGTGTGCCTGCTGGCTTCTAGAGGAAATAATTATCTATAATCTTGTGTTTCCAATTTCCATGATTTCTGTTCAGAAGTTTCTGGAAGGTCTCAGGTTAGTTTTGTAAAAATCTCTTGGTCCGCTGTAGATGGAGCATACATAATTGATACCTAGTAGATGCCTTAACCGGGAGAAGGCAATGGCACCCCACTCCAGTACTCTTGCCTGGAAAATCCCATGGATGGAGAAGCCTGGTAGGCTGCAGTCCATGGGGTCGATAAGAGTCGGACACGACTGAGAAACTTCACTTTCACTTTTCACTTTCATGCATTGGAGGAGGAAATGGCAACCCACTCCAGTGTTCTTGCCTGGAGGATCCCAGGGACGGTGGGGCCTGGTGGGCTGCTGTCTATGGGGTTGCACAGAGTCAGACACAACTGAAGCGACTTAGCAGCAGCAGCAGCAGCAGATGCCTTAACCACTTATGTGACATTTTGTTTTAGCCTCAAGCCTTGCATGGAGGAATAAAATTTGGGAGTGAAGGAAGAGATTGGAGATAGAGGATATTATTTTTAGCTAAAAAAAAAAAAAAAAAGAAAGTTAAAATAAGCAAATGTGATTTCATGGAAGGCAGCCACCTCTGGGGTCCAAGTCCACGGCAAAGTTCACACAGTCCAACTTCCATGTAACTGTATGAAAACAACATGTTTGCTATTTATAAGGAATTGCCTTGGGGAAACCAGCTTTAAAAAGGAGGATAAATTGTTGTGAGGAAAACTGGATGTGAGTGGATGGGGCCTCTTTAAAGGTAAGGGCTTAGATGTGTGTGTATGTGTGTGTGTAGTGGTGGTGGGATGGGTGATGGGAGTTGCTGTTCAAAACCACTTGGTGATTATAAATAATAAAAAAAAAAAAAATTCAATCGGAAGTGCGTTCTGCCAAACTGGACAATAAAGCTCCTAGCAGGGCATTGAGATTTTCTTAATCAGGGTCAGACCCACACGCATAAGGCCAATGAGTTCAGTGGGAAAAAACGACTCTTCTTCCCCGTTTCTTTCCCCTTTCCTTTTTTTCTTTCATTTGGAAGGGACCCCCTCATAAACATGCAGAGCAATTTTCCAGTACATTAACCCAGGAGGGATCCTCTCTCTGTCGGCTCGAGAGACAGAGAAGTTGAGAACCAGGGTGAGGGGAAGATGGATGAGCCTGGGATATAAGAGAGGGCAGTTTTTCCACCGTCCTGCCCTGTACACCTAGGACAAAGACTTCATTGACTGCCATGCTTGACATCAGCCTCATAAACTAGTAGTCAGGCACAAAGGGTCTGACACTTGAAAGTACAAGTCCCTGCCTTCTTTCTATTGCAGCTGTGCAGGGGGGTTGGGCCTAACAGTGGTGCCCCTTTGTCAGCCCACAGGACAAGAGGTGAAGATAAATAGTATTGACTTTAAGGTAGTCACCCAATCTTGCTATTTCCCCAAAGACAATACTTCCTCTCAGGCCGCACATCATGGCCCCAGGAGATCTAGCCATCTTCCCTTTGGCCAGGGAGCTAGGGTAGAGTTGGCCTGGGTAGCAATGAAGGTGCAGAGTGGACGTGTAGCTGGAGGGAAGGGGAGAAGACAGGGACAAGTGCAGAGTCGTGGGATCCATTCCTCGTCCTCTGTGAGGAGGTGGTATGGTTTTCATGCATTCCATCTTGGTCACAGTGGTTTCTTTCATTCTCTTGAGATTACCAGAAATGGTCCTAGAGGGAAAAAAAAAACAAATGCAGGAAGCAAGACTGAAAACCATGTACATTGATATGATCCAAAAGATAGGGGGGGGGGAAGCAACAACTCACATTGGTATCTCTGATTATCACAGGCCAGAAAGCACAATACTTTCTGGGAACATTTTGGCCATAAAACTTTAAAACAAGCGCATAAGTTGAATGCAATTATTTAAGAATCGTATGTGCTGAAGGCAGGGACACAGCTGTGTGATTTGTTGGGGTTTGATTGTTGCAATCACTAGTTTTTTTCATTATTATTTTTTTCATCATTAGTTTTTACATGATGCATTTTATTTTTTTTTATTGTAAACTTTTTTGTATTACTTCTATCTGTGTTAGAAGAGAAGGGATTTGAAATCCAGAACACTGAACCCATTTGGATTTGAAGGCTTATGTGCTATGCTTAGTCATTCAGTTGTGTCTGACTCTTTGTGACTCTGTAGACTGCAGCCCGCCAGGCTCCTCTGTCCATGGGGATTCTCTAAGCAAGAATACTGGAGTGGGTTGCCAAGCCCTTCTCCAAGGGATCTTCCCAACCCAGGGATCAAACTCAGGTCTCTCATATTGCAGGCAGATTTTTTACTGACTGAGCCACCAGGGAACCTCTTGATGGCTTATGACCAATTTAAACAGCTTAGAGAGGATCACTCTTCCTGGGTGTCTTTTTAGACCTTCTGAATGCAGGATGCTATTTCAGACGTCTTTTCATCCTCTTAAGAGGCTCAACAGACGATGATTTATGAGCCATCCCCAATGACAAGCGTCCATCTCAAGTTCTTCAGAGTAGACTTACGGGTCTCAGAGCAGACAGGTTCTAAAGAGCGCTCCAAAAATATTTTATGTACACAGAGAGAAGGGTGTGGTAGCTCAAATCCCTACAGGTCCCATGTTCAAGCTGAAGAAAGGTTACAGTTAGGATGTGAATGCCAGAGGGGAGTTCCATTTAAACCCTAACAGTGGAACTCAGATCAATCACACATTAGCTGGTTTATAAAATATAGCTGAGCTTCCCTTCCCATTGCCTTTTCAAAATTTCTCAGTTTAGCGCCTCCTTCTATTGACAATGCCACTTTACATCATTTGAGAATATATTCTTTATCCAAGTCATTTTAAGCACTCTATTCTCTAAAACTGTGCTATAATTTCATTTTAGAGAACTCTGCTTGAGGCTAAGATATAATTTCATTTTAGAGAACTCTGCTTGAGGCTAAGATCAGATCAGATCAGTCGCTCAGTCGTGTCCGACTCTTTGCGACCCCATGAACTGCAGCACGCCAGGCCTCCCTGTCCATCACCAGCTCCCGGAGGTCACTCAGACTCGCATCCATCGAGTCAGTGATGCCATCCAGCCATCTCATCCTCTGTCGTCCCCTTCTCCTCCTGCCCTCAATCCCTCCCAGCATCAGAGTCTTCTCCAATGAGTCAACTCTTCGCATGAGGTGGCCAAAATACTGGAGTTTCAGCTTTAGCATCATTCCTTCCAAAGAAATTCCAGGATTGATCTCCTTCAGAATGGACTGGTTGGATCTTCCTGCAGTCCAAGGGACTCTCAAGAGTCTTCTCCAACACCACAGTTCAAAAGCATCAATTCTTCGGCGCTCAGCCTTCTTCACAGTCCAGCTCTCACATCCATACATGACCACAGGAAAGACCATAGCCTTGACTAGGCGAACCTTTGTTGGTAAAGTAATGTCTCTGCTTTTGAATATGCTATCTAGGTTGGTCATAACTTTCCTTCCAAGGAGCAAGCGTCTTTTCCAAGGAGAGGCTAAGATATAAAGAGATTACATTGATAGGAAACTGTTTGAGATTAGCTCCTTCCTATGAATCTTTTAAATAAACATATGTACTCGAAAAACTTATAGTTTCAAGTTGAGAAACAAGTTTCTTGAAAATAGAGAACATATTGACTAGCTTTGATTCACACTCATTTAACCTCCTCTTTAAGGAAGTCCTACCCACTCCAATGTTCTTGCCTGGAGAATCCCAGGGGCGGGGGAGCCTGGTGGGCTGCCGTCTATGGGGTCGCACAGAGTCGGACACGACTGAAGCGACTTAGCAGCAGCAGCATAGCTGATACATGTCATGAACTTAGAATATCTGTTCTGAACTTGATTTGCCTTTGAACAATTATGTGGCAATAGTTTTGTGCATGTGTGTTCAGTTGTGTCCGACTCTTTTGTGATCCCATGGACCATAGCACACCAGACTCCTCTTTCATGGGATTTCCCAGCCAGAATACCGGAGTGGGTTGCCATTTCCTCTTCCAGGGGATATTCCTCATCTAGGTATCAAACCTGAGTCTCCTGCATTGGCAGGCAGATTCTTTAGCACTGAGGCACCTGGGAAGTCCGGCAATAATTCTGACTTATTAATAAAAGCATTATGTCTTGAAGGAGGTGGATTTCATTCATTGCCTTTTGTTTTCACTTCTGGAGTTCCTAAATTCATTATTTCCAGGATCTAGTCATGTTCACTTACATTTCAATAGAGCCTTGATTGTTTCCAGAAACCTACAAGTTATCTCAGAGTGACACTTTTATTTTCGAATCTCAGAGATGGTTTATGGGGCAAACTGCAAGGTGAGCGTAACTTTGTCCCTCTTCCTCTGCCTAATGCCCTCTTCCTCTTCCCAGAGTCATTGGGTCTTCATTTCTCTGGGCTCTTGGATATTCCTCTGGGGTCTCTTCATCCTTCACCCTCCAGACTCTCAAACTGACATTCTGCATAGAACATCATTTGGCAGCTCTCAGATGTGAAGTGCTAAGTCTCCTTATAGCAGGGAAAAAAAAAGCTGAACAGAAGTAAACAGAAACCTAGTTTGTAGTTATAGGAAAGAAAAGTGAAGGTTATGTCTAGGGGATTTTCATGGGATGATGAGATGTGAACTTCTGGGAAATTTGTTTGACTTTTCCTTATCTGTTTTTGCCTCTTCTAGTCCATTCTTTTCCAGAGAGTACATTGTTTCATAGGTTTTCATTGCAAAAATTCTGAAATAGATACTGAACATTCTAAGCAGATCTTCTCAAAAGCAGCAAAGTGATTAGCCTTGACTCTCCTCTTTCCCCATGCTATCCATTGTATTTCTACCGCTTGACTCAAAACACAGAAGGAACTTTCCATCAGAGGTTATCTGTTAAACCCTAGGGTAGGGAATATCTCTTAATGTTTTCTTCTGAGTCTCTTCTTCCTGAGAGGCAACAATTTTGTGGGGAAAGCTCATGGATTGGGTGCTGGGAAGGCTTCCGTTCTAATCTAATCCAGTCCAGTCTTGTCTCTCTTCGTTGAACTTGGACACTCATTTCATCTCCCTCAGTTTTCTTATCTGTAAGATGGACAAACTACACATATCTGTATGATTGCTTTCTTTCTTTCTTGTCCCTTATGTTCTAACAGTGGACTGCATTTTTTCCCCATTATAATTATGGGAAATAAGCATGTTTAAACAAATAAGTGAACATTGAAAAATGTAATCTCAATTTTGGGTATTGTTGGTATCGTAATTGGAAAGGTCCATGAATTTGATGTATATACATGACCAAACATTTCCTCGCTTCTTTATTTAGACCTGGGTCATGCACTTGGAATTGATATGTTTTGGGAGCTTTTCTTAGTTCTAGTTGAGGACACGTGGTTTTGTAAACACACCATTAAAAGCTAACTTGCTGGGTGGAGACCCTCACATGAGCTTGTCCCATGGGATTCAGTGACTGGCCTGACTTTCCTAGTCTGAATCAGAGTTTAAAAATTCTTTTAAATAAACATTTGTGTTCTGCCTTGCCCAAGGTCTTTCTGACAAAAATATATCTTTATTTGCATACTATTTGACATTTATTTTAGGTAAAAGATCTATTTCAGCCCATTTGTATTTATGCTGATACAGGCTGTGGGCCACCTTGTCCCTCTGGTGTTTGTACTGGGAGCTGAGTTGAGCCAGGAGCCCTCACTGTGTCTCCCACTAACTTTGTCTCCTAGAGCTAGGCTGTGCCTTCAAGGAAAAGAAAAAGAACTCTCCCTGTGCAAAGCACAGTGCAGGTCCCTTACCCTGTATCCTTGTAGAACCAAGGCCAAAGAAATAGGAACAGAGTGAAGTAAGTCATAAAGAGAAAAACAAATATTATATATATTAACTCATATGTGTGGAATCTAGAAAAATAGTACTGCTGCTGCTAAATCGCTTCAGTCGTGTCCGACTCTGTGCGACCCCATAAAAATAGTACAGATGATCTTATTTGCAAAGCAGAAATAGAAACACAGATGTAGAGAACAAAGATATAGACACCAAATGGGGAAAGGAAGGATGGGATGGGTTGGGAGTTTGAGACTGACATATATACACTGCTATGCATAAGATCGGAGAAGGCAATGGCACCCCACTCCAGTACTCTTTTTTTTTTTTTTCACTCCAGTACTCTTGTCTGGCAAATCCCATGGATGGAGGAGCCTGGTAGGCTGCAGTCCATGGGGTCGCTAAGAGTCGGACGTGACTGAGTGACTTCACTTTCATCTTTCACTTTCATGCATTGGAGAAGGAAATGGCAACCCACTCCTGTGTTCTTGCCTGGAGAATCCCAGGGATGGAGGAGCCTGGTTGGCTGTCGTCTTTGGGGTCGCATAGAGTTGGACACGACTGAAGCGACTTAGCAGCAGCAGCAGCAGCATGCATAAGATAGATAACAAATAAGAACTGACTGTATAGTGCTGGGAACTCTATTCAGTGTTCTCTGGTGACCTAGAAGGGAAGGAAATACAAAAAGGAAGGGATAGATCAGATCAGATCAGTCACTCAGTCGTGTCTGACTCTTCGCGACCCCATGAATCGCAGCACGCCAGGCCTCCCTGTCCATCACCAACTCCCGGAGGTCACCCAGACTCACATCCATCGAGTCAGTGATGCCATCCAGCCATCTCATCCTCTGTTGTCCCCTTCTCCTCCTGCCCCCAATCCCTCCCAGCATCAGAGTCTTCTCCAATGGGTCAACTCTTCACATGAGGTGGCCAAAGTACTGGAGTTTCAGCTTTAGCATCATTCCTTCCAAAGAAATCCCAGGGCTGATCTCCTTCAGAATGGACCGGTTGGATCTCCTTGCAGTCCAAGGGACTCTCAAGAGTCTTCTCCAACCCACAGTTCAAAAGCATCAATTCTTCAGTGCTCAGCCTTCTTCACAGTCCAGCTCTCACATCCATACATGACCACAGGAAAGACCATAGCCTTGACTAGGCGAACCTTTGTTGGCAAAGTGTGTCTCTGCTTTTGAATATGCTATCTAGGTTGGTCATAACTTTCCTTCCAAGGAGTAAGCATCTTCTAATTTCATGGCTGCAGTCACCATCTGCAGTGATTTTGGAGCCCAGAAAAAAAAAGTCTGACACTGTTTCCACTGTTTCTCCATCTATTTCCCATGTAGTGATGGGACCAGATGCCATGATCTTCGTTTTCTGAATGTTGAGCTTTAAGCCAACCTTTTCACTCTCCACTTTCACTTTCATCAAGAGGCTTTTTAGTTCCTCTTCACTTTCTGCCATAAGGGTGGTGTCATCTGCATATCTGAGGTTATTGATATTTCTCCCAGCAATCTTGATTCCAACTTGTATTTCTTCCAGCCCAGCGTTTCTCATGATGTACTCTGCATATAAGTTAAATAAACATGGTGACAATATACAGCCTTGACGTACTCCTTTTCCTATTTGGAACCAGTCTGTTGTTCCATGTCTAGTTCTAACTGTTGCTTCCTGACCTGCATACAGATTTCTCAAGAGGCAGATCAGGTGGTCTGGTATTCCCATCTCCTTCAGAATTTTCCACAGTTTCTTGTGATCCACACAGTCAAAGGCTTTGGCATAGTCAATAAAGCAGAAATAGATGTTTTTCTGGAACTCTCTTGCTTTTTCCATGATCCAGCAGATGTTCGCAATTTGATCTCTGGTTCCTCTGCCTTTTCTAAAACCAGCTTGAACATCAGGAAGTTCACGGTTCACATATTGCTGAAGCCTGGCTTGGAGAATTTTGAGCATTACTTTACTGGCGTGTGAGATGAGTGCAATTGTGTGGTAGTTTGAGCACTCTTTGGCATTGCCTTTCTTTGGGATTGGGATGAAAACTGACCTTTTCCAATCTTGTGGCCACTGCTGAGTTTTCCAGACTTGCTGGCATATTGAGTGCAGCACTTTCACAGCATCATCTTTCAGGACTTGGAATAGCTCCACTGGAATTCCATCACCTCCACTAGCTTTGTTTGTAGTGATGCTTTCTAAGGCCCACTTGACTTCACATTCCAGTGTGTCTGGCTCTAGGTCAGTGATCACGCCATGATGATTATCTGGGTCGTGAAGATCTTTTTTGTACAGTTCTTCTGTGTATTCTTGCCACCGCTTCTTAATATCTTCTGCTTCTGTTAGGTCCATACCATTTCTGTCCTTTATCGAGCCCATCTTTGCAAGAAATGTTCCTTTGGTATCTCTGATTTTCTTGAAGAGATCCCTAGTCTTTCCCATTCTGTTGTTTTCCTCTATTTCTTTGCATTGATCGCTGAAGAAGGCTTTCTCAGGAAAGGAAGGGATATATGTATTCATATAGCTGATTCATTCTGCTGTAGAGCGGACCCTAACACAACATTGTAAAGCAATTATACGCCAATAAAATTTTTTTTTAAAGAATGGCTGCCTTGGTTTTGTCCCTCTTCTCTTTGATGTTGGCACCAAGGGACTTCTGTTAAGAGCCTGTGAATACCTATGAATCTTGATAGTGAACTTACAAGGACATGGATCACTTGCATTAAAGGGTTAACTGTTGCTTCTAACTCTCTAATTTTGCTTTCCCCTCAGTGATTCAACCTCATATGACAGACTTAGTAAGAATGTCCAATTTGATGACCTGTGAACCTCAAACTCCACCTATGTTAAACTCACTTCCAGTCTCCCCTTAGAAAACCAAGCCCTGCTTTCTCTTTCATTTTCCCATTTCTATAATTATCACTGCTTTTGTTATCCAAACTCAGAAATTGAGCTGCATCTCTGATTTTTTTTCTTCTTCTCTTTTCCTCTTGCTCCCGATGTGACAGCAGCGATGTGCTCGTACTGAGTCTTCTCGCTTCTACATCCTGATTCTATCCTATTTCTATGGCCCTGTTTAGTTGAGGCACTCAGATATTCATTGCTAAATTACTGCAGTGACACCGAGGTGAGTTTCTTTTTCATCACTTACCTAACACACTTCTCCATTCCAGCCACCTCTCTACTATGTGTGTTCCAGTGACCTGTGCCTCAATCTATTTTCCTACCCAGAAGGAGGTCATTTTTGTTCCCTTGTACCTTTCAACTCACATTCCTTAGCAAGTCTGCCTTGATTTCTCTAGAGAGGAGTGAGCATGCACTCTCTGGATACCCATTGCACCATTAGTCTTTATCATATACTTCATTATTCTCATTTGAGAATAAAATACCTATTGTAGCTTTCTAGAAGCTGTTTGAATTGTGAACAAGATGTATGAAGTTTACAAATCTGGTCAAGAAATTCAGTAGAGACATCGGTGGTAACAATAAGATGGTGATACTCTCATGGGCTAGGAAATATTCTAATCATTTATTGTCATTGACAATAAATGTCAATGTCATTGGCAATAAATGTTCTTTTCCACAGGACTGGAAAAAGATCAGAGTGCTGACAATAACCCTATGAGGCTGTTACTCAGGATTCCATTTTATAGATGTGAAAACAGAGGTGCAAACAGGCTCAGCCCAATTAAGAATAAGTTTTACAAGAATGACCAAGGATTATGAAAGCTTGGTAGGAGAGATGACTCCTGTCCAGTTGAAATAAATATTATGAAGGAGGTTTAAAGGAAGAGGAAAGTGATTTGGTATTTTCCAAGTAACTAATTAGAAATGTTCGGTCTTTCAATCTTCTATTGTTGTGGTTCTATGAGTTCATCTTTGCACTCTTAATTGGATGGGTCACTCCTTAGGACAGATATTAATTCTCTTTGTTTCCTCCACAGCATCTAACCCAGTGTTTTTCATATAGCAGCTGTATGTTGATAGATGCTTAATTACCTTTTGTTTTCTTGAGCACAGAGATGCTATATTTCAGGGTCTTTTTTTGTTGTTTTGTTTTCTCACCATTTCTATATATATATATTTAGTCATTTATCTTGATTTGGGGGAAATAAGTTACTTAGTGTATATATTTAGTGTATATGCTATATGCCTATATAGATTAAATAGCAATGACATTTAAATTTTTGATTAATTTCAAGATAGAATAATTTTGAATCAGTTTTCCTTCAATCTCTCTGATCAAATTTTTGCCAAGTAAGAATGGATTTACAACATAAGGAATTAAGGCTGGTATAAGTGAGCCAATGCTGTTGTTCAGGTGCTGAGTTGCATCCAACCCTTTGTGATCTCATGGACTGCAGCACCCCAGCCTTCCTTGTCCTTCACCCTCCCCCGGAGCTTGCTCAAACTCATGTCCGTTGAGTCAGTTAGGCCATCTAACCATCTCATCCTCTGTTGCCCCCTTCTCCTCCTGCTCTGAATCTTTCCCAGTGTCAGGGTTTTTCCCCAATGGGTTGGCTCTTCTCATCAGGTGGCCAAAGTATTGGAGCTTCAGCTTCAGCATCAGTCCTTCCTATGGGCCAATATAAGTTAGTAAAGACTTTTCATAGAACCAGTGATGTTCCCTAGAGCTTCTCATTCTGGTGGTACGTCCTTTCTAATGTTCCAGTGACTTTCTCACAGGGTTGTTGAGAGGATTAAATGCAACAAAAAATCAGAAAAGAGTTTAACATATAGTCATTTCGTCTTTGTTAAATGTCATCATCATCGTCAGCAGTATTATCTTCATCGTCTCATCACCATCACGCTCATCATCAATGTCACCATCATCAGCATCATCCATCATCACCACTCATATATATGATCTGTAAATGTCATTGGCTCTCAGTGACTAAAATTACAACCATGGTTCTAGAATTAATATGATACTATGTTGGGCTGAGTGGTCTTAATAAAGGACATACAATACTAGCCTCAGGTGATTTTCCCAGAGCAAAGACTTTGTTGTACTTCATTAATATACATCTAGGAATCATTGCTTCTCATGTATCACATATGACTTTCTTCTGTGGGAGGGTGAGCTGCAGTGTCTTCTTCTTGCTGAAATTAGCTATGACTCCCTACACACTCTCACCTCCAAGTGGACCCTTATTAGCATCCTTCATCTCCAAATGGATTCACTTACAGGCCATTCAACAAATGTGAAGAAGGCTGAGTGCTGCAGAATTGATGCTTTTGAACTGTAGTGTTGGAGAAGACTCTTGAGAGTCCCTTGGACTGCAAGGAGATCCAGCCAGTCCATTCTGAAAGAGATCAGCCCTGGGATTTCTTTGGAAGGAATGATGCTAAAGCTGAAACACCAGTATTTTGACCACCTCATGCAAAAAGTTGACTCATTGGAGAAGACTCTGATGCTGGGAGGGATTGAGGGCAAGAGGAGAAGGGGACAACAGAGGATGAGATGGCTGGATGGCATCACTGACTCGATGAATGTGAGTCTGGGTGACCTCCGGGAGTTGGTGATGGACAGGGAGGCCTGGCGTGCTGCGATTCACAGGGTCGCAGAGTTGGACATGACTGAGCGACTAATCTGATCTGATCTGATCTGATGTTTAAGTTCCTTTTAAAGTTTACTAGCAATTGATAGCTTTGAAATTTCTAAAATGAAGCTGAATTTATGGTTAGCCAGCAAATTTTTTTGTTAAATCACACATCCTTTAAACTAAATGCAACGGAAAACTATGCAAAAAAAGAAATTATTTGTAATTTAACTGAAAAATAGAGGTAAAGTAAGATCTATTTTGCTGCTGATTCATTTGTCCTTTCCAAGGGCAACTAATACATATTTAAATAAAAGAAGTGATCTGTTGAATGATATCTATTGAAAACAGTCTTGTCCAGAAAGTTACATGTTCAGAAATATTAATTTGACTTTCTTTTGTGAAATCATCTGAAATAAAAATAATGTAAAGGGTTTTAGATATAGACACTATTATCAAGGACACAATTCTTTTCAGCTTGACTTCCATGAAATTCATATTTATTACTAGTTAAATTATTGGCTACCAAAAAATAACATTAAAAAATAAAGAGAAAATTTAAATGTATGTTTGAACATATGGGTTGCTAACACCAAATTTGTTGTTTTTTATATTTGATTCATCCTAATGTTCTACAGTTACAGAATTACTTAGTGTATAACCTGTAATTATAAGATACGTCCACATAGCTGGTTAACAAAGAAAAGTAAAAGTATTTAACAGATTTTTTTTACCTTCCTAATTTTTTTTACCTTTCACCTCCTCTCAAGCTATAGTTTAAAAAATCCTAAAAAGACTGAAGTTTACAAAGAATTAAAAATCAGTGTGACAAGTAACAGAAGTTTTCCTAGTCCATCATTCGTCATAAAAATTTAATTAAATTAGAATTTATGAATAAAATATATGCACTATAATGGTTCATAACATTGTACAGAAGACAGTTATCAAAACCTTCCCCAATAAAAAGAAATGCAAAAGGCAAAATGGTTGTATGAGGAGGCCTTGCAAATAGCTGAGAAAAGAAGAGAAGTAAAAGGAAAAGGGGAAAAGGAAAGATATATCTATCCGAATGCAGAGTTCCTAAGAATAGCAAGGAGAGATAAGAAAGCTTTCCAAAGTAATCAGTGCAGAAAAATAGAGGAAAACAATAAAATGGGGAAGATTAGAGAGCTCTTCAAGAAAATTAGAGATACCAAGGGAACATTTCATGCAAAGATGGGCACACTAAAGGACAAAAAATGGTATGGACCTAACAGAAACAATATATTAAGAAGAGGTGGCAAGAATATACAGAAGAACTGTACAAAAAAGATCTTCATGACCCAGATAACCACGATAGTGTGATTACTCAGCTAGAGCCAGACATCCTGGAATGTGAAGTCAAGTGGGCCTTAGAAAGCATCACTACGAACAAAGCTAGTGGAGGTGATGGAATTCCAGTGGAGCTATTCCAAATCCTGAAAGATGATGCTGTGAAAGTGCTGCACTCAATATGCCAGCAAATTTGGAAAACTCAGCAGTGGCCACAGGATTGGAAAAGGTCAGTTTTCATCCCAATCCCAAAGAAAGGCAATGCCAAAGAATGCTCAAACTACCACACAATTGCACTCATCTCACATGCTAGTAAAGTAATACTCAAAATTCTCCAAGCCAGGCTTTAGCAATACATGAACTGTGAACTTCCAGATGTTCAAGCTGGTTTTAGAAAAGGCAGAGGAACCAGAGATCAAATTGCCAACATCCGCTGGATCATGGAAAAAGCAAGAGAGTTCCAGAAAAACATCTACTTCTGCTTTATTGACTATGCCAAAGCCTTTGACTGTGTGGATCACAATAAACTGGAAAATTCTGAAAGAGATGGGAATACCAGACCACCTGACCTGTCTCTTGATAAACCTGTATGCAGGTCAGGAAGCAACAGTTAGAACTGGACATGGAACAACAGACTGGTTCCAAATAAGAAAAGGAGTACGTCAAGGCTGTATATTGTCACCCTGTTTATTTAACTTCTATGCAGAGTACATCATGAGAAACGCTGGGCTGGAAGAAACACAAGTTGGAATCAAGATTGCTGGGAGAAATATCAATAACCTCAGATATGCAGATGACACCACCCTTATGGCAGAAAGTGAAGAGAAACTAAAAAGTCTCTTGATGAAAGTGAAAGTGGAGAGTGAAAAGGTTGGCTTAAAACTCAGCATTCAAAAAATGAAGATGATGGGATCTGGTCCCATCACTTCATGGCAAATAGTCGGGGAAACAATGGAAGCAGTGACAGACTTTGTTTTTCTGGGCTCCAAAATCACTGCAGATGGTGACTAGCCACGAAATTAAAAGACGCTTGCTCCTTGGAAGGAAAGCTATGACCAGCTTAGACAGCATATTCAAAAGCAAAGACATTACTTTCCTGACAAAGGTCCATCTAGTCAAAGCTACGGTTTTTCCAGTAGTCATGTGAGCATTGGGATGTGAGTGTTGGACCGTAAAGAAAGCTGAGCTCAGAAGAACTGATGCTTTTGAACTGTGGTGTTGGAGAAGACTCTTAAGAGTCCCCTGAACTGCAAGGAGATCCAACCAGTCAATCCTAAAGGAAATCAGTCCTGAATATTCATTGGAAGGGCTGATGCTGAACCTGAAGCTCCAATACTTCGGCCACCTGATGCGAAGAGCTGACTCATCTGAAAAGACTCTTATGCTGGGAAAGATTGAAGGCAATAGTTGAAGGGGACGATAAAGGATGAGATGGTCAGATAGAGTCACTGACTGAATGGACGTAAGTTTGAGTAAGCTCTGGGATTTGATGATGAATAGGGAAGGAAATGGCAACCCACTCCAGTGTTCTTGCCTGGAGAATCTCAGGGACGGGGAAGCCTGGTGGGCTGCCGTCTATGGGGTCACACAGAGTCGGACACGACTGAAGTGACTTAGCATAGCATAGCATAGCATAGGGAAGCCTGCCATGCTGCAGTCCATGGGGTCTCAGCATTGGACATGACTGAGCAACTAAACTGAACTGAACTGAATGAATAAGGACCTACTGTATAGCACTGGTAAATACACTCAATATCTTGTAATAACCTATACAAGAGGATATAAAAAAAGAATATATATATGTATACATATAAAACTGAATCACTTTGATGTGCACTTGAAACTAACACAACGCTGTGAATCAACCATTGCGAATCAACTAGATTTCAATAAAATTCAAAACAAAAATTAACATAAAAATACCAAAAAAATCAGAAAAATTAAAAGAAATACAATATCAGAATAAACTTTAAACTTATTAAGTACGTTTTATTTTAAATTCATTGTCTTTACATCTTTCATTTTGCTGCTAACTGGTTTGGGAAGCTTACTTCTTACCTGGGAGAAGTAAGTGTCCCTTTAGTATACTGTCTGAAAAATAATGTCATTGAAATGTGAAAGAATATTCAGGTGAATTTGATGGAAATTTCTGATTGTGTGCTGCTGCTGCTGCTGCTGCTAAGTTGCTTCAGTCGTGTCCGACTCTGTGCGACCTCACAGACGGAAGCTCACCAGGCTCCTCTGTCCCTGGGATTCTCCAGGCAAGAACACTGGAGTGGGTTGCCATTTCCTTCTCCAATGCATGAAAGTGAAAAGTGAAAGTGAAGTCGCTCAGTCGTGTCCGACTCTTAGCGACCCCATGGACTGGAGCCTACCAGGATCTTCCGTCCATGGGATTTTCCAGGCAAAAGTACTGGGGTGGGGTGCCATTGCCTTCCCCGCAATTTTTCCAAAAAAAAAAAGGTGATAATTTTTTAAATCAGATCAAATCAGATCAGATCAGTCGCTCAGTCGTGTCTGACTCTTTGCGACCCCATGAACTGCAGCACACCAGGCCTCCCTGTCCATCACCAGCTCCCGGAGGTCACCCAGACTCGCATCCATCGAGTCAGTGATGCCATCCAGCCATCTCATCCTCTGTCGTCCCCTTCTCCTCCTGCCCTCAATCCCTCCCAGCATCAGAGTCTTCTCCAATGAGTCAGCTCTTCGCATGAGGTGGCCAAAATACTGGAGTTTCAGCTTTAGCATCATTCCTTCTAAAGAAATTCCAGGATTGATCTCCTTCAGAATGGACCGGTTGGATCTTCTTGCAGTCCAAGGGACTCTCAAGAGTCTTCTCCAACACCACAGTTCAAAAGCATCAATTCTTCGGCGCTCAGCCTTCTTCACAGTCCAGCTCTCACATCCATACATGACCACAGGAAAGACCATAGCCTTGACTAGGCGAACCTTTGTTGGCAAAGTAATGTCTCTGCTTTTGAATATGCTATCTAGGTTGGTCATAACTTTCCTTCCAAGGAGTAAGCGTCTTTTAATTTCATGGCTGCAGTCACCATCTGCAGTGATTTTGGAGCCCAGAAAAACAAAGTCTGACACTGTTTCCACTGTTTCCCCATCTATTTCCCATGCAGTGATGGGACCAGATGCCATGATCTTCGTTTTCTGAATGTTGAGCTTTAAGCCAACCTTTTCACTCTCCACTTTCACCTTCATCAAGAGGCTTTTTAGCCCCTCTTCACTTTCTGCCATAAGAGTGGTGTCATCTGCATATCTGAGGTTATTGATATTTCTCCCAGCAATCTTGATTCCAACTTGTGTTTCTTCCAGTCCAGCATTTCTCATGATGTACTCTGCATATAAGTTAAATAAACATGGTGACAATATACAGCCTTGACGTACTCCTTTTCCTATTTGGAACCAGTCTGTTGTTCCATGACCAGTTCTAACTGTTGCTTCCTGACCTGCATACAGATTTCTTAAGAGGCAGATCAGGTGGTCTGGTATTCCCATCTCTTTCAGAATTTTCCATAGTTTATTGTGATCCACACAGTCAAAGGCTTTGGCATAGTCAATAAAGCAGAAATAGATGTTTTTCTGGAACTCTCTTGCTTTTTCCATGATCCAGCGGATGTTGGCAATTTGATCTCTGGTTCCTCTGCCTTTTCTAAAACCAGCTTGAACATCAGGAATTTCACGGTTCACATATTGCTGAAGCCTGGCTTGGACAATTTTGAGCATTACTTTACTAGCGTGTGAGATGAGTGCAATTGTTCGGTAGTTTGAGCACTCTTTGGCATTGCCTTTCTTTGGGATTGGGATGAAAACTGACCTTTTCCAATCCTGTGGCCACTGCTGAGTTTTCCAAATGAATAATGGTAATTATCAAGCTATTTAATAGATTAATTGATATGAATTTTTGTTTGGTTATTTCTAATTTCAAAGTATGATCAAGTCTTATATGACACATGGAGGAATCATAAAGTCAACACCAAACTAGTGTAAGAGGAGAAAGTGAAGGAGGAGAGTAGAAAAGCTGGCTTAAAACTCAACACTCAAAAAACAAAGATCATGTGATCTGGTCCCATCACTTCATAGCAAATAGATGGGGAAACAATGGAAATAGTGACAGACTTTATTTTCTTGGGCTCTAAAATCACTACAGATGATAACTGCAGCCATGAAATTAAAAGATACTTGCTCCTTGGAAGGAAAGCTATGACCAATCTAGACAGCATATTAAAAAGCAGAGACATTACTTTGCCAACAAAGGTCCATATAGTCAAAGCTATGGTTTTTCCAGTAGTCATATGGATGTGAGAGCTGGACCATAAAGAAAGCTGAACATCAAGAATTGATACTTTTGAACTGTGGTGTTGGAAAAGACTCTTGAGAGTGCCTTGAACTACAAGGAGATCAAACCAGTCAATCCCAAAGGAAATCAGTCCTGAATATTCATTGGAAGGGCTGATGCTGAAGCCCAAGCTCCAATACTTTGGCCACCTGATGTGAAGAGCCGACTCATTGGAGAAGACCCTGATGCTGGGAAAGATAGAAGGCAGAAGGAGATGGGGACGACAGAGGATGAGATGGTTGGATGGCATCACCAACACAATGGACGTGAATTTGAATACAATGATTGCAGTGTTGATATTTAGATTATCTAAATACTGTTTGATTGATCTGTAAAAAATAGTTGTTAGATAAATTAGAATTACAAACTTTATTTTGGGGGAAGGTAGATTTTTAAATGACTTAACACCTTCAAAGCACCTGTTTATTAACAATGACTATGGAACTGCATCTCATTCATTGTAAAACCACAGAGAATCTGAAGTATAAACTTTTGCAGAGGGCAATTTTCTTATCATTCCCAGGGTTACAGATTGGATTTTAAATAATAGTCTTAACTTTTTAAGCTGTTTGCACTCTTCACCAATTAATTCCATTTTTTAGCACCATTCCCCCAGCAATTAGCTCTAAGAATGAAATATTTTACCTTATTAACATTTCATTTGACTATCCAGCTTCATTGTTTGAAGACAAATTGAGCATCTCTAGGATGAATTTAACAAATTTTGTCTTTAGAAAACAAAATTATATTCTGATTCATTGTGATTGTGTCAGTACTAAATTACACTGGAAGTTTTACAGTAAGGCAGTAAATTCATCTTCAAGTTGTATATTAAAATATCCTTCCCCAAATAAGTAATCCTTAACTTGTGAATTCATGAGGGAGTTTTGAAGTATTTTTGGAAAATTAGGGAAAAGGGAAGGAGCTCCATCTTTCTGCTTGCAATTCCAAAGAGTTGGTCTTGAAAAATCAAAAGGGATTTGTGTAAGATATATCAACATGTTTATTGGGGTAACCATGTCCTCATCTTAATCTGAAGGAGGATTTCTTTGTTATAACACATCAACCTACAGCCAACCGTTTGGTTATCACAAAAGTACAAGTACTTGAGCAGTCATTGAGATGAGAAAGCCTAATAAAGAATCAACCGAACATTAGATTTTAACACAAACATGCCCTCCATCACACATGGTAACAGAATGCAGAATGCATTACAGAAGAGCCTTGTCTCTCATGTGATAGGAAGGTGCTGCAAGAGGAAGCACTTTTGCATTTATTCACACCCCAAAATGTCCTGTATCAGGGAATTCACTCCATCAGAGAAGAACGATTTCTATCCTCATTTGTGTTTGAAACATGAAAACAACATAACAGCTGCATACTGCATTGAATAAGGAAGATCCACATGCATTTAAATCACTTATATCTTACTTTTTTATGATGCAATTGTGAATTATGTTCCTTTTGCATCTGTAATTAGAGGGCAGAACAGATGGCGAAGGCTTCGTTTAAAGTGATGTGTCCATTAAAATAACCTATGCTGCCAAATGATTGTTCACTATAACAGGGTATTCATTCACTGTGGCAGGCACTTTGCTGTACTGAAATATGTTGCAAAGGCCCCTGGACTATACATGACGCTTATTATTTTTAAGGGCTTTCCAATAAAAGGGTTCACTGTAGCACAGCTAGCTTTGTACCTCATTTATCTTGTGAGCATATGTTTTACTATATTGTTCTAATTAAAAAGTGACCTTGTATATAATGATCAGAACTCAATGCTGAAAATGATTCATATAGGAGCTGGGGATATGAGAAGACAGTCCAAGCCATATTAAACCGGGGAGTGAGGCAAGGGGGTGAGAACAATCTCTTCTTGTGCGTTACTTGGAGATGATTTTTAAAGAGGAAAAAAAAATTAAACAAGGGGAAAAAAGGGTAAAAGAGTCACCATAAGTTTGGTTCAAAGATGCTCGTATGAAGTTTAATTATTTTACATCTGGCCAAAGCATACTGACTTCTGTGTTGTTCAAAGCTATGAAAGATGCAGTTTGTTTTGCTTTGCTTGGTTTAGATTGTTGGAACTTTTTGGCATATCAGATTCTGGTCAGCCATAATAATAAATACTATTGAAATTTCAGATTTTTCAGCTTCTGAGGACAAAAAAGAGCTTTCAAATACCACTTCACAGAATTCCCCAAATATTACAAAATAGTTATTATAATTTCCACATTATGAAGCAAAAAACAGTTTCAAAGAGATTAGGAGAGCAGCCTGACTCATCCACTGGTAAAAACATTTAAAAAGAAAATTTTTGAAAACAATAGAGAAAAAACATTGAAAACAACAGATGAAAACATAACTTCTTTATGTAATTTATGGAGAAAACATTTTCTAGGTAAAAATTGGTGAAAAAAGTCAAAAGCACATGCTACAAATTTCACAAACGAAATAAAAGTACACACATCTAACTGAAGAAATTGTTTGTAACCAGTATGAAAGGAACTGTCATCCTTGATATGTGAAAAACTCACACAAATCAATAAGGAAATACTGAAACTCTACGGAAACACACCATAATGTAAACTACCTGTTTACAGCAGAAAATACAAATAGTTTACAGATAGCTTACAGCTTTTAAATTGCTAATTAAAATAAAAAATATGTTCAACTTAATTTGCAATCAAACTCTTTTAAAATAAATAACAAGAAGTACCATTTTCAACTAATATTAGGAAGCCTTTTAAAATGTTCATGCCCACTTCTTGGGAAGTTTTGGAAAGAAGGTCTTCATGGTGGTGCTAATTTTGGGTCAGAAAGATATTTCTGAAAAGTGTTTGAATAATTTAGGTCAGGAATATTTTTTTAAAAATGTGTGCACTTTATCTATTACTTCTACAAGTCAATGCTAAGGGATCAAGCAGAAATGTGGCAAAATTTTGTGCATTTGGATTTCAATTATAATGTTATTTATTGAGTTTTTAAAAATCTCCTAATTATCAATACCCTGGTAATAGTTTGAAAAGTTTTAATATTTTCATCCCTAAACACTGTAGCATTAAAAATAATGTGCTTAAAATATGAGTTCTGTTTGCATTCAAGGAAGAAATCTTGCCATCAGGGATTTATTTCAAAATTCATTGTGAAAATTCACTTCTGGCGAAACCGAATGTCATCTCTCAAGGAGGCTTTTCTTAATTTTGACTAATCAATAAGAGATTCTCATACTTTGGCAGTTTTTCTCTACCTGCTTTTTTGCGAGTAGTTAATGGTCTGTAAATACCATTTAAGAAGCACCGAGGGAGTACACCATTAAGAAGAAATCTTCAGGGAACCCTTTCGTAGAGAGAAAGTCTTTGAATAATACAAATATTTACTCCTAAATACTTTTTATTGGTTTTAAAATTTATTTTAAAATCCTTTAGGTGGAGCTTCCAGTCATCATGAGTATTTTTATTTCAGAAAAAAACAACAACAACAAACAATCAGTCCCTTTTTATCAGAGTTCTTGTTTATCCAACTTCTTTGGTAAACTTGGATTTGGCACTATAATAAGAGGATGGGCTGAGGATGTGGAGAGCTTCTGAATGACAGTGTCTGCTCTTCAGATTCTTTGAATTTGCATTTATGGAATCTGCCAACATTTTGATGGGCATTCCCAATCTGCTGTGGAGCTGAGAGGTGAAGTAGCCAGCACAAGTGAAATTAAGCAGCTTTGCCAGGACTTTACATCCTTCTGGGAGGAACTTAGACATAGCCACAGGCTCAACACTCCCATAGAAACACTGTGGAAAATCACCACCACTCCCTGCTGCTAGGAGTGGGGAAACGGAGGGCCACCCCTAGACCTCCTACCTAACTGTAGGTCATCTCCCAATGTCTCAGAATGTCCCAGTGTGAACTGAGATGATAATTAGCACCTGGTCCATAGGATAATCAAGAAGATTAAGGCAAGGGTGATGTGGAAATGATTTTCAGTCTTGCACGGGGAAATCAAGCACTTACCACATTGTATGCGTTTTGATTGCTTTCTTGTCAGACTGTATTCTGGGCTGGAAAATTCTACAGAGCAGGTGCAGTCTTTTTCCCTTCTCCTTCCCCAGAGCTTACTCCAGACCCTGTCACAGAGTCCTTGTTTTATAAATATGTGTATTTTTTTTTCTTTTCACTGGACTGACACATAAAGGAGTAGTTTCTGAGTGGAATGTGATTGTATTTTAAACTCCTTGGAAGACGCCCATATATTCCAAGGATCACTAGTTCTGCCAGAGCTTCTGTTAGTTTTATTTATCAGTATCTCTTCCATCATTGTTAACTACGTCACACAAGGCCCTGAACAAAATTTAAAGATACTTTACCTGTCTGTTAGAGTCTTAGAATCTAGTTTCTTCATTGCACAATATGATTATTCAGTAATAAAGATATTAAGAATTGGACATTCAAGATTCATTCAGACTTCTCACAATGGCAAAATATTCCAGACCTATACTTTCTTGATTTGAAATGGAATCAGGGCAGGAAAAAGTTACAGGACTAATATAAAATAAGGAATAGCTGAATATACATTAAAATATGATTGCCAAACATACCAAGAGAAAATGGTTCTTTGGTGTTTTTTATTATGAAAGCTCAATTTTAAAATATCAATATTTTATGCTTTAATTTTTGACCTCTGACCAAGCTATTTGTCATTGTTGGAATAGTGTTCTGCAACCACTACTTAGATGCTTTTTCATTGTGAAATGGGTCTTTAGTGATCATTCTTTTTCATGGAGTGCATCTATCTTTCTCAGTTAAGATTTTCGGCTTTTACTTCCCCAAAGGTTACATCTATAATAATTGTGTTACCCTACCTGCCAGTGGCCATTTCTCAATTATTCTAACTCAACTATTTGTGGTTTCCAGCAGGAGTATGCTTCCCATTTCTTCCCATACACGGATGCTTGTTTCATGAATGCATGTGGTTTATTTCCTCTTCTCCGGAAAATTAAGAGGCCATAGATCAGAGGAAAAAATGTTAATTCAAAGGCCAGGCATGGCATGGTTGAAAGCTTCACATGGTTTAGAATGCTATGAGTCCTACAAAGAATTTCTTGAGTCTATGCAGTTTTCAATTCATTAAGGTCAATCCAAGAATATTTGCAGCTTGATCTATCTGCCCATCCAGGTAAGCTCTGTGTGTGTGTGTGTGTGTGTGTGTGTGTGTGTGTGTGTGTGTGTGTGTGTGTGTGTGTGTGTGTGTGTGTATGCATGCTCACTGAGGCTTGGTGAGACTTTAAATATTGTTAATTACTTTTTAAAATTTTGTATTAGAGTATAGTTGATTTACAAAGTTGCTTTAATTTCAGGTGTATGCAAAGTAGATCAGTTGTACATACACATATATCCATTGTTTTTCAGATTCTTTTCCCATATGCATTATTAAAGAATAATGAATAGAGTTCCCTGTGCTATACAGTAGGTCCTTTTTAGTTATCTATTTTATATACAATAGTGTGAGCTTTGTTAATTCTGATTGTGAAGCAAGGTGATCACTGACATGTTCTTACAGGGGACAGTTTTCCAGTTTTGAAGAGACCTGTTGGGATAAACACATTGAAGATAATAGCGTTGGGGCAGGACAAAAGCCACATCATTGTAAAAATGCCTTCAACCTGAAACATTCTGATGGAACTGTGCATGAACAATGGACACACACTGCCTAATGTGGTATGTAAAGATAGCAATAACCCTTAATGGCGACTGTAAAATGAAGCATTATGTTAGCCAGTAGAAAGGAAAATGCAAATTGATTCCCTTTTTGTTTAGATGTAAGTGCTTATCAAGGTTAGTAGGTATTCAAGGTCTGTGACACCAGAATAATTTGTTTTATTATAATACATGGAAAAAGAGAGTGCTTGGGGCTTTCTGAGTGACTCGGATGGCCAGAGAAAATTCTACAGTCTGGGCTCTTAACAATCTCATTTCAACATAGCTTGGACTCTATCTCATAGACAGAAAGGAGGTTCAGAACCAAAACCTTTTTAAAATGAGATGATGGTGTTATAGATGAAAGCTAGTAGTATTTTTCCCTTGGAGAGAATATAGAATTGAAACTTGCATTTTGATTTGAAGGATTTTAGAATTGCCTAATAGACAAAGGCTTTCCAAGTTCATTATCTCAGGCTCCTGGACACCAGCAAGATGCTCCCTGTTGACTCTTTCCTATCACGGGCTCGCTGGACAGCAGACATGGTGATATGTGTGAGTCAGTTTGGTTGGAGTACAAACCACGCCCAAGCCAACCACCAGGTCTCTCTATACTAAATCTAAGTCGGTGGGACTCTTTTATTCTGGTCTGGTCACCAAGGTAACAGCTTAATTTTTGCATGCTGTCACAGAGTGACACCTATTGTTTGATACAGCAATTTGGGCAATGCCTTCATACATCTCTACCCAGATGGTAGCTCAGGAAGAGGGAAGGTGAGAGGGCAGAAGGAATCATATTGATGGAAAAAGCTTTTCATTTGAAATGCTGAGCCACAGCGAGAGCTACTGAATGTCTTCGCTGGGTACAAGTGATCTCTCATAACTAGGCTAATTTACAGAGATCCTGACAATGGTAAATATGGCAGCTCAGAATTTCCTTTCAGCTGTTAAGTAGATGCAAAATGCATTTCAAATACATGAATTCTTTAACACATGAATGAACAGATAAAACCAGCTCCATATAAATGGACTTAAACACAGAAATGGATATATCTCTCTAATTCTTAAGTAGGATTTGTTATTTGGATCTTCCTTCTAGTGGGTTACTGAGTGAAATAATTTTAATGAAAAAAATTAGCCTTTGATTCAGTGGGTTGGTGAATGATGGACATAACTAGTTAGTTCCCACTTTGGGGAATTGTGTGAGTGCAATACCTGGAACAATTACCATCCCCCTCCCCCCACCACCTTGGGAATAGATTGCTGTCTGTCAAGGGAAAATCACCCAGATAAATAATAAAACACTAAAAATGAAATCAACTGTATTAATGGTCTTTGCTTTGCAAATCAGCAGAAAATAACTTGGGCTAGTTTATTCAAAAACGGGTATTCATATGAAAGATACTGAAGTTGTCATGAAAGGGCTGAATTAAGTGGTGTCAGAAAGCATGGAAACATTGATATTGAGGTCCAGATCTTCCTTCTTGAGGGCTACCATTAGTGAACTCAGTTCCCAGGAATTCTCTGTTACAATAAAGAAACTCATATAAGAAGGAAGCTGATTGGCCCAACTTGGGCCAGGGATCTAATAACTCTGCATATGGTAGTCGGAGGAGCAGGGTTGTGAAACTCACACATGACCCACCACTAAGGGGCCTCTCTGCAGAGTAGCGGGAGAGTCAAAAGAAAGGGAAAAGTATGAGTTGGAGAGACACCACCAAACATGTCAATTATAATGGTAAAATAACAAAGGGTTTTGTTTTCGGCAAATACTGATCTCATTTGAGAGACAGCGACTCTGAGTCTAGAATAAACTACAGGTACCATAGCATGGGGTTTCCCCGGTGGCTCAGTGGTAAAAGTAGCTGACTGCCAATGCAGGAGATGCAAGTTCCGTCTCTGTGTCAGGAAAATTCCCTGGAGAAGGAAATGGCAACCCACTTCAGTATTCTTGGGAAATCCCATGGACAGAGGAGGCTTGAGGGCCATGGTCCATAGAGTCACAAAGAGCTGGGCGTGACTTAGTGACTAAATAACAACAACAGTAGCAGAGTCCTTGAGCCTCTCATAGTTCATCTTTCTTCAGTTTTTTTTAGCCCCATCTCAGGCCACATTATCCCTCCCACATACTGTAAAAAATTCACCCTTAGAATAAAGTCAGATACAGAACTTATTATAGTTCCCTAAACATGAAGCATGCTGTCTGTACTCCTACCCCCTTGCTTATGCCATGCTCTGTGACCCAGAACACGACCCCTCCCCTCTACCTGAGTGTTGGGCTTGTAGAGCACTTAGCAGGATTTGAATATCACCTCCTCCAGGAAGACCTCTGTCACCACCACCAATCAAGTCCTCAGCTCACTGTGGCTTCTCTCCGGTGCCTAGAACATGAGAGAGAGATTTATTTTACATGTTTGTAGCCAAAGATGAGGACTATATTTCTTTTGCACCTTTGTATCCTCTACTGCATCTGGGCCAGATGGCACAAAAAGTGCTCTTGAAAGAAGGAGTGAGGCGAAATCAATGTGAATACAAACTGGGGGCCTCTAGAATATCCCTCCTTCTCTGCTGCTCCCCAGAGCAACGTGGCTGTCCCCTGGACCTTCCTCTTGCAGCCTATAGGTGGCAATGAGAGGTTTCTCTCTCCAGCTCTTCTTTCCTTCAGGTCTGATGGTAATGACAGATCATTCAGGAGCATGCTGTGTTTGGAATGAAACCAACGCAGCAACAGTGTTATACACACTTCAGTCCCTATCAATCTTGACAGGATTTTTATATGGGGATTTTATGACGAAAGGCTTCATATCCCATCACACCTTCCCCGAGCCATTCATTCCTGGGGGAATATTTATCTACAATCATAAAAAAAAAAAAATTCTAAGAAAACCTGCAACATATTGCTATTACCCAACATAAGCGGCCTCCATTGTTTCTGTTATTAGCTACACAGACCCACATGCTATTTCAATGTGTGATGTATATACAATGGACATGTTTTTATAGTTACACATTCACTTATACTAATTATACAAGCATATGCTGTATACCGCAACCTTTCTTGGACATAGAGTGGCAAAGTCACACACACACACACAGAACACAAAAGGAAAGGAAAGAATATTATTGTTTTCACTCCTTCATAAATAAGCCTCATTTATTATGCCAAAAGTTAGGGAGGTAGGTTATAGAAAGTAGCACAACATTGTAAAGCAATTATACTTCTATCAAAATTAATTAAAGTAAAATTGAGAGGAGGGGCACAGAATTCTCAATGAGGTGCGATACAGGCTTTTCTAAACATTTTAGATCTTTCACCTTTTCACTGTGTCCATTTTGCTAAATCCGCTCCCAGCAATCAAGGCCAGCACACTCATTTGCCTAATTTGGAATTAAGAGAGAACGTGGATTGATTTTTCAGCTTCTCTCAGAATACAGGGGAAGGGCCATCTGTTAGGATGAACAGGGAGTGTAAATCCTTCTTGACTCATCTTCTCTGACAACAGGGATGGAAGAGGAGCTGGTGGACCGCGGCATTCTCTGGATTCGTGGTAAGAAATTCACCCTCCCTCCGAGAAGTCCATCAGTTAATATTAACAAGCAGAAAGAGCAAGAACCACTTGGCAGGAAGCTCTGAACTTCCCCCAGACTCTGAGTCAAGAGGTCATCAAGGAAGGAGTCTGGCTGTAAAGTACACCTATCTTCCTGTGATGATAGTGAAGACCGGGGTGACTGGAATCAGAGTGTAGCCTGCTCTCCTTTGGCAAACAAACACCCACTCTAGTAAGTGCCTTTTAATGTGCATCGAGGCTGTGTATAGGAAAAGGATGCACAGTTGGCAAGTACAGAGCTGTAAGAGGATCACTTTGACATGCCGATAAAGCTTATTGGTTTACTTTGGACTTGGCTTTATCATTTACTGAAGGATATTATTAGTGTGGAGATGATAGCCGTTTTTGGACTTCTCAAACAAAAGCCAGTGAAATGCATATGAACAACAGGCCTGTTATGGAGAATCCTACCCTGTCTGTTCAGTGACTTTGGGATCCTAATCATGCAACTTAACAGAGATAAGACTCAGAGCAGAGAAAAAGAGCCCACCCAGTTTGGGGCCCCCAGGAAGACGAAAGTCAGTCGTGTTAAAAATGGAAGTCCATCCAACTCTGAGCATGTGTGTCGTTTTCTCTTATTGCGAATATGATATTATAAAAATAGGCTTGCTCTTTGGAGCCAGATGGCACGCAATACGTCTGAAGCTAAATCCAGTCTTGTGACAGTGGTCATCGCCAGCGAGGAACCACTTGGTCTGTGATGCCAAACTATTCAGTTCTTTGTGAGTCTTTTCCATCAAGCAAGCTCTTTGGTACTTCTCTGTAAAGAAACATACATGCCCCTTGATGACTGTGGGACTATTGTTTTGCGAGATATCATTTTGTTTGTTCTGTGTTTCATCTACCTCACTCTTCTTTAGAAAAAATAATGAAGGACACATAAATAATAACCTTGGTACTTATCATCAACTAGCTTGTTGCTTCACAGTCTGATTTCAGTGCTAACTTTTCAATGATTTCATTATTGATTGATGTATCCATTAATTCAGCAAAGTCTTCAGTTGCATACAAACCAAGATTGTAGGAGCTCAAGTCAAATGATATAAGTTGGGTTCGTCAACACACAGATTTTAAAAACCATGTCATCTTGGGAAACTCTTTACATTTTTCTCAGTTGTAGCTTCTATGGCTTATTTATATTGAAGATAATCCTCCTAATTGTACCATTTATTAAAGTGATTTGTAAACTGTAAAGTACGATGCAAATACTTTTGATTCTCAGAGGTTAGGACTGGAATATTATATAAGTTAAATATAAGCATATTTTAAGCATCTATTGCATGCTCAGAAATATGTGAAGTGTTTTGTAGATAAAAGGACTAAATTGACAGAGTTTCTATACTCAAGAAAGTTTGAGTCTATGAGAAGAAAATAATTTAATCATGGAAAAGACACAAATTTAGCCACTGAGTTGTCTGAAAATTTTCTATAAAGTAATCTGTTTGCCAGGCGAGCCATTAACATTGTGATTCTCTGTGCTCCTTGGTCTGATTTTGCAATAACCTATGTAACCAGCAATAGCTCTTATTTTAAGATAAGCTTCCTCTAAACGTAATAAATTATTCACTTTTATTTAAAAAGCAAAATTCTGCTTGTTAAATAATTTCCTACTTTCACAGCATTTTTGAAATTTCATGATGGACACTGAGTCCAGGCTACTTGTCTCTGTATTTTTCTAGAAACCAAAAAGATTTTCAAATAATAATTGAGAATATTTTTATTATTAACAGCAAATATTCAATTGTTAAGGCAAAACTTCCAAATGTAGGCTTATCAAAAAAAGTTTGCTTAGATATTGATCAGCTGTTTTATTCAACGAGTGTTCGTGAGCTCAGTCCCTCCGTCGTGTCTGACTCTTTGTAACTCCATGGAATGTCGCTGCTAGGCCCCTTCCTCTATCCATGGAATTTTCCAGGCAAGAATACTGGAGTGGGTGGACCCAAGGATCAAATCCCCATCTCTTGCATCTCCTGCATTAGCAGGCAGATTCTTTACCACTGTGCCACCTGGAAAGCATTCTATTTATTAGTTATGTGAATTAAGAACTGAACTTTTGGAAATTCAGTGTTCTGACATGTAAGTGGGAGAAAAATGTCCCATTTTAAAGATGAAACATAAAAAAATGCATAGAGCACTTGCAGTAATTAGATGCAGCTTAGGTTTGGTAGTTTGAAGGAATAGAAGCTTCTTTCTTTCTCACATAGCCACCCGGGTGACTGATCATGCCTTCCTCATAGGTTGTAAGAACTCCACTTCCACCATGGATACCAGCAGGACAGATAAACTAGACAGACGAGGGACACTGCTTAGTGACTTGAGGATCTGGTCCAGAGAACTGGTGCACCCAGGGACCTCTGTCTGCCCCATGGCCAGAGAATCCTCAGGGAAATGATCATGTCCAAGAAACGGGCACTGTGTCATTGCCCTGTGGGTCCCCTCATCCAGCATCCTTCAAGGTACTAACAGCATTGTCCTTACAGGACTAATTATAATTTGGCTGACTGTTAGTGATTTTCCTTCCATAATGGCACTTTTTAAGCTAAAGGTCACCTTACAATATTATGAAACTCAGCCTTGAAGATGTAAAGACAGCACATGTGGGGCGTGAAATGAGCAGGTGTGTGTTGAGATGAGTGTGCAAAGTGATTCATTCAACCAGGCAAAAGGGGGCAGTTGTGTATGAGAGGCCTGTCACACCAGGATGAGAACCTGCTGGGCAATCCTCAAAATGTTTCGCTAGAATCCTGGTGGGATTTTTACAAACTAGGAATTGCCACTGCTATTTCAGAGCAGGCATCCACTGACTCGGGGTTATACAGGGTTGCAGTTGAGAGCCCTCTTTTCCCCCAGAGGCCAGAAAACTTCCCAGCTCTGAGTAGGTGCCACAGATGGTGCTGCAGGTAAGTGTCAGATGGGGAAGCAGCATGCGTCTTTGTCACCTTGCCTTCCCCAGAAGCCACTGGCCTGAGCCACTCTCCACTGTCAGCCGAGGCTCAGGTGTCTGGCTCCCTGCCCTGCTCCTGGAGTTCGCCTTGACATTGCAGCTTGTGCACCCTGCCCCTTGGAGGATGAGAAATCACAGGCAACAGAAGCCATTGGATGTGACACCAAACAGGGATTCTGGCCTTGGCTCTCATTTACGTCTCTCCTCTTTTCTGCTCCCCTTGTAGCTCAGATTTGCAGTGTCACTCTATGATATTTGGGGCCAGTGTTGGCCCCAAAGACAGTGGACCCAGACGCAGTCGATCTTATGTTCCTTATCATAGTCATGTGATAGATGAACCTGCCTTAGAGGAGTTTGGTTTCACCTATATTGAATTTGGGCTTCACAGGTGGCTTAGTGGGTAAAGAATCCACCTGCAGTGCAGGAGACGCAGGAGATGTGGGTTTGACCCCTGGGTTGGGAGGATCTCCTGGAGGAGGGCATGGTGACCCACTCCAACATCCTTGCCTGGAGAATTCCATAGAAGAGGAGCCTGGCGGCCACAGTCCATGGAGTCACAAAGAGTTGGACATTACTGGAGTGACTGAGCACACTCACACATCCTGAGTTTGCAAAGACGCAGAATTGTGAATGTCCAGCTAGTCTAATGGAGAAGGTGATGGCACCCCATTCCAGTACTCCTGCCTGGAAAATCCCATGGATGGAGGAGCCTGGTAGGCTGCAGTCCATGGGGTCGCGAAGAGTCGGACATGACTGAGCAACTTCACTTTCACTTTTCCCTTTCATGCATTGGAGGAGGAAATGGCAACCTACTCCAGTGTTCTTGCCTGGAGAATCCCAGGGATGGGGGAGCCTGGTGGGCTGCGGTCTATGGGGTCACACAGAGTCGGACACGATTGAAGTGACTTAGCAGCAGTAGCAGCAGCAGCAGAAGCTAGTTTCAACTCTACTGATAGAATCAGAGGAAAGGTCAGGCCTAGGGGTGTCTAGAGCCTCTCTGAGGTTCAAAGACTTCTGAACCACTTCTGATTTATTTTTTTTAATATAACTGACATGAAGAAAAAAAAGAGAGAGAACAAATAGAAACTTTGTGGCATATTTAACATTTTTTACATCTATCAAAACAACACCTTCACTAGATATAATCCAGCTGCCTTTTTAAAGAAAATTAAGATGGAGTTCCTAAAATATATATAAGCATCGAGGATTAAGTAAAATGATTTTATTTTTATTTTTTATAAGAAATGATTTTATTCCTAGTTTTTAGTCACCATGCAGTTTACTCTGATAATATGACTCTGTAACTAGCAAAGCAGTTGAACTAACACCCATAAATACAGGATGGGAGACAGTTAACCTCCACTAATGTTTCTCTAAATAGGATGGTTTTTTATTGGGGTATAGATGGGGTGATTCTTCCTCTTGCTGTGCCTGGTACAGTCCTGGTGTAAACCCTTTGTCTCAGCATAATTATTAATAGCATGCAAAGAGTCTCCCAGTTTGGATGATAAATTGTTTAATCAACTTAGCAATATGTTTAAACCCCTATGCTGAATGCCTTCTTTCCACGGTCCCCACATGGCTCAGTAACTCCTGTAAAGCCTATTTATAGAAACATCAACATTCTCAGTTGGAGGCACTTTGAGAATAATAGGCTTTGGAAATGAATATGGAAGTCATCTCCACAGAGGTGACACCATAAGTTGAGGTGGTGAAGTTGAGGTCTATTTCAAAGACAGCAAAGACTGCCAAAATGTCATGGTTATGCTTTGTCATAAACCTTTTTGTGTCTTTACATGGAGCCCTTTATTCTTTCTCTGAGCAGCGGGCACAGGGATATAGTGTCTTGTTGTATCAGGTAGACTGACCCTAGGGTTTGAAACCCTATGGGAATGGATTTATGAGGAAGGACAGGGTCAGTTCTTGTGGCTGATTTCATAGGAACTTTCTGTGGCCAGATGCTGGATAAGATGCTGGACCAGTCTGCTACCAGAGATGGGTGTGTGATGAGATCTACGTAAGCCCTGCATCAGTTTTGGACTTGGCATTTTCCATACAGTGACCCCATATACCAACTCAGCTGGTCCTCTGATTCTACTATGAGACTGACAGTACTTGTAATATTATTCCTGGTTTACCCTTAATGGAAAAAAAAAATCAGAAGAATGTGAAATATACAAGTAACTCAAGATGACTCAGATGGTAAAGAATCTACCTGCAATGCGAGAGATATGGGTTCAATTCTTGGGTTAGGAAGATCCCTGGAGGAGGGCATGGCAACACATTCCAGTATTATTTCCTGGAGAATCCCATGGAGGGAAGAGCCTGGCAAGCTACAGTTCATGGGGTCACACAGAGTTGGACATGACTGAGCGACTAAGCACAGCACATCAGTCAGGGGAAGAACAGGGTTCAGACCAAAAATCCTTCAGGCTTGAATCTAGAGTGTTTCCATGCTGCTGTGCAGGAGGGGGAAGTTAGCCATGGCTTGATTAGTTCAAGTTGTTAATGCTCAGCCAATGCTGTAATCTACAGGGCCCCACGTGACAACCGATCTTACCAGAGATGCACTTAAACTGTTGGCCCCTGACAAAGCATGGTTTGTCAGAAATAGGATCTGTTTCCATGCAGATCCTGCCATTTCCTACAATCATGTGCAACGTATTGGTCTGAGCCCCCTTTTTTTTTTTTTTTTATCAATTGCATTATGTGGAAGGATGATCTACTTCACCGATTTGGCTGTATTAACTTGAGATTTGTATAACATGCCTGAGGCATATTATACAGGAGGCACCAAACAATCCATTTCTTCTTTAAAATATGTGTAAAATACTTAGGTTTTTAGTATGGCTTTAAGTTCCATTTGTGATTTCTAGGAGAGAGACAAGACACTTGAGGCTACTTCACATTTTGGTGAGTTAAATGAAACCAGCAGCTGAATTTGCTGGCAGATAATAACACACGTGTCCCATCACTGCTCCTTCCAAACATGGAATAAATCTGAAATTTTCTACCACTGGAAAGAAATGTAATATTTAAAGGTAATTTGACCTGTACATATGTGTACCATGAATATTTAATGAAATCTATGGCAAATGTATTTATATAGCATTAAACTGAGGATATTTATTTCTGACTCATTTTCCAGGATGTTATTTCCTCAGCAAATGGGAAGTTGCCCTCTATAAAAATGCTCAGTTCTAGAGGTAAGCTTAAACATTGTAGACTGGAGCTCTTCTTTTTCCTGGTTAAACTGCAGATGCTAACTCTGCTACCTTAAAAAGAAGAAGAGCCATTTTAAAAGGTCAAGATGTGTCCCAAAGACATTATAGATTAAGGGCTAGTCCCAAGTACCACTCTTTTGACCCTTTTATTCTATTGTGTATAATGTTTACAGATATAGATAGCAGAGTCTAATATTTTATTTCCTGTTAATATAGATCATCATGCTCCTTTATAATATTTCAATTTGCTAGTGCTTTAACTAAAACGGGCATACATGTTTCAAGTCAGTTGATATAATACCTAATTCAGAGATGTTTTTAAATTTATTTTTTTGGATTGGATAGGATAACCACGTGGAATGAAGTTACTTTTCCTCTGAGGCAGCTGCAACTTTTGGATTAAAAACAACAAAAGCAAACAAACAAGTGACATCAATAATAAGAGAACAAATATAAGGTGCTGTGTCCAGATGCAATTTGATAAATTAGGACTTCCTTGGTGGCTCAGATGGTAAAGCGTCTGCCTACACTGTGGGAGACATGGGTTCGATCCCTGAGTCGGGAAGATCCTCTGGAGAAGGAAATGGCAACCCACTCTAGTACTCTTGCCTGGAAAATCCCACGGATGGAGGAGCCTGGTAGGCTACAGCCTACCATGGACTGGTAGACCCCAATCTGTGGGGTTGCAAAGAGTTGGACATGACTGAGTGACTAAACTTTCTTTAAACTTTATTAAATTTACCATTAAATCAGATGAGGTAGATTTGGTTTTCATTAATAATCTCAGATATGCAGATGACACCACTCTTATGGCAGAAAGTGAAGAGGAACTAAAAAGCCTCTTGATCAAACAGAAAGAGGAGAGTGAAAAAGTTGGCTTAAAGCTCAACATTCAGAAAATTAAGATCATGGCATCTGGTCCCATCACTTCATGGGAAATAAATGGGGAAACAGTGGAAACAGTGTCAGACTTTATTTTGGGGGGCTCCAAAATCACTGCAGATGGTGATTGCAGCCATGAAATTAAAAGACACTCCTTGGAAGGAAAGTTATGACCAACCTAGATAGCATATTCAAAAGCAGAGACATTACTTTGACAACAAAGGTCCGTCTAGTCAAGGCTATGGTTTTTCCAGTGGTCATGTATGGATGTGAGAGTTGGACTGTGAAGAAAGCTGAGCACAGAAGAATTGATGCTTTTGAACTGTGGTGTTGGAGAAGACTCTTGAGAGTCCCTTGGACTGCAAGGAGATCCAGTCCATCCTAAAGGAGATCAGCCCTGGGTGTTCATTGGAAGGACTGATGCTGAAGCTGAAACTCCAGTACTTTGGCCACCTCATGCAAAGAGTTGACTCATTGGAGAAGACTCTGATGCTGGGAGGGATTGGGGGCAGGAGGAGAAGGGGACGCCAGAGGGTGAGATGGCTGGATGGCATCACCGACTCGATGGACGTGAGTTTGAGTGAACTCTGGGAGTTGGTGATGGACAGGGAGGCCTGGCATGCTGCAATTCATGGGGTCTCAAAGAGTCGGACACAACTGAGCAACTGAACTGAACTGAAATCAGACGTGGTAGATTTGAGGTGAAAGCTTAAGTTGTGATTCGATCACTTAAAAATTATTTATTTATTTATGGCTGTTCAAGGTCTTTGTTGACACATGGGCTTTTCTCTAGTTGTGATGAGCAGGGGTTACTCTCTAGTTGCAGTGCATGGGCTTCTTGTTGAGGCGGCTCCTCTTGTTGCAGAGCACAGTCTCTGGGGCACATGTCAGCTCAGTAGTAGCTGCGGTTCCAGTCTCTAGAACACTGGCTCAGTAGTTGTGGTGCATGGGCTTAGTTGCTGCACAGCGTGAGGGATCTTCCTGGACCAGGGATTGAACTTGTGTCTCTTGCATTGACAGGAAGATTCATTACCACTGAGCCACCAGGGAAGTCCCTTGACACTTTTTACAACTAGAAAATCTCAACATAGTTGAGGAGAAAAACATTACAGAAAAATAAGTATCAGCTTTTCTTATCCTGCTGGGTAACCATGTGAGCTAGAAAAGGCAATCTTACTCACAGGTCAAGGGTATAGGAAGGGCCAAGTTTCCAAAGAAGATCGTGCCAGCTAAGTCATAACTGCAAATTTTTTCCATTCCCTGATATGGTTTCGATTTTATAAATAACCATATTCTTCCTTAAAATGTCACTGTCTTAAGGAAAATAAATCCACTTTTTATAATCAGCATACTCTTTTAATATGTCATTAGCAAGAAGTCCTATTTTGCTATCTCTTGGAAGGGAAATTAAAACTCATTTTGAAACTTAAGCAGCTTTAACTATATAAAAGCACAGAATTCCAAAGGAGCTTTTTCAAAGACTGCATGTTTAAAAACGGTAGCATAGAGGAACTGATAACGTGCTCAAGGTAGAAATGCTTGTAGTTAACACGAGAGTTTGGTGCACACGTGATGTCATTCTAATAGTTGCCAAGTTCCACCCTGACTTTCTCTGATCTCCATAGTCGAATGGCTCTTAACTATGATGCTTGGGGGTAAATTGCCTGTTATTTAAGAGTGTTTTAAAATCTCATGCTTATGCCTACTTGTCATAAACCTCTTTGTGCCTTTACGTAGAGCTCCTTTTCCTCTTTGATGGGGATAGAGAGTAGGATGTGGTATGGTGCCGTATCAGTTAGTCTGACCCTAGGCTTAGAAATCAAGTGGAAATTAATTTGCAGAAGGAGCAAGGATCAGTTCCTGTGGCTGGTTTTAGAGAACTTTCTGTTGCCAGCACTCAGTGGGCTTAGCATAGTATGACCCAGTGTGCATGTGCACACACACACACACACACACACACACACAATAGCTGATAGAAACAAAATTCTCACAAGATACTTAACCTTACTGTGTAAAAGACAGAATGATATTTTCTGTTCAAGCCTATCTCATTCTATTAAAAAAAAAATAAAGTGGGTCACAACCCACTGGACTGATTTCTCAGTCCACTAATAAGTCATGGGTCACAACCCACTGGACTGATTTCTCAGTCCACTAATAAGTCATGGCCTGGAGTAGCAGAAGCACAGGCCTGGCACCTAGCAAGGCACATCTTGCATGTTTTTAAATTAAAAAAAAAAAAAATTATTACTTTTAACCATGTATATATTTATTTGACTACACTGGGTCTTAATTGCGGCAAATGAGTTCGTTAGTTGCAGGATGATAACTCTGAGTTGCAGCATGTGGATCTAGCTCTTTGGCCAGCAATCAAACTCGGGCCCCGTGTATTGGGAGCATGGAGTTTTTGCCACTGAAGTACCAGGGAAGTCCCAGTGTGTGTGTGTGTGTGTGTGTGTGTGTGTGTGTGATGTGTGTGTGTGTTCCAATAACCTAGTGTTTTAGAACCTACTGTTATAGCACATGGAACTCTGAAAAGTGAAAATGTTAGTCACTCAGTTGTGTTCAACTCTTTGTGACCCCCTGGACTGTAGCCTGCCAGGCTCCTCTGTCCGTGGGGTTCTCCAGGCAAGAATACTGGAGTGGGTTGCCACTCCCTTCTTCAGGAGATCTTCCCAATCCAGGGATCAAACCCAGTTGTCCTGCATTGCAATTAGATTCTTTACTGTCTGAGCCACCAGGGAGGCCCCTGACAGTTTACTACTAAAGAACGTTAGCCATCATCTGAGCCTTCACTGAATCACAGTAGTAACACCAAAGTTCACTGACCACAAATCAACAGAAAAATGTAATAATAATGAACAAGTTTGAAATACTGAGGCAGTTACCAAAATGTGACATAGAGACATGAAGTGGGCAAATGCTGATGGAAAAATGGTGCTAAAAGACTTGCTCAATGCAGCATTGCTACCAACTTCAATTTGCCAAAGATGCAATATCTGCAAAGTACAGTAAAGCAACGTAATAAAACAAGCTATGCCCGTAGTAAAAAACAATAGATGGTGAATGGATAATATTAAGAAAATAATTTTAGTTTTTGTATTTATTTTGCAGTTGAATCTTGTGAGCTTATTTTTAACTTGCAAGAGAATTGGATGATGGATCCCTGAGAAAGAACAATGTGTGGCGTTGGGCTGTTTTGGTCTCTGTGTCTCTCCATGAGGTTGTGCCCTGGAGAAAATGGGAGATGAAACCTACAAAACTGATACCTCCTCCCTAAGTTCTCATCATGGGAGGACCTTGCTGGCTGTGGCAGCCATGGACTCTGCCTTGGAGATCTTTCTTTCATAGAAGACCTTGCTATTGAGAAGCAAGGAACACAATCAGTTGACAACCTGAGGTTATTGCAACTCCGAGGACCACTTCAGCTTTTCAGCTGAGACCACTCTCCTCCCAGGCAGCCCCAGCCAATGCCTAAGTGTGGCAGAAAGTACCAGGGTCCTTCAATAAGGTAGTCTTTTTGCACTGGAATTCCTTGTTGGTGTGGCTATTCTCAGTCAGATTTTTATTGCAGTCAGAGGCTCTCCTGTCAATTTTTGCCTTTTTTCCTTTTAATTTTTCATGTGCATTAACCCCTAGTCAATCTCATGCACCCTAGATATTTGACCCCCTCCCTCCAAGCTCTCAGAGCCTGGAGAGATGGCTTCCCTCTTCCTATTAAGAGTTAGTATTCTCCCTGTATGGGAAGAGGCCAGGAGTTGTCACCGCTAAGTCCACTGGGCCCACCACCTCCTTTGCTGCTTGCCAAACCAAAAACTGAGGTTAATCATAGCTTACTGAAGATGTCCTGAGCCTGGTGAGAACTTTGTGCCAAAGGGGCAATAAGAAAATCAGTCTATACAGGCAAAAACCAGGGGGGCACCTACAGACTGGATTTGGAGGGTGCTTGATCAAGGTGATTAGAATACAGCCAAAAGCGAAGAGATTGGGTCGGTCTGTCAGGATGTAGGATTTGACACCAGGGAATGATGCAAACTTGTTGGGAGGCTGGCTCTGGAAGCCTGGAAAGCAAGATGGCCCCACTGAGTGAAGTTGAAAAGCTGAATGACTATGGCAGGTGGTTGAGGAAGGAACTAAAAAGTTCAGTAAAGCAGCCTGTACTGGAGAGGATGGAAGATTATGTTTTAAGTCAGGGCCCAGAGGACTCAGTATTCACAAGGCTGCTGTGAATGTGCCAGTGAGAAAGGCACCTGCGTCATTAACTCTCCTCCGCAGGCTGACACAGAGCTTGTTCATTGAGAGCAGTGGGGATGTCAGAGTCCCAAAGCAATAGATACCAGGTGGTGGCACTAACCACCAGTACTCAGGGACATCTGTGCAATGAGTGAGAGCAGGGTAGTACCCAAGGGGCCTTGCCTCACAGAGAACTGAAGAGATTATTAATTGGATAAAATAGGGCCCATTTTTCCTACGGACAAAATAAATGGGCAGTCATTGAAGGTTCTACCTAATGCGTATAATCAATTTAATAAAGTCCACACAACTAGGAACTTTACTCTGACCTAAATTCTTTCATCTTTGAGTGGAACGTGGAGTAGGAAACGGATCTGCCTTGGGAGCAGGCTACAGGGCTTGCATTCCACTACTTGGGTCACACAATCACCTGTCAGTGGTGACAAGCGATGTTGAGAGGAGTGCATGGCAAATTTCAGTGGGAGGGTCACAGTGCAAGACCCCAGGATTCTGAAACAAGGGAATGACATTTGCAATGAAGAATTAAACATCAGCATCCTTCTATGTGCTGAGACAGAAAGTTTAAGAACAAGTGACCATGGATCTAGAACTTTTATCATGAACTGGCTTTTTTTAGTTATATATTGATCAGGCAGGCAGCACAGGAATCTAACATTACATGGAAAAGGAACATGTAAGACAGAGCCCAAGTAGAATCAGATGGTGTTTTGATTCATTGAGAAATGTGGGGATTAATTGCATGAAATAGGGATGCTTTTCCTAGGGACAAAATATGCTGCAGGAGGGCCCAGTGGCCCCATCTCAACTCTCATCAATGACTTCATGGGATCTCCTGTAAGACAAGCTGATGGAGGAACCAGATCTCAAAGATAATTATCAAGGATCATCTTACAAGGGGCAAGCCATGAAAAGATGATGGGCTGCATCATAGCCGTAGTCAAAGGTGGCTGGAAAACCATTAGTAAGATAAGCTCTTCCCAGTGAGCAGAGCTTTGAGTGATTGACTTCGTCAGCCACTATTTTGTGGCAGGAAAAGCGGCCTGAGCTGAGAATATGTATAGAATTGTGGGCAGTATCAAATTTCCTAGCTTAGATGCTCCATGCATGTAACAAAAAAGACTGAGAGATCAGAGAAAAACAGGTAAGAAAAACAGAAGGAATGCCAAGGAAGCACTTAACAGCCACATTCTGGAATCATCTATAAGAAGGTAAACGGTGAAACTAACCCAGTAAACGTTGATGAAGACAGGACCCAGAGTGGGGTAGGTTTAGGGGGAGGGTCACAAAATTCCAAATATTAGAATCCAAAAGTCATCATTCTTTGAAGACCCAGACATAGGCAAGAACATAAATACAAAGCAATCCATCACTATAACACTGTATAACTAATTTGTCTATTAGTGCAAAACAGATCAAAAACACTTTAAAAATAGTTGGAGCATTAGAGGAGATTCTAAAATATTTCTGGACTGTTTGGAAGAATAAATGAAAATTAAAAGCTCAATATATATCCTTATAAATTTAAGGCTTAGATACCAACTGTCATTATTTCTGCACCATTCATTATTATTGTATTATAACTAGGTTTTTGAGAGATTTCAGGAATTTATTCTAGTTTTATTTTTCACACTGAATCATAAATTCCTTAATTGCCAAGTTTTCCACTGTGGAAGTTTCCTAAAATCATCTTATTGTTGGGGAAAAGCTACAGTATCTTAAATTTTCCACTGGGGTTCAGATCATGGGTTGAAAATATGTGACTACATTATGAAAGCCTGTCACACTCCGGAAAAATAATTTTAAGCTCATCTTAATGTTACCTTTTCAGGCAATGTAATCTCTCTTCTCTAATTTTACCCGTATGTTTGTTGTCCGATGCATGGGCGCCTGCTCAGTCACTTCAGTCACGTCCGACTCCTTGTGACTCTATGGACAGTAGCCCAACAGGTCCCTCAGTCCGTGGGATTCTCCAGGCAAATATGGGAGTGGGTTGCCATGCCCTTCTCCAGGGCATCTTCCCAACCCAGGGATTAGACCTGTGTCTCCTGCATTGTAGGTGGATACTTTATCAACTAAGCCACCAGGAAAGCCCCTGTTGTCTGATATTATAATGATAATTATTAGCATCACTAAATCACTTGTTGAATCTTAAACCCCCCTCAGATTTTAAAACACAAGAATCTATAATAGTATGGCCAAAGTTGGTCACTAAGCATTGCAGTGAAATGCCTTCCCTATAATTTTTATGTTTCCTCTTCAAGTTATTTCTTTATTTTTGAAAACATTTTTTATTATTGCAGAAGTAATACATATATTATTTGTAGATGTCTTTAAAACTTGGACACATGAAATTTAAAATGTTTAAAAATTTTACATCGCCTTTAATCCTACCACTAAGAAATCACTGACTATAAACACTACTATACCCCTATATTCTCTGTTTTTTTTTCTTCCAGTTAAAGGGGGAGAAAAAAGAGCCAAAATGATCTACAAATAGATAATTTCAGTATGTGAGTACAAGCAAAAATGGCAGGGAATTACAGATAGTAAAATAATAGGGCAAATGGAAAAATAAAAATAAGAAACAATAGAAGAAAATTTTCCTGACTGGAAGCAAAAGTGAGTCTTCGGATTAAGACTCACCAAATACCTACAAAATATATCAAAGGAAAGAGAATTACATCCAGTCTTGTTGTAATAAAAAATCAGCATTTGAAAATAATGTTATGAACTATAGCACAGAGACCACAAGGTAATTGAGAAAGGGAGGAGAAGCACATTTGTCATACATTTCTTATTTTCATAAATGCTTCACACAAGGGAACCACATCTGCATATGCTTTGAGAATGAAAAATTGTAACTCAAGATTTCTAAATAAAGAGAAGCTATGATTCATTCACAAATGAGATAGAAAAAATGTTCTCAGACCCAAAGAATCCCAGAAAATAGACCATTTAAACTTTTGTGAAAAAATTGAGGACATATTCTAACCAAATGAGAAATGAATCAAAATAACAGATGAAAGAACTGAAAGAATATGATATAAATAAAGAGTGGTGAAAAATGAAACTCATAAACCCTAAGGCTTTTTTTTTTTTCAAATATTGACCACAAAATATAGTCAAGGAATATAATACACATGTCAAAATTATTCTTGAAAAGGGAGATTAATAAAGTAAAAGCAGTTTGTCAACAATAATCTAAATTTCAAATTGAAATTATTGTGAAATATATAGGAAATAGGAAATTGGAGGTAAGAGAGTTGAGTCAACATACTTTAGATATGCATCACTGACTGGATGGATGTGAGTCTGGGTGAACCCCGGGAGTTGGTGATGGACAGGGAGGCCTGGCGTGCTGCGATTCATGGGGTCGCAAAGAGTCGGACATGACTGAGACTGAACTGAACTGAACTGAGACAGAATATATAACTTTTTAATCCCTGGAAAGTAAAGGAAAGAGTAAAATGTGTAAAGTGTTTATTAAAAAACTTATTTTTCATTAATAAATTTTAGGGATTTTTCTGACTTTAAATATTTTCTTCGATAACACCACAGAACATTCTATTTAATACTCTCATGGCTTCCCTGGTGGCTCAGACGGTAAAGCGTCTGCGGGGAAGGCAATGGCACTCCACCCCGGTACTTTTGCCTGGAGAATCCCATGGACGGAGGAGCCTGGTGGGCTCCAGTCCATGGGGTCGCTGAGAGTTGGACACAACTGAGCGACTTCACTTTCACTTTTCACTTTCATGCATTGGAGAAGGAAATGGCAACCCACTCCTGTGTTCTTGCCTGGAGAATCCTGGGGACAGGGGAGCCTGGTGGGCTTCCGTCTGTGGGGTCGCACAAAGTCGGACACGACTGAAGCGACTTAGCAGCAGCAGCAGCAATGCAAGAGATCCGTGTTCGATTTCCGGGTCGGGAAGTTGCCCTGGAGAAGGAAATGGCAATCCACTCCAGCACTCTTGCCTGGAAAATCCCACGGACGGAGGAGCCTGATAGGCTCCAGTCCATGGGGTTGCAGAGTCGGACACGACTGAGCGGCTTCACTTTCACTTTAGTATTTTAACTTATATCTTATATTTAATGTACTGAATGTGTTGTCAAACTTTATTCCAACCAGTTTATATCATTTTACAGTCCCACTAACAATGACTAAAAAGGCCTGTCACCTATATGCTAGCTAACATGCTGTTACAAGAAAAATGTACCAATACTGTCGCATTTTAGCTCAGCCACTAAATATTTCATTCATATAGGAGATTTTTTCCTGACTTGAAATAAAAGGTTTAATTTTGCTTAAAAATGAGTTAGCGATATACTTATATGCTGAGTGTATTTTTCCCCACAAATAATTTAAAATGTGTCTTTCAAAATAGACCAAATGCTGAACATTTTCTCATTTTAGCAAATGTGGTTTCTGGCCAAAATTACTGTCAAGTACCTTCAAAATATTTGGGAATAATTAATATTGTTTGATAAGACAAGAGACCTTTGGTGAAAATACTTACAAAAATAATTGTGAATGTGGTTAAGGTAGATAATCACTTTGCAAGTGATATTTCTAATTTGGAGAAAGCAATGGCACCCCACTCCAGTACTCCTGCCTGGAAAATCCCATGGACGGAGGAGCCTGGTTGGCTGCAGTCCATGGGGTCGCTGAGGGTCGGACATGACTGAGCGACTTCACTTTCACTTTTCACTTTAATGCATTGGAGAAGGAAATGGCAACCCACTCCAGTGTTCTTGCCTGGAAAATCCCAGGGACGGGGGAGCCTGGTGGGCTGCCGTCTATGGGGTCACACAGAGTCGGACACGACTGAAATGACTTAGCAGCAGCAGCAGAATATATTAGGCTGCAAGTTTTCAGAAGTCTGTCTTTATTTGTACCTCCTTAGAGGGAGGAATAAAATCAGGAATTATTATGTTTCTTAGAGATTTTTTTCTTTTATCATCCTACCACAGTCTTTTCTTTTTCAGGGAAAATGTACAAAAACACATAAAGAAGACTGAGTGCCGAAGAACTGATGCTTTCGAACTGTGGTGCTGGAGAAAACTCTTGAGAGTCCCTTGGACAGCAAGGAGACCAAACCAGTCCATCCTAAAGGAAATCAACCCCAAATATTCATTGGAAGGACTGATGCTGAAGCTCCAATACTTTGGCCATCTGATGTGAAAAGCCAACTCATTGGAAAAGACCCTGACTCTGGAAACATTGAGGGCAGGAAGAGAAGGGGTGACAGAAAATGAGATGGTTGGATGGCCTCACTGACTTAATGGACATGAGTTTGAGCAAACTCTGGGAGATAGTAAAGGACAGGGAAGCCTGACGTGCTGTAGTCCATGGGGTTGCAAAGATTAGGACATGACTTAGCAACTGAGCAGCTGAAAAACAACAACATGATATGACACAACAAAGAATGTAAAGAAAAAAATTAAGGCTCTCAAATAAAGATAAAATCAAGCAATAATATGGGTAGTGGAATACAATATTTTTATTTTAAAATCTTTAATATTAATACCACACTAGAATGCCAGATAACTTTTTAAATTGAAATAAAATTGATTTATAATATTATATTAGTTTCAAGTACACAGCATAGCAATTCAATATTTTTATAGATTATATTCCATTAAAACTTATTGCAAGATAAGGTCTGTAATTCCCTGAGCTATACAACATATTTTTGTTGCATATCTATTTTATGCACAGTAGTTTGAATCTCTTAATCTCATACCCCTATCTTACATCTCCCCCTTCTTTTTTCCTATTATAACCTCTAAGTGTTCCCCGCCCCCCATACCTGGGGGTCTGTTTATATCTTACTTTATACATGTTTTATTTTTTTAGATTCTACATATAAGTGATATCCTACAGTATTTGCCTTTCTCTGTCTCACTTCACTGAGAATAATATTCTGTAGGTGCATTCATGCTATAAATGGCATTATTTAATTCTTTTTTGATATATATCAATCCTCTGTTGATGGGCACTTGGGGGTTATTTCCATATCTTGGCTATTGTGAATAGTGCTGCTATGAACATTGGGGTGCATGCATCTTTTTAAATTAGTGTTTTCATATATATATATTCAGGAGTACAAATGTTGTATCATATGTAAGTTCTACTTTTAACTTTTGGGAAACCTCCATATTACTCTCCACAGTTGCTGCATTAATTTACATCCCCACCAACAGTGTAGCAGTGCTCCCTTTTTGTCCATCCTTCTAGCATTTATTATTTATAGATTTTTTTGATGATGGCCACTCTGATAGGTGTGAGGTGATATCTCATTGTGGTTTTGATTTACATTTTCTCTAATAATTAGTGATGCTGAGCATGTTTTCATGTTCCTGTTAGTCATTTGCGTATCTTCTTTGGAAAATTTCTGTTTAGGTGTACTGTCCATTTTCTGATTGGGCTGTTTGTTTGTTTGTTTCAATGCTGAGTTGTATGAGCCATTTATACATCCAAATGTCCAAAGGGTTTTGGATATTAACCCTTAGTAGGCCCTATCATTTGCAAATATGTTCTTTAGTAGTATGCCTGTGTTTCTTCCTTTTAGTACTTTTCTTTTTGGGTATCTATTTTAGGTTTTTGGTTTGTGGTTACATGGAGTTGACATTGACCTGTAACTACATGTACTTGTTTCGATTAAAAGACTCTTGATCCTTGGAAGAAAAGCTATGACCAACCTAGATGGCATATTAAAAAGCAGAGACATCTTGATGTATGGCCAAAACCACCATAATATTGTAAAGTAATTATCCTCCAATTAAAATAAATTAATTAATTAAGTAAAAATAAAAGCAGAGATACTACTTTGATGACAAAGGTCCATCTAGTCAAAGCTAATGGTTTTTCCAGTAGTCCTGTATAGCTTTGAGAGTTTGACTATAAAGAAAGCTGAGTGCCAAAGAATTGATGCTTTTGAGCTGTGGTTGGAGAAGACTCTTGAGAGTCTCTTGGAATGCAAGGAGATCAAAACAGTCAATCCTAAAGGAAATCAACCCTGAATATTCATTAGAAGGACTGATGCTGAAGCTGAAGCTCCAATACTTTGGCCACCTGATGAGAAGAACTGGCTCATTTGAAAAGACCCTGATGCTGGGAAAGACTGAAGACAAGAGGAGAAGGGGAAAACAGAGGATGAAATGGTTGGATGGCATCACCAACTTGATGGACATGAGTTTGAGTACGCTCCAGGAGTTGATGGACAGGGAAGCCTGGTGTGCTGCTGTACATGGAGTCACAAACAGTTGACACAACTGAGCGATTGAACTGAACTTCTTCCAAACAGATTGTCATTTAAATTCAAACAAATTCTAAAAGATCTATACTTTGTACTCTCGTTCTCTCCCCTCCATTTTGTGGTTTTGAAATCATATTTTACATGTTTATTCCTTAGTTGTTAATTGTAGTTACTGTTGCTTTTATAATTGTCTGTTAATTCTCATACTGTCTTATTTAAATGGTTAATCCCCAGTGCTTACTATGTATTTGCCTTTCCTAGTGAGGTTTTCCCTTTCCTATTAGATTCTTACTTCTTTTCCACTTAAAGAAGATCCTTTAGCATTTCTTTTAGAGAAGGTAGAGTATGATTTTTTTTTTTTTTTTAGTTTTTGCTTATTTGAGAAGTCCTTTATCTTTCTATTCTTAATAGTTATCTTTCTAGGCAGAGTATCTTAGGTTTCAAGTTTTTCCCTTTCAGCACTTTGAATATATCATGACACTCCCTTCTGGTCTGCAAAGTTTCTGCAGAGAAATCAGCTGATAGACTTATGGTGATTCCTTTATATATGACTCTGTTTTTCTCTTGCCAGCTTTAGTATTCTCTTTAACTTTTGCTGTTTTAATTATGATATGTCTTGGCGTGGGTTTGTTTGGATTCATTCTGTTTGGAATCCTCTGTGTTTTCTATCTATTTCCTTTTTCAGGTTTGGAAAGTTTTCAACCATGGTTTCTTCAAATACATTTTGATCTTATTCTCTCTCTCTCCTCTTTCTAGGGCTCCTACTATGTGAATGTTGGTGCATTTAATGCTATCCCACCCAGAAATCTCTTAGACTATTTTCATTTTTTAAAATCTGCTTTGCTTTTTGCTATTCTGATTCAGCAATTTCCATTTTATTCTATAATCCGGATCACTTTTTCATTCTTCTGTATCACTTAGTCCGTTATTCATTTCTTCTGATGTATCTTTTTTTTTCTTCAGAAATTAGTTCAATAAAATAAAATAATTCTATTTACAATCTTGTTAATCCTTCTGATGTATTTTTATGGTAGCTATTGACTGCTTCATTTTTGATTGAGTCTTTGTATATTTCCTAATTCCTTGTTAAAATTATCAATGTGTAGTTCTATTCTTTCCCCTAATTCAGTTAACATTTTTACAATCAACACTTTGAATTCCTTATCTGATAATTTCCTAATTTTTTCCAGGAGTTTTCTCTTGCTCTTTCATTTTACTTAATTTTCTCTTCCTCCATGAATTTAGGTGAAACACTTACCTATTGTGGTCTTGAACTGCTAAGTCACTTCAGTCGTGTGCGACTCTGTGCGACCATAGATGGCAGCCCACCAGGCTCCCATGTCCCTGGGATTGAAAGTGTGTCCTTAAGTGGATGCTTGCCTGTACTGACTGTGTATTCCCAGTGCCTCCTGTGAGAGAGCTGGATTTGATGCTGGCAGTTGGAGGGGCTAAGGGCGGAGCCAGGTGAGAGTGCTGAAGCATTTGGGGTCCATGTGAGTTCTCGGCTTATGCTGACCACAGACAAAGGGCTGACCTGACCCTCTGCACTGCCTACGCAGGTGCCGGTATTTGTTTCCTCGCTCCACTCAAACACAGCCTCAGGTGCAAGTCCCCTTTGTCCCTCCCAGCCCTCTCCCTGTCCCCAGGCTCCACACGCACCCATGCTGTGGACCACACTGCAGGGTGGGTGGACTCAAGTGGCCCCGTGGCATGTATCAGGAGGAGCTGTGGTTGCTGTCAGAAATCTGGGCTGCGGTGCTTGAGTGCAGTGCCAACATTGACAAGCACCTACCACTCAGGCTCAACCCCAGGACTGGGTGACCTCTGTGTCCTGGGGTTGATTCTTCCTTGAGGGCAAGCCAGTACAAGCTCCTCATGAGTGGAGTCCAGGCTTCCCACAGCTCTCCTGTTAGTCCCAGTCATCCTCCAGCCCTCCAGGGGAGCTTGTCTCCTTAGTGTAGGATCCCAGGACTGGGAGCCCAGCCTGTGGCCCTCACTGCTCACTCCCCAGGGCAGATGTCTACCTGTGTCATCTCCCTTTTCCTCTGGGTCCTGTCCCAGGGGCACAGATCCTGACCTGATTGCTTTCTTCTCTTCCTACCAGATTACATGTTTATCTTTCTTACAGCTTTGGATGTATAGCAAACCGTGGAAAATTCCTAAAGAGATGGGATACAAGACCACCTTGCCTGCCTCCTGAGAAATCTGTATGCAGGTAAAGAAGCAACAGTTGGAATTGGACATGGAATAATGACTGGTTTCAAATAGGGAAAGGAGTATGGCAAGGTTGTATATAGTCGCCCTGCTTATTTAACTTATATGCAGAGTATATCATGTCAAATGCCTGTCTGGATGAAGCACAAGCTGGAATTAAGATTGCTGGGAGAAATATCAATAATCTCAGATACACAGATGACACCACCCTTATGGCAGAAAGTGAAGAGGAACTGTTGGGAGCCGGTTTGAATTAGCGCTCCGCCCATGACATTGGTCATGAGGAAGGAGGCTCAAAACGCAAGGGCAAGATTTGAGTCTCAGGAGCTCCTTGGAGGTTCTCGAGCATCTACCCCAAAAAGGCCAGAGTCTGCCTACTTTCTGCTTTGTGTTCTCACCTCTGACTTTACAGGGGGCTGTCCCCCACTACCTTTCTCTGAAAAAAAGAGCTAACTTACAGCTCCAGTTAATAATTCTTGGGTGTGACAGTGTTTCAGCCTACAAACTCCTTTTGGAAATCCTCTAGCCTACCCGAATAGGTTTTTCTGAGGGCCACATGTGATTGTTTAGAGCCTCCCAACTGTGAGAGGCATGAGATGTTCTAAACTTTCTAAACACAGATTCCTTTGAGCAGTTAAAAGATTGATTAGAAATTGTATTGGTGAAGGGTTTTTCACTTGTTGGGCCAATGTTTGCTGCTAAGTCTCCATATCCCTTACCTACTGTGTCCTTGGCAGTGTATTGAAATGTAAGTAGTAGCCTTAATGTTTGTAACCTGGGAGCCTTGAGTACAACCCAGCACAACTTTGCCCTATAGATATGCAACGCCAATGCTTTTGGAGGGTGGCGCTTGACTTTAAAATAATCACCTTTAGAGAAAATAAGTTCCTTAAAATGTTAATAGGCCTCTGGGCCAGAAGATGATGTAACTCACTTAAACTTTTGCCTGTGATAGGTTTGAAAGCCTGGCTCAGGGACTGCTGTCCCTGCATGACTCCACCCCTTCCCTCATTATCCTCTATGCATAACTTAAGAGATAAAAACTACTTTGAAAAGTAAAGTACGGGGCCTTGTTCACCAAAGCTTGGTCTCCCCATGTCGTTCTTTCTCTTACCTTCTGGTTGAATTATTCAGCCTCCTCTCTCCACAAAATGTTCTCACTGAATTTCCTTCTCACTGAGCTATCATTTCATCCACTTTTCTTCACTGAATTTCCTCCTCACTGAGCTATCCTCATTTCTATTATTCTTTATATCTTTAATTAATATTTTAATAAGCTGTTGTTTCCTGATCGCCTATGCCGTCTCCCCTTCGAAATCCCTGGATCCACTGGGGCTGGACCCCAGCAAGGAACTAAAGAGCCTCTTGATGAAAGTGAAAGAGTAGAGTGAAAAACTTGGCTTAAAACTCAACAATCAGAAAACTAAGATCATGGTATTTGGCCCCATCACTTCGTGGCAAATAGATGGGGAAACAATGGAAACAGAGACTTTATTTTTGGGGCTCCAAAATTACTGCAGATGGTGACTGGAGCCATGAAATTAAAAGACTCTTGCTCCTTGGAAAAAAAGCTATGACCAACCTAGACAGCATATTAAAAAGCTGAGACATTACTTTGCCAACAAAGGTCCGTCTAATCCAAAGCTATGGTTTTTCCAGTAGTCATGTATGGATGTGAGAGTTAGACTATAAAGAAAGCTGAGCACTGAAGAACTGACTCCAAGGAGATCAAAACCATAAATCCTAAAGGAAATCAGTCCTGAATACTTATTGGAAGGGCTGATGCTGAAGCTGAAGCTCCAATACTTTGACCACCTGATGTGAAGAGCTGACTCATTGGAACAGACCCTGATGCTGGGAAAGATTGAAGGCAGGAGGAGAAGGGGATGACAGAGGATGAGATGTTTGCATGGCGTCACCAACTCAACGGACATGAGTTTGAACAGAAGTTTGAAGAAGTTTGAACAGCTCTGGAAGCCTGGCATGCTGCAGTCCATGGAGTCACAAAGAGTTGCACACGACTGAGCGACTGAACTGAACTGAACTGAACTTGAATGTACAGGAGCTCTGCCAGTTTCCAGTTAGTTTTCAGTGAGAATTGTTCCACATGTAGGTATATTTTTCAAGTGTTTATGGGGGAAATGAACTTCAGGTCCATTCACTCTGCTATCTTGATTGATCTCCAATTGTAGATAACTTTTGAATTATCTATAAATTTATATGCATGAAATATGAAGGGTACTATTATTGAACATCACAGATAGAACAGTAGTTTAGAGGGCAATTTGACAATAATCAAAACAAACAACACCAAAAACATATATACATATTGACCTAGCAACTCCAGAAAGATACTGTTTATATAAGTAAGTATACTAGAAAAGCCTAAAAATATCATCTGCATACTGCTTAAATACACTGAAGTGTAGTCATATAATGTGATATTATGTAGCCATAGAGAAGAATAAAGAATGGCCAACTGAAAATTACTATATTTTTATACCACATAGGTTAATAAGAAAAGGCAAAACCATGTGGAAAACATGTGAAAGGTAAAACTAAAATTAATGAAAGAAAATAAGATAATCTTTGTGACTTAGCATGGAAACACTAATCAAATGACAAATCTGTAAGAAACGATGGATTTGATTATACTTAGAATCTGAAATTAATATTAAGAAACAGTAATATGCATAAAGTTAAGGGAGAGATAAGAGAGTATGGATGAAGATATTTGCAATGTCAAAAATTCTCAAGAAAACAGTATCTAGGAAATACGGTACATAGAACTCTTTTAAATCAACAGGAAAGCTACTTCAACCCCAAGAAAAAAATAGGCAAAGACATAAATAGGCAATGTACTTAAGTGGATATGTAACTATTTACAAGTTAATGAAATTCGAATTAAAACAATTAAACACCAATTTATCTATAAACCATCAAAAATCTAGGAAGCTCTGTGGTAGCAGGTAATATGTGGGTGTGGTAGCTCTCTGCTCTGCTGGTGAGAATACAGATACACATAGCAGCTCTGGAGAACTACTTGGTGGTATTTAGAAAAAATAAATATGTGCATTCCAGATAAATCAGCACTTCTGCTTTTAGGAATATATACTAAGAAAATTCTCATTCAAGTCCATATGTGGGCATGCATGAACTTTTGTTTTGTTTTGGTTTTCTCCCTAGCATTATTTGTGGTGTGAGAAATTGGAAAGTATAAAGTATTAGTCACTTAGTTGTGTCCAGATCTTTGCAACCCCATGGACTGTAGCCTGCCAGGTTCTTCTGTCCTTGGGATTCTCCAGGCAAGAATACTGGAGTGGGTTGCCATGCCCTCCTCCAAGGGATATTCCCAACCCAGGGATTTAATCCAGTTCTCCTGTATTGCAAGCAGATTCTTTACCACTGAGCCATATCAAAATGCTTATCATTGGGAGTCTCAGTGTCTAGAATCAGCCGGTGTACACTGTGAAGTGCCATGTGGCAGGGAGACAGAAACAGAAGCAATTTCAAGCAGAAATATGGATGCAAAACAAGTATGAGGAGGAAAAAGTAAGCAGTTGAATAGTGTAACAATAGTATTATACCATTGTACAGTTGTCATACAGTACTACTATACTGAATTTGATCACTGGTAGTAGTATGCCAGGTCCTTAAGAAGTTAAAAGTGCCATTGCCACAGATAAATAAGAAAATCAGTACGAGGGAAAATGAAGGGGAACTCAGCTGACATAAAGTATGTTTAAGAGATTTTAGTGAAACTTACAAATTTTTGAAAAAAGTAAGACATGTTTCTGTACCATATGTATAACCATTTGTAAGTATTTTATGTGTATACATACACGCATATGCACATACATACACATGTATATTTGTTCATATATACATATGCATACACACATCTATCACAGATATACATCTATCACAGATACACATATACAAGTACACAAACATATAATGCATATGTATACAAATATACACATATACATTTATTACACCTATCTAAACTTTTGGATAATGTAAGTTATTTATCATGACTCTATATTGCAAGCATACATGCTTAGTCGCTTCAGTTCGCTTCAGTTCAATTCACTTCAGTCAATCAGTCGTGTCCGACTCTTTGCCACCTCATGAATTGCAGCATGCCAGGCCTCCTCGTCCATCAGCAACTCCCGAAGTGCACTCAAACTCACGTCCATTGAGTCGGTGATGCCATCCAGCCATCTCATCCTCTGTCATCCCCTTCTCCTCCTGCCCCCAATCCCTCCCAGCATCAGGGTCTTTTCCAGTGAGTCAACTCTTTGCATGAGGTGGCCAAAGTACTGGAGTTTCAGCTTTAGCATCATTCCTTCCAAAGAACACCCAGGACTGATCTCCTTCAGAATGGACTGGTTGGATCTCCTTGCAGTCCAAGGGACTCTCAAGAGTCTTCTCCAACACCACAGTTCAAAAGCATCAATTCTTCGGTGCTCAGCTTTCTTCACAGTCCAACTCTCACATCCATACATGACCACAGGAAAAACCATAGCCTTGACTAGACAGACCTTTGTTGGCAAAGTAATGTCTCTGCTTTTGAATATGCTATCTAGGTTGATCACAACTTTCCTTCCAAGGAGTAAGCGTCTTTTAATTTCATGGCTGCAATCACCATCTGCAATGATTTTGGAAACCAGAAAAATAAAGTCTGACACTGTTTCCACTGTTTCCCCATCTATTCCCCATGAAGTGATGGGACCAGATGCCATGATCTTCGTTTTTCAGAATGTTGAGCCAACTTTTTCACTCTCCTCTTTCATTTTCACCAAGAGGCTCTCTAGTTCTTCACTTTCTACCATAAGGGTGGTGTCATCTGTATATCTGAGGTTATTTATATTTCTCCTGGCAATCTTGATTCCAGCTTGTGCTTCTTCCAGCCCAGCATTTCTCATGTCGCTTCAGTCATGTCCAACTCTGCGCCCCTATGGACCATGGCCTGCCAGACTCCTGTGTCCATGGGATTCTCCAGGCAAGAATATTGAAGTGGGTGGCCATTTCCTTCTCCAGGGGACTCTATATTATATTTCTTTAAAAATAATAAAGTGGCAAATATAAGAGTTCTTCATATTTAGAGAGTTTTATGTTATTTTTTGTTTATTTTAAAATCATACTTATTTTTTTTTTCTTGTGAAAGTCTCACCTTTATTCTGAGATAGTTTTGGTGTTACAGCTTTTTTTTTTCCCTTTGCACTTGACTTTATTTTTTTTTTTAACTTTACAATATTGTATTGGTTTTGCCATATATCAACATGAATCCGCCACAGGTATACACATGTTATCCATCCTGAACCCTCCTCCCTCCCCCGTATCATCCCTCTGAGTCGTCCCAGTGCACCAGCCCCAAGCATCCAGTATCAAAACCACTATGAGGTACCATTTCACTCCAGTCAGAATGGCTGTGATCCTAAAGTCTACAAGCAATAAATGCTGGAGAGGGTGTGGAAAAAAGGGAACCCTCTTACACTGTTGGTGGGAATGCAAACTAGTACAGCCACTACGGAGAACAGTGTGGAGATTCCTTAAAAAACTGGAAATAGAACTGCCTTATGACCCAGCAATCCCACTGCTGGGCATACACGCTGAGGAAAGCAGAATTGAAAGAGACACGTGTACCCCAATGTTCATCGCAGCACTGTTTACAATAGCCAGGACATGGAAGCAACCTAGATGTCCATCAGCAGATGAATGGATAAGAAAGCTGTGGTACATATACACAATGGAGTATTACTCAGCCATTAAAAAGAATACATTCGAGTCAGCTCTAATGAGGTGGATGAAACTGGAGCCTATTATACAGAGTGAAGTAAGTCAGAAAGAAAAACACCAATACAGTATGCTGCTGCTGCTAAGTCATTTCAGTCGTGTCCAACTCTGTGTGACCCCATAGACAGCAGCCCACCAGGTTCCCCCATCCCTGGGATTCTCCAGGCAAGAACACTGGAGTGGGTTGCCATCTCCTCCTCCAATGCATGAAAGTGAAAAGTGAAAGTGAAGTCACTCAGTCGTGTCCAAATCTTTGCGACCCCATGGACTGCAGCCTACCAGGCTCCTCTGTCCATGGGATTTTCAAGGCAAAGTACTGGAGTGGGGTGCCATTGTCTTCTCCGCCAATACAGTATACTAATGCATATATATGGAATTTAGAAAGATGGTAACAATAACCCTGTATATGAGACAGCAAAAGAGACACTAATGTATAGAACAGTCTTGTGGACTTTATGGGAGAGGAAGAGGGTGGGATTATTTGGGAGAATGGCATTGAAACATGAATAATATCATATATGAAACAAGTCGCCAGTCCAGGTTCAATGCACAATAAAATCATACTTATTTATAATGCTCTTTAGAATTAATGTGAATGATAGTTTGAATATGAATCAGAAGTGGAATTTTGTCAAATAAGTTTTACATACTTTTTCTTATTTTTATAACTAAATTTATAATTTCACAGTGCTAAAGGAAATATGATAGTTTGGACATTTTTTTAAAAGAATTTTTATTTAAGTATACCATAAATTCAGCTAAGTCCTCAACTCATAAGTGATCACATCAATAAATTTGTACAAGATTTCACAAGTAACTGTCACCAAGATTGAGAAATAGAATTTCCCCATCTTCACAGAAGTGTTCTCCCTGTCCCTATTACAGAGACAATCAGACTTTAAAGTTGTATATTAGTTTTCCCTTCATATAAAATGTATATAATTGAGTCATACGGTAGATATTCTTTGATTTCTGCTTTTTTTTACACATTATTTTATAACAACATTATATGTCATTAAAATTCCACAAGTAAAGGGAATTTTTATTTTAGATTAAAATAAAATTTTATTTTAAAATTCTTTATAAAAATATATGTACACATGGTATTTATTAAAAGGGTTCTGAATATCAGACTTTCTGAGTGGTCCAGGGATTAAAAATCTCCCTGCCAATGCAGGGGTCACAGGTTTAATCCCTGGTCCTGGAAGATTCCACATGCCTTGAGCAATTAAGCCTGTGCACCACAACTACTGAAGCCGGTGTGTGCCTAAAGCCCATTCTCTACAGGAGAAGCCCAGGCCTCACAACTAAGGAGCGGCCCCCCTCCCCATCCTCTGTTCCACCTCCCTGCCCCGCCATTCACCGCAACTCCACAACTAGACAAAGCCCACAGGCAGCAAGGAAGACCCAAGGCAGCCAAGAATAAACAAATAATAATAAAAGATTTTGAGTATGAGTCTGGATTTAAGGGGGTAGTTTGTTTAAGCTAATTGTCTTGAAAAAATAAAAAAATCTGGGATATATATAAATATAAATATACACATATCATTTATAAGTATAAATATATATTCACACATACACACACCACAATCTAAACATCCAAGGGCTATTTAGATGATGAAGATAAACTGGACAAGATTGAATTTATCCACATAACAAATTGTGTAGTAGTATTTCAGTCTCATTACTGTGTAGTATTCCATCGTAGAAATATTTCATAGTTTTTTATTTTTCCCATTGATGGACTTTTGGACAGTTTCAGAGTTTGGGACTTGTATGAAAAATGTCATTATGACTTTCTGAAACATGCCTTTTTGTACATAGTTGTATTGAATTTCCCATTTTAATTTCTCATCTTGATTCTTGTGTCTTTTCTCTTTTATTCTTGATCAATCTTGTAAGAATTTTAACAGTTTAAATATTGTTTTCAGATATATAACAATTGGCTGATTTGATTCTATTGCAAGTTTATTTTTCTATGTCAATTAATATTCATTATTATTCCTTGTGTTCTACAGTCTTTAGGTTCACTATTTTAACTTTTCATGATGTAAGTATAAAGATATTTGAAATTTTCAGCCTTTCTTCCTTTCTCAAGTCTATATACAAGGCTAAATTTTTTCTTCTCAGCATGATATTAGCATCATCCCACAAATTAAATAATGTCATATACTCACTGCTATTCTGTTCAAACTATTTTAAAATTATATTGTGATATTTTGCCTCAGGTGTAATTAAGAAGTGCGATACTTTATTTACAAATAAATGACATTATTTAGAGTATCATTTTACAAAATCAATTTCTAGTTTAACATTGTCAGAGATGCCATGCTACATTATTTCAAAAAACTTCAAATTTTTTTAGATTTGTTAATAACATGGGTAATTTTAGCTAAACTTGGCAGCATAAACTTCAAAAGAATGTTAAAAGTAATACTATTGCTATATACAGTGTTATCTGAATGTCTTGTCTAGGTCAAAATGCCCAATCATGTTCAGGCGTCCTGTATTTTAACTGAATTTTTGCTATATTGCTCTATTAGATATTGAGAGAGATATGTTAAAATCTACTTTTCCTTTTCGTACTGTCAATACGTACTGTCAATACGTACTGTCAGTACTCAATACTGTGAGTACTTTATGTACTCACAGTCATGCTGTTTGTTACATTCTTGTTTTTAAATATTTTAATCTTTTTGATAGAATTGCCCTCTTAATATTATGAAATAGTTTTATTTATCTATAGATGTATTTCATGACTTAAATATCTCTACCATTATTTGCACTGCTTTTTGGTTTCTTATGTTTTCTTCTGTTTAATGTATTTTGATAAACAGTATATAGAACCTTATACAGTTTGAGAAAATTATCTTTTAATTAGAACATTTATTGTACTTACAATTACTTAGCTGTTAATATGCTATACTTTCATTTCTCATTTTATTATTTGCTTTCTATTAGTCTAGTTTCTTTTTCTCTCTTTTTTTATTTTTGGCCCTTCTTTATGTTTTCCAACCCCCACCTCCATCCACAAAGAATTCCCTGTTCCATCTCTTAGTTTATTTCCTTTATATCATTTTATTACTACCTAGACCTATCAACACATATTCTTATTACAAGTAGTATTTTTAACAATATTTGGACCACTCAAGAACCTTATGATTTTTCAGCTTGTACATGTTATTTGTGTTATAGGTGACATGTATTTTAGTTAAATATATATTTAAAATCCAAAAATATATTATTTTAATTATTTATGCATAATTGTATCTATTTACCAACATATTATCCTTTTTTCATTCCTTTCCTTTCTGTATCTCAATTTTTCCATCTGCAGTCATCTGTCTTCTGTCTGAAGAGCACTCTTAAGTTTCTTAATGCAGAACTGCTGGCATTAAATTTTTTGTTTGCATCTGAGATTTTCTGTATTTTGTTTTCAATCTTGAAGTACATGTTCACTGAGTATGACATTCTGTGTTGCTGCTAGAAGTTTTGTTGCAGCCCTATAAGGATCATAGTCCACTACTTTCTGGACATCTACTTCTGTTGAGAAGCTTATTCTTAAGTTTATTTTCATTTTTAAAAGACAGTTACAGCTGGACATGGAACAACAGACTGGTTCCAAATAGGAAAAGGAGTACGTCAAGGCTGTATATTGTCACCCTGCTTATTTAACTTCTATGCAGAGTACATCATGAGAAATGCTGGACTGGAAGAAACACAAGTTGGAATCAAGATTGGTGGGAGAAATATCAATAATCTCAGATATGCAGATGACACCACCCTTATGGCAGAAAGTGAAGAGAAACTAAAAAGCCTCTTGATGAAAGTGAAAGTGGAGAATGAAAAAGTTGGCTTAAAGCTCAACATTCAGAAAACGAAGATCATGGCATCTGGTCCCATCACTACATGGCAAATAGATGGGGAAACAGTGGAAACAGTGTCAGACTATTTTGGGGGGCTCCAAAATCACTGCAGATGGTGACTGCAGCCATGAAATTAAAAGACCCTTACTCCTTGGAAGGAAAGTTATGACCAACCTAGATTGCATATTCAAAAGCAGAGACATTACTTTGCCAACAAAGGTTCGTCTAGTCAAGGCTATGGTTTTTCCAGTGGTCATGTATGGATGTGAGAGTTGGCCTGTGAAGAAAGCTGAGTGCTGAAGAATTGATGCTTTTGAAGTGTGGTGTTGGAGAAGACTCTTGAGAGTCCCTTGGACTGCAAGAAGATCCAACCAGTCCATTCTGAAGGAGATCAGCCCTGGGATTTCTTTGGAAGGAATGATGCTAAAGCTGAAACTCCAGTACTTTGGCCACCTCATGTGAAGAGTTGACTCGTTGGAAAAGACTCTGATGCTGGAAGGGTTGGGGTCAGGAGGAAAAGGGGACGACAGAGGATGAGATGGCTGGATGGCATCACTGACTCAATGGGCATGAATCTGAGTGAACTCCCGGAGTTGGTGATGGACAGGGAGGCCTGGCGTGCTGCGATTCATGGGGTCACAAAGAGTCGGACATGACTGAGCAACTGAACTGAACTGAATCCTTTGTCTGGGCTTCCCTGGTGGCTCAGAGGTTAAAGCATCTGCCTGCAATGCGGGGACCAGGGTTCGATCCCCAGGTTGGGAGGATCCGCTGGAGAAGGAAATGGCAACCCACTCCAGTATTCTTGCCTGGAGAATCCTACGGGTGGAGGAGCCTGGTGGGTTGCAGTCCATGGGGTTGTAAAGAGCTGGACACGACTGAGAGATTTCACTTTCACTTTCATCCTTTGTCTAGATTCTTTTAACTTGATTTATTTGTTATTGATTTTCACAACTTTTGATCTGATAAACACAAATAACACATTCTTTGTATTTATTTTGTTTGAGGATTGATTTATTAAACATATTTGAAAAGCTCTTAAGCTAGTCTCTTCATTTATGTTTTTGTCCCATTTTCTCTTTCTTCTCAAATTCTGGCTTTCAAGTATATATGTGTTAGATTTTTTATTATACTCCATAGCTTTCTTACATTATTTTTTGCTTTTGTACTACCCATGTTTCTCTCTCTTTGTGTTATCCAGTCTGGATATTTTCTTCTAAACTACTTTCTGGTTCAGTAATCTTCTTTTAAATTGATCAGTTTGTTGATAAGCACTTCATTTGGATTCTTAATTTCAGTTATCCTGTTCTTCACTTAAAGAATTTCTAGTTACTCTTTCTTCATCTCAATTTCATTTAATTTCAAAATCTTGTATATATTAATATTAACCTTGAACATAATTATTTTATTTTTTAATTATAGTTGATTTACAATATTGTATTAATTTCAAGGTTACAGCATAGTGATTCAGTTTTCTTTTTCTAATTATATTCCATTATTGTTTATTATAAGATATTGGATATAATTCCCTGTGCTGTACAGTAAATCCTTACTGCTTATCTACTTTATGTGTAGCAGTTTGCATCTGTTAATCTCATACTCTGTGAAATGTTTGACTTTACTCCCTCCCATTTTAGTATAAAAGAAGCCTGAATTCTAACTCAGGCAAGACAGTTCTTCAGAGCATGAGTCCACCATTTTCTTAGTTTGCTGGCTTTTTGAGTAAAATCACTATTTCTTGCCCTAACAACTCAGCTCTCCAATTTTTTGGCCTGTTATGTGGTGAGAAGTATGACCTGGGGCTCAGTTTTTCAATATTAAATTCTATGAATTGCTTGTAATTTTGGATATTATCCTCTTGTTGGTTGCTGCATACCATTATTTTAAAATTCAGGACTGTTAATTCCAATATCTGGAACTCCTATGGTATATTTTTGTTGTGTATTTTTTCTATTGACTTATGGTAACTTAGTTTTCTTTGTAAATCTAACAAATTCTTTTATTGAATTCTTGATCTTATATATGAAAAAAATTCAGAAATAATTTGAGGCTTTGGAAGATGCTGTTTTCTTTCAGTGAGAATTTACTTTTCCTTTAGCAAAAGGAAATTTATGTCTAAGAAGAATAAATTCTCTGGTGGCTCAGACGTAAAGCATCTGCCTACAATGCGGGAGACCCGGGTTCAATCCCTGGGTTGGGAAGGCCTACCGGAAAAGGAAATGGCAACCCACTACAGTATTGTTGCCTAGAAAATCCCATGGACGGAGAAGCTTGGTAGGCTACAGTCCATGGGGTCGCAACGAGTCAGACACAACTGAGCGATTTAGTAAATTACTTTCTTTTAATCCAGTCATCAATTAGGTTGATTTAAAGATGAGTTTAGGCCTTTTTCAGAACTAGTTTATTTCCACTTTCTCTTTAACACTAAAAATTGTATATTCTGAGTTTCCAATTCAGAACCCTGGCTGTTTATGAGAGCCCCTAGATTTTATGGACGGAGGTGCCTGGTAGGCTGCAGTCCATGGGGTTGCGAAGAGTCGGACACGACTGAGTGACTTCACTTTCACTTTTCACTTTCATGCATTGGAGGAGGAAATGGCAACCCACTCCAGTGTTCTTGCCTGGAGAATCCCAGGGACGGAGGGGGGCCTGGTGAGCTGCCGTCTATGGGGTCTCATAGAGTCGGACACTGAAGTGACTTAGCAGCAGCAGCAGACTTTATGGGCTCTGAACTCCAATATTGTCAAACTGGCTACAAAGGACTGCTGGAAGTATTGCTCAGTCTTTGAGATTCTCAGTCTCTCAGTGGACACTTTCTGCAGTGCATATAAATTGGTCTTGGGAATAAAAAATTGCCTCAAGGAGAAAAATGATGTCAAATGAGAGGTTAATTTCTCTGTGCTTGCCTTATCTCTGGAATCTTGGCTTCCTTATCTTTGTTGCCTAAGTAGCACTTGGATACTTAGATTGGATGTGTGATATGTGTGTGTCTGTGGTTCATATAATTGTTATACATATTTATATATGATGCCATTTGTGTATCTATATCTATTTTTATATCTATATATCTTCCATATTTTTGAATTGTTTTCATCAAGAGTTAGCCTGCTATACCATCTTTCCTTATATCCAGGAGCATATTGTGGATCTTTCTAATCAACACCATTGATACCATATTTTCATTGACAATTTTAAAATAAAAACTTGGATTTATCTAAAATAAATGAACAGATGGGATATGATAAATAACGTAGTACTCTCAGAAATTATATTACATGATTTGTTGGCACTCTAATATTTTAACTTAATTTCTACTTTATATTTGTAGATTATGACTTTGAAAGGTAATAACATTCAGATGTTATATCCCTTGTTATAGGACACTTCTAGCAAAATTCTGGGAAATTTTACTTCCGGTGATAATATTAATGAGCAGTAATTATTAATATTAAGGATGCATCAACAGTTTTCTAAGTACTTTACACATTTAATTCAACCTTTTATCACTAAAACACTATAATAGAATTTTAAGATGCATTTCACAGAGAAAGACAGGTAGAGTAACTTTCCCAGTATTATTTACCATATGAGTGAGGAGAGGTGATTCACATTCAAGTTGTTCAGTTTTTGAATACAAATTCTTCACCTAAAGTTAAAGAAATCTTTGACTTGGTATATGGGCATTCCTTTTCTCTTATATGGGAGCACTATACTTTTCTTTTGACCCCAGTTAAAAATCTAAGTTTTAATTTCATTTCATAGCCAACCAAGTTGATATATACCTATTTTAATTTTGAGGTCTACTGATAATTTTCAAATTTTGCCCCAAAAGAACACTTCAAAACTATTTCTTTCAAAAATGTAATTCCCAAGTGAGAAATATTAGCAGGAAGAATTTCTTAGATGTTTGAAAAATAATCTATTTTAGAAATAATTGTCTGATTTATAGTGTACCTGATGATTAACTTAAATACTCTATTAAGCTGGAAAATAAGCAGGTATTAGTTTTTCAATTTCATAGCACATCTATGGAATTATTAATGCTACTATTTTAAAATAGCCTTCTCTACTTAAATATTAACTGCATTTTTTTTTAATTTTAAAGAGATTGTCTAAATTATGAGGATATTTTTGGTTCATAGGTTTACCACATAACCGATTGCTAAACTTTCAAATTGAGTTATGAAAATGTCTATGGAGTTCCGCTCTAAATTTATGATTACTCTTTTTGAGTATAAGATTTTTAATTTTTGACAGTTCATAAGAGAACAGCCTTAAATGTGAATTTGGTTGACTTAGACTAATACTTTTTTTTTTTTACAAAAATATTTTTTAAAAAATAGAAGGTAGTTGGACTTTTAAAAATGCATTTATTTGCTACACTAGTTTTCTTATGGGTGATGATGGTATTTTTTGGCTGTGTCACTAAACTTGAATAGCAAGAAAAGTGAATGAGCAGATAATTCAGACTTAAAAACAAAGTGTTTTAGCTATTGGCAGATGTCAAGACAACTTGAGACTTAATGATTACTAAGCTGCATACCTGCCATCCTTATCTGTCTCCAGCACAGTTGACAAAACAAGATAGTCTTGATGTCAAAACAGATTGGGAAGGAAGAAAGCAAGACAGAAACTTGGGCAGAGTTAAGAAGTCTTGCTTTTCCATTTCAAGTTTTTCTTTTTCTTTTTTTTTTAATTCTAAGTTATCTCCTAAACAAACTCTTATGTGAACCCAAAATAAAGCATTTACTAAACCACATAAATCACAGAAAATTTTTCAGAAAGCATTCTGTACCACTAGATACCACAATGTGGCAGATAAAATTCTATTGATCAACTTTCCCCCCAGGTAAAACCATGGACCTTCATAGCCCTTATTTGAGAGATAACTGATTGTGCAAGGTAATGGTGACCTCTTTCTCCCTCCTTACTGAAGTTCTCTTGTAATGATTCTCAGCATGTTCCTTCCACCTGGTCCTCCTTAGACTCTTCTTGGCTTTGTTTTGTTTTCTCCCAGTTTTATGAAGTTATAATTGACATATAACATAGTGTAAGTTTCAGATGTATAACATAGTAATCTTATATTTGTATATTTCTGAAATAATTACCACAGTAAGTTTAGTTAACATCCAATACCCAACGTAGTTACAAAATGTTTTTTCCTTGTGATAAGAACTTTTAATATATACTCTCTTAGCAACTTTCGGAGGGAGGAGCCTGGTAGGCTGCAGTCCATGGGGTCTCTAAGAGTCGGACACCACTGAGCGACTTCACTTTCATGCATTGGAAAAGGAAATGGCAACCCACTCCAGTGTTCTTGCCTTGAGAATCCCAGGGACGGGGGAGCCTGGTGGGCTGCCGTCTATGGGCTTGCAGAGTCGGACACGACTGATACGACTTAGCAGCAGCAGCAACTTTCTAATATACAAAACAGTGGGTGGCTCAATGGTAAAGAATCCACCTGCAATGCAGGAGGTGTGAGCTCGATTACTAGGTTGAGAAGATCCCTTGGAGAAGGAAATGACAAACCACTCCAGTAATTTGGCTTGGGAAATCCCATGGACAGAGGAGCCTGGTAGGCTACAGTCCATAGGGTCACAAAAGAGTCAGACATGACTTAGTGACTAAACAACAGTTGATATCCATACTCACCATGCTATTCATTACATCTGCAGGACTTAATTTATCTTGTAACTAGAAGTTTGACCACCTTCATCCAGTTCCCCCAGCTATTGCCTCTGCCTCTGACAGACAACCACAAATTTGACCTTTGTTTTGATGAGTTTTGTTGTTTCAGATTCTGCTTCTGAGATTATGCACTATTTGTCTTTCTCTACTTGTTTCACTGTGCATAAACCCCTGAAGATTCAGCCATACTCTCACAAATGGCAGAATTTCCTTACTTTTATGGCTGAATAGTATTGATATTTTACTAAATATATACATATACGCAGTAAGTGTGTATATATACAGTAAATATATATACAGTAAGAATCCCAAAGAAAGGCAATGCCAAAGAGTGTTCAAACTACCGCACAATTGCACTCATCTCACACGCTAGTAAAGTAATGCTCAAAATTCTCCAAGCCAAGCTTCAGCAATATGTGAACCGTGAACTTCCTGATGTTCAAGCTGGTTTTAGAAAAGGCAGAGGAACCAGAGATCAAATTGCCAACATCTGCTGGATCATCGAAAAAGCAAGAGAGTTCCAGAAAAATATCTATTTCTGCTTTATTGACTATGCCAAAGCCTTTGACTGTGTAGATCACAATAAACTGTGGAAAATTCTGAAAGAGATGGGAATACCAGACCACCTGATCTGCCTCTTGAGAAATCTGTATGCAGGTCAGGAAGCAACAGTTAGAACTGGTCATGGAACAACCGACTGATTCCAAATAGGAAAAGGAGTACGTCAAGGCTGTATATTGTCACCATGTTTATTTAACTTACATGCAGAGTACATCATGAGAAATGCTGGACTGGAAGAAACACAAGCTGGAATCAAGATTGCCGGGAGAAATATCAATAACCTCAGATATACAGATGATACCACCCTTATGGCAGAAAGTGAAGAGGAACTAAAAAGCCTCTTGATGAAAGTGAAAGTGGAGAGTGAAAAAGTTGGCTTAAAGCTCAACATTCAGAAAATGAAGATCATGGCATCTGGTCCCATCACTACATGGGAAATAGATGGAAAAACAGTGGAAACAGTGTCAGACTTTATTTTTCTGGGCTCCAAAATCACTGCAGATGGTGACTGCAGCCATGAAATTAAAAGACGCTTACTCCTTGGAAGGAAAGTTATGACCAACCTAGATAGCATATTCAAAAGCAGAGACATCACTTTGCCAACAAAGGTTCATCTAGTCAAGGCTATGGTCTTTCCTGTGGTCATGTATGGATGTGAGAGCTGGACTGTGAAGAAGGCTGAGCGCCAAAAAATTGATGCTTTTGAAGTGTGGTGTTGGAGAAGACTCTTGAGAGTCCCTTGGACTGCAAGGAGATCCAACCAGTCCATTCTGAAGGAGGTCGGCCCTGGGATTTCTTTGGAAGGAATGATGCTAAAGCTGAAACTCCAGTATTTTGGCCACCTCATGCGAAGAGTTGACTCATTGGAGAAGACTCTGGTGCTGGGAGGGATTGAGGGCAGGAGGAGAAGGGGACGACAGAGGATGGGATGGCTGGATGTCATCACTGACTCGATGGATGTGAGTCTGAGTGACCTCCAAGATCTGGTGATGGACAGGGAGGCCTGGCGTGCTGCAGTTCATGGGGTTGCAAAGAGTCGGACACGACTGAGTGACTGATCTGATCTGATCTGAAACAGTAAGTATGCATATATACATTAAATGTATATATATATATATATATATAGTAAGCATATGTATGTATATATTTAAAATGTGTATTTAAAAACATTTGTTTGGCTGTGGTGGGTTTTAGTTGTGCCATGCATAATTTTGATCTTTGTCATGGTGGGGGATTTTTAGTTGTGGCATGTGGGATCTTATTCACCAACCAGGCATGGAACGATCAGATCAAATCAGTCACTCAGTCGTGTCCGACTCTTTGCGACCCCATGAACCGCAGCACGCCAGGCCTCCCTGTCCATCACCAACTCCCGGAGTTCACTCAGACTCACGTCCATCGAGTCAGTGATGCCATCCAGCCATCTCATCCTCTGGCATCCTCTTCTCCTCTTGCCCCCAATCCCTCCCAGCATCAGAGTCTTCTCCAATGAGTCAACTCTTCGCATGAGGTGGCCAAAGTACTGGAGTTTCAGCTTTAGCATCATTCCTTCCAAAGAAATCCCAGGGCTGATCTCCTTCAGAATGGACTGGCTGGATCTCCTTGCAGTCCAAGGGACTCTCAAGAGTCTTCTCCAACACCACAGTTCAAAAGCATCAATTCTTCGGCACTCAGCCTTCTTCATAGTCCCGCTCTCACATCCATACATGACCACAGGAAAGACCATAGCCTTGACTAGATGAACCTTTGTTGGCAAAGTAATGTCTCTGCCTTTGAATATGCTATCTAGGTTGGTCATAACTTTCCTTCCAAGGAGTAAGCGTCTTTTAATTTCATGGCTGCAGTCACCATCTGCAGTGATTTTGGAGCCCAGAAAAATAAAGTCTGACACTGTTTCCACTGTTTCTCCATCTATTTCCCATGTAGTGATGGGACCGGATGCCATGATCTTTGTTTTCTGAATGTTGAGCTTTAAGCCAACTTTTTCACTCTCCACTTTCACTTTCATCAGGAAGCTTTTTAGTTTCTCTTCACTTTCTGCCATAAGGGTGGTGTCATCTGCATATCTGAGGTTATTGATATTTCTCCTATCAATCTTGATTCCAGCTTGTGTTTCTTCCAGTCCAGCATTTCTCATGATGTACTCTGCATATAAGTTAAATAAGCAGGGTGACAATATACAGCCTTGACGTACTCCTTTTCCTATTTGGAACCAGTCTGTTGTTCCATGTCCAGGCATGGAACAAACCCAGGACCAATGCATTGGGGTTGCAGAGTCTTCACCACAATCCACTAGGGAAGTTCCCTTTATGCATTTTTTAAACTTATTTATTGATAGACACAGATTGTTTCTATGTCTTGACTATTATAAATATTGCTGCATTAACTATAAGGGTGCAAATGTCTTTTGAGGATACCGATTTCATTTCTTTACAATGTATACTCCAAAATGAGATTGTTGGATAAAATGGTAGTTCTATTTTAAAGTCCTGCTGCTGCTACTGCTGCTGCTAAGTCGCTTCAGTCATGTCCGACTCTTTGCGATCCCATAGATGGCAGCCCACCAGGCTCCCCCATCCCTGGGATTCTCCAGGCAAGAACACTGGAGTGGGTTGCCATTTCCTCCCCCAATGCATGAAAGTGTAAAGCGAAAGGGAAGTCACTCAGTCGTGTCCAACTCTAGCGACCCCATGGACTGTAGCCTACCAGGCTCCTCCGTCCATGGGATTTTCCAGGCAAAAGTACTGGAGTGGGGTGCTATTGCCTTCTCCAAAAGTCCTTCTAGAACATCCAAATTGTTTTCCATAGTGGCTAGGTCAATTAACCTTCTCACCAACAGTGCACACCTGTTCCCCACATCCTCACTGAGTCACTCATTATCTTGTGTCTTTTTTTTAAATTGAATTGTAGCTGACTCACAGTGTTGTGCGGGGAAGGCAATGGCACCCCACCCCAGTACTTTTGCCTGGAAAATCCCATGGATGGAGGAGCCTGGTAGGCTGCAGTCCATGGGGTCGCTAAGAGTCAGACATGACTGAGCGATTTCACTTTCACTTTTCACTTTCATGCACTGGAGAAGGAAATGGCAACCCACTCCAGTGTTCTTGCCTGGAGAATCCCAGGGACAGGGGAGCCTGGTGGGCTGCCGTCTATGGGGTCGCACAGAGTCGGACACGACTGAAGCGACTTAGCAGCAGCAGCAGCAGCACAATGTTGTGTTAGTTTCATGTGTACAACAAAGTGATTCAGTTACTCATATGTATATATTCTTTTTCATATTCTTTTCTATTATGGTTTATTGCAAGATAAGGCCTTATATAGTAGGGTTAGTGCTATACAGTAGGGCCTTATGGTTTATCTATTCCACATCTATAACACTGTGTATATGTTAATCCTGAACTCTTAATTATCTTCCCACTCCCATTACCCACTTTGGTAACCACAAGTGTGTTTTCCACATCTGTGGCTTTATTTTTGTTTGTAAGTAAGTTAATTTGTACCATTTTTTATATCACACGTGTAAGTGATTGTCCTTTGATTTTTGTCTTTCTCTGCTTTACCTCACTTAATATGATAATTTCTAGGTCCCTCCATGTTGCTGCAAATGACAGCATTTCAATCTTTTTATGGCTGAGTAATATTCCATTGTTTATACATACCACAACTTCTTTATCCATCCATTTGTTGATGGACATTTAGTTTGCTTCTCTTGTCTTTTTGATGATAGCTATTATAGAAGGTTTGAGGTGACATTTCATGGCAATTTAATTTGCATTTCTCTAATGATTAGTGATGTTGAGCACCTTTTCATTTACCTTTTGGTCACTTGATATCTTGTTTGGAAACATGTCTATTTAGGTCCTTTGCCTTCTGTTTAATTGTACTATTCTTTTTTTTTTTTTTGCTATTGATGTATGAGTTCTTTATATATTTTGGATTTTAAAGGCTTATTGGATGTGTGACTTGCAAATATTATCTGTCATTCTGTTGGTTGCCTTTTCATTTTGTTGACTGTTTCTTTTTCTGTGCAGAAGATTCTTGGTTGATGTAGTCCTATTTAATTATTTTTTAAATTTTTTTGCTTATACTTTTGGTATCATATCCAAAAAATCATTGCCAAGATTTATGTCATAGCACTTTTCTCGTATGTTACTCTCTTGTGGTTGTTCTTAGACTCCTCTTGGCTTGCTGATTTCTTCTTTCTTTCATTCTTTCTTTCAACTCTTGGTACATTACATATTTGGATTACCCAGGGTTTTGTCATCTTTGGTCTATTTTAAGACTTTTATGATAATTTATAGGCTACTTTATGCTAGTTATTTCTTTATCCAGTCCAGAGTCACAGACTCACATGCTCAATTGTACAATAATCATTTTCTTGTTTTGATAAGTAGCTTACATCTGTCTTATCAAGCTAGAAAACTGAAGACATCTTAGTTTTTCTTGAATCGAAACCCTTTCTCAGTGTCCACATCTAACATAGGCTTTCTGTTTCTTTTACTTCTTTCAATACTTTCTTCATAAAAAAACTTAAGTGAGCTAATTCAAATATAAATCTGTTTCTATCCATCTGAAAGTACTAATTGCTCTCCAACTTGTTGGATAAACTACACATCCCCACAAATGATGTCCAAGGTCTTTTTGTGATCTGATCCATCTCTACCTCTCCAATCCCCTCTTTCCATTTTCTCCTTTCTTCATTCATTCAATAAATATTTACTGATGCTTCCTATGTAGTATTGTGAGCAGGCTAACATGATCCCTCTTACAGGAAGCTTAGATTCTGTTGGTGGACAGAGGCTATTAAATAAATGAATGCACAATTATAAACTGAGATCAATAAAATGCAAAATATAGCATGTAGAAATCTGACCTAGCCTGGGGAGTTAGGGAAGAGTTTGCTGAGCAAATGGTACCTGATCTGACACACAACTGATGGGTAGACATTGTTAAGGAAGGAAAGAAAGGGCAAATATGGGGGAAGCAGTCAAGCCTTGGGCATAGCATTTGCAAAGACTCTCCTGTGGGAATTTACTGTGTTTAAAGGCCTGAAAGAAGACTGCTGTCACTGGAGTAGAGAGGAAGGGGATGTGAAGAAATAAAGAGGTGACACAAAGAGTTGATCAAGGACCAGACCTTTTCCTTGACCTCATAGGTTCTGTTAAGAATTTGGTTCTTTACTCTGATAACAGCTAGAAGCCATTGCAATTCTTCACACACAGTTTTAAAATATCATGTCATAAAAATTTTGTAAAGAACCTCTGACAGCAGTATAGAGAAAAAAACTGGAGATGGGAATTTTTTCCCCACTGCTGATGGGAATATAAAATAGTGCAGTCACTGTTGAAGAGTTTGGCAGTGTCTTAAATTTACCATATGACCCAGAAATTCCATTTCTAGTTATCTAAACAAGAGAAATGAAAACATATGTCCACACCAAAATATGTATGTATATGTCCATGGTACCATTGTTCACAATAACCAAAAGTAGAAACAGTCTAAATGTCTATTAACTGGTGAATGGGTAAATAAAATATGATATATCCATACAATGGAATACTATTCTGCAAAAAAAAAAAACCAAAAACCACACACAAAGTACTTATATATGCCCCAACATGGATGAAATTAAAAAACACTATGCTAGGTGAAGAGTTGGCTCATTGGAAAAGACTCTGATGCTGGGAGGTATTTGGGGGCAGGAGGAAAAGGGGACGACAGAGGATGAGATGGCTGGATGGCATCACAGGCTCTACGGACGTGAGTCTGAGTGAACTCTGGGAGATGGTGATGGACAGGGAGGCCTGGCGTGCTGCTATTCACGGGGTCGCAAAGAGTCAGACACGACTGAGCGACTGAACTGAACTGAACTGATGCTAGGTGAAAGAAACCAGATACAAAATATTATCTACAGAATGATGTCATATACATGAAATTGCTCAGAAAAACAAATCTAAGGAGACAGAAGTGGATTAGTATCCGACTGAGGATTCAGTGGGGGAAATTAGGGTTAGAGATGATGTTAGGGTTAGGTTCACTCCCTGGGTCAGGAATATCCTCTGAGGGAGGAATTGGTAACCCACTTCAGTGTTCTTGCCTAGGAAATCCCATGGACAGAGGGGCTTGGTTGGCTACAATCCATGGGGTCACAAAGAGTCGGACACTACTTAGAGACTAAGCATGCATGAAATGGCAGAGGGGAGTAGGAAGTGAATGCAAATAGTCACAGAAGATCTTTGGGGTGATGAAAATGTCCTAAAATCAGATGATGTGATGATGGTTATGTAACATTTTGAATCTGCTAAAAATCACTCAATTGTGCACTCAAAACAAATGAGTAAATGATGCCTCAATGAAGTTGTTGAATGAATGGATAAATTGCAGATATGCAAAACCAGTTGTCACTGCGATGGCTTAGGTAAAAGTGATAATGCTTGAGACTAAAGGGATGGCTGACATTAGGAGAAGGAAATAGGTTTGAAAAATAGAACTTCAAGAGAACTTGGGAAAGATTGGGCTTGGCAAGTTCAGCTTATACTCTGTCCTGTAGAAATATCAAACTTCTTGTAACTTTGAACAATCCATGCCCCTTCTTACCTTTCTTTGTGTTTAAAAGTCCTGGGTTCCTAAAGAGTGCACTTTGTAACATCATCTACCTACTTATCCTAGATTGGGCTGCCATAAGAAATCACTATACATCAGGTGACTTAAACGAGTATTTATGTCTCACAGTTCTGGAGGATGGGAGTCCAAGAACAAGGAGCTGGCATGTTCAGTATGAAGTGGGGATTCTCATTCTCATTCCAGACAGCTGGTTTCTTGCTACATCCTCACATGGCAAAGAGAGAGAGGAGACTAGCCCTCGGGCCTCCTCTTCTAATTTCCCAATCTCATTATGACAGCTCCACAAACCTCACCTATCCCTAATTTTATCCCCAAAGCCCATCTCCTCCTACCATAACATTAAAGATTAGGGTTCCAAAATACAAACTTGGGGAGAACACACACATTCAGTCTATAACACTGTTATATACCTGATCATCCTTTAAGACTCAAACTAAAAGTAATCTCCCCTTTAAAGAATCTTCCCTGACCACCACCTCACTTCTTGTATGTCCCCAGAACACTTCTTTTAGCATTTTATTGCACATCTTTGTCTCCTTCTTCCACTAGATCACTGTTGTCAAACATTTAATGTTTGAGCCTTCACTTCTGTTACAACATCCCTCCCAGACCTGACTAGTGGATCACAATAATCTCTCTTGCTGAGTCAGCACCCCTCTCAAAACAGTGCCAGAGGTAGCTTCTACTGACCACTGTCACTGATACATCCCTGAAATCTATTTGCCATGCCTGCTCTAATTGTGATGTCCTTGATGACAGGCATGTCAAATGTCTATGAGTCCCATGTACCAGAAACAGAGAATAGATACAATAACGGCATTAAAATCTTTTTGAAGAAGATGCTTCCAGATAGATCAATACTTGACATGTAAAGCAATTTATTTCTACATACCATATCTCCTTCATGGCAATGGCTTCTAATTTTCACCATTAGGGAAAAAGAAATTCAGCTGAAAAATCATAATAGTTCCTTTCCATTTTTTTCTTCTAAATCCTGTGTTTTAAGTATATGCTTAGCCCATAGTTTTCCCTCATAAACTACCAAACTGCAGTCCATAATGGGGCTTTACACAATGGCCTTTATATTTTAGACATTATGCCTTTGAGAGCTAAAGCGTTTTAAGTCAGGCATCAAGATAATGATTTAGTTATTTATTCTTTTGAACCAGTTACTTTAGTGACTCACTTTTCTCCCTAACCCAGGCTATTATGCACTAATCCATACATTACTTCCCTTCAATACAGATGACACAGACTGTTTACTCAGGATGATTTTGCAATATGCACATTAACAAAGACTTTGTGAGCAGGAAGAATACCAGTTATTCAACCAACTTTAAGAAAACAGCTGAGTGCTAGCCCAGCTTAGCAGGGTGTTAAGCATCCATTAATAATGGCAAGGCGACAAACTTGAAGGTTTTGATTTTACTTGAGATAAGCACTCCAGATTCGGGACTTGGCTTATTGTATCTCTGGGTTTCTCTTAGGGAAAAGGTGGCCTATTCCGACAGGGGAGCTTAGCCATTTGAATGTTGGAAAGCAGACATTTTTTCTAGTACTTTGTGTAATCATTATTATGATGTGATGCACATTAAAATTGTTATCAATGTTGAACTTTGTCGGATAGCCCAGATTTCAAATGTTTGACTCTGTTTTTCCCCATGACTATGTTTCTCAGGTCACATGTATTGATTTTTTGTTCAGCAAGTACCCTCACTTTAGTCTAAAGCTTTTATTCCTACTTAGAAACTGTCATCAAACTAATTGCACTCTCAGTAGAAGAAAATCACTATTCTCATTCAATTTTCATTGACTATCACATAATATTGTATACACATCTGTCCCCTCTACTAAGCTATATGTTCTTTGAAAAATGTGGACCATACTGTTTATATTCTATCAACACCTCTCAGTTTTTGGTGCCCCAATTCATGTTACTAAGAATCTGTTTTGCGAAAAAGGAAATTATTTACCTGCTAATATGAGGACAGTTTCTCATGGTTTATGGGAAATTTCATCACCTTTGAAATGGTTAGTTTTTCTCTCATTTCACAAAAGCAGTTTGTTTTTCTGGTAAGTGTTGAGCGATGACTATGTCAGTCACTCTGATGTCATTTTACACAGATTTTCTTATTTTGTACTCACAATTCTTCTGTGAAGTAAGTGCTATTATTACTGTTCTTTTATGCATAAGAATACTGAACACAGTTCAGTGACTTTTCCATGATTAAGCAGGCCATGAGTCTGTGGAAAGTCGATTCAGAGACAGATTCTCAACTCTGAAACCCAGAAGTTCCATTTCATTGTTCTTCTATGAAGAAATCTATTCTCTCCCTTATTCTCCAAGATGAGAAAACAGAAGTTTTGTTTTCATTGGGTTTGGTTTCTTACGTCTCATTTTTTTTCCCCCAAGAAAAATGAAGTCTTTTGATAGTTTGCTGAAATGAAAATCCCAGTGTTTTCTTTGTGTCTTTTCTTCTGTTGATTTCCAAATTCTGGTCCATCAGCAAGCCTTGTCATCTTTCAAAGTCTGTCCAGAATCTCACCACCTCTCATCACCTCCACTGTTGGCACTCTGCTACCCGCCGCCCCCAGTTCTCACTAGGTTGTTGCAATATCCTTCCTCCCTACCACCCGCCCCCCTCCAACTCCACCTACCACTCTTTTACACTGCCAGACGATGATCAAAAGGCAGTCAGATCATATCACTTACCACCCTGGAATTGAGGGCCCACCCATCTTCTTCATAATAAAAAAACCGAGTCTCTTCAACAGCTCTGCACAATTCAGCTCTTCTGTCTACACCCAACTGTCTAGTTGATATCATCCCCTCTTTCCCTGTCCTTCACTAATTGCACCTTGAACATGCAGTCTCCTTTCTGTCCCTTCAACTCATGACATAAATTCACATATGCACATGTGCATTCCTTCAAGTCTTATTCATCCTACAAATAAAAATTTAGTACATAATATGAGCTAAGAGTACAGAAAGCATAAAAAATAAGATCCAGAATTTGAAAGATCTTAAAAACTGGATGGGAAGAGAAGTCACTTTCATAATAATTTCTCATTTCTTTCACTAGGCAAGTACAGAAGTTATTGGGGCTTTCCTGATTGGAAAGGCAAAGAATGAGGTGATGCCTTTAAGAGACAGGTCTTTGGCTGAAGCAAAAATAGAGTAATAAAGTTTGGAGCCTTAAATGACATAAGCTTCAGATACTTGGAAAGGGACATCATTAGCAGCCAATGCATATGAAGTTGCAGGAATGTGCATTTGATAAGCTGAAGTTTACTTTAGCTTGTTTTCTCTTTCAAAATCCTTCCTAGTCTTTCTCTGTTAAGCATTGCTGATCCTGCCACATGAAAGTGGTCCGTTCTTCCTCTAAAACATATTGTATCCCTTTAGGGATATCATAGGCATTATTTCCTGTAGGAAGCCTTCATAGCTTTTCTCTGAGATGGGTCCCTGAAGGCACCTTGAGATTTTACTTCCCAGCTTCTTTCCTTCTCCTGTTATAGCACATATCTTAAATTATGAGTATTAAATGCTTATTTGTCCAGTTTGCCCACAAAGACTGTAAACCCAGAAAAGTTTGGTATGATGGTCACATCTCTTCGTTTGAGGTATCAGGTTTAGCACAGTACTGACATTTAAGTAGCTGTTTCATAAATATTAATTGAATAAATAAGTTGCTTTACATCAAATTATACCTTAAATATTTGATTTAGAGTGTTCATCTGTAATGATTAAGGAAGTAGTTAAGAAAGTAGTTAATTTTTAATAATTCAACACTGCTTCGGTGAATAAGTTTAGACAGTTTCAAAATATTTGAGTTGAGCAGAGGGGGTGAGGGGCAGGTTAAAGCCTGCCCAAGACGTCTAAGGTTTCCGAAGGACTTTGCAGAAATAAGTAATGTATTTATAATTATTGCTTGTATTTCTGTTCTCCAAATCTCCAGCAAGGTGGTTCCAATGATCTTGAAGAGAGTTCAAATTAAGAAGCATTCAAAACATGAACCACGAAAGACAGAAGAAGGGAAGTAGGTAAAAATGTACTAGCGCAGTCTTGCTACTATTTCTTGGAGTCAATCTTGGTTTAAAACATAATAAGCAGAGCCCAGCTTGTCATACCTACTTTCTCCCGGGGGTTTGAAACTGTAATGAAAGCATTTTAACTCAGTGGTAACTGGATTAGAGTAATGCAAGAACCTGCCACCTTGGGACCTCCTGCTTGTGGCTTGGCCTGAATAAATGTGCATGTAAATTGTTTTCAACTGATGGCTGTGCGAGATCACAAGTTATAGTAATGTTGACAGTCTCAGCTTGGAACCTGACAAAATAGCAGGAAAAAAAATGTGAAACAGGGATTGAAAACAGCTCATTTGCTGACATGAAAGCGGTGCTCAGAGGTGGACATGTACCACCTCTGCGGGTCAATGGTGACAATATTTGCAAAGTGCCACCAGGGTCTCTGCTGCAAATGGGAACAGCTTAATATGAATCTTTGCCGCCTATCTCAAGCAACTTGATTTCTTTCCCAGTCTCCAGGACTCATCAGAAGCCATAAGGAGAAGTTTCTCAGACTTAAAGTGTGCGAAAGGATACTAAATCTTCCATCTCCTGAAGGCTGGCTGGGAAATGAAAAGGTATAGTTGTCACATTCTGACACAGCAGAAGATCGTGGAAACAATCTAATCGGTTTGTTCCCTGCAGAAGCATCCAGAGGTTTCAGTGCGAGTCCCGCCTTTCTTATTTCGCAGGTTTATTGTACTGTGTCACAGAGGCAAAACATCTGCTGGGGAAGACAAGGAGGAGGAGACCCTCCATCTTTCTTGTGCACATTCATAGAGAAGTTTTGGTGAATTTACTGCCAGTGAAAAGTGGCAGCTTGTCTGTTTCCAAGATCACAGGCTTCGGGGCAGCACCAAATGGTTCCTGACTGGGAGCAAAGTATGTGTTTTCCGCACCGTGTAACTGCACCTTCATGGCAAACTGGGCCAAGTGGACTCAGAAGGGATGTTTTAGAGGGCACTTAAAATTAGACTATTTTGAGCCCTTGTAATTCAGAACAATCATAGAATCCAATTTTGCTTTTTGGAAAGCAGAGCTGTTTCCTCAAGGAAATTCAGTGGGAGTCCATTTTTCTTAGAAGATTATATGGCTCTACAGAGCCAGTAAAATCATTCGATCATATGCATTTCAGCAAGGACTCCAAATGAATTCTGCTTCTTTTCTTCAAGCAGGTGGTAGGATCTCCATTTTACAGATGAATTCAGTGAGGTTTATAGGTCATATGAGTTTATACATATGTACAAACATGCAGTCGCTTCAGTCTTGTCTTTTCTGCCCTATGGACTATAATCTCCTGGGCTCCTCTGTCCCTGTGATTTTGCAGACAAGAATACTGGGTTGGGTTGCCATACCCTCCTGTAGGAGGTCGCCCCAACCCAGGGATCAAGCCCATGTCTCCTACACTGAAGGCAGATTCTTTACTGCTGAGCCACGGGGGAAGCCCATGTGTTTAGATATGTGTGTGTATATATGTATGGCACAACAGTTCTAAATTGTAGGTCAGAATTATACCTTGCTAATCTAAGCAAGAGAGAGTCTGCTGCTGCTGCTGCTGCTGCTAAGTCGCTTCAGTCATGCCGACTCTGTGCGACTCCATAGACCGCAGCCCACCAGGCTCCACTGTCCCTGGGATTCTCCAGGAAAGAACACTGGAGTGGGTTGCCATTTCCTTCTCCAATGCATGAAAGTGAAAAGTGAAAGTGAAGTTGCTCAGTCATATCCAACTCTTAGCAACCCCATGGACTACAGCCTACCAGGCTCCTCCATCCATGGGATTTTCTAGGCAAAAGTACTGGAGTGGGGTGCCATTGCCTTCTCCAATGCATGAAAGTGAAAAGTGAAAGTGAAGTCACTCAGTCGTGTCCAACTCTTAGCCACCCCATAGACTGCAGCCCACCAGGCTCCTCCATCCATGGGCTTTTCCAGGCAAGAGCACTGGAGTGGGGTGCCACTGCCTTCTCTGAGGAGAGAGTCTAGCACATTGTAAATACTTAGCAAACTGCTTGTTAGATTGGATCTCTCTAGACCAATCAGCAGCATGAAAGACTCACCTTTCTAAACTCTCTGAGAAAGAATATCATTGTCTACAATTACTTCGAGTAGTGTGTTCATTTGTTCATGAATTTATATCTCATCTCCTTGCATGAGGATGATGAGACTTTTAGAATCCATACTCTATCACGACGTTAGCTAGTTTGGATTCCCAAAACTATCTAATTTTTTCACATTTTATTGTAAATTGTTTATTTTAAATTTTATCTTTTGAATGGGTATTAATACAGTACTTAATATCAAATCAGGTTGGTGTGCCAAAAATTATTGTTTCCCTTCAGTTCTGAAACAGAGATAATAGCTTATTTTGGACTGACCACCCCCTACCCCGCAACTCCTTTTTTCAACTTTAATCTATATTGTTTCAAAATTTTTGTTGGGGTGTAGTTGATTTATAACATTGTGCTAATTTTAGGTGTACAGCAAAGTGAATCAGTTATGTATATATATATACACACACACATATAGAATCAGTTATATATATGTGTATATATATATATATATATCTCCATTCTTTCTGTCCTCTCTTTTTAGTTCTGTTTTGCCGTTTGATGTGTGTTTGTATGTGTGTGTACATATTTTTTCTCCCCTTTTTACACCTTGTACACTGTATAGTATTCTTGTTCTATATATAAATCAGAGACTATGACACTGGGCACAGTGTCCACCTCTTAATTGGATGCATGGAACTAACCCCCAAAGCTTCACAAATTAGCCCAAGAACAGGCAACCATTTCAAAGCCATATAATGGACGCAGGCTGCCTGTATATTTAGTATCTAAGGAGCAGCTTTTCCTTTTCTATTTTTTTTCCCCTCTTTTCCCTCAGTAGAAGCTAAAACTTTATTATAAAACCACAGATAAGTATATCAACTGCTAGGAGGCTGGCACAGCAGAATACAAGGAAATAAGAGATAAGGGAATTTGGTCAAATACAAAAAGTACTGTGGAATTTAAACCAAATGACAGCAGATAAGGCTTTCCCTGAGTTTCTATTAAAAATGTAATAAATAAGAAATCCAAAAATATTTCTTTCCAGGCTCAGTACTTTTGTTCCTATATTACTCATCATAAATATATAGGATCTTCATCAGTGCTGGAATTCTATTCACAGTTGCAAAAATAAACTTTGCTGGAGTCATGTTAAAGATGTGACAGCTTCAGATTGAAGCCTTGTGGATCTTTCAGTAAAGTTTGTCATTTGAATAAATAGACCTTATTTACACACTTAAGAAAGTAATCCCATAAACCCGCATGGAAGCCTAGAGATAAAAGCAGGAGTGACTGAATAGAAATCACCAGGAATCAAAACACAGATTTAAAAAAAAAAAAAAAGCAGTGGCAGGAACTCTGCTTAAGATGCTCTTTAGGGAAAATTCATAGTGTTTTTATCTTATCATTTTTATTATTATTTTAAAGGTATAGAATTCTCTAAGGATTCAAAGATTCTGTAAGTAATGGATACTTATTGATATTTCATGTTCCATGGTGGAATTTAAATTGACCTAAGGTAGATAGATTTTACTAAGGTGAATCCCCCCAAGAGTGAATGTGTGTAGGTCTGGGTGGGCCACCTCAGTGCCTGTGACTCTATTGACCTCAAGGAAAGGAAAAGAATTGAGATCTTGACAAAAATGGACTTTAGTGGTTCCCTGGGATGGTAAGGCCTCTGGGGCCGGCAACTTGAGTGTGATCTGTGGTCTCAGGTGAAGTGGTCCATGGTGCCTGCTGCATCTCTAGAGGGCAATAGCCTTCAGTCATAAAATGTCTCCCTGCATAACACAGCACATCTGTCAGCATCCCGAACACTCAGTTTATATCTGTCTTGGGATGGCTCATGGAAGGGAAAGTGTACCCTATTTGGATAGTAGATATTCAAGCCATTTTACTTGATTTTACCTTTTGTTCTTATATGATATGATTATATATATATACACACAAATGTATATATATGTATCTATACATTTATCCAGTTGAATTTCTGTTTTAAAGCATTTATTTACAGATGATAGGAGAGGGTATTTGTCTGTATTTCTCATTTTAAAAACACAAATGGTGGCATATGATATTTGCTGGTTTCCACCTTATTTAGATAACTTACAGCATACAAAGGTATACAAAATCTTTAATGACCTATTGTGAAGCTTTGCATTTGCCCTTAAATATCTGCTGGTTTATGTTTATAATTTTGTGTCTATACTGTTTGCAAGTAATATGTGTGAATAGTCTTTACTATTAATAAAAAAACCAATTTCGGTAGAAAAAATATATATGTATGTATCTCAATATTGAAAAATAGAGCAAGCCTTACATAATTCTTTATAACTGCAGTTCCTGCCATATTGAGAGGGGTAATGAGTATTATCAAAATTCAGTAACAGTTTCTATTGGCTGTGGCAATGATCCTTCCTAAGCATAGTAAATTCAGTGCAATAAATGGGTCACATATTACAAATTACACATATAGCTCTGGGTATCAAATCATTAGTGAATTTAGCCATCACAAGTAAAATGAGAAATCCATCGGGAATAGGTCATGTAGACAATTGTGAAAGTTACAATGTCCTAACCTAATACCTATTTTTAAAGAAAATTTCAAATTTTGAGTATCCTGCTATTTATTTTAACATTATCAGATAAAAATTTTCATGGGCCTAGGATGTTGTCAGTATTCAGAAAGTATTGAGAAATCCAGGCATATTTGGAACATGGAAAATGAAAGTCAAATATCTCCAAATTAATTATTAAGATGCTGAGTCATTATAGTTAGAACATTTAAGGCTGTCCACTTTAGTTTTTCTTTTGCCTCTCAAACTCTCTGGTTTTCTTACTAAAAAACTTTAAAATGTGGTATTAAAAAATATTTCTACTCATTTTAAAACAGAATTCTCATACATTGTGGTGGCTTCTGGGATCTGACCCAGAATAAGAAATCAATATGAGATTGGATAAATGCTGAACACCTTATTCTCCACGTGTCTTACTATTTATGCAAGAAAAAAAAAATCTGCTTCTATATTATCTCTGTATAGTCAAGTAGAATTCCTTTCTAGGGCAAGCAAGAACATTTGATTAATGAGTAACTACAATCAATGAATTACTATGTGCAAGGTGTTTAGAATAGCATCTGGCACATAATGCTGTGCAAGGGCTGATAATCATACTTACCATTATTCTTATTTATCAATCTAGATTTCTTAATTAGAACACAATCATTATTTGGGGAATCTAATTTGTCTGAAACTCTTAGCAGAATAAAATCTACAGATCCTGGAACTCATGACAGAATGTGGACATAAGTTCTTAATCTTCTTTTACTTAAATTGGTGTGGTAATTGATTTTAAATTTTAAAAATTATTGAGATGTTTGTATATTCATTGTTTATACTATATGAGAAATAATTGGTAACCAAAAGAGGTCTTGTCCCTTTGAGAGCTAATTTTAAAATAGTTTTACTTAATGTTTTGACTAATGAATCTATGCTGTTATTTGGTGACATCTTGAGTTTCACTTACAGTTATAAACCTTGTTTGTGGAGGAGTTTATATGGGTGAATATGGACATAATTATCTGCTTGTCTATGTCCAGCTTCTATGTGTATGAATTTAGAATGACCTGCTGCTAAACTTGACTTCTTCCTTTGTGTTTCACAAATTCAGAGCACTGTTCATACTTATGACATTATATGTAGGGGGAAAAAGTATGTGTAATATATTTATATGTATGAAAGCAAAAGAATAAATCTTTCCTAGCTTGTTAGTTATTAAAAAGTATGTTCTCTAGAGATTTTTTCATATATGTATATTTGTGTTATGCTATATATAATATATATAAATTATATGTTTGCAAATATCATCTATTAATCTGTTTAACTTTATTCTGTTGTTATTTTAAGATAACTTTCAGAACTAGTTTTAGTTATGCTGGATGAAATAAAAATTTGACCTTGTTCTTCTTTAATTTGGAAATATTTTGCTATTATTTTTTGGGTGTTGGTATGTTCTTAACTAATTACAGAGTATGTACAATAATATCCCTGAAAAATAGTGTTCTTGCCTGGAGAATCCCAGGGACAGGGGAGCCTGGTGGGCTGCTGTCTATGGGGTCGCACAGTCAGACACGACTGAAGTGACTTAGCAGTAGCAGTATTTAATTAATTAGATAAAAGTACTGTGAATAACACTACCTGCTTTAATTTTCAGGTTTACCTGCAATGGCATCTGTACTAAAATAGTTCAAAGCCAACTATGTAGTAAGATGATAATTAGGGAATAAATGGCTAGGAGTGTAACTGATTACAAATCAAGCAAATTAATAAAACATTAACTTCATATTTTCAGTAGCAATGTCTTTGGTTTCATGTACAAATCAGATCTAAAATCTTGGTTATAATCTTATTAAACCCAATAGAACATTTTTTTTTTTTTTGGAAATTGATCACTTAGGATAACTTTAAAAATTTTAAATGCTTATCTAAAATAAATCAATTAGTGAAACTTTTGTTTGCTTTTATACTATTAAATTATCTTAACAACATAGTGGAAATGTGAACGTTTATCAATCACTTGCACTTTTATTAAAATGGTTAAGAAATATTTCACAGAATTCCTTGAATTAGTTACTACTGTCTATGCTTTTTATTTCATCTTGATAGCTTACATATTTAAGTAATTCTGCATTTCTTTAGCCAATAAGCTCTGCTTTAATTATAGAAGTATGTAGGCATATTGTATTGTTTCATAAGAATTCTGCCCAATACCAATCACAATAGGTTTTTTCACTGCTCTCATTTTCAGCAGAGCTAAAGACACACACGCATACATCAGCTCATCAGACGGTTCTATCCTCAACGTGTGTGTCTTTGTGTATGTCACACCCTCTAAATTCAGGTGGCCTCAAGCTGTGCCATATAATTCTAGCCTCAATTAAACTTTCCAAGGTCAGCAGTGCTGTACCAGGTCAGACATAAATAAGGCAGAGGATAGTCCTGGGGTACAGAAAAGCCATATTTATTCTTTATCCACAGTTCATGGCTATCAAATGAGGCCTAGCAGAAAGGAAAGACAGAGGAAGAAAGGAGAACTCTCAAAAGGTACTTTACACTTGAGTGTAGCCTTTGTTGAAAAAAAATCAGCATATGAATAATTCAAAGACACAATGAATTAGTAGTGGATGTGGGTGTGGGTGTGGGTTTTGGTGTGTGTGTGTATATATATATATATTTTATTTTTCCTCTAAGAATACAACTTTAACCAGAGTCCAGTGAAGAATATGTTGGCATGGCTCCAATATATTAACCCATAAAGCAAGAGATCTAATTTCTTTCTTCTTCTTTTTTTCCAACCACTAACTGACAGGGTAACCTTAGAACAAACTGTTTTGGTCAACCCAATACATATTTTATCACTCTTCCATAAAATGAGAAGTAGATAAGTCCACTGAATCTTCAAGTTTTACATTCTACTTTAGTCTGAGTTCTACTTGATAACCTTAGTAAACAAAGATCCAGTAAACTAAGTTAAAGAGAAGGACTTGACTGAGAGAATATATTTCTATATAATGCACAGGGATTAGTTTGCAGAATATATAAAGAACTCATAACAAAAATAGCTTCCCTGATGGCTCAAGCAGAAAAGAAGCTGCCTGCAATACAGGAGACACAGGCTCCATCCTTAGGTCAGGAAGATCCCCTGGAGGCGGAAATGGTAATCCACTCAAGTATTCCCACCTGGAAAATACCATGGACAGAAGAGCCTGGTGGGCTACAGACCATAGGGTACCAGAGTCGGATACCACTGAGTACACATGCATATAACAAAAATAAGATAAACTTCCCATAAATGTACAAAAAGAATTGATAGGTAATTCAACTAAACAGGAAATTTGGTTGACCAAGAAACACTTGAAAAGATATTAAATATCCTTAATAATTTGGGAATTATAAATTAAATAATGTTACACTTTTTGACATCCACCAGTGTGGCAAAAAATTAATGTTTAATCATGTTAGGAATGAGTTACGAGTGAGATTCCCAAATCATGCACAAGGTATGTCAGTGCAATATAGACAAATCACAAGCACAAAATCAAATCACAAATTCAAAAATTTGGAGGAAACCACAGTGAGATCTGTGGAGTGTCAACTACAAATTGGCACTCGCTGAGAGCATTTGCCAGCAACTAAACGACAAGGGCCCTTGCCATCTGCCTCCGTGAGACTGAACCCTGTGCTGTTGCAACTGCTGACCTTCAACACCCCCCTAAGGGGAATTCGGGGTGGAGAGTGAGGCACTCTGTGCTTCAGGGAAACTGGTACAACAGGTCTTGAGATAGTTAGATATTTTCAGAAACTGATTTCATGATTCCAAGCCTTGCATCTCTTCAAATCTGGAAAGTCACTAAATCCCTTCATGGTGACATCAGCTCCTTATGACTAGCAGGAGAGCTTCTGTAAAGGGCTGATTGCACTGAACCCCTCCTTCACCAAGATCCTATCTATTGCCCTTCCCTCATTGCCTCTCTGGAGCAGTTGCTCAACTGCTGCCTGAGATGCTGTCTCCTGGGCTGCAATCCTTATTTTGCCCCAAATTTTAAAACTTAGCTTGCAACTCTCACGTCTTTGCATCTTTTTAGTCAGCAGGAGCAGTGTGTGCTCTCCTAGCTTGTGGCAGTTCACAGTCTCAGTTTTGGAGGGTGCTACGTTCTCCTCAGTGACGTCAGATCTTTGTAAAGCAAGGTTGTCCATGCATTTGGTATAATAAAATGAAAGGCCTGTGTGACCCATGGGCAATTCTGGACACTGTTTGATCAATTTTGCTGTTCTCCTATCACATCCAGCCCAGTACTCTTTTCAGTTGGGCTGAGTAGAGTTTGAGCCTTAATTTAAGACTGGGCCAATGGACTTCTTAAAAGCCTATCCAGGCAGATTGCTATAGTTATTTCTCATAAGTTAAATATTAAGTACTAAATGGAATACATAAATTGGGGGAGAAATCAAAGTGGAGAAAGATAGGGGAAAAGGTAGATTTCTGAGTAGATGGCACAGTTTGTAACTCCTTATCTCCTACTCAGATTTCCACTGGAAATCACATTGCCAGATTTAGCAAAACAACATTAAACAAGCATGGGACATACTTATTTGAAAAAGTTGTTTGTTGTTTGTCTGAAATAAAAATTAACTTGGTGTCCTGTATTTTATCAGTAATCCAACATGGAAATAATAAATAAGATATAGAGTAAGAAACAAGAAGTACTCAAAATTAGGGACGTGGTAGCTACATAAACTGCTTTTGAAGAATTTCTGTAAATGAAGGGCAAATGATAGATGCGAGTCACAATTCTCTCATGAGAAAGCAGGACACTCAAGAATGCTTCAGACACTGTGGGAAAGAAGGACACAAACAAGATTCCTTGACCCAGACAGGTGAATAGAGCTTATAAGGCAGAGGGAAATGAGAAACAGACAGCTGAGTGAGGAGGAAGTGTGAACAACTAAAGAAAAATCCCTCTATAAAAAGATAATGAAAGTGGAAGCAGGACATTGACTTGATGGATTCAGCAGACAATAAATTTAGAGGAGAAGAAGGCAAACTTGAGATGTAGCTCAGCTGATTCAGAGGTGAATCAAAATAAAGACTGTTGCAATGGAAAGTCTGAGATAGTCAATGATTTGAATGAACAAATGCATTAGAAAACATTTGAAAAAAATTCAGCATATATCATGTAAAAGCAATGATTTCTTAGTTATAATATGGAAAAATTCCATATTGTGCAAATAAAAACCAATAACTGGAGAGAGGAATGGGAAAAAGATGCAAAAGCATGCTGAATTTCTAAATATGAATCTTGACATGCTTGAAGTGAAGTGAAAGTCAGTCATGTCTAACTCTTTGAGACCCCCTGGACTGTAGCCTGCCAGGCTCCTCTGTCCATGGAATTCCCCAGGCAAAGAATTCTGGAATGGGTAGCAATTCCCTTTACCAGGGGTTCTTAATGACCTGGGGATGAAACTCAGATCTCCCTCTTGGCAGGCAGATTCTTAACCATCTGAGCCACCAGGGAAGCCCCTGACATGCTTAATTAGAATAAAATGTTAGATTCTAGTAGATTTGGAGTAATCATAAGGGCAACCACTAAAAAATACAGTGACAATTCTCTGAACCAACTAAACATGGGACATTAAAAAAAAAAAAGTAGAAAGGAAACAGAAAATTCAGAAAGTTTAGTAGACTGTGATAAGAACAAATGTAAGTTGACAAATATGAATGCCTTAAACTTTTCTATTAAATGACAAATACATTTGTGGCTCAGCTGGTAAAGTATCCACCTGCAATGCAGGAGACCTGGGATTGATCTCTGGGCTGGGAAGATACCCTGGAGAAGGGAAGGCTCTACTTCATTATTCTGGTCTGGAGAATTCCATGGATCGTAGAGTCCATTGGGTTGCAAAGAGTTGGACATGACTGAGTGACTTTCATTCACTTTAAATTTTGAGTCACAGAACAATATTGAATTTTATGCTATTATAAAGGGATATTACTAAAATACATTAAGGAAAAATAAAAGAAGCCCCAGATTATATTACACAAATCAAGATGAACCACACACAGAAAACCAAGGAGAATGGAAAAAAGAACTCAAGGTACAATATTAAACAGATAATTTTATAGTACTAAAAAATCACAGAGCCAAATGACAAAGCATGGAAATCTAGGAAAAAGTATCTCCAATAAATATGCAACAAAAGTACGATTCTAGCAGAAGAATTAGGAAACTAATGTCAATTTTTTGTAAGTATATTGAGAATTATTTCCCAAAACCAGAGAGTACCATTTTTTATCAGGTTCCTTGGAAAACTTATCAAAATATATCTGTAAAATTGGTGATAAAATACCTCAAAATTCTAAAATGGAGAAACATCAGAGGTCATAGCTTTTGGGAATTTCTCTATAAAAGGCTCTCTGCTGCTGCTGCTAAGTTGCTTCAGTTGTGTCCGACTCTGTGCGACCCCATAGACGGCAGCCCACCAGGCTTCCCCATCCCTGGGATTCTCCAGGCAAGAATACTGGAGTGAGTTGCCATTTCCTTCTCCAATGCACGAAAGTGAAAAGTGAAAGTGAAGTCGCTCACTCGTGTACGACTCTTAGCGACCCCATGGACTGGAGCCTACCAGGCTCCTCCATCCATGGGATTTTCCAGGCAAGAGTACTGGGGTGGGGTGCCATTGCCTTCCCCTAGAAATCATAATTTAAAAAATTAAAGGTTAAAACATGCAAAATTATATATGGAAAAGGGTCTATAAATATATAGTGGGAAAACTTTTGAAAAGAAAAGATACATATTTTAAATTTATTAATCAATATTAATAAATTTGAAAACCTCAGTATAACAGAGATTTTTATAAGAAAGCAAAAATTATCAAAATTAAATTTATAAACATTAATATATCAATAACTTTAGAACAATGTAACAATGACTAAAAAAGTACACTTAGTCAAGATAGTTTGAAGGGTAGCTTGCTTCAAACATATCAAGAGAAATGTGAAAATCATGGTCTATAAGAAGTAAAGAAATTATATAAAAAGATGGAAAAATTCACAGTTTATTTCAGAATGTACGTAATCCTGATGATGCCAAATTCAGCACATAAACACGCACTAGATACTAACTCTGCTGTTAATTTGGTTACTTTACAAATTTTAAAATCTTTGATAATGAATAAGTTTTAAAAATGAAAATTTCCCAGCTATAATAATGTTTTGTAATTAGAAAACAGTTAATAAAAAAAAGAAAGCCTGCAATATTAGCTTCTATGATGAAAGCCTACAATAACTTGCTGATATTAACAATTAGCCCATAGAAAATCATGTAATGACATAGACAAACGTTTATGATGTAGTAAATTAAAATAGCTCATTTAAAAGAGAAATATAGTACAAACTAGTTTTGTGTTTAAAAACACATACATGTAAAATATAATCAAAAAGTGACAGTTATAGTTGCTTGGTTGTGTCTGTCTTTGTGTGATCCCAGGCTCCTCAGTCCATGGGATTCTCCAGACCTCCAGGCAAGAATCCCGGAGTGGGTAACCATTCACTTCTCCAGGTCAGTTTTCATTCCAATCCCAAAGAAAGGCAATGCCAAAGAATGTTCAAACTACCACACAATTGCACACATCTCAGACCCTAGCTAAGTAATGCTCAAAATTCTCCAAGCTAGGCTTCAACACTACGTGAACTGAGAATTTCCAGATGTTCAAGATGGATTTAGAAAAGGTAGAGGAACCAGAGATCAAATTGCCAGCATCCACTGGATGATAGAAAACACAAGAGAGTTCCAACAAAACATCTATATCTACTTTATTGACTATGCCAAAGTCTTTGACTGTGTGGATCACAAAAAAAACTGGAAAATTCTTCAAGAGATGGGAATACCAGACCACCTTATCTGCCTCCTCAGAAATCTGTATGCACCTCAAGAAGCAACAGCTAGAACTGTACATAAAAAAACAGGCTGGTTCCACATTGGGAAAGGAGTATGTCAAGGTTGAATATTGTCACCCTGCTTATTTAACTTACATGCAGTGTACATTGTGCAAAATGCCAGGCTAGATGAAGCACATGTTGGAATCAAGATTGCAAGGAGAAATATTAATAACCTCAGATATGCAGATGACACCACCCTTATGGTAGAAAGAGAAGAGAAACTAAAGAGGCTCTTGATGAAGGTGAAAGAGGAGAGTGAAAAAGCAGGCTTAAAACTCAACGTTCAAAAAATGAAGATCATGGCATCCAGTCCCATAACTTCATGGCAAATAGATGGGGAAACAATGGACAGTGAGAGACTTTCTTTTCTTGGGCTCCAAAATCACTACAGATGGTGACTGCAGCCATGAAATTAAAAGATGCTTGCTCCTTGGAAGAAAAGCTATGGCCAACATAGACAGCATATTAGAGAGCAGAGATTACTTTGCCAACAAAGGTCTGTCTAGTCAAAGGTATGGTTTTTCTACTAGTTATGTATGGATGTGAGAGTTGGACCATAAACATAGCTGAGCACCGAAGAACTGATGCTTTTGAAATGTGGTGCTGGAGAAGACTCTTGAGAGTCCCTTGGACTGCAAGGAGATCCAACCAATCCATCCTAAAGGAAATCAGTCCTGAATATTCATTGGAAGGACTGATGCTGAGGCTGAAGCACCAATACTTTGGCTACCTGATGTGAAGAACCTACTCACTGGAAAAGACCCTGATGCTGGGGAAGATTAAAGGCAGGAGGAAAAGGGGATGACAGAGGATGAGATTGTTGGATGGCATCACTGACTCTAGGGGGATGAGTTTGAGTAATCTCCAGGAGTTGGTGATGGACAGGGAAGCCTGGCATGCTGCAGTCCATGGGGTCACAAAGAGTTGGATGTGACTGAATGACTGAACTGAACTGATAAAGCATACACAGTATAATTCAGTAAAACTTGCTATCCACCTACTATACTCCAGACACATTAACTGTTTAATTTGGGCATTCTATATATACTCCAAGGTATAAGTCCATTTAAATGAGATGCCTGTAAAAAATTAGGAAGTGTATCTATAAAGAACTCAGCCACAGAGTGAGTGTAACATTTAGCTCCAGACTGTTGGATCTTAGTGTAGGATAATTTCTTGGGGCTTCTGACAACCGCAGTCCAGGACACATTGTGACTGAGGATTAGACAGATTGGTTAAATGATGTTGGACTGAGTATCAGAATAATGGGACTTTGTTATTGTTGTTTGTTTTATTTAATTGGTTTCTTTACCAGAGTTTCAGTCTATTATCTCTGTTGTTGCTGTTGCTAAGTTGCTTCAGTCGTGTCCGACTCCTAGCGACCCCATGGACTGCAGCCTACCAGGCTCCTCCATCCATGGGATTTTCTGGGCAACAGTACTGGAGTGGGGTGCCATTGCTTTAATCTCTAACCTGAGGATAATTATTTCTATTCCACAGATCTCTTCTCAAGTTTACACCAGAAACCATTAACAAAACCTTTTACCTCATAGTAAATGTTAATTCAATCTGATACTATAAATACGCCTTTAAAGAGGAAATTTCCTTTAAAATACAGCTTCCACAGTTTGTTTTTCACTTGCTAGTGCAATTTTTTTTTTCTCTTCTCAATCACAGCTAAAATCAATCTTATTTAAAAGAAATTTATATCAAGCAACATCTTTCTTCCCTTTGTTTCTCAAAGAGATTTAGCAACATACTTTGTATATCCAATATAACACCATTAAAATTTACCTCTAAGTCCTGTGGACATAGCACACCATCTCCTAAATATTTGATCTTTAATATCACGAGATAGTAGATCACAGTGGGCCCCCTTCACTGGTTCCTGTACCTTATTAAAGTCACTTTGCTAATTTGCAATGATCTCAAATTGAGTAAAGACTAATTTATGGCTAGAAGCCCTGTACTTTCACAAGTCCAAGTTAGGTTAGTTACATTTACTGAGTTATTAACTTTCAAAGAAAATAAGAAGGTATGTTTTGCACTTTGTTTTGTGAGGTAGTTCCAGCTTGTTTGAATTTCCTAGTTTATCCTTTACCTAAAACTGAGAGAGATCCCAACAGCAGGTATGCCAAGACTCCCTTTTCAAGGGCTGGCCTGAGATTGCAAAACGGAAATGTCCCAAATTCTTCTTAGCAAATCTGCTTGAAGCATGAAGATTGACACAAGAGTTCACAACAATCCTTGCATCAAGTGTATAGAAACACAGAGATACAAGCAGGAAGAAGATAAATGCCAACATGGTTAAGATATTATCAGTAACAATCAGAGCTTTGTGGCTGATAAAATTCTCTCATATATTTAATTTAATTTGATGATCATTTTCATTTATTTTTAAATGTTATTGGAATACAGTTGATTTACAATGTTGTATTAGTTTCATCTAATCAAGGAGATCAAACCAGTCAATCCTAAAGGAAATCAACCCTGAATATTCATTGGAAGGACTGATGCTAAAGCTCAGGCTCCAGTGCTTTGGGCCACCCAATGTGAAGAGCTCACTTATTGGAAAAGATCCTGATGATGGGAAAGATTGAAGTCAAAAGGGGGAGAAGGTGGCAGAGGAAGATGTTTATAAAGCATTACCGACTTAATGGACATGAACTTGAGCAAACTCTGGGAGATAGTGGAGGACGGGGAGGCATGGCATGCTGTAGTCCACGGGGTTCCAACGAACCGAACAGGACTTAGCGACTGAGCAACAACAATAATTAGTTCCAGCTATGGCGCCCCACTCCAGTACTCTTGCCTGGAAAATCCCATGGACGGAGGACCCTGGTAGGCTGCAGTCCATGGGGTCACGAAGAGTCGGACACGACTGAGCGACTTCACTTTCACTTTTCACTTTCATGCATTGGAGAAAGAAATGGCAGCCCACTCCAGTGTTCTTGCCTGGAGAATCCCAGGGATGGGGGAGCCTGGTGGGCTGCAGTCTATAGGATCACACAGAGTCGGACACGACTGAAGTGACTTAGCAGCAGCATACAGCATAGTGATTTGGTTATACTTATATTCACTTTTTTCAGATTCTTTCCCCATATAGGTTTTTACAGAATATTGAGTAGAGGTCCCTGTGCTTTACAGTAGGTCCTTCTTGGTTATCTATTTTATATATAATAATGTATGTATGTTAATCCCAAGTTCCTATTATATTAACTCAGTGAATTCAGGGATACGAGGACTAAAACTTTATTTCAGCTGTGCAATTGCCAGATATTCTGCTGGGCACTTTAAATGTATTAACCCTTTTAAAACCTTGTGTTTTATGATTTTGACTTTCTAGGTTAAGATACTAATGTCTAAAGTCTGTGAAGAAGTGACGTGACCAGAGAAAGCCACAGAGTGGCTGAACCAGGGCTCAAATCTAGAGTGATGAGGCAGAGACAGCTTTTATTACTATTGTAATATCTGACACTGAAATTTTCCCAGGGAGAGAAATGTAGTAATGATTTATTGTTGTTTAGTTGCTAAGTCATGTTTGACTCTTTGCAACCCCATGGACTTGTAGACCACCAAGCTCCTCTGTCCATGAGATTTCCCAGACAAGAATACTGGAGTGGATTGCCATTTCCTTCTCCAGTAGTAATGTTTATGTTTGGTGAAAGTCTTTTTTTTTTTTTTTTTAAATTTATTTTTGGCTGTGCTGGTTCTTCATTGCAGCGTGCAGGCTTTCTCTAGTTGTGGGGAGCAGGGCCTACTCTTGTGGAGAGTTTCTCATTGCAATGGCTTCTCTTGTTGAGCACAGGCTCCAGGGTGCACGGGTTTTGGTAGTTGTGGCTCGAGGGCTCCAGAGATCAGGATCAGTAGCTGTCATGCACAGGCTTCGTTGCCCCAAGGTATGTGGAATCTTCCCGGACCAAGGACGGAACTGATGTCCCCCACATTGGCAGGGATTCTTCACCACTGAGCCATTAGGCAAATCCTGGCTAAAGTCTTAATGAAATAGGACTTCTTGATATCAGAGAGCAGATGATATAGTGATAGTGGTGAGAGGAAGAAGAGAGAATAAACAAAGTAAATCTTAAAACTTGTACAATATGGGAGCGATATCCTGATCATAAATCACCATAGTCTACTAAACACATGAATATAGTTTTTTGTTTTTGTTTGTTTCAATAGTGGACACTGAAAAGAAAATTTTATAATGGGGTAGCTGTTGCTATTTAGTTGCTTAGTCACTCAACTCTTTGTGACCCCATGGACCCGCCAGGCTCCTCTGTCCATGGGATTCTCCAAGCAAGATTACTGGAGTAGGTTGCCGTTTCCTCCTCCAGGGGATCTTCTTGACCCAGGGATCAAACCTGCATCTCCTGCACTGGCAGGCATGTTCTTCATCGGTGAACCACCAGTGAAGCCCCTAAGTCTGTGAGTTTGTTTCTATTTTGCCTGTGCATTCACTTGTATTGCTTTTAAATTGTGTGTAAGTGATATCATATAGTATCATATAAGCTTCGTATTCCACTCTCAGCTGCCCTAGACCCAGTGCAATGCTCTGGCATGGAGATGGCAGGACCAGAGCATTACAAGGTAGATAATGGGATCATCCACAGGAAAACCATCAGTGTTGCTTCCCAGTGGAAAGGTAGTCCTGATCATTGATCTTGGAGTGCAGGGCTATCCTGTGGACTGTAGCCACAGGCTTCTCTGTCCATGGGATTCTCTAGGCAAGAATACTGGAGTGGGTTGCCATGCTCTCCTCCAGGGGATCTTCCCGACCCAGGGATCGAAGCCAGGTCTCTTACATCTTCCTACATTGGCAGGCAGGTTCTTTACCACTAGTGCCACCTGGGAAGCCCAGAGTCTGCATGGTAAATAGTTATAAAATGGAGCCTTCCTAAAATGGTAGCATAATTACTGCTTTTAATAATTTAAAGAATCATAGTGCAGAAATAGAACGATTTTTGATCCACTAAAGAAGAGAAGTCACAGGTCTCTGTTCTTGTGGCATGGAAGCTGTGGATAATATTAGAGACCTCATATAATTCTAAGGATTAAAAATAAGGCAAACAAGAAATATTTCCAAGAGAGTTCTTTTCTTAAAAGGGTATTTTATAATTACTTAAAAAAAATGATAGATAGATCCAACCTGTCTATCCTAAAGGAAATCAGCCCTGAATATTCACTGGAAGGGCTGATGCTGAAGCTGAAACTCCAGTACACTGGCCACCTGATGTGAAGAACTGACTCACTAGAAAAGACCCTGATGCTGGGAAAGATTGAAGGTGGGAGGAGAAAGGGATGACAGAGGATGAGATGGTTGGATGACATCACTGACTCGATGGACATGAGTTTGAGTAAGCTCCAGGAGTTGGTGAAGGACAGGGCAGCCTGGTATGCTGCAGTCCATGGGTCGCAGAGTCAGACATGACTGGGCAACTGAACTGAACTGAACTGAAAAAATTATAACATATGAGAAAATAATACCTAGTTGATATATATTTTTTCCTATCATAAGGTCCCAAAATTTTTCATTAGTGGAATATACATCTGAGCAGCTGACTGAATATGCTGATTAGACTGACTAAAGCAGAAGAGAGATTGTGGGAGAAACAGAATGATATTAAGTAAAATTCTTTGTTTTTAGAATCTTGGCATTCAACAGCACTCAGTCACCCAGGTAAAAGGAGTAGGGATTGAAGGCCAAGTCTTCTGTGCGGGACTAGTTTGGTATCCGGAGAAGGCAATGGCAACCCACTCCAGTACTCTTGCCTGGAAAATCCCATGGACGGAGGAGCCTGGTAGGGTGCAGTCCATGGGGTCGCTAGGAGTCAGACACAACTGAGCGATTTCACTTTATTTTTTCACTTCATGCATTGGAGAAGGAAATGGCAACCCACTCCACTGTTCTTGCCTGGAGAATCCCAGGGACAGGGAAGCCTGGTGGGCTGCCGTCTATGGGGCTGCACGGAGTCCGACACGACTGAAGTGACTTAGCAACAGCAGCAGCAGTTTGGTATCCACTTGGGAACTGTTTGGCTTCCAAGATGGTGCTGTGGTAAAGAATCTGCCTGCCAATGTAGAAGACACAAGAGACATGGGTTTGATCCCTGGGTTTTGAATATTTCCCTGGAGGAGGAACTCACAACTTGCTCCACTATTCTTGACTGGGAAATCCAGGGACAGAGGAGCCTGGCAGGCTATAGTCCATGGGGTTGCATAAAGGCAGACAGGACTGAGCGACTAAGGGCACACACTCACAGCTTGGTATCCATTGTGATATACCTCATAGCAACGGTTAGGTGTCTGCAACATGGATACATTAATCAGAGGCTATAATTACTGAGAATAGATACTGGTTCCTCTGGAAAATAAGCAGTGCTCTGAAGGAAGAGATAATGGAACAACTTATAATCAACATATGGTGAGACACATCCCCTTTAGCAAGGTGGAAAACACCTGAGTACTGCCTCAAATATTTCCTGGTCGACTGTTTCTCGGAGCTCCACCTCAGAGGTATGTCAGCCGTCATAGGATCTTTATGACCACCTTAATCATGATTTAAACCCATTTATCCATGTGCTATTACAAAATGGAAGAAACAACTAGAAACATTCATTCTTATGATAATTCTGCACATTCTTTAAAGAACATTATAAAACTACCCCTCAGTTTTTGGTTTTCTTCTCTGAAGAACAAATAATTTCATCTCCTTTTATCTTTCCTCAGGGGTCCCATTTTCCTGTTCTTTAATCATTGTTATTGTTTCCATCTGTACCAACTTTAATGTTTTTCTATTCCATTTAAAGTATGTGTCTGCTAATGAGATACAGTACTATCAAAATTAGAATAGGTCTAAAATACCTGTTGATCTCTTATTGGAATAACTATCTCTATTTCCATAAGGCAAGGTATCAAAAATGTTGGTAAGGGGAAGGGAAAAATAAAAATTTAACTGCTACCTGAGAGGATATTTCCAGTTACAGAAAGTAGTTCTAAGTTGTAGGAGTTGCCCTAAAGAGAAAAGCAAAGATGTAGAACAATGTAAGAAAATGACTCTTATGAAAGTTAAATTTTAAAAAATGAACACAAAAATTTCATCTATAAAATGATTACAAATGCAAATGTATGCCTGCATACAAATGGGCAAGCACAGAAAAAGAACATGCAAGAGGAAATTTTTTTCTTAGAGCAGCATAACTTTTCTGCATTTTTTCAATGTCAATTTTCCTGATTTTAGCAGCACTGTGTGTGTGATAGCTGAAAGACAGTTTTATAAGAACTATCTGGAAAATAAGAAGGAACACTTAGGCCACCTAATAATGTAATAATATTTAAGATTAGGAAAAAACTTAAAGTTCATACAGCTCTATACTATTTTAATGCATTTTATAAATCTTACAGAGATCACCTACTTTTTGCTATTCATGCTTATAATGAATAGAGGGTGAAAAATTGATATAATTTGTACTCTGGAATGTCTTGCCTGATCCCTTAACCTAGAATGACAATAAAAAGTCAAAAATTTAAACCAGATTAAAAATAGAAAAATGATGCTCAGAATTTTAGGTCTAGAAGTGCCTTTATACATCATTTTGTCTAATACCCTAATTTCACAGATGATAAAGTAATGACCAAAGAGTAAGACTGGAATTTTCATGGTAGTATATTAATAGAAAAAACACAGAATATAGAATTGTTCTGCTGTGAGGCACCTCTAGATATTTGTAACTCACACACTATTAAATCCTGCACATGACCCAAGAGTAACAGAATCTCATTAAATGAGAGTGTTGGGACTTTGTAATTTCTCTCTTGGTAGAGACTGTGTTTCCTATCAGTTGATGTTTTCCTTAAATGTGGCTAATGCAGGGACTAATAAGTACTTGGTCTTGTCTTGGCTCACAAGAGAATATCACTAACCCATCATGATTTAATAAAATTCCAATGAATTTTGAATATAAAATGAAATTTTATTGTGTTTTATAAAGTTGATTTCCCTTATGCTCCTTTTATTGGACAGATGGGTAAGATAGATAAATAGATGATACATAGATAAACAGAAGGATACATAGGTACATAGATACAGGGATTCTTACCTGGTTAATCTGGACCATAAAGAAAGCAGAGCACCGAAGAATTGATGCTTTCAAATTGTGCTGCTGCTAAAGATTCTTGAAAGACCCTTTGACAGAAAAAAGATGAAACCAGTCCATCTTAAATGAAATCAACCCTTAATACTCATTGGAAGGACTGATGCTGAAGCTGAAGCTCCAATACTTTGGCCACCTGATGCAGACAAGCCAACTCATTGGAAAAAACACTGGTGCTGGAAGAGTGAAGGCGGAAGGAAAAGAGAGCAACAGAGGATGAGATGGTTGGATGGCATCATCGATTCAATGGACATGTACTTGGGCAAACTCTGGGAGAAGGTGAGGGACAGGGAGGCCTGGTGTTCTGCAGTCCATGGGGTAGTGAAGAGTAGGACAGGACTTGGAGACTGAACAACAACAATCTTAATTATCTGCATTTTTGTTTAATTTTTAGTTAATAGCTCAAAATTCTGCTTGACATTTTCAAAGCGCTGGTCTTAGGTTTGTTATTTTCCATCTCCTATCTCTAAAATAGTTTTTCATCTTCACTTTTGATATTTATCATAAACTAAGTATCATTTTTTCTGACCTTATGAATTAGTAATACCAGCTCATTGTTTCCATCAACAAAATACCTATCCCACGTAAAGTAAATCTGTTAGAAGTCTTGAACTTCAAGTGGATTCTTCAGACTTCTGTCAGATGTTGAAAAGAGCCTAGCATTGTGCCTGGCGTCTAGTTCAATTTCAGTAAAAATTAGATGAATAAAAGAAAGGCATTGACACTCATTTCTGCCTAGTAGAAATCAATGTCCTAGACCAGGTAACTTTGGCATCATTGCTTCTTTTCATTCCCAGAGTGGCAACTTGCCTAAGGAGGCTTTGGAAGACATGTTTTCCAAATAAATAATCATATTAAAGCTATTTATGTTCATTTAATTTTTCAAAGGGTGCTCAGAAATAATGTTTCTTTGGTGTCATCAGAGTAGAGACATCCCTGGGTATTCACAAGAATTGGTTTCAGGACCCCATGGATACCCAAATCCGCAGATGTTCCATTTCCTCACATAAAATGGCACAGCGCAGGTAGACTCAGTATCCACACTCCACATCCACAGATGAAACCAACTGCAGAGGGAATTGTTACATCCAGTGAAATAATAGATATGCAGTTGGTGGAATCCAAGGAGGCATGAGCCCGCGGATACTGAGTGCAAACTGTACCCATAGGAGATGGATACCTTGAAGCTTGCAATTTAAAGACAGATCTATTTCATTTTTTTGAGTTCTAAAGAGAAATAGTTTAACTGCCAGGAACTCTGTGTTTGGTTCCAAATATTGAGAGAAATATCCTCAGCTTAGAGGTGAGAGGCTCTACTTTAAAGATATGTGTCTTTAGTGTTTTTGTGTCCTAAGTCATATAAAGTTCAGGAATATACCATATGCATGGCTTCCCAATCTATGTGGCAAAATGAAAAATCATTTTGTGGAATGCTTTGCAAAAGGTTTGGCATTGAAGAAAATCTAAGAAAACTTGTCTCTTTCTTTCTCTCTCTTCCTCTCATTTTTGTTTTCACTCTCTCACATATCAATACACACTTACACACAAAGATTCACACCATTCAATGTCTTTTCAAAAAGAACAGTGACTTTAAATGACCAAAAAAAAATAAGCTTCCCCTCCCCTTTCATTAAAAGTAAATTGAACTAAGGATATATAAACCTTATCAAAAAGGATATATAAATCTTATCAAACTCCTTCTACATCTATAATCTAAGATGGAAATTATATAAATCAGTAATCTTATAAGTTTTAGTATATATAATATAGATCTGTAATTTTCACAGGCAGGATTTTTAAAAAATATTTTAGTCAAAATGGAATCCGATATACATCACAGCAGGATCCTCTATGACCCACCTCCCAGAATATTGGAAATAA